>OU611794.1:16099753-17319204 GCA_914767645.1 Hydraecia micacea | reverse complement strand
CCTACCAGGGCCATGTCTCCCCATGCGGCGGCCACGTATCCCGGTCCCCTCTCTAAGAGCGAGAGGGGAGGGGAGTCCGTGGAAGACCGCAACACCAACGCCACCAGGCCGTCCCGGTCGCCCAGCCAACGGCCAGGGACCGAGTAAGGCTCGGCGACCACCGCCAAGTCTACCAACCACTCAGCCATGGTCTGCATCAGCAGATCCTGGGCTGCCCTGCAGTGGTTGGCGTTCGCCTGGAGTATGCGATGTTCGACCCTATCCATCAGTCGGACATCGCACCCCCCTCCTCCGCAGCCACCGCAGAAGCAGCGGTGGTATTTGCAGGCCCGGTCGGCGCCTGCGCTTTGCCCCGCACAAGGGGAGGACTGCAGTTCCTCCCCTTCATTACGTGGCCTGCCGGGCAGCCACTGGCGGCACACACCGCGCAGTGCGGCGTGGCGGCCTCGCAGGAGGCGGCTTTGTGGCCCTCCTTGCCGCAGCGGTAGCAGGCGTCCGACCTGTCCACCGTGGACGGACACAGGGGCCGGGTGTGTCCGATGCCGAAGCACCGGAAACACCGCAGAGGCTGCTCCTCGAGCGCCCGGACCGCTCCCGAGCTAAACCCGACGGTGAGCCGTCCCTTTGCAAGGACGGCCTTGGCTGCGGCGATTGGGCACTCGAGGCGCATGGTGCCCATGCCGCCGCGGCCGGGCCTTATGTCCCGGCCTTGGACTGCCGCGACGCCACAGCCCCCTACCGCTGCGACCGCCGCCACCACCTCCTCCTTGGTGACGGAGTCGTCCAGATCCGTCACCTGTATGGCCGCCAACTTGACCGGCCGTGCCACCTTGGCTGAGTCGGCGATGACCTCCTGCAGCTTGGCCGCAAAGAGGTCCGCGTGGGCACTCCCCTCTGCCCCCGGGAACTCGAATATTCGAGCCCCGGCCTGGGTCCGCCGGCAGGACACACTGCCGATCCCCAGCTGGGTGGGATCGGCATTCGCACGCGCCCGCACCAAAACGGACGCGTACGTCTCCCCTCGCTCCGCAGCCTCCGCGGTGAGCGTCACCACGACGGCTGCGGTTTTTGGGGGGACCAGCTGCCCCCTTCGCCGTCCTTTCCCTTTCCCCGTCCGCTTTCCCTTGCCGGTCTTCTCTGACTGGCTGGGAGCGGTGGTGGCGGCGGGGACGACGGGGACGGCCGTCGCCGACTTTTTGGCCTTGCCCTTCCCCTTGCGGACCACCTCCGTCCACTCGTTGGACGGGGTCGTTGAGGGGAGGAGGGCGTCCTCAGCGTGGGAGGTGGACGGTCCCGGCTCCGACCGGCTCGCATCTGCCGCAAGGGCCGGTCGGAGGCGCTTCTCGGGCAGGAGCCGGTCCTCTATTCCCGCCAAGCAGGCTCGTGTGAAGGCCCTCTCCTCCATTACGACCTTGCGGATGATATCCTCAAGGTTGGAGGGGGGGCCCTCTGCCGCAGGGCTCGGTTTGACCTGTTGTGGCCGGGCCGTGGCTTCAGCCAGCTTCTGATGAAGCTGGCTGACCTCCGACTGCAGGCGATCCACCTTCGCCTGCAGTTGCCGCGTCTCGTCGGTGGAGCTGCGCTGGACCAGCTCCGCAACGACACCGCGCATGCTAGCGGCCCTACTCTTCAGGGCCTTCTGCAGGGTCCCCTTTATATTGGAGGACTTCGAGGCGACCTCCGCGATCTCCCTCTCGTCCTCCTCCGCCATCTTCTCCAGCTCGGCCAGGGAGTGGTCCGCGTACACGACGCGGGACGCCCCGTACCCGGACTTGGCCCGGGCGACGTGCGCCCGCTTCTCCGCGGCCGCGACCCGCTCCTCCAGCTCTTGCTGGAGCTGAGCCCGCCGAGCCAGGTCCAACTGGCGTTGAGCGTCCGCGAGCCCAACGACATGGGTCTCCGCGGCAGCCGTCGGCTTTTTAGCTTTCGGCGACCGCGTCGACCCCGAGGCCGAGGAGCCCTCGGACCCACCGCTCCGGTGGATTCTCTTCCGCGAACGAGAGTCGTCCGCGTCCGACACACTAATGAGTGAGTCGTTGTCGGACGACGACTCGTCCGCCCCTCCAAAGTAGCTAGCCGCAGACGGCGCGCGGCTAGTTTCTGACGCCGAAGCGTCGGGTTGGCCCTGAGAAGGGCCTTTGGGTTGGCCCTGAGAAGGGCCTTTTAGTTGGCCCTGAGAAGGGCCTTTACGTTGGCCCTGAGAAGGGCCTTTGGTTTGGCCCTGAGAAGGGCCTTTTTGTTTTAAAAACCGCCCGGAGGCGTCCCGCGCAGGGCTCGGCATGATCCCGGCAGGTTCGCAGACACACGACAGTTAAAATAAAATAAAATCTGCGAAGGCACAGTGCACTTTGGCCAACCCAGTCTGCCACTCCGTTACGGTGGTCAGAACTGGGCTGTTTCCAGGGGACGCGACGTGGACGCAAGCACTGTGGGGTGGTCCCCCAACCTAACCTAACCTAACCTAACCTAACCTAACCTAACCTAACCTAACCTAACCTAACCTAACCTAACCTAACCTAACCTAACCTAACCTAACCTAACCTAACCTAACCTAACCTAACCTAACCTAACCTAACCCAGTCCCCCCTCAGCCCTCACGGCGGTCGGATCATTTTTAAGTCGCTCCGCGCATAAAAATTCGTAAAAATTGGTTTTTTCGTGGAAAGTATTAAGTGTGATACATCAATAGAAGCGCGCTGCTGAGACGCATTGAACAGTGAAAGTGGAAAAGTGATAAGTGGAAAATTGTGCGAGTTAACTGTGAAAAACTACATTTGAAAAGCTTTGGAGCTCTACGCCGCTCGATTTTGAGTGAAGACTCGTGTATCGGTAAATGCAGCCAGGTGCAGCTTAGGAAGACCTATCTCTGGACACCTCACTTGGAATTTTCCGAGTTGGGGTTACCGAGATATCGAACAAAAACAAAAAACCACGTTGCACGAGGGAGGAGATCCCGAGGGTTGCGACTGGTTTTTCATCACTATCCTGAAGCCGACACAGACGAGGAGCCGGGAGACTTCGTGACATTTTTGAAAATCATCATATATTACCTGGAAATAAAGGTTAAAAGTTTTCATTAATTTCAAGATAGATTATCCAGGAAACCAAAGCGTTGACATAGACTTTTTCTAGGTTTAAAAAATTTGTTATTAGCGTATCTATGTACATATTAAATTTAAGCTAAATCTACCATATAGTTTTTATGTAATTTAACTTTGAAGTTTTTAAAAAATCAGGGGCGGGTTTTTACAACCCTAAAAAATTTTAAAATATTTTATATATATATACTCGATGCCCCTCTAAAATAATTGTATAGTCATATTAACCCTACACTCTGTTTAGTGTTTCAAATTAGACTTTTAGAAATTAATTCAGACATACATCTTTTTTCAAAATTAAAATATACCCCTTCAGGGTTACACAAAAAATCATTAAGAAACATCACTGGATGGGGAAATTCCTCATCTATCTAGCGGTATATATTATATCTACCCGAATTAAATATTGACGTAGTTATTTACATAATTATAAGGTAAACAAAGATAAAACATCGAGATTAATTGAACATAAACGCCCCTCAGAAACTAAATAAGATAAAAAATCGGATTAAAAAAATTCAAATATCTTGAAAAAGGTTGTGATTCTATTATGTACAGGTATTAAAATATTTTTGATATAGTAATTATAATATAAAATAGGAATTTTATCTACACAAATTTCTCTCTAAGACTATAAAACAGATTTAAGGGTTGAAATAGGGAAGTGCACCCCCAAAATTTGGGAGGATATAAGCATCTGACTGGCCTATACCACACATGAATTTCAGATTTTTCGGTGCAGGGGAATACTAATTACCACCCACTTTGCGGCTGTGAAACAGCAACCCTATTTTTTGCGGCTACCCCCTTACGCAAACCCCTTAGCCGAAGAGTCCGGGATACAAGTGAAAGGAAAGGAAATTTCATCCCCTTTCAGGCGATGGTATTGAAACCCACGCGTCTTAAATAGTAGACGGACAACATCTCATGGAGTGAAAGTAGTCATTAGCGAGAACTGCAACCTTAACTTTGAAGTAAAATATTGTGAGCACAAGCCGGGAATCGAACCTGGAACTTCGAAAATCCGAAAAACGCTAATAACTCGGGAACGGTGCGAGATAGCCCGTTTTTGACAAAAACCTGCATATCCTATACGGAGTATAGGTATATGCGCAGACTCTCCCCAGGCCTCCCTGTTATGACCCCCCCCTTATTTATATTATTTATTAATTTAAAGCTAAATCCCCCCGCCCTGCCCCCTCACAACCACCTGTAAACCATAGCTACATCACTGTATCTACGTATATATTAAAACTTTGTCTTAAGTATACCACCCCCCCTCTCCCTCGCCCTCCCCCACCCTCCCCACCCCCTCACCCGACATAACTATCAAGCCCCTTCTATATCCTTGCCCCCTCTGCCTACGTCACATATTATTAATAAAATATTAGTAAGTATCCCAAAATTTCCCCCTTCCCTTTAAATTCCAGATATCTCGGGAACGGCTGGGAATATCAAAATTCTGAGTAAAATTTCCCCCCCCCTACTACCCCCCTCCCAGCTAGCACTTACATACAGTTAAGACCCCTAGACCCCATTTTTGACCCCCTCCAATTTTGACCCCTGATATCAAATAGTTTCAAATTAAAAGTGCCCTCATTAATAATTACCCCCGGGACCCCCGTCTGACCCCCACTTATAACCAAATATTGTGACCCCCCCCCCCTATATTTACATCCAGGTGGCCCCTTAGTCACCCTCTCTTGTGAGCCAATAGTGAATCCCCGCTAGTCATCTTATTTCCCTCCCCCCCCCCCTTTTTTGCTTCACCTCACCCCCCGGGCCATAACTTTGAAACCAGAGGTCGTAGACCTACCGAGTTTGGGGTCTTTGAAATCGGGAAGACAAGACCTTTACATTGGCTCTGCTGAAATCAAGGAATAAACTTATCGTTTCTTGCAATTAATATGCAAATTATTTATTTAATATATACTTAACCCTGGGGAGTTAAGGAAGTGTTCTGCGCGGTTCTCTCTGCATGACCGTAAAATTGCATATACAAATAGCGTGAGAACTGACTCTACTGACAGCGGTTTTTCTAAAATCGTCTTTATTATACACGTTTGTCACCTGACAATATATTGACGCATACTCCCCAACATGTTCGGCTTTAGAACACCGATGAAGGCAGCCGACGGTGAAAAGTCACCGTCTAAGCCTGGGGCAGTTGCCCTTCTCAATGTTACGCGTAGCATAGAGGAGTGGGAAGCCACAAGTGGCAGCCCTACCCCATCGACATCAGAACAGACGTCGCAGGCTGGCCCTGCGAAAATACAAACAAGACTTGCTTTCACTCAGGGGAGCAAAGACATGACAAAGACAAGAAAGTCTTTCGATGAAAACTCACCGCCAAAAGCAAAATATGCGGACCGAACAGCGGAGGCTAGGGCTTGCCTACTCAAGGCTAAAATAAACATGGACAGCTCTAGGAATACTAAAACGGAGATTAAGACTGCTGTTACCGAAGCCACTGAACGACTGTACCAACTAGTAAAAGAAGTCGAAACGGAGCTAAAACAAATTAAACAAAAAATGGCGAAGAAAGGGCCCGTAGCAACAGAACCTGAACTCGTGAAAAATTCAGCGAAAGCCCAAGCTGAAATGGAAGAAAAAGGGAAGAACGTAGCCTCTAGCACGGAGGTAGAGATGGTCTCCCTCAAAAAGGCCCTGGAAGAACACAGCCGAAACCTGCAGGAAAACAGCGAGAAGCTTGATAGGCTGAAAGAGGCACTCAAAACTAGCGAGCAGCATATGGAGAAGCTCTCCTACGCTAGTGTAGCGGCAAGCCGGCCTGTCAAGCAGCCGCCAAAGCAGACGGCTCTCCACTCCATCGTTGTCACCTCCACCAAGGAAACGGAAACTGGGGAGGAAATCCTTGACCACATCAGGAAGGCAGTGAATGCGAAGGAGGGATGGGTTACTGTGGATAGGGTACGAAAAGCAAAAGATAGGAAAATAGTAATGGGATGTAAGACAGAAGAGGAAAGAGAAAAGATTAAAGAAAGACTGGCAAGTGTGGGGGAGTTGTTGAGGGTTGAGGACGTCAAAAACAGGGACCCACTTGTGATCCTGAGAGACGTCTTGACCTACAACACGGATGAGGACATTCTCAAGGCTCTACGCAACCAGAATAGGGACGTGTTCGTAGAGCTAACGAAAGAGGAAGACCGGGTAGAGGTACTTTTTAAAAAGAAGACGAGAAACCCCCACACGCACCACGTTGTCCTAAGGGTTTCCCCAAAACTGTGGAATAGACTACAGGATCGAGAGGCTGTCCATATCGACCTGCAAAGGATCAGAGTTTCTGACCAGAGTCCACTGGTCCAGTGTTCCTTATGCTTAGGATTTGGGCATGGACGACGGCTCTGTAAGGAGCAAGTAGAGAAATGCAGCCACTGTGGGGGCCCTCACATGAGGACGAATTGTGCAGACTGGATGGCCGGAACAGCTCCATCGTGCTGTAACTGTGTGCATGCAAAGCAAGAGAATACTGAGCACAATGCTTTCAGTGAAGATTGCCCAGTCAGAAAAAGATGCGAGGTTCTGGCCAGAGCCAGGGTAGCATACTGCTAAGGTTGACACTGGCAACAGGGCGGCATTCACCCCAACCAGAGGATATGTAGTAGCCCAAGCCAACTTACAGAGGAAGGAACTGGCAACCACCGAACTCTTTTTAGAGGCCAGTGAGCGAGCAATCGCATGGGCACTGATCCAGGAGCCATATGTGGGAGGGGCTAGGAGTATGAAGAGCTACCGCGGTGCGAGAATCTACCAGTGCGAGGTTGAAGGAAGTGGGAGAGTAAAGGCGGCGATAGTAGTCTTTGACAATGACCTGGATGTCATTCCCTACCCAAAATTCACCACCAATAACATCGTCGTGGTGGGGATCCGGACCAAAGCTTGGGAAACCACGGTAGTCTCCTATTACTTTGAACCAGACCAACCCATAGGGCCTTATTTGGATCAGCTGACCAAAATAAAATTGGAACTGGGCGCCGGAAAACTACTGATAGGCGGAGATGCTAATGCTAAGAGTACCTGGTGGG
Source organism: Hydraecia micacea (assembly GCA_914767645.1). Classification (NCBI taxonomy): domain Eukaryota; kingdom Metazoa; phylum Arthropoda; class Insecta; order Lepidoptera; family Noctuidae; genus Hydraecia; species Hydraecia micacea. The sequence continues at coordinate 17,312,060 of OU611794.1, read as the reverse complement.
GAAGCACCATAGAAGACCTCAGGGGAGAAGAGATGTCCGGGACCCTGGAAGAGTTGGAGCTTCAGGTACTAAACACTGGAGATACGCCGACCTTTTACGTAGTAAGAGGCGGCGTAGTATACAAGAGCCACGTTGACGTCACGGCATGTTCGCTCGACCTGTTTGATCTGGTAGATGGTTGGCGGATCGATACAGGGGCAACGAGCTCGGACCACAACACAATTTTATTCGATGTTAAGCTAAAAAGGGAAAAAGGGATTAGAATAGATAGAACAACAAGGAAATATAAAACTAAGAAAGCTAATTGGGAAACTTTTGGAATCAAATTGGGGGAATACAAAATTGAAAATAATATAAATGTAGACAGTATTAATCAGATAGTAAGTAAGCAAAAATTAGAAGAGTTAGTAGCAAAATATAATAATGTAATTGAGAAAGCTTGTGATGAAGCTATCCCAAGAGTCTGTAATGAAACAAAAATTACCATACCATGGTGGTCCGAGGTGCTCGCTACAAAGAAGAAGGAAGTAGCCACTAAGAAGAACCGCATCCGCAACGCCGCGCCGGTCCGGAGAGCGATGGTCGTCGACGAGTACCTGAAAGCAAAAGAAGAGTATGAGTGTCAAGCCAAGAAAGCCCTGGTAGCCAGTTGGAAAGAATTCTGCGAAAGACAAGACGGAGAAGGTGTGTGGGAAGGTATCTACAGAGTCATCAGGAGGACCACCAGGAGACAGGAAGATCTGACCCTATTTAACGATGGTGCATTTCTGACCCCAAAGGAATCAGCAGCCTTGCTAGCGGAGACGTTCTATCCAAAGGACACAGCAGAAGAGGATAACGCAGACCACAGGCTCATAAGGGAAGCAGCTAGACGGGTAAATGAAACGCTGCATGATGAATGTCATGACCCGCCATTTACACCGCTGGAGCTGATGACTGCCGTGGGACACTTCAACCCCAAAAAAGCCCCTGGAGCGGATGGATTTACGTCGGATATCTGCAGTCGAGCGATCTTCCAGGACCTGGATGCTTTCCTTGCCCTATACAACAAGTGCCTTGAACTAGCGCATTTCCCGGACATCTGGAAAGAGGCAACGGTGGTAGTCCTCAGAAAACCGGGCAAGGAAAACTACACGAACCCCAAGTCATATAGACCGATAGGTCTCCTGCCGGTTTTGGGGAAGGTCCTGGAGAGGATGGTAGTGACGAGGATCAAGTGGCAGCTGCTGCCGCGGCTTAGTACTCGTCAGTTTGGCTTTATGCCGCGGAGGAGCACCGAGGACGCCCTCTATACGCTAATAAATCACGTGCAGGACAAGTTGAGGCGGAAGAAGCTAATTGTCCTGGTGTCATTGGATATAGAGGGCGCCTTCGATAGCGCCTGGTGGCCGGCAATTAGGGTCAGGCTGGCTGAGGAAAAGTGCCCGGTAAACATCAGGAGGCTACTTGATAGTTACCTCGATTGCAGACGAGTAAGAGTAAGGTATGCTGGGGAAGAATGCACAAAAGAGACAAACAAGGGCTGTGTTCAAGGGTCAATTGGTGGTCCCATACTCTGGAACCTTGTGCTGGACCCACTGTTACAGGACATGGAAAAGAAGAGACTTTTTATACAGGCCTTTGCAGACGACATAGTTTTGGTCGTGGATGGTGACACAGCGGCTGAAGTCTCTAGAACCGCCAATGCAGCCCTCGCCCATGTTCATAGTTGGGGAGTCAGAAATAAGCTTAGGTTTGCACCTCACAAAACCTGTGCGATGTTAATAACCAATAAGCTTAAGTACGACACTCCAATTATGAGCATGGCCGGGGTTGACATTGGTATGGTCAGGAGTATGAAGCTGCTAGGGCTGGTCATAGATGACAAGCTGACGTTCAACGAACACACAGCGAACGTCTGCAAGAGGGTGGCTGAAATCTACAAGCAACTGTCGCGTGCGGCAAGAGTTAGCTGGGGTCTAAATAGGGAGGTTATACATATAATCTACACAGCCACCATAGAACCTATTGTTACGTACGCGGCCGCAGCCTGGGCTCCCGCTACGAAAAAGCTGGGTATACGGAAGAAGCTAGGCTCTGTCCAACGAGGATTCGTCCAGAAGCTCTGCAAGTCTTACCGCACAGTCTCACTCAACTCAGCACTGGTGCTGGCTGGGATACTACCTCTGGACCTCCGCATACAAGAGGCAGCCGCCCTGTATGAGGCAAGGAGAGGGTCGTCCCGGTTCGTGCCAGGAGACAGGGAGATTGAGGGTATGGTAGGATTTGCAGAAACACCTCACCCCGCTAAACAAATCGCTTTGAAGTTTATGAGCCTGGCAGACCAACAGCTTGTGGACAGTAGTAACGTGCAGGCAGTGCGAATATTCACTGACGGCAGCAAGATTGAGGGGAAGGTCGGAGCCGCATTATCCTTGTGGGATAATGTAGGTGAAACCCAGACCTTCAAGCTTAGCCTCGCCGCGTACTGCACTGTCTACCAGGCAGAACTACTAGCAATTTGCAAGGCAACGGACGTAATTCTAAAGCGTAAGGAGACGAGTTATGGAGTGTACAGCGACTCTATGTCAGCATTGCAGACGCTTGCATGCCATGGCTCTCTCCACCCCCTGGCTGTCCGCGCACGAGCCAATTTGGCTCTGGCTTTGGAACAGAACAAAGATGTTTCCTTCTTTTGGGTCAAGGCCCACGCGGGCTTGCCGGGGAACGAACGCGCGGATGAGCTGGCAAAGGAAGCGGCTTTGTCGTCACGGAGGAAGCCGGACTATGACCTGTGTCCGGTTTCATTCATCAAGCGTCAAATCCGTTTGGGTTCGCTTGATGAGTGGAAGCAGAGATATGAGTCAGGCGAGACGGCCTCGGTGACGAAAATGTTTCTTCCGGATGCCATAGCTGCCTACCGTATTGTAAAACAGGTGAGGCCAACTGGCGTACTCACACAGGTCTTAACAGGGCACGGTGGGTTTTCGGAATACTTAAACCGCTTTAAGTGTAAAGAGAGCCCATCGTGTGCCTGTGACCCCAATGTAGTAGAGTCAGTACCACACATAATACTTGACTGCCCCATTTACTCAAAAGAGCGCTACAACCTCGAACAAGAGCTAGGCAAAAGACTGCAGAAAGAAAGCGTAGGGGAATTAATGCTAGGCAAAACTAGAGACAAACTTATAGCCTATTGCGAAAATGTAGCCCAAAGAGTCATAGAGAGAAATAAAAGCAGATGAAACAACTATGTTTCGTATTATATTGTACATATAGTAACAGTAAACATAGGACACAATAGCAACAAATTGAAATATAGGATAAGCAGTAGGTTAAGTTTTATAGAAATATGTTTAGATAGGTTAGTACTGAGCAATGTAAATTGTTATTAAGCATTATGTTTTAAATAACTTGTGTAAGTAAAATAAGTATTATTTAAGTTGTTTGTACATTATATAGAAATATGTTTAGATAGGTTAGTACTGAGCAATGTAAATTGTTAGTAAGCATTATGTTTTAAATAACTTGTGTAAGTAAAATAAGTATTATTTAAGTTTGTTTGTACATTAGTTTCTAAATAAGTTGTAGTAAAAGTAAGTAATAAGTTGTTATGTTAAATTAAAGAAACCCAGAAAAATTTATTTTCCCACAATAATTAGAAAGTAAAAAAGTAAATATAGTAGAAAACATAGAATCATATAAACAGTGGGAGTCCCACCCACAGGATAAATGGTGAAGGAAAATAGAAAGATAAAGTATGTGGCATGAAAGTGCGAGAGGCATGTAAGCGAGAACTTGTATGGAAAGGGTTGGATAGAAAATAGGCGCCAATCATGTTGGCGGTAGGAGTATAAAAAAAAAAAAAAAAAAAAAAAAAAAAAAAAAAAAAAAAAAACCTAACCTAACCTAACCTAACCTAACCTAACCTAACCTAACCTAACCTAACCTAACCTAACCCGCTATAATTCTGCATCCCGGTGACGCATTCTGAAGCTTTTTTCAGCATAGCAATTCATATTTAGGCTCCGTCTAACTATCCCACTGGTCTAAATTGACATAAAAGCGAAAAACACTTTTTGGTTATTCACTTTGAAAAAATTCCTATATAAATTCCTTTAAAAAATTTTTTATTCAAAATTCATAGTCAAATCTACGTCGGTTATAGTTTTAATAGATACATACCTGCCTTACCTGCACTCCGGCGCGCGTTCCGCGAGCTTGGGTCACGTTCGGTGGTGTTATTCGAGTTTTTCACATACATTTTGGTCGTAAAATCAGTTTTTTCAGAAAAAGTCAGAATTTTTGTTCTGACAAAATTCCAAAAACACCATAGTCCGCTAGCCGGCGCGGAGACGCGTCTTTTGACACCTCGCACGCCCGCCTAGCTCAAATAGAAATACAAAAAATTGTTGTACTGTGTTATTCCGCTAACTGACGAAATCTACCTAAGTGATAGTATAAAAACATCAAATCGCTATAATTCTGCATCCCGGTGACGCATTCTGAAGCTTTTTTCAGCATAGCAATTCATATTTAGGCTCCGTCTAACTATCCCACTGGTCTAAATTGACATAAAAGCGAAAAACACTTTTTGGTTATTCACTTTGAAAAAATTCCTATATAAATTCCTTTAAAAAATTTTTTATTCAAAATTCATAGTCAAATCTACGTCGGTTATAGTTTTAATAGATACATACCTGCCTTACCTGCACTCCGGCGCGCGTTCCGCGAGCTTGGGTCACGTTCGGTGGTGTTATTCGAGTTTTTCACATACATTTTGGTCGTAAAATCAGTTTTTTCAGAAAAAGTCAGAATTTTTGTTCTGACAAAATTCCAAAAACACCATAGTCCGCTAGCCGGCGCGGAGACGCGTCTTTTGACACCTCGCACGCCCGCCTAGCTCAAATAGAAATACAAAAAATTGTTGTACTGTGTTATTCCGCTAACTGACGAAATCTACCTAAGTGATAGTATAAAAACATCAAATCGCTATAATTCTGCATCCCGGTGACGCATTCTGAAGCTTTTTTCAGCATAGCAATTCATATTTAGGCTCCGTCTAACTATCCCACTGGTCTAAATTGACATAAAAGCGAAAAACACTTTTTGGTTATTCACTTTGAAAAAATTCCTATATAAATTCCTTTAAAAAATTTTTTATTCAAAATTCATAGTCAAATCTACGTCGGTTATAGTTTTAATAGATACATACCTGCCTTACCTGCACTCCGGCGCGCGTTCCGCGAGCTTGGGTCACGTTCGGTGGTGTTATTCGAGTTTTTCACATACATTTTGGTCGTAAAATCAGTTTTTTCAGAAAAAGTCAGAATTTTTGTTCTGACAAAATTCCAAAAACACCATAGTCCGCTAGCCGGCGCGGAGACGCGTCTTTTGACACCTCGCACGCCCGCCTAGCTCAAATAGAAATACAAAAAATTGTTGTACTGTGTTATTCCGCTAACTGACGAAATCTACCTAAGTGATAGTATAAAAACATCAAATCGCTATAATTCTGCATCCCGGTGACGCATTCTGAAGCTTTTTTCAGCATAGCAATTCATATTTAGGCTCCGTCTAACTATCCCACTGGTCTAAATTGACATAAAAGCGAAAAACACTTTTTGGTTATTCACTTTGAAAAAATTCCTATATAAATTCCTTTAAAAAATTTTTTATTCAAAATTCATAGTCAAATCTACGTCGGTTATAGTTTTAATAGATACATACCTGCCTTACCTGCACTCCGGCGCGCGTTCCGCGAGCTTGGGTCACGTTCGGTGGTGTTATTCGAGTTTTTCACATACATTTTGGTCGTAAAATCAGTTTTTTCAGAAAAAGTCAGAATTTTTGTTCTGACAAAATTCCAAAAACACCATAGTCCGCTAGCCGGCGCGGAGACGCGTCTTTTGACACCTCGCACGCCCGCCTAGCTCAAATAGAAATACAAAAAATTGTTGTACTGTGTTATTCCGCTAACTGACGAAATCTACCTAAGTGATAGTATAAAAACATCAAATCGCTATAATTCTGCATCCCGGTGACGCATTCTGAAGCTTTTTTCAGCATAGCAATTCATATTTAGGCTCCGTCTAACTATCCCACTGGTCTAAATTGACATAAAAGCGAAAAACACTTTTTGGTTATTCACTTTGAAAAAATTCCTATATAAATTCCTTTAAAAAATTTTTTATTCAAAATTCATAGTCAAATCTACGTCGGTTATAGTTTTAATAGATACATACCTGCCTTACCTGCACTCCGGCGCGCGTTCCGCGAGCTTGGGTCACGTTCGGTGGTGTTATTCGAGTTTTTCACATACATTTTGGTCGTAAAATCAGTTTTTTCAGAAAAAGTCAGAATTTTTGTTCTGACAAAATTCCAAAAACACCATAGTCCGCTAGCCGGCGCGGAGACGCGTCTTTTGACACCTCGCACGCCCGCCTAGCTCAAATAGAAATACAAAAAATTGTTGTACTGTGTTATTCCGCTAACTGACGAAATCTACCTAAGTGATAGTATAAAAACATCAAATCGCTATAATTCTGCATCCCGGTGACGCATTCTGAAGCTTTTTTCAGCATAGCAATTCATATTTAGGCTCCGTCTAACTATCCCACTGGTCTAAATTGACATAAAAGCGAAAAACACTTTTTGGTTATTCACTTTGAAAAAATTCCTATATAAATTCCTTTAAAAAATTTTTTATTCAAAATTCATAGTCAAATCTACGTCGGTTATAGTTTTAATAGATACATACCTGCCTTACCTGCACTCCGGCGCGCGTTCCGCGAGCTTGGGTCACGTTCGGTGGTGTTATTCGAGTTTTTCACATACATTTTGGTCGTAAAATCAGTTTTTTCAGAAAAAGTCAGAATTTTTGTTCTGACAAAATTCCAAAAACACCATAGTCCGCTAGCCGGCGCGGAGACGCGTCTTTTGACACCTCGCACGCCCGCCTAGCTCAAATAGAAATACAAAAAATTGTTGTACTGTGTTATTCCGCTAACTGACGAAATCTACCTAAGTGATAGTATAAAAACATCAAATCGCTATAATTCTGCATCCCGGTGACGCATTCTGAAGCTTTTTTCAGCATAGCAATTCATATTTAGGCTCCGTCTAACTATCCCACTGGTCTAAATTGACATAAAAGCGAAAAACACTTTTTGGTTATTCACTTTGAAAAAATTCCTATATAAATTCCTTTAAAAAATTTTTTATTCAAAATTCATAGTCAAATCTACGTCGGTTATAGTTTTAATAGATACATACCTGCCTTACCTGCACTCCGGCGCGCGTTCCGCGAGCTTGGGTCACGTTCGGTGGTGTTATTCGAGTTTTTCACATACATTTTGGTCGTAAAATCAGTTTTTTCAGAAAAAGTCAGAATTTTTGTTCTGACAAAATTCCAAAAACACCATAGTCCGCTAGCCGGCGCGGAGACGCGTCTTTTGACACCTCGCACGCCCGCCTAGCTCAAATAGAAATACAAAAAATTGTTGTACTGTGTTATTCCGCTAACTGACGAAATCTACCTAAGTGATAGTATAAAAACATCAAATCGCTATAATTCTGCATCCCGGTGACGCATTCTGAAGCTTTTTTCAGCATAGCAATTCATATTTAGGCTCCGTCTAACTATCCCACTGGTCTAAATTGACATAAAAGCGAAAAACACTTTTTGGTTATTCACTTTGAAAAAATTCCTATATAAATTCCTTTAAAAAATTTTTTATTCAAAATTCATAGTCAAATCTACGTCGGTTATAGTTTTAATAGATACATACCTGCCTTACCTGCACTCCGGCGCGCGTTCCGCGAGCTTGGGTCACGTTCGGTGGTGTTATTCGAGTTTTTCACATACATTTTGGTCGTAAAATCAGTTTTTTCAGAAAAAGTCAGAATTTTTGTTCTGACAAAATTCCAAAAACACCATAGTCCGCTAGCCGGCGCGGAGACGCGTCTTTTGACACCTCGCACGCCCGCCTAGCTCAAATAGAAATACAAAAAATTGTTGTACTGTGTTATTCCGCTAACTGACGAAATCTACCTAAGTGATAGTATAAAAACATCAAATCGCTATAATTCTGCATCCCGGTGACGCATTCTGAAGCTTTTTTCAGCGTAGTAATTCATATTTAGGCTCCGTCTAACTATCCCACTGGTCTAAATTGACATAAAAGCGAAAAACACTTTTTGGTTATTCACTTTGAAAAAATTCCTATATAAATTCCTTTAAAAAATTTTTTATTCAAAATTCATAGTCAAATCTACGTCGGTTATAGTTTTAATAGATACATACCTGCCTTACCTGCACTCCGGCGCGCGTTCCGCGAGCTTGGGTCACGTTCGGTGGTGTTATTCGAGTTTTTCACATACATTTTGGTCGTAAAATCAGTTTTTTCAGAAAAAGTCAGAATTTTTGTTCTGACAAAATTCCAAAAACACCATAGTCCGCTAGCCGGCGCGGAGACGCGTCTTTTGACACCTCGCACGCCCGCCTAGCTCAAATAGAAATACAAAAAATTGTTGTACTGTGTTATTCCGCTAACTGACGAAATCTACCTAAGTGATAGTATAAAAACATCAAATCGCTATAATTCTGCATCCCGGTGACGCATTCTGAAGCTTTTTTCAGCATAGCAATTCATATTTAGGCTCCGTCTAACTATCCCACTGGTCTAAATTGACATAAAAGCGAAAAACACTTTTTGGTTATTCACTTTGAAAAAATTCCTATATAAATTCCTTTAAAAAATTTTTTATTCAAAATTCATAGTCAAATCTACGTCGGTTATAGTTTTAATAGATACATACCTGCCTTACCTGCACTCCGGCGCGCGTTCCGCGAGCTTGGGTCACGTTCGGTGGTGTTATTCGAGTTTTTCACATACATTTTGGTCGTAAAATCAGTTTTTTCAGAAAAAGTCAGAATTTTTGTTCTGACAAAATTCCAAAAACACCATAGTCCGCTAGCCGGCGCGGAGACGCGTCTTTTGACACCTCGCACGCCCGCCTAGCTCAAATAGAAATACAAAAAATTGTTGTACTGTGTTATTCCGCTAACTGACGAAATCTACCTAAGTGATAGTATAAAAACATCAAATCGCTATAATTCTGCATCCCGGTGACGCATTCTGAAGCTTTTTTCAGCATAGCAATTCATATTTAGGCTCCGTCTAACTATCCCACTGGTCTAAATTGACATAAAAGCGAAAAACACTTTTTGGTTATTCACTTTGAAAAAATTCCTATATAAATTCCTTTAAAAAATTTTTTATTCAAAATTCATAGTCAAATCTACGTCGGTTATAGTTTTAATAGATACATACCTGCCTTACCTGCACTCCGGCGCGCGTTCCGCGAGCTTGGGTCACGTTCGGTGGTGTTATTCGAGTTTTTCACATACATTTTGGTCGTAAAATCAGTTTTTTCAGAAAAAGTCAGAATTTTTGTTCTGACAAAATTCCAAAAACACCATAGTCCGCTAGCCGGCGCGGAGACGCGTCTTTTGACACCTCGCACGCCCGCCTAGCTCAAATAGAAATACAAAAAATTGTTGTACTGTGTTATTCCGCTAACTGACGAAATCTACCTAAGTGATAGTATAAAAACATCAAATCGCTATAATTCTGCATCCCGGTGACGCATTCTGAAGCTTTTTTCAGCATAGCAATTCATATTTAGGCTCCGTCTAACTATCCCACTGGTCTAAATTGACATAAAAGCGAAAAACACTTTTTGGTTATTCACTTTGAAAAAATTCCTATATAAATTCCTTTAAAAAATTTTTTATTCAAAATTCATAGTCAAATCTACGTCGGTTATAGTTTTAATAGATACATACCTGCCTTACCTGCACTCCGGCGCGCGTTCCGCGAGCTTGGGTCACGTTCGGTGGTGTTATTCGAGTTTTTCACATACATTTTGGTCGTAAAATCAGTTTTTTCAGAAAAAGTCAGAATTTTTGTTCTGACAAAATTCCAAAAACACCATAGTCCGCTAGCCGGCGCGGAGACGCGTCTTTTGACACCTCGCACGCCCGCCTAGCTCAAATAGAAATACAAAAAATTGTTGTACTGTGTTATTCCGCTAACTGACGAAATCTACCTAAGTGATAGTATAAAAACATCAAATCGCTATAATTCTGCATCCCGGTGACGCATTCTGAAGCTTTTTTCAGCGTAGTAATTCATATTTAGGCTCCGTCTAACTATCCCACTGGTCTAAATTGACATAAAAGCGAAAAACACTTTTTGGTTATTCACTTTGAAAAAATTCCTATATAAATTCCTTTAAAAAATTTTTTATTCAAAATTCATAGTCAAATCTACGTCGGTTATAGTTTTAATAGATACATACCTGCCTTACCTGCACTCCGGCGCGCGTTCCGCGAGCTTGGGTCACGTTCGGTGGTGTTATTCGAGTTTTTCACATACATTTTGGTCGTAAAATCACTTTTTTCAGAAAAAGTCAGAATTTTTGTTCTGACAAAATTCCAAAAACACCATAGTCCGCTAGCCGGCGCGGAGACGCGTCTTTTGACACCTCGCACGCCCGCCTAGCTCAAATAGAAATACAAAAAATTGTTGTACTGTGTTATTCCGCTAACTGACGAAATCTACCTAAGTGATAGTATAAAAACATCAAATCGCTATAATTCTGCATCCCGGTGACGCATTCTGAAGCTTTTTTCAGCATAGCAATTCATATTTAGGCTCCGTCTAACTATCCCACTGGTCTAAATTGACATAAAAGCGAAAAACACTTTTTGGTTATTCACTTTGAAAAAATTCCTATATAAATTCCTTTAAAAAATTTTTTATTCAAAATTCATAGTCAAATCTACGTCGGTTATAGTTTTAATAGATACATACCTGCCTTACCTGCACTCCGGCGCGCGTTCCGCGAGCTTGGGTCACGTTCGGTGGTGTTATTCGAGTTTTTCACATACATTTTGGTCGTAAAATCACTTTTTTCAGAAAAAGTCAGAATTTTTGTTCTGACAAAATTCCAAAAACACCATAGTCCGCTAGCCGGCGCGGAGACGCGTCTTTTGACACCTCGCACGCCCGCCTAGCTCAAATAGAAATACAAAAAATTGTTGTACTGTGTTATTCCGCTAACTGACGAAATCTACCTAAGTGATAGTATAAAAACATCAAATCGCTATAATTCTGCATCCCGGTGACGCATTCTGAAGCTTTTTTCAGCATAGCAATTCATATTTAGGCTCCGTCTAACTATCCCACTGGTCTAAATTGACATAAAAGCGAAAAACACTTTTTGGTTATTCACTTTGAAAAAATTCCTATATAAATTCCTTTAAAAAATTTTTTATTCAAAATTCATAGTCAAATCTACGTCGGTTATAGTTTTAATAGATACATACCTGCCTTACCTGCACTCCGGCGCGCGTTCCGCGAGCTTGGGTCACGTTCGGTGGTGTTATTCGAGTTTTTCACATACATTTTGGTCGTAAAATCAGTTTTTTCAGAAAAAGTCAGAATTTTTGTTCTGACAAAATTCCAAAAACACCATAGTCCGCTAGCCGGCGCGGAGACGCGTCTTTTGACACCTCGCACGCCCGCCTAGCTCAAATAGAAATACAAAAAATTGTTGTACTGTGTTATTCCGCTAACTGACGAAATCTACCTAAGTGATAGTATAAAAACATCAAATCGCTATAATTCTGCATCCCGGTGACGCATTCTGAAGCTTTTTTCAGCATAGCAATTCATATTTAGGCTCCGTCTAACTATCCCACTGGTCTAAATTGACATAAAAGCGAAAAACACTTTTTGGTTATTCACTTTGAAAAAATTCCTATATAAATTCCTTTAAAAAATTTTTTATTCAAAATTCATAGTCAAATCTACGTCGGTTATAGTTTTAATAGATACATACCTGCCTTACCTGCACTCCGGCGCGCGTTCCGCGAGCTTGGGTCACGTTCGGTGGTGTTATTCGAGTTTTTCACATACATTTTGGTCGTAAAATCAGTTTTTTCAGAAAAAGTCAGAATTTTTGTTCTGACAAAATTCCAAAAACACCATAGTCCGCTAGCCGGCGCGGAGACGCGTCTTTTGACACCTCGCACGCCCGCCTAGCTCAAATAGAAATACAAAAAATTGTTGTACTGTGTTATTCCGCTAACTGACGAAATCTACCTAAGTGATAGTATAAAAACATCAAATCGCTATAATTCTGCATCCCGGTGACGCATTCTGAAGCTTTTTTCAGCATAGCAATTCATATTTAGGCTCCGTCTAACTATCCCACTGGTCTAAATTGACATAAAAGCGAAAAACACTTTTTGGTTATTCACTTTGAAAAAATTCCTATATAAATTCCTTTAAAAAATTTTTTATTCAAAATTCATAGTCAAATCTACGTCGGTTATAGTTTTAATAGATACATACCTGCCTTACCTGCACTCCGGCGCGCGTTCCGCGAGCTTGGGTCACGTTCGGTGGTGTTATTCGAGTTTTTCACATACATTTTGGTCGTAAAATCAGTTTTTTCAGAAAAAGTCAGAATTTTTGTTCTGACAAAATTCCAAAAACACCATAGTCCGCTAGCCGGCGCGGAGACGCGTCTTTTGACACCTCGCACGCCCGCCTAGCTCAAATAGAAATACAAAAAATTGTTGTACTGTGTTATTCCGCTAACTGACGAAATCTACCTAAGTGATAGTATAAAAACATCAAATCGCTATAATTCTGCATCCCGGTGACGCATTCTGAAGCTTTTTTCAGCATAGCAATTCATATTTAGGCTCCGTCTAACTATCCCACTGGTCTAAATTGACATAAAAGCGAAAAACACTTTTTGGTTATTCACTTTGAAAAAATTCCTATATAAATTCCTTTAAAAAATTTTTTATTCAAAATTCATAGTCAAATCTACGTCGGTTATAGTTTTAATAGATACATACCTGCCTTACCTGCACTCCGGCGCGCGTTCCGCGAGCTTGGGTCACGTTCGGTGGTGTTATTCGAGTTTTTCACATACATTTTGGTCGTAAAATCAGTTTTTTCAGAAAAAGTCAGAATTTTTGTTCTGACAAAATTCCAAAAACACCATAGTCCGCTAGCCGGCGCGGAGACGCGTCTTTTGACACCTCGCACGCCCGCCTAGCTCAAATAGAAATACAAAAAATTGTTGTACTGTGTTATTCCGCTAACTGACGAAATCTACCTAAGTGATAGTATAAAAACATCAAATCGCTATAATTCTGCATCCCGGTGACGCATTCTGAAGCTTTTTTCAGCATAGCAATTCATATTTAGGCTCCGTCTAACTATCCCACTGGTCTAAATTGACATAAAAGCGAAAAACACTTTTTGGTTATTCACTTTGAAAAAATTCCTATATAAATTCCTTTAAAAAATTTTTTATTCAAAATTCATAGTCAAATCTACGTCGGTTATAGTTTTAATAGATACATACCTGCCTTACCTGCACTCCGGCGCGCGTTCCGCGAGCTTGGGTCACGTTCGGTGGTGTTATTCGAGTTTTTCACATACATTTTGGTCGTAAAATCAGTTTTTTCAGAAAAAGTCAGAATTTTTGTTCTGACAAAATTCCAAAAACACCATAGTCCGCTAGCCGGCGCGGAGACGCGTCTTTTGACACCTCGCACGCCCGCCTAGCTCAAATAGAAATACAAAAAATTGTTGTACTGTGTTATTCCGCTAACTGACGAAATCTACCTAAGTGATAGTATAAAAACATCAAATCGCTATAATTCTGCATCCCGGTGACGCATTCTGAAGCTTTTTTCAGCATAGCAATTCATATTTAGGCTCCGTCTAACTATCCCACTGGTCTAAATTGACATAAAAGCGAAAAACACTTTTTGGTTATTCACTTTGAAAAAATTCCTATATAAATTCCTTTAAAAAATTTTTTATTCAAAATTCATAGTCAAATCTACGTCGGTTATAGTTTTAATAGATACATACCTGCCTTACCTGCACTCCGGCGCGCGTTCCGCGAGCTTGGGTCACGTTCGGTGGTGTTATTCGAGTTTTTCACATACATTTTGGTCGTAAAATCAGTTTTTTCAGAAAAAGTCAGAATTTTTGTTCTGACAAAATTCCAAAAACACCATAGTCCGCTAGCCGGCGCGGAGACGCGTCTTTTGACACCTCGCACGCCCGCCTAGCTCAAATAGAAATACAAAAAATTGTTGTACTGTGTTATTCCGCTAACTGACGAAATCTACCTAAGTGATAGTATAAAAACATCAAATCGCTATAATTCTGCATCCCGGTGACGCATTCTGAAGCTTTTTTCAGCATAGCAATTCATATTTAGGCTCCGTCTAACTATCCCACTGGTCTAAATTGACATAAAAGCGAAAAACACTTTTTGGTTATTCACTTTGAAAAAATTCCTATATAAATTCCTTTAAAAAATTTTTTATTCAAAATTCATAGTCAAATCTACGTCGGTTATAGTTTTAATAGATACATACCTGCCTTACCTGCACTCCGGCGCGCGTTCCGCGAGCTTGGGTCACGTTCGGTGGTGTTATTCGAGTTTTTCACATACATTTTGGTCGTAAAATCAGTTTTTTCAGAAAAAGTCAGAATTTTTGTTCTGACAAAATTCCAAAAACACCATAGTCCGCTAGCCGGCGCGGAGACGCGTCTTTTGACACCTCGCACGCCCGCCTAGCTCAAATAGAAATACAAAAAATTGTTGTACTGTGTTATTCCGCTAACTGACGAAATCTACCTAAGTGATAGTATAAAAACATCAAATCGCTATAATTCTGCATCCCGGTGACGCATTCTGAAGCTTTTTTCAGCATAGCAATTCATATTTAGGCTCCGTCTAACTATCCCACTGGTCTAAATTGACATAAAAGCGAAAAACACTTTTTGGTTATTCACTTTGAAAAAATTCCTATATAAATTCCTTTAAAAAATTTTTTATTCAAAATTCATAGTCAAATCTACGTCGGTTATAGTTTTAATAGATACATACCTGCCTTACCTGCACTCCGGCGCGCGTTCCGCGAGCTTGGGTCACGTTCGGTGGTGTTATTCGAGTTTTTCACATACATTTTGGTCGTAAAATCAGTTTTTTCAGAAAAAGTCAGAATTTTTGTTCTGACAAAATTCCAAAAACACCATAGTCCGCTAGCCGGCGCGGAGACGCGTCTTTTGACACCTCGCACGCCCGCCTAGCTCAAATAGAAATACAAAAAATTGTTGTACTGTGTTATTCCGCTAACTGACGAAATCTACCTAAGTGATAGTATAAAAACATCAAATCGCTATAATTCTGCATCCCGGTGACGCATTCTGAAGCTTTTTTCAGCATAGCAATTCATATTTAGGCTCCGTCTAACTATCCCACTGGTCTAAATTGACATAAAAGCGAAAAACACTTTTTGGTTATTCACTTTGAAAAAATTCCTATATAAATTCCTTTAAAAAATTTTTTATTCAAAATTCATAGTCAAATCTACGTCGGTTATAGTTTTAATAGATACATACCTGCCTTACCTGCACTCCGGCGCGCGTTCCGCGAGCTTGGGTCACGTTCGGTGGTGTTATTCGAGTTTTTCACATACATTTTGGTCGTAAAATCAGTTTTTTCAGAAAAAGTCAGAATTTTTGTTCTGACAAAATTCCAAAAACACCATAGTCCGCTAGCCGGCGCGGAGACGCGTCTTTTGACACCTCGCACGCCCGCCTAGCTCAAATAGAAATACAAAAAATTGTTGTACTGTGTTATTCCGCTAACTGACGAAATCTACCTAAGTGATAGTATAAAAACATCAAATCGCTATAATTCTGCATCCCGGTGACGCATTCTGAAGCTTTTTTCAGCGTAGTAATTCATATTTAGGCTCCGTCTAACTATCCCACTGGTCTAAATTGACATAAAAGCGAAAAACACTTTTTGGTTATTCACTTTGAAAAAATTCCTATATAAATTCCTTTAAAAAATTTTTTATTCAAAATTCATAGTCAAATCTACGTCGGTTATAGTTTTAATAGATACATACCTGCCTTACCTGCACTCCGGCGCGCGTTCCGCGAGCTTGGGTCACGTTCGGTGGTGTTATTCGAGTTTTTCACATACATTTTGGTCGTAAAATCAGTTTTTTCAGAAAAAGTCAGAATTTTTGTTCTGACAAAATTCCAAAAACACCATAGTCCGCTAGCCGGCGCGGAGACGCGTCTTTTGACACCTCGCACGCCCGCCTAGCTCAAATAGAAATACAAAAAATTGCCCGCCCGCCCACCCAATCGTGTCTAGGCAGGTAAACTTTTGAACCTTTTCAAAAAATTATTTTGTATTTTTTGCCCTTCCGGCTACATTTATACCTCCTTCAACTACAACGCAGGGTAGGTAGACGGTTTTAGAGACTTTTAGTGCCTTTGTAGGCATAATTATAAGTGACATTGATTTTATTTATTTAAAATATTGACCGAGTCCCTTCTTAGAGGGCTCGCTTTTTGTACTCCTCTTGCTGATCCCCCCTTTACAGGGATACAGAAGAGATCAGTGACCTCTGACAGTTAGGCTCATGAACCTTACCTTCACGAAAGCCACCGCCATGTTCCGCACTCCCGCCAAGAAGACCGCGAGCTTGCCTGTTTTCGGGGGCTCGCCGTCATCTGCAGAGGAAGCTGGGACCTCGCAGCCGAGCGTGAGATGCACACAGGCTGGCCCGTCAGCGGGGCGTGGTATTGGAGAGGGGGAGGCTGATGGACTGAGGTCTGGACAGCTTCTTAAAACTCCAACGCCACCGAAGAAGGCCCCACTGTCTAGCCCCCCGAAACTTAAGTCCAAGGCAACACTCGTACACCACAGTACGCCTTACGGACCAAAACTGCCTGAGAGGACCGAAGAGAGCCCGCCACGAGACGCGCCACCCGTGAGGTACCTAAACCGAACCACGGAGGCAAAGGCGTGTCTCCAAAAGGCAAAAATGCAACTGCTAAGCTCGAGAAACCTGAAAAAGGAAATTAAGGATGAAATAACTAAAGCAGTTGAGAGACTTTACCAGCTGGTGAAGGAGGCGGAGATCGAGAGAGGAAATGGAGCGGACGTTGTAGCTGAACCTGAACAGGCCCGAAGTGACCAAAGGCCAACCACAGATGAATCGACAGAGCTCATGAAGTGCCTTGTGGAGGGTCTCAAAGACCACAAACAGGCATTGCAGGAGTGCCAACACCATACCCAGGCTCTGTCGGTTCATCTACAGGAAGCCCCTCGCTACGTCGCAGGCCAAGGTCCAACTTTCGCCGAAATCGCTGCCGGCCCGAAGCAGAACATCCAGGAACCTCTTCACTCAGTGGTTGTATCATCTGTGAATGATCAGGACACCGGTGAAGAGGTTCTTGAGAAGCTCAGGACTGCGGTCGACGCCAGAAAAGAGGGGACCAGGGTGGAGCGGTTGCGCAAGGCGAGGGATCAGAAGGTAGTGGTTGGTTTTAAAACTAAGGAGGAGATGATGAAGGTGACTGAAAGGATTAGAAAAACGGGCAATCTGGTGGTAGAGGAGGTAAAAAACAAGGACCCCCTTGTCATCATCAAGGACGTCCTCTCCTGTCACACAGATGCGGAAATAACAGAATCCATACAGCGGCAAAACACCCACCTGATTGGGGACATACCTACAGAGGATCTGAGGATAGAGGTGAAATACCGTCGCAAGGCGAGAAACCTACACATGTGCCACGTCATCCTGCGGGTGTCCCCTATTGTGTGGCAGAGGCTAACGATAGCGGGTCGCGTGCACATTGACCTACAGCGGGTGCGAGTGCTAGACCAGTCACCACTGGTGCAGTGCACTCGCTGTCTATGCTTCGGCCACAGTAGGAAACTGTGCACGCAGCCCGCCGACCTCTGCATCCACTGCGGCGACCCCCACATGCGGGCCGACTGTCCGTCGCGTATGGCAGCGGAGGTGCCACGGTGCCATAATTGCGTAGCATCCAAAATGGAAAAGAGTGACCATAATGCCTTCGACAGCGAATGTCCGGTACGCATCAAATGGGACGCATTAGCACGCCTGTCGGTGGCGTACTGCTAAGGATGAGCTAGCATTCCCAAGCACAAAGAACCACAACGGTATTCTTTTCAAAATTTACATATATAAACCCAAAGCGACAAAGTTCAATAAAGCCACAAGATTTCCCAATATAAAACTAGAAAATTGCAGCCAATTTCATGAGAAATTGGCACAATTAAAAATAGATTTCACACTTTATTTACTTAATATTCACCAAATGTACAATAAAATAGTTTTAAAAAAATAGATTACACGATTATATTATGTATTCAGATACCAGAAATAAAATTATTGACAAACCAATCTTACCGTTGTGGTTCGACGAGCTCGTTGAAGTTAAAATTATAGTTCAAGCAGCAGCCGTGAGTCTTTTAGGACTGACTGAAAGTAAAATATTGATTAAAAAGTTATTAGTAAAAATTTATAGGACAAGAAATAAATGTAACATCGGAATAAGAAATAATGTCTATATGATATATTGTATATATATTATAATAGTCATAACATAAACATAGAGTAGAGTAAATTGAAAATTAAAGTACTATAGGAATTAATTACATAGAATCAAACAAGAAAAAAAAACAAAACTACAGAAACAATACAGGAAAATAAGTTAGTTAAATATTAGAAACGTAATAGTATGTCACCAATTAAAATCCCCTCTCACCTAAACAGCACAAATAGAAAATCGAAAAATAAGACGAAGTGAGTTGAACATTGTTCCCAGGAACTCCCTACCTCCTAATTACGGGACCGCAAATAAACGAAACATTTTAAACATTGACAAGAAACAGAATTCAATGGCGTCAAAAAGGTCTCTGATCATGTCAGAGGGACACTCAGCAAAGGCAGGAGTGTGGTTTTAGCCGGTAAGAGTCCGGCACTGCCCAGACTGCCTCACAAGTGAGACAGTCTGGGCGTCCATGAGGATTTCCCACTCCTGCCAAAACAAAAAAAAAAAAAAAAAAAAAAAAAACCTAACCTAACCTAACCTAACCTAACCTAACCTAACCTAACCTAACCTAACCTAACCTAACCTAACCTAACCTAACCTAACCTAACCTAACCTAACCTAACCTAACCTAACCTAACCTAACCTAACCTAACCTAACCTAACCTAACCTAACCTAACCTAACCTAACCTAACCTAACCTAACCTAACCTAACCTAACCTAACCTAACCTAACCTAACCTAACCTAACCTAACCTAACCTAACCTAACCTAACCTAACCTAACCTAACCTAACCTAACCTAACCTAACCTAACCTAACCTAACCGAACCTAACCTAACCTAACCTAACCTAACCTAACCTAACCTAACCTAACCTAACCTAACCTAACCTAACCTAACCTAACCTAACCTAACCTAACCTAACCTAACCTAACCTAACCTAACCTAACCTAACCTAACCTAACCTAACCTAACCTAACCTAACCCGCTATATTTCTGCATCCCGGTGACGCATTCTGAAGCTTTTTTCAGCATAGTAGTTCATATTTAGGCTCCGTCTAACTATCCCACTGGTCTAAATTGACATAAAAGCGAAAAACACTTTTTGGTTATTCACTTTGAAAAAATTCCTATATAAATTCCTTTAAATAATTCTTTATTTCAAAATCCATAGTCTAATTTACGTCGGTTATAGTTTTAATAGATACGTACCTGCCTTACCTGTACTCCGGCGCGCGTTCCGCGAGCTTGGGTCACGTTCGGTGGTGTTATTCGAGTTTTTCACATACATTTTGGTCGTAAAATCAGTTTTTTCAGAAAAAGTCAGAAATTTTGTTCTGACAAAATTCCAAAAACACCATAGTCCGCTGGCCGGCGCGGAGACGCGTCTTTTGACACCTCGCACGCCCGCCTAGCTCAAATAGAAATACAAAAAATTGTTGTACTGTGTTATTCCGCTAACTGACGAAATCTACCTAAGTGATAGTATAAAAACATCAAATCGCTATATTTCTGCATCCCGGTGACGCATTCTGAAGCTTTTTTCAGCATAGTAGTTCATATTTAGGCTCCGTCTAACTATCCCACTGGTCTAAATTGACATAAAAGCGAAAAACACTTTTTGGTTATTCACTTTGAAAAAATTCCTATATAAATTCCTTTAAATAATTCTTTATTTCAAAATCCATAGTCTAATTTACGTCGGTTATAGTTTTAATAGATACGTACCTGCCTTACCTGTACTCCGGCGCGCGTTCCGCGAGCTTGGGTCACGTTCGGTGGTGTTATTCGAGTTTTTCACATACATTTTGGTCGTAAAATCAGTTTTTTCAGAAAAAGTCAGAAATTTTGTTCTGACAAAATTCCAAAAACACCATAGTCCGCTGGCCGGCGCGGAGACGCGTCTTTTGACACCTCGCACGCCCGCCTAGCTCAAATAGAAATACAAAAAATTGTTGTACTGTGTTATTCCGCTAACTGACGAAATCTACCTAAGTGATAGTATAAAAACATCAAATCGCTATATTTCTGCATCCCGGTGACGCATTCTGAAGCTTTTTTCAGCATAGTAGTTCATATTTAGGCTCCGTCTAACTATCCCACTGGTCTAAATTGACATAAAAGCGAAAAACACTTTTTGGTTATTCACTTTGAAAAAATTCCTATATAAATTCCTTTAAATAATTCTTTATTTCAAAATCCATAGTCTAATTTACGTCGGTTATAGTTTTAATAGATACGTACCTGCCTTACCTGTACTCCGGCGCGCGTTCCGCGAGCTTGGGTCACGTTCGGTGGTGTTATTCGAGTTTTTCACATACATTTTGGTCGTAAAATCAGTTTTTTCAGAAAAAGTCAGAAATTTTGTTCTGACAAAATTCCAAAAACACCATAGTCCGCTGGCCGGCGCGGAGACGCGTCTTTTGACACCTCGCACGCCCGCCTAGCTCAAATAGAAATACAAAAAATTGTTGTACTGTGTTATTCCGCTAACTGACGAAATCTACCTAAGTGATAGTATAAAAACATCAAATCGCTATATTTCTGCATCCCGGTGACGCATTCTGAAGCTTTTTTCAGCATAGTAGTTCATATTTAGGCTCCGTCTAACTATCCCACTGGTCTAAATTGACATAAAAGCGAAAAACACTTTTTGGTTATTCACTTTGAAAAAATTCCTATATAAATTCCTTTAAATAATTCTTTATTTCAAAATCCATAGTCTAATTTACGTCGGTTATAGTTTTAATAGATACGTACCTGCCTTACCTGTACTCCGGCGCGCGTTCCGCGAGCTTGGGTCACGTTCGGTGGTGTTATTCGAGTTTTTCACATACATTTTGGTCGTAAAATCAGTTTTTTCAGAAAAAGTCAGAAATTTTGTTCTGACAAAATTCCAAAAACACCATAGTCCGCTGGCCGGCGCGGAGACGCGTCTTTTGACACCTCGCACGCCCGCCTAGCTCAAATAGAAATACAAAAAATTTGCCCTCCCACCCACCCAATCGTGTCTAGGTAGGTAAACTTTTGAACTTTTTCAAAAAATTATTTTGTATTTTTTGCCCTTCCGGCTACATTTATACCTCCTTCAACTACAACGCAGGGTAGGTAGACGGTTTTTGAGACTTTTAGTGCCTTTGTAGGCATAATTATTATAAGTGACATTGATTTTATTTATTTAAAATATTGACCGAGTCCCTTCTTAGAGGGCTCGCTTTTTGTACTCCTCTTGCTGATCCCCCCTTTACAGGGATACAGAAGAGATCAGTGACCTCTGACATTTAGGCTCATGAACCTTACCTTCACGAAAGCCACCGCCATGTTCCGCACTCCCGCCAAGAAGACCGCGAGCTTGCCTGTTTTCGGGGGCTCGCCGTCATCTGCAGAGGAGGCTGGGACCTCGCAGCCGAGCGTGAGATGCACACAGGCTGGCCCGTCAGCGGGGCGTGGTATTGGAGAGGGGGAGGCTGATGGACTGAGGTCTGGACAGCTTCTTAAAACTCCAACGCCACCGAAGAAGGCCCCACTGTCTAGCCCCCCGAAACTTAAGTCCAAGGCAACACTCGTACACCACAGTACGCCTTACGGACCAAAACTGCCTGAGAGGACCGAAGAGAGCCCGCCACGAGACGCGCCACCCGTGAGGTACCTAAACCGAACCACGGAGGCAAAGGCGTGTCTCCAAAAGGCAAAAATGCAACTGCTAAGCTCGAGAAACCTGAAAAAGGAAATTAAGGATGAAATAACTAAAGCAGTTGAGAGACTTTACCAGCTGGTGAAGGAGGCGGAGATCGAGAGAGGAAATGGAGCGGACGTGGTAGCTGAACCTGAACAGGCCCGAAGTGACCAAAGGCCAACCACAGATGAATCGACAGAGCTCATGAAGTGCCTTGTGGAGGGTCTCAAAGACCACAAACAGGCATTGCAGGAGTGCCAACACCATACCCAGGCTCTGTCGGTTCATCTACAGGAAGCCCCTCGCTACGTCGCAGGCCAAGGTCCAACTTTCGCCGAAATCGCTGCCGGCCCGAAGCAGAACATCCAGGAACCTCTTCACTCAGTGGTTGTATCATCTGTGAATGATCAGGACACCGGTGAAGAGGTTCTTGAGAAGCTCAGGACTGCGGTCGACGCCAGAAAAGAGGGGACCAGGGTGGAGCGGTTGCGCAAGGCGAGGGATCAGAAGGTAGTGGTTGGTTTTAAAACTAAGGAGGAGATGATGAAGGTGACTGAAAGGATTAGAAAAACGGGCAATCTGGTGGTAGAGGAGGTAAAAAACAAGGACCCCCTTGTCATCATCAAGGACGTCCTCTCCTGTCACACAGATGCGGAAATAACAGAATCCATGCAGCGGCAAAACACCCACCTGATTGGGGACATACCTACAGAGGATCTGAGGATGGAGGTGAAATACCGTCGCAAGGCGAGGAACCTACACATGTGCCACGTCATCCTGCGCGTGTCCCCTATTGTGTGGCAGAGGCTAACGATGGCGGGTCGCGTGCACATTGACCTACAGCGAGTGCGAGTGCTGGACCAGTCACCACTGGTACAGTGCACTCGCTGTCTATGCTTCGGCCACAGTAGGAAACTGTGCACGCAGCCCGCCGACCTCTGCATCCACTGCGGCGACCCCCACATGCGGGCCGACTGTCCGTCGCGTGTGGCAGCGGAGGTGCCACGATGCCATAATTGCTTAGCATCCAAAATGGAGAAGACCGACCATAATGCCTTCGATAGCGAATGCCCGGTACGCATTAAATGGGACGCATTAGCACGCCTGTCGGTGGCGTACTGCTAAGTATGAGCCAGCATTCCCAAGCACAAAGAACCACAACGGTATTAATTTCAAAATTTTCATACAGAAATCCAAACGACAAACATTAATAAAGCCACAAGATTTTCCAAACACAAAACTAGTAAATTGCAGCCAATTTCATAAGAAATTGGCACAATTAAAAATAGATTTCAAAATTTTATTTATTTCATATTCACCAAATGTACAGTAAAATTATTTAGGAAAAAGATTATACGATTATAGGTATTCAGATACCAGAATTAAAATTATTGACAAAATAAATCTAACCGTTGTGGTTCGATGAGCTCGTTGAAGTTAAAACTATAGTCCAAATAGCAGCTGTGAGTCTTTTAGGACTGACTGAAAGTTAACATAAAAAAATTGAATAAAAAAGTTAAAAATAAAAAATTTATATGACAAGAAATAAATGTAAGCTCAGAATAAGAAATATTATGTCTATATAATATATTGTATATATATTAGAATAGTCATAGCATAAATATAGAGTAAATTGAAGATTAAAAGTATTATAGAAATTAATTAGTTAGATAGACTCAAACATGAAAACACAAAACTACAGAAACAATACAGGAAAATAAGTTAGTTAAATATTAGAAACGTAATAGTATGTCACCGATTAAAATCCCCCCTTACCTAAACAGCACAAATGAAAAATTGAAATTAGACGAAGTGAGTTGAACATTGTTCCCAGGAATTCCCTACTTCCTAATTACAGCAAATAAATGAAACATTCCAAACATGACAAGAAACAGAACTCAATGGCGTCAAAAACGTCTCTGATCATGTCAGAGGGACACTCAGCAAAGGCAGGAGTGTGGTTTTAGCCGGTAAGAGTCCGGCACTGCCCAGACTGCCTCACCAGTGAGACAGTCTGGGCGTCCATGAGGATTTCCCACTCCTGCCAAAACAAAAAAAAAAAAAAAAAAAAAAAAAAAAAAAAACCTAACCTAACCTAACCTAACCTAACCTAACCTAACCTAACCTAACCTAACCTAACCTAACCTAACCTAACCTAACCTAACCTAACCTAACCTAACCTAACCTAACCTAACCTTTTTTTTTTTTTTTTTTTTTTTTTGCGCTGGGAAAAATGCGTTACGCATACCCTCCCATCGGGGGATGGGGGGCTATGTGGGACTCCCGGGTCTGACCCGGTATACCCACTAAAAAACCCAGCGGCACTCCCGCTTCGTCCGAGTGGCGGGGGACTGGGAAACCAGCGTAGCCTTTACGTCCAGTCCTCCGCCGACGATTGTCCTTCAGGGCGGGCCCCTTACGGGGGCCCGGGAGTGACCGACGAAGGTGGTGATGGGTGCAATGCGGGAGACGGCACCCCCGTGCCTGTCGCCCGCCCATCGCCACCATGAGGGGGGAGAGGCTGGCGCCTTCTCCGACCCCTCCTTCGTCTGCGGAGCGGCACAGCGAGAGGGTCATCCTCCCGCGCGCGCTCCGCCTCCTCCTTTTGCGAGATTACGTCCTCGCAAAAGGAGGCCACCGCTGCCCAGGCCTCCTCGCTCCCCAGCATGGCGTTGATCACACCAGGAAGCGAGAGGTCCTGTCCGACCGCCGCGGTCAGACCGCGGCGCAGCTCGGACCAAGCCGGGCACACCTCGAGGGTGTGCTGCGCCGTGTCCTCCGCCGCGCCGCAGTCGTGGCACGCCGGGGTCTCCTCCCTCCCGATCCGGTGCAGGTACGTTCCGAAACATCCATGGCCGGACAACACCTGCACCAGACGGAACGAGAGGAAACCGTGGGACCGCTCGAGCCAGCTCTGCAGGACCGGGCCGAGCGCGTCCAACGTCCGGCGGCCAAAGGCGGCGGTGGCGAGGTCCTCTTTCCAGTGAAGGACGATTGCGTCCCTCGCCTCCCGCCGCACGGCCTCCCGCTCTTCGGCGACGGGGCGCTCCCCGAGCGCCCTTCGTTGCGCGGTCCACTCGTACACTCTGGCGAGCACCCAAGCCTCCAGCTCCCAAGGAGGGGTGCCGGCCAGAGCGCACGCCGCCGAAAAGCCCACCGAGCGGTAGGCCCTCGCCACCCGCAGTGCAATGGCCCTTTGGGGCTTGCGGATGGCGGTCGCATTCTCCCTCCTATGGAGGGAGTCCGCCCAGATAGGGGCCCCGTATAGGGCCATGCTTCTGAGGACGCCGGCATAGAGGCGCCGGCATCCCACCTTGGGCCCCCCCAGGTTCGGGAGCAGCCGCGAGAGGGCGTCCGCGGCTTTCAGGAGGCGCGTCGACAGCCCGCTAAAATGCGGGCCGAAGCGCCACCTCTCGTCCAGCACCAGGCCCAGATACTTCATCTGGGGCTGGACCTCTATCCGGACGCCCTCTACGACGATGTGGGCGTCGGGAGGGCAGCGCTGCCGAGGCCCGTGAAAGAATACGGCCTCGGTCTTGTGCAGCGCCACCTTCAATCCCAGGAGGCGGATCCTCTCTGCAACCAGGGATCCGCCAGCCGAGGCCAGACAGGCCGCGTCTCCAAAGTTCCTCCCCCGGGCAGTGAGGAGAGTGTCATCCGCGTAGCAGATGACACTCGTGCCCTGGAGGAGGACTCCGCGTAGGAGCCAGTCGAACCCGATGTTCCACAGGGAGGGCCCCAGCACTGACCCCTGCGGAACACCGGATTCTGCTCCGTACCGCCTCACCGTGCCCGTCCGGTCCGCGAGGAGGACCTCTCGGCCCTCCAAGTAGCTGGCCAGCAGATCCCGCAGGTATTGGGGCACTCCGTGATACCGGAGCGCCTCCAATATCGTCGAGTGGGGGACGGAGTTGAAGGCGTTTGCAATGTCGAACGACACTGCCAGCACTCCGTCCCCCGCCTCCACCGCCTCCTTCACCTGGCCCTTGAGTAGGGCCAGCGCGTCGATCGTCGAACGCCCTTGTCGGAAGCCGAATTGGGCGTCCGACAGGTCCGGCCCTACCCCCCGCAAAAGGCCATGAAGCCGGGACGCGATGATCCCCTCGAACAGTTTACCGACCTCATCGAGCAAGACGATGGGCCGGTATGCCGACGGGGAGTCCACCGGACGTCCCTCCTTTCGGAGGAGGCAGAGCTGCCCCTCCTTCCACAGTTTCGGGAACCTCCCAGCCGTAAAGCACGCGCTGAAGAGGTCCCGAAACCTGTCCTCCATTTGGGAGGCGGCGATCGCCACCACCCGTGCGGGGACGCCGTCTGGCCCGGGGGCCGTCTTCTTCGCGCGGAGGGTGAGAACCCCGGCGCGGAGCTCCTCCACCGTCACCGGGGGGACCTGCTCGTCCGGCGGAGCCGCCCCTTGCGGGGGATCCATCGCTGGTGGGGTGAAGTCGGTCCTGCGCGGAAACAGGGACCGGACCACCCCGTCCAGCAACGCCGGCTCGAGGGTCTCCGTCAGTGGGGGACCATAGGGGCGTAGCTGGTTCCGCGCCGCCTTGTATGGTCTCCCATAAGGATCCCTGTCGAGACCCTCCAGCATCTCGGCCCTCGCCGAGTCTTCCGCAGCGCCCATTGCAGACTTGAGGACCGTCCTCGCCTCCTGGTAAGAGGCGTATAGGCGGTCCTCCTCTGCCCGGTCTCGGTTCTGGGCGCTGCGCCGTCGGCTCCGCGCGTAGGCCCTTCTGGCCGCCACGCAGGCGGCCCGGAGAACCGCCAGCTCCTGCGTCCACCAGTAGACGGCGCGACGGGGAGGCGGACGGCGAGACCGAGGCATGCTGGAGTTGCACACCACGGTCAGGGACCCCCTGAGCTGGACCGCTGCGGCGTCCACGTCCAGGGCCTCGACAGGGGAGGGCGACAGCCAGTCCTGGAGAAAGGCCGCCTCCTCGGCTGCCTCCCGGTCCAGGCGGGTGAGTGCCCACCGTGGGAAGGGAGATTGCCCGGCGCGGGCCCTCCCCCCCCCCTGCTGGGTGGAGATGTCGAACCGCACATACCGGTGGTCCGACAGGGTCTCCACCATCTCTACCCGCCAGTTGACGACGCGGGCGGCTAGCGCGGGGGTGGCAAACGAGACGTCCACCACCGATCCGCCCTGTTGCCGCACGCACGTGTGGACCGCCCCCCTGTTGAGGAGGGACACACCGCATGAGGCCGCCCAAAACTCGACGGCGCGTCCCCGGACGTTGCAACCGGTGGCCGGGTTGCCCCAGGCTGCCGACTTGGCGTTCAGGTCGCCCAACACCACGACCTGGCGCGGTGCCGCCCTCCCTACGACTGCGGTGAGGATCTCGAGGAAGTCCTCAAAGTCGGAGAGAGAGCGGTTCGGGGAGAAGTAGACCCCTACCAGGGCCATGTCTTCCCACGCGGCGGCCACGTATCCCGGTCCCCTCTCTAAGAGCGAGAGGGGAGGGGAGTCCGTGGAAGACCGCGACACCAACGCCACCAGGCCATCAACCTAACCTAACCTTTTTTTTTTTTTTTTTTTTTTTTTTTTTTTTTTTTTTTTTTTTTTTTTTTTTTTTTTTTTTTTTTTTGCGCTGGGAAAAAATGCATTACGCATACCCTCCCATCGGGGGATGGGGGGCTATGTGGGACTCCCCGGTCTGACCGGTATACCCACTAAAACAACCCAGCGACACTCCCGCTTCGTCCGAATGGCGGGGGACTGGGAAACAGGCGTAGCCTTAACGTCCAGTCCTCCGCCGACGATTGCCCTTCATGGCGGGCCCCTCACGGGGGCCCGGGAATGACCGACGAAGGTGGTGATGGGTGGTGCAATGCGGGAGAAGGCACCCCCGTGCCTGTCGCCCGCCCATCGCCACCATGAGGAAAGTGAGGCTGGCGCGAGTCGGAGAGAGAGTGGTCTCCCCACGCGGCGGCCACGTATCCCGGTCCCCTCTCTAAGAGCGAGAGGGGGGGGGAGTCCGTGGAAGACCGCGACACCAACGCCACTAGGCCGTCCCGGTAGCCCAGCCACTGGCCAGGGACCGAGTAAGGGTATGCGATATTCGACCGTAATCAGTCGGACATCGCACCCCCCTCCGCAGCCACCGCAGAAACAGCGGCGGTATTGGCAGCGGCAGCAAACCCGGAAGGCGCCTGCGCTTTGCCCCGCTTAGGGGGAGGATTGCAGTTCCTCCCCTTCATGACGTGCCCTGCCGGGCAGCCACTGGCGGCACACACCGCGCAGTGCGGCGTGGCGGCCCCGCAGGAGGCGGCTTTGTGGCCATCCTTGCCGCAGCGGTAGCAGGCGTCCGACCTGTCCACTGTGGACGGACACAGGGGCCGGGTGTGTCCGATGCCGAAGCACCGGAAACACCGCAGAGGCTGCTCCTCGAGCGCCCGGACCGCTCCCGAGCTAAACCCGACTAAGAGCCGTCCCTTTGCAAGGACGGCCTTGGCAGCGGCGATTGGGCACTCGAGGCGCATGGTGCCCATGCCGCCGCGGCCGGGCCTTATGTCCCGGCCTTGGACTGCCGCGACGCCACAGCCCCCCACCGCTGCGACCGCCGCCACCACCTCCTCCTTGGTGACGGAGTCGTCCAGATCCGTCACCTGTATGGCCGCCAACTTGACCGGCCGTGCCACCTTGGCTGAGTCGGCGATGACCTCCTGCAGCTTGGCCGCAAAGAGGTCCGCGTGGGCACTCCCCTCTGCCCCCGGGAACTCGAATATTCGAGCCCCGGCCTGGGTCCGCCGGCAGGACACACTGCCGATCCCCAGTCCTTGCCGGTCGTCTGCGGCTGGCTGGGAGCGGTGATGGCGGCGGGGACGACGGGGGCGGCCGTCGCCGACTTTTTGCCCTTGCCCTTCCCCTTGCGGACCACTTCCGTCCACTCGTTGGACGGGGTCGTTGAGGGGAGGAGAAGGGCGTCGTCCGCGCGGGAGCAGGACGGGCCCGGCTCACGCTGCCTCGCGTCTGCCGCAAGGGCTGGTCGGAGGCGCTTCTCCGGCAGGAGCCGGTCCTCGATTCCTGCTAGGCAGGCTCTTGTGAAGGCCCTCTCCTCCATTATGACCTTGCGGAAGATATCCTCAAGGTTGGAGGCGGGGCCCTCTGCCGCAGGGCTCGACTGGGCCTGTTGTGGCCGGGCCGTGGCTTCAGCCAGCTTCTGATGAAGCTGGCTGACCTCCGACTGCAGGCGATCCACCTTCGCCTGCAGTTGCCGCGTCTCGTCGCTGGAGTTGCGCTGGACCAGCTCCGCAACGAGACCGCGCATGCTCGCGGCCCTACATTTCAGGGCCTTTTGCAAGGTCCCCTTAATGTTTGTGGACTTAGAGGCGACCTCCGCGATCTCCCTCTCGTCCTCCTCCGCCATCCTCTCCAGCTCGACTAGGGAGTGGTCCGCGTACACAACGCGGGACGCACCGTACCCGGACTTGGCCCGGGCGACGTGCGCCCGCTTCTCCGCGGCAGCGACCCGCTCCTCCAGCTCTTGCTGGAGCTGAGCCCGCCGAGCCAGGTCCAACTGGCGTTGGGCGTCCGCGAGCCCAACGACATGGGTCTCCGCGGCTACCGTCGGCTTTTTAGCCTTCGCCGACCGCGTCGACCCCGAGGCCGAGGAGCCCCCGGACCCACCGCTCCGGTGTGCTCTCTTCCGCGAACGAGTGTCGTCCGCGTCCGACACACTAATCAGTGAGTCGTTATCAGACGACGACTCGTCCGCCCCTCCGAAATAGCTAGCCGCAGACGGCGCGCGGCTAGACTCTGACGCCGAAGCGTCAGGGTGGCCCTGAGAAGGGCCTTTTGGTTGGCCCTGAGAAGGGCCTTTTGGTTGGCCCTGAGAAGGGCCTTTTGGTTTTAAAAACCGCCCGGAGGCGTCCCGCGCAGGTTTCGGCATAATCCCGGCAGGTTCGCAGATACACGACAGTTAAAATAAAATCTACGAAGGCACAGTGCACTTTGGCCAACCCAGTCTGCCACTCCGTTACGGTGGTCAGAACTGGGCTGTTTCCAGGGGACGCGACGTGGACGCAAGCACTGTGGGGTGGTCCCTACCTAACCTAACCTAACCTAACCTAACCTAACCCAGTACCCCCCCAACCTCCGTGGCAGTTGGATCGTTTTTAAAGTCGCTCCGCGCTTAAAAATCCTAAAAAATTGGTTTTTCTGCTCCAATTTCAAAGAGTAAAGTGTCGTTGGATGCGGAAACTTGCGCCGCATAAAGTGCCGAGGTCAAATAGTGCCGTGTTACAGTGCCCTGAAAGTGAATTGTGAAAAACACCTCTTTTAGAGGTTAAGTGAAGTTCATCAAAACTGGAAACGCGAACGCTGCCGGAACGAGATCGGCGACCCCCTTCTTTTTCATCGGTTTACTATGAGCATCGTGGTTCCCGATCATCTGGACCAATCAAAATTACCCTGACACCGCGAATCTGCGAGTTATTCAGGATTTTCACAAAACCACGTGCTCTGAAAAAGTCGAAGGAGTGGAGTCAGCGGCACGAATTTTGGCACCAACCTGGACCTTCATGAAATAAGGCGAGTGCAAGTTAAAATTGAATTTTAAGTCACAAGGAAAACATTTTATAACATTATAAATCTTCAAAATTTAAACCAGTATAGCTCTGAACAGAGGAAACTTTTCAAGAATTTTCAACTGCAGCCCGGTGCGCGCTCATTAGCTTATTAGAGACTCTAAGTTTTAGATTTTTAGATTAAATAGTTTTTGAATAATAAGGTATTTTATAAGAAAATCAACTTTTCAAAAATTTTTTGACTTGGTTTTTGGTTTTTCAAAGATTAGTTTATTGGACTTTGTAGCGCTTTATTTTAAGTATTTTACATAAATTTTTCAGAATTTTTGGACGGACGGTTCGAGAGTTATTGATTTTTAACTGTTTTTTGGCTTTAATTCAAAATTAAATAGAAAATAATACTTTTTGACATTAGGATAAGGCCCAATATACTTATTGTGACCCATTTAAGTCCAAAGACGGGCTGTATATCTTTTAAATTGGCTATTTTGTCTAAATTGCGCCATCTTGGTTTTTAGGTTTTAAATTTCAATCTGCAATAGCTCGTGAACCGTTAGTCCGATTTACACCAGATTTTCACTGGGGCTTGGGGCACACCGTTAATTTTAAGATAGGACTATTTTCAGGTCATTACAGGACGGAAAAAATTTTGTCGCTGAAACTGCTTTCAGGTCATACCTGAAGTGACGCCGAGCTGTAAGTCCAAAACCCCGTCCTTCTACGACGTAGGGTTCCAGAGATACGGACGTTTTAACACGACTTTTGACAGCTCGGCGGCCATCTTGTTTAACTTCAAACCACTGTAACTCCTAAACCGTGGGTCGTGGGAAGTAGCGGTTTTCAAAGTTAGTGTCAGGAACCTGCTGCCCTACTTACCACGCGGTTTCAGGTGGTTTGGAGCTGAAAATTTTCAGGACCCTGAAAGTGGTTTCAGCGGACAGCGGAGCTCAGGCCGAGTTGGGAGAGCCCAAACTCGGGGGGTTTGCGGCTTTCCAGAGGGAAGATATCTTCGGTCAAAAACTGACTTTGACAGCACCGCGGCCATTTTGTGAAATCTTTAGACGGCCATAACTTCCCAACGGAGAGTCGTAGAGGGCTGGGGTTTCCGCTGGACATATCGGTAGGGCTTGGGCTATAAGACAAGTTGGTTTTCAGGCGTTTTCAGGAAACAAATATTTTTCAGCCTGAAAACCATTCCAGTGGATTGGTCTTGCCGAGCCAATTCCGGAAAGCCCAAGCACCGGTGTTTTTGGGCCGGTGGTTCCGGAGATATCCCGTTGTAACCACTTTCAGATTTAATTTTGACAAAAAACCAAATTTTTCAAGTTAGGTTATCTCCGAGACCCTTTGGTGTAACTATACCGAGTTTGGGATCGTTTGAAAGGGCTCGGCGAGAGCTATCCACTGAAGCCATTGACACGGCTCTACATAGAGTCCCGTCCCCCCCGGGCCTAACTTTCGAACCAGAGGTCCTAGACCCACCAAGTTTGGGGTCCCTGAAATCAGGACAAAAAGACCTGTCTTCTGGCTCCAACCAATTTACAAAATTATTTAATTGCTTGTTGTTATTGTTATTGTTTGATTTTATTTTTTATTTTTATTTTACATTTATTTTAGACTTAACCCATTAGGGTAAAAGTTGTTAAGACTAAGACGAGATTTGATAAATCTAAGTTTCAAGTGACGAAATTAGTATTGACGCCATTTACACGTCTTACTAAAAGACAGACTATCCTACCTACAACATCATGTTCGGACTTAGAACCCCGACCAAAAACACGGCATCAAACTCCCCCAATAAAGCCGCGGAATCAGCCGAAAAGGTATGTCCCACGTCGTCGGAAACCCAGGACAAAACTTTCGTTGTCCAACAAAGCATTGGCGAGATAGAGGCTAGGACAAAGAACTTACCAAAAAAGGCGGCGGCGCCGGTGGCGGGCCCCTCCAAGGCAAAAGTCCAAACACTATTGTTTGATGCCTCGGGTAGTCCGCCCCCGAAACCGGTTTACCCCACCAGACTTGCTGAGGGAAGGGCATGCCTCAGTAAGGCAAAGCTCCACCTCGGCAACTCTAGAAATACAAAAACAGAAATTAAAGAAGGGGTTACCGCAGCTGTAGAACGACTCTATCAATTGCTGAAAGAGTCGGAGGCGGTTAAGGGCAAAGAAACAGCTCAGAGCAAGGGGCGAGGTGAGAAGGAAGAGGAGGAACCTTTACACCCTCCACTCTCTTCTCACCCTGCCAGTTGTCGGGTGGAAAACGAGTTGCTAAAGAAGATGGAGGAGCACTTCAAACTCATCACAGCAAACACCGAAAAGATGGAAGGTCTCAGAGACACTCTGCTGTCCCATCAGAAAGTCTTGGAGGGGACCACCTATGCGAGTGTGGCGGCTGGCGGCAGTAGGGGAAGACTCCCAGAGCAAGCCACCCTGCACTCTGTGGTGATCACCTCCAGTGACGAAACAGAGACTGGGGATGAGGTGCTCCAAAAAATCCGGACTGCGGTAAACGCCAAGGAAGGGGGTGTTACCATCGATAAAATTAGGAAGGCCAGAGACAGAAAAGTCATCATGGGTTGCCGGAGCGAGGAAGAGAGGCGAGTACTAAAGGAGAGAATCCAGAAGGCGGGTAATCACCTTAACGTCGACGACATTCGGAACAAGGACCCACTTCTAATCCTCAAAGATGTCATGACGTACAATAGTGACGACGATATCCTTCTCGCTCTGAGAAATCAGAATGAGAGGATATTTAGAGACCTTGACAAAGAGGAAAATAGAGTGGAGATCCGATACAGGAAGAGAACAAGAAACCCTCTTATGAACCATGTCGTCGTTAGGGTGTCCCCCAAAATATGGACCAGAATTATAGACGCGGAGACCGTGCAGATAGACCTGCAGCGCATCCGAATCGCGGACCAGTCTCCCCTTGTCCAGTGTTCGCTCTGTCTGGGGTACGGCCATGGCAGACGCTTCTGCAAGGAAACGGTTGAAAAATGTAGCCACTGCGCCGGGCCCCATAAAAAGTCGGACTGTCCCCACTGGCTCAATGGTGCAGTGCCAACTTGCTGCAATTGCATGCATGCCAAACTGGCAAACGCAGAACACAACGCGTTCAGTGAGGACTGCCCGATAAGGAGGAAGTGGGACGCATTGGCGAGGGCCACAACGGCGTATTGCTAAGGTGGTCGCGGGCAGGGGAGCACCGGGGAGCGGCACTCCCACCAGCGAAGCTTCACACCTGATAGTACAGGCAAACTTGCAGAGGAAGCAGCTCGCCACCAATGAACTGATGATAGAAGCGGATCGCAGGAAAGCAGCCATAGCTCTGCTCCAGGAACCCTACGTGGGGGGCTCAAGTAGTATGAAGAACTACAGAGGAGTAAGGATCTACCAGAATGCCAGCCCAGGGGAAGGAAATGTCAAAGCGGCCATTGCAGTGTTTAATCACGACTTCGACATTATACAGTACCCGATTCTCACTACAAATAATATCGTTGTGGTGAGAATCCGAACGCTGGCCTGGGAGATCACCGTAGTATCGTACTACTTTGAGCCTGATCAACCCATAGAGCCCTACCTGGAGCATATCAAGAAAATCCGAGAAAAGCTGGGACCGCGGAGGCTAATCATTGGTGGCGA
Organism: Hydraecia micacea; assembly: GCA_914767645.1. NCBI lineage: Eukaryota > Metazoa > Arthropoda > Insecta > Lepidoptera > Noctuidae > Hydraecia > Hydraecia micacea. Next base: position 17,277,737 of record OU611794.1, on the reverse strand, counting down.
TGCCAACGCTAAAAGTAGCTGGTGGGGGAGCGACAGAGTCGATCTGAGGGGCGAAGTTTTTTCTGGAGCCCTGGAGGAAATGTCCTTGCAGGTGCTGAACGACGGAGACATACCGACCTTCGACACGGTCAGAGGAGAGCGAAGATTGACCAGCCACGTCGACGTTACGGTCTGCTCAGAGGACATGCTCGACCTGGTGGACGACTGGAGAGTCATCGAGGATCTGACGAGTTCGGACCACAATGGTATGGTTTTTCCTCATGTACCCATGTGTCGGAGGGCGGGTATCGCCGAAGCATTCGTCACTACCTCCCGACGGGTATTGGCCCGCCAGATGGTCAGGCGGGCCCCGTCACCCACTGCGGCCGTCACCCCGGCCGCAGGACTCCTCCACTATGAGGCGCGCGCGGAACACGACGCCGCCGCCTCTAGGCCTGCTGCTGGTCGGACGACAAGACGCCCCGAGTCTGCCGTCCGCAGGCCGCGCCCTACGGTGGCCGGAAGTCAGCCACCCTACGACGCCCAGTGCGACTGCTGCGGGAAACCTAACCTGAGCTAACCTAACCTGAGCTAACCTAACCTGAGCACAGCTGGGCCCTTGCAGGTTGGTTATTGGAGGAGACGCTAACGCGAAAAGTACTTGGTGGGGTAGCGGCAACGAGGACTCGAGAGGGGAGCACATGTGTGGAACGCTAGGGGAAATGGGTTTGCAGATCCTGAACACGGGCGATACCCCAACCTTCGACACCATCAGGGGAGGTATCAGGTACAGCAGCCACGTGGACGTAACGGCCTGTTCGGCGGACATGCTGGACCTGGTGGACGGCTGGCGAGTCGTAGAAGGACTCACGGGCTCCGACCATAACGGCATATTTTTCGGCATTCATCTCAAAAAATCTAAAGGAATAAGCATCGAGCGCACCACTAGAAAATACAACACAAAGGACGCGAATTGGAGACAGTTTATTATGCTGGCAAACAATCTTACAGTTACGGAGCTCACAAACATAAACACCACAGACAAACTAGAACACACTATAAACACATACACACAAGCCGTAACTGAAACATGTACACTCACTTTAAAAACAAAAAAGAAACACGAAACACTTACCTTGCCGTGGTGGTCCGAGGAGCTCGCGGAGATGAAGAGGCTGGTCGCCACCAAAAAACGCAGAATCAGGAACGCAGCGCCGATCCGGAGAGAGATGGTGGTCAAGCTGTACCTGGAAGAAAAAGAAAGGTATGAGGAAGCTGTAAGGAAAGCAATTGAGGAGAGTTGGAGGCAGTTTTGCAGAAAGCAGGACAAGGAGGGCGTTTGGGAAGGGATCTACAGAGTCATGGGAAGGGTCGCGAAAAGAGAAGAGGATCCGCCGCTGCGGTCAGGAGGTGAGGTGTTGGATGCGAAGGGTTCGGTGAGGCTGTTGGCCGACACGTTCTACCCCGAGGACCGCGAGGAAGACGACACCGTGGACCATCGCCAAACCCGCATACTAGCAGAAAAGGTAAACGAGTGGAGCCATGATGAACAACATGACCCACCGTTTACCCAGAGTGAGCTCGATAGGTCCATTGGGTCGTTCAACCCAAAAAAGGCCCCGGGAGCTGACGGCCTCACAGCCGATATCTGCTCTCAGGCCATTTCCTGCAACCCTGAATTCTTCCTGTCGCTGTTAAATAAATGCCTGGCACACCAATACTTCCCGAAGTCCTGGAAGGAAGCAACTGTGGTCGTGCTCAGGAAGCCAGGCAAGGACTCGTACACTGTCCCGAAATCCTACAGGCCGATTGGGCTTTTGCCTGTACTATCCCTAGTACAGGCAAAAGCCCAATCGGCCTGTACACCTTCCCAGGTGTACGAGAGGATGTTGGTTGCTCGTCTCAAGTTTTACCTACATCCCAGGATTAGTACTCGCCAATACGGCTTTATGCCCCAAAAGAGCACCGAAGACTCCCTCTATAATCTCGTGCATTACATCCGCACAATGCTCGCACAGAAAAAGATAATAACGCTTGTGTCACTGGATATAGAGGGAGCATTCGACAATGCGTGGTGGCCCGCCATCAAGGTACGATTGGCTGAGGAAAAGTGTCCTGTAAACTTGAGACGAGTAGTCGACAGCTATCTCAGCGACAGGGAAGTCAGCGTGAGATACGCGGGAGAGGAGTGCAAAAAGGCAACCAGCAAAGGGTGCGTCCAGGGTTCCATAGGTGGCCCCATCTTCTGGAATCTGCTGCTGGACCCACTTTTGAGAGAGCTGGAGGATAGAGGCCACTACTGTCAGGCATTCGCCGATGACGTTGTTATGGTGTTCGTCGGCGAATCGGCAGTGGAAATAGAGGGACAGGCCGGTGCCGCTCTCGAACATGTTCAGGCGTGGGGTGTCAGAAATAAGCTCAAATTCGCGCCGCATAAAACCTGTGCGATGGTACTAACGCGGAGGCTGAAGTACGACACACCGCGCTTGACCATGGGGGGGATCGACATCGGTATGTCCCAAGATATAAAAATCCTGGGCGTCACCATAGACAGCAAACTCACCTTCAACAAGCAAGTAACTATCGCCTGTAAAAAGGCGATAGGTATTTATAAACAGCTGGCCAAAGCTGCCCGGGTGAGTTGGGGTTTAAGCCCGGAGGTCATCCGTACTATATACACCGCAGCGGTTGAGCCGGTACTCTTGTATGCCGCGAGTGCGTGGGCACCAGCCGTAAGTAAACTAGGGGTGATCAAGCAACTGAACGTGGTCCAAAGAGGGTTCGCACAAAAGCTATGTAGAGCCTACCGCACAGTCTCCCTAAACTCGGCACTGGTGCTGGCCGGGATACTCCCAATCGATCTGCGCATTCGCGAGGCGGCAGCGCTGTACGAGGCCAAGAGGGGAGTGCCCCAGCCAGCACTAGGAGATAGGGAGATTGAGCGGATGGCCCCAGCGCTGGAGGCCCCGCACCCAGCTGAGCAAGTGAGTCTGGAGTTTGGAAGCCTGGTAGACGAGGAACAATATCGGAACCACAGTAATTTCGCTGTGAGGATCTTCACCGACGGCAGCAAGATTGAGGGCAAAGTCGGAGCGGCGCTATCCATGTGGAATGGTGCCGCCGAGACAAAGGCCCTCAAACTTGCTTTGCCGTCTTACTGCACCGTCTACCAGGCTGAACTCCTGGCCCTACAGAGAGCGGCAGGGCTGGCTCTAAAGTCCCGTGAAACCTCGTTCGGCATCTTCAGCGACTCTATGGCGGCCCTTCAGTCGGTGATCAACACAAGTTCCCCCCACCCCTTGGCCGTGGACACAAGGGACACCTTACGACGCTGTAAGCTCCAGAACAAGAGTGTCTCCTTGTTCTGGATAAAGGCCCACGCAGGGTTGGAGGGAAACGAGAGAGCCGACCAGCTCGCGAAGGAGGCCGCCCTGGGGTCGAAGAAGAGGCCGGATTACGATCTGTGTCCCATTTCATTCGTCAAGCGAAGGATCCGGTCGGAAACGCTTGACGAATGGAATGGGAGATATAAGTCTGGTGACACAGCTTCGGGCACCAAAATCTTTTTCCCAGACGCGGTGACAGCGTACGGTGTGGTGCGCAAGATGGCTCCCACGAGCATTACCACGCAAATCTTAACGGGGCACGGTGGGTTCTCTGCATACCTGAAACGTTTCAAGTGTAAAGAGAACCCATCGTGCGCATGCGAGCCCGGCGTGGAGGAGACTGTACTACACATTTTACTGGAATGTCCAATCACCGCAAACACCCGTTACAACATAGAGCAGAAACTCGAAGTCGAATTAGTGGCCCGGAATATACCAGACTTAATGACGGGTAAAAAGAGAGAATTGTTCCTGAATTATTGTAGTCAAATCGCATCCCTAGTAATAAATAGAAATAAAGTAGTTTAAGAAAAGTTGATAATTAATATATTATAATAATATAATAATGTATCAACCTAGTTAAATAGAAAAAAAAATATATATATATATATAGATATAATGATGTAATTCATAGTTTATTTTGCAAGTAATTGTCGTCTAATAATATCTTCATAAAAATAATTTAGCTTATCTTTGCAAGTAGTAAGTACAACCCAAGCAAGTCAATTCCGCTTTCTATCCTTAGACTCGCACCGGCGGGCAATATTACCGCTCTACTACATACTTTTGCAACTATGTAGAAAAGTTGTAGTAGAATGTCTACATGGGGTTACACCTTCATTATCTTTTGTATATCACAAATCATCGAGCTGTCAACCATTATTATGTACTTATTCGGCCTATTATAATGTCTTGTTCGGGTAACCGTGGGTTGCACCAAACTATACTATGGGGCACCTTTAACAATTTAAAGTAATTAAGACTTGTTGGAGTTCTCGCGTCGCTAACGGATAGGTACCCCGGTAGTCTGTTGTTGTGGGTAGCAAGTTAAGTTACACCAAACCACTGTAGTATAGTATATTTGTGGAAACAGTTTAAGGCGTTCGCTTTGTTATCTGAGCCGCACAATAGCGCATGACGAAGTTTTAGTGACTGAACGAGAGGAGTGAACCTCGGAGCGAAGGTCTGATTTTACTTCAATTGGATGTGGGGCCTTAGAATAGTCTGTAGATAACTACCGTTTTGTACTCAGCAACTGAAACAGTACCGTGAGAGACTTTAGAAATTAATACACGAACAGTATTCATTGACAAATATTCGCAATATAAAAAAATAAAATTTTTCTCGGCAAAAATAAAATACCTATCCCCATTGCCTACCTGGCGCAACTCTAATTCCGAAATTAAAACACGAACGGACTCCAATTTAACAAACGAACCCTTACCTGCTGCGTTCTGTTAGGATGGCGCTCCGTGGGACCTTTTTAATTGAAACACTTTATTTTGCTACTACAGAACTAATTTAATAAAAAAAAACTGTACACGAAATACTACATTTAAAATATATGTTTTGAACAAAATTTGTGGGTTGACTGCGCTGCTTGCACAGCGAGCAGTTTTATATAGTACAAGATTTTTTTCAAATCAGCCATTTTAATGTAGTGGTGGAAATTATTTATAACAGTTCACATTATTTAATACGACAACCTTACGTGTATCATAATATTATATTATTGTATAATATTCTTTTGTGTATTTTATATATGGGCTCCAGTTGCCTATAATAAATAACAATAAATTATTATTGTTATTATTTGTTGATATACATTTTTGTATCTCGGCACTGATCTGCCGTTATTAATAAATAAACCGCATTCTATCCTCACACACGCTTGGGCATCACTTCGCTACTACATTCTTTTACAACTACTCGTACATGTGTGCGTTCACACATTCATTATCTTTTGAAGCTGTCAACCACTATTATGTACAGTACACTATTATAATGTCTTGTTGAAGTAGCTGTGGATTGCTTCGAACTATAATGTGGCACCTTCACATGTTACATTTATTCAACTAACACTCAACTTACGATGTGTATACTGCAACTTGTATTTAACCGTTCTTATATTGCCCAGATGAGGCTGAGAGTTGTATGGTCGAAGAAATACATGATTGTGTTCAAAAAGGGCTAACTGGGACCGGTTTCATGAGAAACTGACTCAGCTTATGAACGAAAATAATATAAACAAAATAGAAATAGACCAAACCCAAACACAAAGAAATAGATCAATTTACAAAAAAAATATATACAACAGATCAGTGGCGAAGGGTGAATTTATGACAGAGGTAAGCCGAAGCAAAAAAAATGCCAAAAAAAATGTCAATAAACCGTTTCATTAAATTGGTTCCTATTTCGATGTACTTTTCTAAGGTGCGAATTATCGAAAAATGACAGTACCCAATTCATGTAATGCTAAACAACTCCTTATAATAATATGAATTCGTCAGATTATTAATATCTGTAAAACCCCCTTTATTCCATAAACTACTAGAATCTGAGAAAAGTAAGTGTTTCTTATTTTCAAAACTTAACCTTGAAAAGCATGTTTCCTCACAAAGTAAATAACAACAATTTACTGTTATTAATGCCATCCTAAAGATCCTCAAAAATCTACTCTAAATAAGTAATTTCAACTTAATAACTATCTACTTACCCCAAATACCTAATTTCAACGTATTTTCACTACACCGGCACACAAACAAAACAAACTTCAACAATCATTCTAATACTAAATAGTAAATACTACACTACACAACCACAGAACATATATACCCTAAAGTACACAACACACTAATCACCAATAATAACAAATAAATTCAATGAATATGACGGCAGCCATTTTGTCTAGCAGCTGCGAGAGACGGCGACTAGGTGGCGCTAGTGGAACGTGCACCGGACGCATCATAGACAAATCATTCACTCTATCGATCATTTGGCCTAAAGGACTTGGTATCCAATCCAGTAAAATATTGTAACGTTTCCCCCCCATTGCACTAGCGAGCAGCCTTTATAAGGAGCTGTGCAGTTGAATCTGTACGCGCGAGTCGGCACCTCCGTCGCTGGTCGTCCTCCGCCGGGCCTCCCCCAGGTAACTGGGGGTCTCACCTGGCGGGGACAGACCGCCGAGGTGTCGTGAAGAAAGCGGCGCTGTATGAATCAGCGTCGTGGTGCGCCTACAGAGAAACAACATGCAACCACTCACATGGACGCACGTAAAAACTTATGTGCGGCCAATAATCTTGTAGGCCACTGACGCCGACCAAATGCCCGTATTCACCAAGGGCCCGTATTCACGGGTCACCGTATAGCTTTTCGCGGCCGGGGGGCTCTGCCCCGGTACCGCTCGCCACGCCCCCTTACGGGGGCGTAGCGATCTCTCTACGAGATCTGTACGCATTTCCAATGGATGCGTCTTGGTGCACGGACCACTGTCTCTCGACAGTCAGTACTGCCCGATTATTGGATGTGGAACGCTGTCTCTGACAACTAGTACTGTCCTTATTGCGGTGGGTGCATGGACCACTGTCCCTGACAGTCAGTACTGCCCTATGTGACCGCCCTCAATGTCATTATTAGTTATTTAATAATTAATTAATTTAATTTCTGTATTTTAAAGATTTAAGATAACTGATTGTTCGATTGAAATAAATTTATGTATTAGTTTTACTTCTGATGTCTTGGCCAAATCCGACAAATACAACAAAATGCAAATTAACTGCTACAAGTGTAAACAAATAATTACGTCAATACTCGTATAATGACTAAGTAATGACACATGGACAATTATTTTGAATGTCAAACCTCCGTCGGTCCGTCCCGACGACTCCTGAACGTATTACGAAAATCCACGAATAAAAACGAAAAGAATAGCGTATTGCTCTATCTCGTTCACGCGCACGCTTTTTCACTCAAGAAGCCGTCTTTTTTTCGGGTAATATGGCGCTCAAAAATTAGCAAGCCACGTGACCTGGTGACGTCGTGTCGAGTTTATTTTCTATCTATCTATCTATATATATAAAAGGAGAACTGACTGACTGACATATCAACGCACAGCCCAAACCGCTGGGTCTAGAGATTCCAAATTTGGCACGTACGTTCCTTATGAGGTCTAGGGGTGCACTAAGAAAGGATTTTTCAAAATTCATCCCCTAAGGGGGTGAATGGGGGGGAGAAATTTCACGCGGACGAAGTCGCGGGAAGAAGCTAGTCTATATATATAAAAGGAGAACTGACTGACTGACATATCAACGCACAGCCCAAACCGCTGGGTCTAGAGATTCCAAATTTGGCACGTACGTTCCTTATGAGGTCTAGGGGTGCACTAAGAAAGGATTTTTCAAAATTCACCCCCTAAGGGGGTGAATGGGGGGGGTGAAATTTCACGCGGACGAAGTCGCGGGAAGAAGCTAGTAGAATATATTCACGACAAGCCGAGCGCGCCTACGAGTTTTATTAGAGCAACATTTTTTGTTGTTGGGAAAGAAAGACAAAACAAAAATACGTGTGGCACTCGGGGACTGCCGCGGTAAAGCTATTGCATAGCATTTTTATCAACTTATGCAATTATAATATTTATGCAATATTTTTTTTTCTTTGATATTAATTCAAGTTACACTTTTTTAGCGTGGTGACCGATAAGAAAACAAAACACGCATACGTCTAGTCGCACGCACACAAACACCGTGCCGAAGTCTGCCGAACTGATACGACGTTAGACGATGCACGGCTTTCAACGCTGCACCGCTGTGCCGGTCGGAGTGGGGGGTGTTAGGTTTATTTTCGTTACGGAATTTCTTCATTCGGTCGCCGCGCTCAAAGCCCAAGATAAAAGCTATGCAATAGCTTAAAAAAAATTATTGTAGGTGTTCTGCAATGCTTTAATTTCATGGTGTATTAAATACCTTCAGTACTTATGATATGATTATATTTCAATGATGAATTGACTATAGAGTGGTTATGTTCTGAACTTTCGAAGGGAGGCCGGTGGGAATCGAGTTGTATGGTACCTTCGCCACTGCAACAGATTATCAGAACATGTAACGAGATATTAACAAAAAAGAAAACAAATGAAACACTTACCATGCCATGGTGGACCGAAGAGCTCGAAGAGATGAAGAGTAAAGTCGCCACTAGGAAGCGCAGGATCCGATGCGCAGCCAGGTGCATACAGGATGCTATGTATGATGTGTGCCATGTAATGATCTCATGTCATGTAAACATATCATGTCATGTAATCATATCATGTCATGTAATCATAACATGTCATGTCATCATCTCATGTCATGTAATCATAATTATCATAGCATTATGTCATCATCTCATGTCATGTAATCATATCATCTCACGTAATCAATATCATAGCATGTCATGTAATCATATCATAGCATGTCATCATCTCGTGTTATGTAATCATATCATAGCATGTCATCATCTCGTGTCATGTAATCATATCATGTAATCTCACGACATGAGATGATGACATGCTATGATATGCTTATGAAAAATAGGCGTCTGTCTGTGACATCGTAGCTCCCAAACGGCTGAACCGATTTTAATTATTTTTGTTTTGTTTGTAAGGCGACTTGATAGTGTTTTTCATGAATCTTCAAAGATTATCAGCTCTTTTCTAGTTGATGAATGGATGTGAGCATTTTCAACAGGTCTGGTCGAGTCGGAATGGGTATTCTAATACTTTTGGAATAGACAAATAAAATAAATGTGAATATTTTTGATTATTTTTATAAAATAAAAAAGTTTATTTGTTTACAAATCTATCAGATCTCCAGTTAAATGCAGTCAAATATTTTTATTATCAACTACGAATTGAAATATACATTTATTACTACATTAATATCTTAACTATCTTAATGACTAAATTCGCCGCAACAACGCGCGAGTCTTTGGTGTGAGCGAAAAGCGGAGCGCGTCACTGTGCGTCCGCGTCGACGTCGGCGTCGGCGTCGGCGTCGGCGTCGGCGTCGGCCGCGCGCAGCGTGCGGCACGTGGCGTCGTTGGGCCGGCCCAGCGCCAGCGAGCGGCCCGGCGCGGCCACGCGCGTCTCGCGCACGCGCCGCACGCGCAGGCGCCGCGCGCGCGACTCCAGCGTCACCGTGCGCGCCAGCGAGTGCGCCTCCGTGCTCACGCGCACGCACAGCGCCACGCCGGAGTAAAAGTCCAGGTCGGACGCGATGCGCAGGCGCGGCTCGGCGCGCACGTCGGCGTCCGCGCTCAGCTCCAGCCACGCCGTGCGCAGGCGCAGCGCGGCCTGCGCCGCCAGCCCGGCGCGCAGCTGCAGCTCGGCGCGCGCGCTGCGCCACCACAGCGACACCTGCGCCTGCGCGTCCAGCGCCAGCGCCAGCGCCGCCCGCACGCGCGCGCGCACGCGCACGCCCGCCAGCAGCGGCACGAGCGCGTGCTCGTCGTGCAGGGGCCGCAGCGCGCGCAGCACGGGCGTGGGCGAGCTGGCCGTGCCCGCCCACACGTGGCCCAGCAGCTCCGCCTGCAACACGACGGTAAGTACGTGCGGGCCTGGGTGCTTACTCTTCTATTTAATTCCGATAGATCGACATTGGAAGTGTAACGTTTCGTACTCATGAGTTCGATGCTAGCGCTAAAAGGTTTTTAAATTGGGTGTCCATTTTGGGGAACTAAGTGGAATTAGGATCGGTACTCTTGAGTGTAGGTATTTTGACAGCTGTGTATTGCGTCAATATTGCGTTGGGATAGTTTGATTTTAGAAATTGTTTTGCGTTTTAAGTGGTTTTCTGTGGGTTATAAGAGTATAATATGGCACGATAAGCAGTAATATACCTATAGTGTTTTACGTAATTCCCATAAAAAACAACTGAAACAAAGACGAAATGAGCGTCGGATGATGCGTTATACGGACAAAGCGTTTTCTATGAATGAATACGAATTTAAAGCAAATTATAGAGTGAGCAAGGATTTCATTCCTCTTTCGTATTACTTATCAACATGTTTATCCTATCTCTATACAATAATCTAGAACATTAACTTACTAAAATCGGACTTCGGCATGTTTTTATTAAGTATACAAAATTCTTTCTGTCTCTAAAACTCGTAGACCGATTTACATAATTCAAACTAGAATATCAGTTTTAAACATAATCCTCTCATTTGACACTAAAATCTCGCAAATATTCCTATAAACAAAAAACGTCGTTTTCAAGTTACGTAATTATTCTATAATTTTTCTTCATACATTAAAATTCTAAGTTAAATATTCCTATCAGATTCTAATACGAAAACTAATAATAATGTAATACTAATAATAATATTGTCATAAACAAACTTGCAGATCGAATTTACTTCTAAAACCACTTGACTTACCTTTTTTTTGTAGTGTAGGCAACGATTCTACCGCATGCAGCCAAAGTTATGGTTAATTTTGTGATTTTAATAATTTTCTTACGCCCAAATGAATTCAATACTTTACAATTACATAACTATTTATTTATTAGCCCTGTTATTTAAGGAATAAAGCATTTTAAAGCCCTATTACCGGTTTATCGTAATGAGTTGAACCACACTATTGCAGCCCGTAACATAGAGCTAACTTCACGTGTAACAAAATAATCGCGGAGCAATGTCAATTTCATTTCAATGTTGACAATATTGTTTTCAAGAGTACCGAATCACGTGACTGTAAAATTAACATTGGAATCGTATTGGCATTACATTGGAATTAAAATTAGTTTGAAGAGTAAGCCCCCTGCCTGCGCCCGGGCCCGCCTGGCTCACCTGTCCGTCGAACAGCGCGATGTCGTCCAGGCGCGCGCCGGCCACGCTGAGGCCGAGCCGGCCGGCGGGCTCCTCGGCGGGCTGCTCGGGCTGGGCGGGCTCGGCGGGCTCGGCGGGACTGTCGCTTCCTCCGCCGAAAGCCTCGAGGCCGCGTGTCCACACTTCTACCTATGAATAATAAAAATCATTGACGATGTTTCAACGGTCATTCCCTTTTTTTACGCGATTGACTCGATAGGTAGTTGAATTTATTTATTCACAAGGCAACTACAACAGGTAACAATCACAGTATATGACAAGGGTCAAATTATAGGTTTCGATCTGTTTATCACCCAAAGCGTAATCGCACAACATTATTAATAATGACAACCACAATAAAAATAATGAGTAAATATCTAAACTTCATGGCTAGCTGGCTGTTTGTTTTCTTAAACTTAGATGCAACCGTACGATGTAGCGCGCGATACTCACGGCGAGCGCGTCGAAAGTGTTGCCTTGTTCGTCATGCGCCAGCAGGCGCACCTCTCCGCGCCGCAGCAGCCCGCCCCGCGCCACCTGCAGCGACTGCAGCTCCGCGCGCCAGCCGCCTGCAGCCCAGCCCGGCGCGCGCGCCAGCACCGACGACGTGCCGCCGTGCGCTTGCGCGTCCCAGCCGCGCAGCTCGGCCGGCAGGTGGCGCGGCAGCGCGCGCAGCGCCTCGTGCGCCGGCGCCAGCGCGGCCAGGCGCTGCCACAGCACGCGCCGCAGCTCGTGCGGGCCGCGCTCGTGCAGCTCGTGCGCCACCTCCGCCAGCGGCAGCGGCACGGCGGCGCGGCGCCGCACCAGCAGGTCCAGCGCCGCCGCGCGCACCTCCAGCGCGCCCGCGCCGCGCAGCGCCAGCGCCTGCAGGCGGTCCAGGCGCGCGAACGTGAGCGCGCCGGCCGGCGCCGCGTCCAGCGCGCCCAGCGCCGCCAGCGCGGGCGCGGGCGCGGCGCGCTCGGCGTGCTCCAGCAGCAGGTCGGCCGTGTCGGCGCGCCGCAGGTTGCCGAGCGCGCGCAGGCGCAGCGCGCGGCACGGCTCGTCGCGGCAGCGCGCCAGGCCGCGCGCCAGGCCGTCGCGCACGAGCTGCGCGGCCGGCAGCGCGCGCGCAGCGGCCGCGGCGGCCAGCAGTGCGGCCGCGCGCACGGCCGGCGCGCGCGCCTCGTCGCCCAGGCGCAGCACGTCCAGCACGGCGGCCTCCTGCGGACAGAGGCGAGTGAGCGCGGCCCGGCGCCTGCGCAGGCGCCGGCGGGTACTCACGTCGGGGCGGTCGGAGAGCGCGAGGCCGGCGAGGTAGGCCTGCGCGAGCGGCACGAGCGGGTCGTGCGCGTGCAGCTGCAGGAAGTCGTCGGCGGCGGCGTGCGCGGCGCGCGTGCCGGCCAGCCCCAGCAGGCGACACAGTCCCGAGCTGCGACAGTTTTTTGCATGCTTAAGTATACAGTTGACGAAATGCTAATTAACTGAAAACATAAATTGTAATAAATACTGATCCAATTCGAATTTTCTATGTCGGCATCACTGTTAATTATACAGTTATACAGCTGTACTACAATCTTTTGGGGCGAAACTTGAATGGGACCTGGTACCTGGAGGGAAAGTATCTCAAAAATTAAATGATTGGTACCGAGACTTTCATAAAATGTTGAACGCAGTTTCATTTATTACAATCAAATGAGTATCTCAGGGTGGGCGGGTACCACAGGGTGCGGTGGCAGTACTCACAGGTGCTCGTGCAGGTCAGCGCGCTGCAGCAGCTGCAGCGCCGCGGACTGGTTGGCCTGGCGCAGCGCCGGCAGCAGCTGCAGCGCGGCAGCAGCGCTGGCCGCGCTGCCTCCCTCGGCCGCGCGCGCGCCCTGCAGCGCCGCGCCGGCCTGCTGCAGCGCCGCGCTCAGCTCCTGCAGACAACACGCAAGGAACCTGGAGACTGCCAAACTTCGGTCGTCATCGACACTGTGCATGCGTACCTTCACTGTGCTCAGTCTGACACGCACTTGGCCGGTTTTTACATTTTGTTTGAAAACTACCACGAAAAAAAACTATCTATTGTAAACAGTTGACATTTTTATACTGGTTGATTCACAGAGTACTATTTGATAGACTTGATTTTTAAACTAGGGCCGTTTCTAACACGCACTCAGGCTGGATCTTTCTAAGATATTATTATTTATTAAAATTAATAAAATAAAATATTATTCATTCGAAAGTTCACGTAATTTAGCAATTCCCGAACATGACGTATGGATCAGCACCATTTAGTCAAACATTTTGAATTTAATGATCCAACACACTCCACCAGCACCGAGACATTTGCGTGAGCATGTCATAGTCTCAGTCGCTAGAGCACATTCAAGTCAATGATAGACGTACCCAGTAAATTATAGACGTACCCAGTAAATGGTTAGTTTTATAGTTTCGGTACACAGTGCTCACACATTCTAATAAAGATGAAAATAAATAATAAACTTGTGTTAGTACTCCATTAGAGGTGCACTAAGGATATTTATTTTCGAATTTATTTTAAGAAGTAAGTACATTGTTTCGACTTAATTGTGCAGTGAAATCTATAACTCCTGCATAGAAACTTTATCGTAGTTAGGTAATAAATATCTAGCTTATCAATAAAAGCTGATTATTAATCTGTAGTAATGGAATAGGGGCTTAATAGGTAAGTAGTCCCTACATGTTATGTTATGAAAAGTAATAAAAATATCTGTCAGTTTTTGAGACGTAGAGATAATAGCCGTCAGCTTCCGACGTGGCGGCACGTGGCGGCGCGCGGAGCTATCGCGCAGATAGCGCGCCCCGGCGACCCCGCTTATCGGTAGCGTACCTCGGCGTCGGCCGCGGCCTCGCCCGGCGCCGCCTGCAGCTGCAGCGGCAGCTCGCGCAGCGCGCGCGGCAGCGCCCGCAGCGCCTCGGGCAGCGAGGCGGCGCGCGCGCCGGCCGGCGGCGCCTCGGCGCGCTGCAGCGTGTGCCACGAGCGCGCCTTCAGGCCCAGCGCGGCGGGGCCCAGCACCAGCAGCTCCTCGGCGTGCAGCGCGCGCAGGCCGCCCGGCGCCAGCGAGTAGCGCGCCACGCGCCGCGCGCTGCTCACCGCGCCCGCGCCATCCGCGCAGCTCCGCTACACACCAGCGCGAGAATGTAACCACTACCCCCTTACTAATAAACGCCCATTTCTCTCTTTCAGTCGTCAGTAATTTGACTTTCGAAAGAAGAAGACAAAGCGTTGTGTAACTGTACAGATGCTAAACAACATTTATTAATAAGGGGGTAACTGTACAACTTGATTTAGTCGAAACCTAAGAACTAGGATGGGATGATCAGACAGACAGACCAAAGGGGAAAATTGTAACAATTAGGTTGCTGTGACCAGTTAGAAGCTGACTCCGATCAATGTTATTATTAACTGTTACAAACTAATGATAATCTGGATTTATACATTATTTGGAAGGCAGATTTTATTTAGTTCTGTAGGTAACAAATAATAAAATCTTTCCACAAACATAATGTTTGTTATGAATCATAATAAATGAACAAACATTATGTTTACACCCACCTTGATCTTTCTGAACACCTCTGTGGAAATGGTCTCATAGAGCACTTGGCAGGGGCCCGACACGTCTGTCTCATTGTATTCACCATCCAGCATTTGTACCTGAAAATTGTTTTCAATTTATATTTTATCAGATGGTAAACTAGCCTATGACCGTTGCTCCTGCTTATGGCTACAAATTCAATGAAATTGTTTTGAGACAAACTGAAATTTATATTTGCATGCAGCAAAACATTACCTGAAACAGACTGAGCAGGGACTTCTTGTAGTTGAGCACATCGGGCAGCTCGTCAGGGTCCAGGTAGGCTGCCTTGACCTCACCGCGGCTCCAGTGAGCGTAGAATGTGCTCTCACTGTACGAGTCCCACACAGACTCATATGGCATGAACTCTGCACTTACATGCTTCCCTCGGAGATATAGTTTGGGGGACCGCAACTAAAACGAAATTTAATTTAATTTCTGGTGATACAACAGGAAGCAGTAAGTCTAGATAGTGTTCCCTTCAATTATATGAAACTTTTGATCATATCGGATAAGTAGAATGTGGTACAGGGGTGCGGGAGGCTCAATACTGACCTGGAACTCGAGCAGGTAGTCGTCCTGGTCGCCGGCCCAGCGCGGCACCACGGCGAGGCGCGCGCGCAGCTTGTAGCCCACCTCCCGGTCGACGCGCGCCGCGTCGTTGAGCTGCAGCGTGGACTCCAGCTCGAAGGCGGCCGGCGCGCCCAGCAGGCCGCGGCCCGCGCCTGCGCCCAGCGCCGCGCCCGCCAGCGCCAACACTAGCCACAGCGCCGCGCCACCCATCACACTGCCGCTATTACTAATATTTACGTAAATACGTCTATACTACAGACCGGACACCGGCGCGATTAACTGGCACACATAGCGTCAGCGCTCGCCCGATTCAAACGGAGAGTGAGCGAAGCGAAGCGAGTGATAAGAGATGTGTCCGTGTCACCGCCACTGACACTGACATATTGACACTGACAGCTCGCCAGCCGACCGATGTCCGGTGCTTGCGCAGGAGGCGCGGGGCGCGGCCGGAGGGGAGCGGGCGGCGGCACGTCGCTCGCACAGTCGCACGCACAGCGCACTTCCGCCAATGAATGACGGTGAGCCTAGTAAGCTAGTAAGTATTGTACGCATTGATTAGGATTACGATGGTAAGTCTGTGTAATTCTAATTAGACATAAACACATAAAAAATGGTTTATTTGTAAAACCCCTGAGGTTACCTAGAAACCCCATAAATACAGGTTATTGAGATAATAACGTCTAAAAATCGGCATTTTTATCACTTAAACTGACTAACCGACATAATATTCTTTTCACTTCAGAGATCAGTGAGCAACTGAGT
The DNA here is from genome assembly GCA_914767645.1 of Hydraecia micacea. Classification (NCBI taxonomy): domain Eukaryota; kingdom Metazoa; phylum Arthropoda; class Insecta; order Lepidoptera; family Noctuidae; genus Hydraecia; species Hydraecia micacea. The sequence continues at coordinate 17,261,620 of OU611794.1, read as the reverse complement.
GAGACAAAGTAACTTTTTAATTTTTGTTTTCATAAAGCCGCGAAAATCTTATTCAGCCTTGGGTTAATCATACAATTCGAAACATTCATACTCTATCTCTTTCCCGCCATTAGAAAGAGACAGAGACAAAGACCAGGGGGCCAATTCTCGATTTTCGCCATTTATCTCGAGTTCGAAATTGTAAGTCTATCTCTATGTCTATCAAAAATATCTCTATCTCTACCAAAAAATGCCGGACTGAGCAGAATTCCGTATTCTCAGTCAAAATAGAAAATAAATGTCACGCAAATGTCGAGTCGATTGAAGGTAATCTTACCATAATGAAGAATCGCACGTTCCGTTTTAGGTAGCTATGAGTGAGTGAATGATTTCGTTTTAAAACGCGAACTAAACCTAATTATTTAAGTATAAAACGAAACGTTTAGTGTAAAAATAACAAGGAACTTATATAACTAACTGGAATGATGACGTGCAACTCAAAAGCGTTCCGAGCGAGACAACTTCGAGAGTGGATGGCATCTCTTTCTAATAGGGTGTCCAATATTTTGTATTTACATTTTGGGACAGTTACAACTGTGGTATAACTTACTAGCACCCCCCGCCCACCAAAGGATGAGCAATTTAGAAAAAAAAATCTTTTCACTGCGAGTGTACTATTACGTACACCTCTGCCTAACCCTTCGGGAATTACAGCCGTGATGTTATGTTATTATATCCAAATATTAAGAAGAATTACTGTGATTAAAAAAATATTGCACTAGAAACGTTCGCGATTCGCATCGAATTAAAAAAAAATGATTTGACAGTTGCCGCCAAAATTGAAGGGTTTTAAAAAAGTAAAGATAGAATTCAAATGTTTGTCTTCAAGAAGTTATTTTTGTTGATATTAAATTGAGGAATTGATTAAGTTTTGCTAATGCATTATAAATATTGGGTCCTCACCTATGAAATTGGCGTTTTTTTCTCACAAATAGAGAACCTCGTCACTTCTATGAATTAAAATATTTATCAATTGCTTGATATTATATCGAATAATGACCATAATAGACAACTACCAATAGTAAAAAAACCTTATTAGTATTCTTTAAAACAAAAAAAAAGTACCTTAAAAATGACTCCTCTTTTTGTTAGCAGAAATGACCACTATTTTTGTTATAACTTAGCCAACACTTATTTTTGTCGCTTAATCTAAGTGGCATACGTTATCTTAGTTTTTAAACATTATTGCGTAAAAGTTTTAAAACATTAGTGTTGATAGTTGTTAAATAAATTAAGAAAATGTTAGTATGAAAAATGCAACTTCTTTAAAATTCCCCATACAAAACGCCAATTTCATAGGTGGGGACCCAATATATATTTTTGTATTTTGTACCTATGTGCACAAGATTATAAATACAGATATAGATACTGAAAAAAGGCGTATGTCTTACAATATTTCTTACCACGATCTCATTTACCTTTCGTATCGTATCCGTGTTCCTAAGCGTAAGTCCCAGCTTTTATATCTCCGTAACTACAAGGGCATAGATCTGGAAGCTTTGCGGCGCGATGCTGGCGATCTCGACTGGACCCCTCTGGTTGAGATCGATGACATCGACGATAAGGTGAAATGTTTTAACGCAACCATCCTTGAATTATATGATCAGCATGCCCCTATTCGACGTGTCAAAGTTAGACATAACCCTGCACCATGGATAACGCAAAAAATTAAAGAGCTTATGGCTCGCAGGGATAAAGCTAAGAGCAGATATAAGCGCAGACCTTCAGAGCTGAATCTCTCTTATTACAAATCTTTACGTAATCGCTGCAGTCATCTGTGTCAGGATGCTAAGAGACGCTATTTCCACGACCAACTCAATAACCGCAGTTCTTCCGATGTATGGAAATTTCTCAAATCTGTAGGCATAGGCAAGTCACCTGCCAACCAGTGTAAGGATGTGAACCTCAATGATCTGAATAAGCATTTCTCTCTCCTTCCCTTTTCTCTTGATCCGTCTGTCAAGGCTGCGACACTAGAGAGTATTGCTAGTTTGCCGTTACCACAATATTCTCACTTTATGCTTAAGGATGTTACTGAGGATGACGTTAAGAAGTCTATACTTGCGATTACTTCTTCAGCAGTCGGTAATGATAAGTTGTGTTCAAGAATGATAACTCTTATCCTTTCCTCATTACTTCCTGTTCTCACTCACATCTTCAACCACTCATTTTCCTCTTGCTCCTTTCCGTCAGTTTGGAAACAGGCTCACATAATACCTTTACCTAAAACTAACAATCCTACATTATTAACCCACTTTAGACCTATTTCTATTCTCCCATTTCTCTCTAAAGTTTTTGAGCACATAGTCCATAGACAATTATCATTTTTCTTGGCGTCAAACTCGATAATATCCCCTTTTCAATCCGGTTTTCGCTCGGGTCACAGTACTGTAACCGCGCTTTTGAAGGTGACTGACGACATCCGCTGGGCTATGGAGAATAAGTCGCTTACTGTTCTTGTACTGCTTGACTTCAGTAGCGCCTTCAACTCAGTGGATTTCGACATTTTACTAGGTTTCCTCAAATCTATCAATTTCTCTTCATCCACTTTAGCCTGGTTCAGTTCTTATCTTCGGGGGCGCTCTCAGTGTGTTCGCCTGGAGGAGTCCTTCTCTGACTGGTGTAGCCTCACTGAGGGTGTTCCTCAGGGTAGCGTTCTCTCTCCTCTTCTTTTTTCAATTTTCATAAACTTTGTTACAAGAGTAATCTCCTCTAGTTTTCATCTCTATGCAGATGACTTGCAGCTTTATCGACATTTTACTGTAGCTAACGCGGGTTCTGCAATTGCTGCAATGAATCATGACCTGGCTTGCATCAGCGAATGGGCTAAGTCATTTGGTTTGCAAATTAACCCAACTAAATCCCAGGCCATGGTCATAGGCAGCAGATTCGTTCGAAATGCGGCTGATGTTACATCTCTGATGCCCTTATATCTCGATGGTGTTCGCATTGACTATACTGAAACCGCCAAAGATCTAGGTGTAGTTATTGACTCCAACCTTTCGTGGCGTCCTCAGGTCAATGAAGTCAGCCGAAAGGTACATTTCTCCTTTCATTCGCTGAAATGCCTTCAGAGTCTTCTGCCCTTGAAGACTAAAATTTCTTTGGCACAAACACTTATTCAGCCGATTATAGATTATGCCGACGCCTGCTACCTGGATGCTACTGAGGAGCTATTAAACAAGCTTGAGCGCTTGCAAAACCTGTGCATTCGCTTTGTTTTCGGTCTTCGAAAGTATGACCATGTTTCTCACCTTCGCAAGGAACTCAAGTGGCTCCCTATCCGCCTTCGCAGGAATACTCGGATTTTATGTCTCCTCTTCAACATCTTACACAACCCGTCTTATCCTTCCTACCTGCGTGAGCGTTTTTCTTACGCTCGCTCTAGCGATGCACCATGTAGATCACACCTAAGATCCCTCCTTAAATCTCATCCTCATAAAACAAGCTACTATTCTTATTCCTTCTCTGTTCATGCTGTAAGATTGTGGAACTCACTTCCGCCTAGCATTCGTGATTTAAAATCTATTTCTCTATTTAAGTGTCGATTAAAAGAGCATTACCTTTCCTCTATACTGTGAGTATATATATATATATATATATATATATATGTTTATATATTATAGCATTATGTATTTATTTAAGTATACTTATGTTAATTTGTTTGCATTATATGTGTAGGTTTATTTAATATTTTAGTTTTAGGCTTCACACATTCATATTTTTCTCTTCTTGTTCTCACACACTATTGTCTACATTTCTTTTTTACTTCTCCTTTCGCAGGTCTGCTGGAAGAAATTTCTTAAGAAATAAGCAGTACCTTTGTACTCATATCTTAATTATGTCATTTCTTTATGTATTTTACTGTGTGTACATAAATAATAAAATAAATAAATAAAATAAATAAATATTTTCATGATCCCCGTTTATAGATCTAAAACATTGTCACCCTAGTCGTAATTTGTAAACAAACATAAAAGAACTTACCGGTAAAAAGAAATTCCACATCCAGCAAACCCCTCACTGTAACATCCTTTCACACAACACGATTTCACCATATTTAAAGTGGAAGATTTCACTTAAATTTAATAAAAAGTTTCCAGTAGTTAAGAGATGCGAAGCCGGATTTTATTTAAAAACTAAAGAAAAGAAAACACAGTGTAGGTATGTACAATCCAAAACTCAACGAATTCACTCAGAAATGACGTATCTCTACAATCGACATGACATCTCTACTGCTCAGAAGCACTCGACATGAACTCTAACGTTAGCCTTCGACAAATGTCGAATTCGACATCCCCAGAATAGAAGCTTTTAAAATTTGTCGAAAAAATGACGTCATTAGAAACTTTTGTCGAGTTCGACACCATCTCTAAAACCGAGAATTGGCCCCCAGCCCTTTCGAAGTTCCGATTTTGAATTCGACCTCAAAGACAAACACGTTCGGGATTTCGTACTAACTAAAGTTTTGCAAAAAGATAATTATGTCTTTTAATGTAATTTATTGAATTTTTAACTTATTGTTGTATTTAAACGAAAATAAGTATTTACTGCAAATAAAACTGATATTTAACCTGTAAATATTTATTGCTATCTATAGTTTCAATAATGTTACGTAGGTAATATATTTTGAATAATAAAATATCATGGGTGCTATTTCCGAACACGCCTTAATTTATATAAAAGAGCGGGAATAAAATTTCGTGACTGGCGTAAAGACTTGAATAAGTTAAAAAATATTAAAATAATCGTAAAATATGAGTGAAACTAGCGACGAGACCAATATTTTAACACCGGAAGAGTTAAAACAACAAGCTATGAATGCAGAATTAAGTTTCCTACCTGAGAAGTCTCGCGAGAAATATTTGAAAGCATAGGTACCTACCATGTCTTGAATGAATGGAGACTTACAAAGGGCGCAAGCAGTTTTTCGGAGACGGTGTTGCTATCTTATTTTTTAGATTTATCACAGACGAGGCGATCATCTACAATGTGGAGTATTTACTCAATGTTGAAAGCTATTTTAAAGACAAAACATAACGTGCATATTGAAACATACGCAAAAATCTTATCTTTTCTAAAAAGAATGTCAGTTGGGCATAAGGCTAAAAAGTCCAAAATTTTCACGGCCCATAACATAGAAAAAATTCTAAATGATAATTATTTTGATTCACAATAAATAGTTATTTCAATCTATTCCTGTTTATTATTTTATCTCCTAAAGTGTTCTCGCTGCTGAAGTGAAAAGTTATGTGTGTTACACGAGAGCAAAGTTTTTTGCATCTCGTGCCTTTGAATCCCTCGCCACACTCAGGATTCAACTTTAGAATCACTCGCTACGCTCGTGATTCAATCTTTGAATCCTTCGCTTGCTCAGGATTCAAAATCAGCACTCACAGCAAAAAACGACTTTGCTCTCTTGTTGCACAAATAACTATTAATGGTTTATAATTTGGAGTATTTCTTTACAAACAATACCTAATGATATCCTATCAAAAACATAAACCGAATTGTTCAATCTCAGTATTGAATATGATGTAATCAAGTACAATACCTAATAATAATGACGAATTAATTTAATTAATAATAATTCTGTAACATTATGTGTACCTACGTAATATGCATAATACAAGTACCTACGTAAAAACTATGAACGTATCATGTAATGGGTCAACTTATCTTCCACTAAATAATAAAGAAGCATCATTACCTACATTTATAACGACAACTTAAACAAATACCTAAGTACCTACTTAATAGTACTAGCTTAGGTTGAGAATAACTTTGCTAACGGGGCATAGCCTTCGCAAAGTGTGTTTGGTTGACACAATTGGTTCAGCTTTATATGATTGAGGACCCACAGATTTATCAGTATTGACTGATATTTCATGGAGTTAGAATGCGATGAGAACGGAGTAGATTTTTGAATTTTTCCTCTGGAGTACGGGCATAATATTATGATACCTACACTTCTTCGATGAACACCAGCAGTTGGCCTCTTTTCCCTCCCTCTGGCTCAATATCGTCCAATGGGGTAAAAGATACATTTTTAAGCCTCTTATAGGCTGATGTGAACTATTACGTCACATTGTTATTTTTAATAAGAGGCCACTCGTAGTGTCGGATTCGCGATTCGTTCGTCCTGACTTACCTAAGCCTTCTCATGCAAGAGATTGACTTCACCATGTATTTACTATGCATAGTCTGGCGTTAGTTAATTATCTTCATAGGGATAGGCAGGAAGGGCCGGATGTTTGAATGGTGTGAACAAGTTTAGTCTTGTTTGGTAGTGGGGGTATGCCAATACTTTTATTCAAGGACTGGCATAGCTCATGTAGGGGCTATCTACGTAGCCTTTCCTTTTATAGAGCAAGCTGGTTATAATTATTGAGGGCGTGTTCCATTCGAACGTATTTTTGTTTAGTTGAGAAGTGCTAGCTTATGTGGTACCTACCTAATGTAAAGTCTTTGTATAACACATCGAGCCATTACCGCCGATTCGTAAGCGAAATTTTTACCAAAATAAAATTTTCATCGTAAAGATACATTTAAAACTATGTAAAAAATGCATTTTCGTGAAAATATCGCTTACGATAAATTGGCGGCAATGGCTCGATATCCAAGTGAAATCAATAAAGGGGCTGTCATCTAGAGTTCCTATAGTAACTACCAAGATTTAAAGTGATGGCGTGCTGCTTGGTCTTCTGGGTTCTCCACCATAACTACACATAGGTACGCACTATGCAGTGCGCGCAGCCACAGAGTACTTTTTTGGCGCGCAGCAATACTATAGTTCAACTTGGAACCTGCTGAGTGTCGCTGTGGGACAGTGTGTGTGTGGGGGGGGGGGGGGGGGGGGGCAGGTGAAGTCACGCAGTAAAATAGGAACACAATATCATGCGATAGTACATTTTATTTGAACAGTTCCGTACTGACACTAATCACTCTCATTAGCTATGTAAATATGTAAGTATAATAAATAAAATAATAGTCTAATGAGGACAAAGTTTTGAAACGTAAATTAGGTGCCACTCAAATAAAATTAATTTGAGTAAATACCTACGTTACATAATACCTAATCAATTATTAATTTTAATAAATAAACAATCATTAACAAACTATAAAGACAATTAACATTAGAAAATTGATATAACAGAATTAGATTAACAGATGCGACGCTGCGTCTGTTGAAAGTATTAAAAGCTCAAAGAGCGACAACGCTTTTCAACGCGTGCTCGTCTGCGTCACAGAACAGATAAAAGAAGTTTTACTGTTCTGTGGTCTGCGTCCACTCTCCACTACTTACGAGTGCGACACGTGACACGTCACATGAGTACGACGCGATGGGGCATCATGGGACAAGCGAGGACCAGACACGATCACACGAGGTATTATAGTAGTATAGTCGACCTCCTAGCTAGTTGACACTTTGACAGTAAGAAAAGATACCAACTGTCACACAGACAAATAGACCCGCGGGGTAATTGCGTTAATTTAATACACTATCAGTAGCAATGGGTTTCATTTTGACAGTTCAACAACATATGAGAAATATGTCCCGATCAGCAATGGATTAGCTTACATCCTTCAAAGTTATTCAGACTTTGATTTGTAGTGCGTTACGCAATTAGGGTGCTTGTCCTCTCGACGAGCATGACGTTCGACCAGACGTAAAACGTAATTGGTAGGTAAATTAACACGTTCGAGGACGCTACCACTTGAGACTGTGTACCAAAATGACACAGTAAATGTCCATACAAATTATACGACGTGTGAGTACGTAGCCTCCCATGAAAATATATTGTTTTAAAGACATCATGACACAACCGTTTTATCACGTTATCGTATAAATACGTTATGTCATTAAAAGTAAGTTAACTAGACGTGAACGGGATTAATTCATAGTAAAATAGTATACTGTCTGGCTAAGGAATAATACATAAATCAAATAAACTAAATAATTACGATGTTTTGTCGCGGCAAATATTACGATACGCCACGAAATGTTTAGCGAACGCGAGCGCACCCCGCAGTGACGCAGCCGCATTGAATGTAGGAGCGCGGTAGGCGCGCGCGACGTATTTACACGTTGTGCGTGTGTGAGCACCGTTCCCGCCCACTGTCAACGGCACTTATTTGAAATAGTTTAAAACTTACTCTACGTGACAGTAAAGCTTCGGGTATTTTAAATGTTGTGACACAAGATACATTCAATAGGATTTTAACTTGAACGTTCATCGGAAATGTACGTTCTGTCGTAAAGTAAAAAAATTATTTGGACGTCATTGTACGTTGTGCCATATCAAAATTTCGAACGATGACGTATAATCTCGTTCTGTCCTCGAACGTGTTAATTACGTCTACTAGTTCGAACCCACAGAGTACTTTTTGATAGTTTGAACCCCACGTAATTTTCATCAACCGCGCATGAATCTAGACTCCGGGATGAGTGAATTTCTCAAGCATCATTTTTAGGCGGCGCAGCTGAAAATCGTATCTTAGACCAAACGTAGGTACTACAATAAAGTTTAATTTTTTTACCCGACTACGGCGAAGCAAATAGGAGGGTTATGATTTTGACCGGTATGTAAGTCTTGTATGTATATATGTTCATCTGTTCCCTCATAACTTCTAAAGTACTTGTCGTAATTGGACACACGGGGTATCGTTGGAAGCGGCTTGATCGTCCGCTGGGTACAGGCTATGTGAAGTCACAATAAATTGAATAATTATGGCGCCTTCTAGCGAACATAGTCATGATCTAAAAAAAAATGTTTTAATCATGCCGTGTTGGGTATCTAATGAAAGGGCTTAATGAGCACATTTCAAAAATATAAATATTACTGAAATAAGCCCCAAATAATTAAATAAAAAAAAGGATAATTATTTTATAAAAATTGTTTGGTTAGGTTAGGTTAAAACTGTGACCCCTACGCACAGGAGCGGTGCCGCGGCATCGGCAGCGGCCGGCGAGTGCCAGAAACGACTAGATTACTTACTTAAAAACAGAAAAAAAATATACCTACTTTTACACAAATATTTAATATGCCAGAAACGACTTGCGCTAATAGAAAAAAAAAGAGATTTTTTTAGTAGGCTACCCGGAACCGAACTAGTTAAGTAGGTAGATTAAATTAATTATTAAAAAAAATGGTTAGGTTAGGTTAAAACTGTGACCTCCTACACACGAGACAAGCGACCGAAGCGAGCGGTGCCGCGGCAGCGGCCGGCGATTGCCAGAAACGACTAGATTATATATAAAAAAAGTTACTAATATTATTAAGTAACAGCGCCCCGCGGTTTCACCCGAATAAGTGTTGATCCCGTGGGAATATCCTCAAAAGTAATAGGTAATACGGGCTGGTGTCCGCAACTCCACGTCAATGCGCGTATTTTGCGTACGAGTGATCCTAAAAAGTAACCTATGTGTTAATCCAGGGTGTCAGCTTGTAAAACATTTTAATAGAGTAACGGTGGTTTCTTGCCCATTCTTCTCCATACGAAAACTACCTTTTGGAATGGGCGACTAGAATCAATTCGTTTTATTATAATTTTTGACGGTTAAAAGTGCCTTTATTGTGCCTATTTGAAATAAATGATTTGACTTTGCTACCTCCATACAAAATTTTATCAAAATTGGTCCAGCCTTTTGAGCGTGAAAAAGTAACAAACATTATATAAACACACACTCACAAACTTTCGCCTTTATAATATTAGTGTGAAGAACTTCAGTACTTGCCTGTAAATTATTTGACACAAATGGAAAATACCGAAAGTGTATCTATATGTCTGTCTGTTACCTCTTCACGCTTAAACCGCTAAACCGATTTAGATGAAATTTGGTAGGTATAGAGATAGTTTGAGTCCCGGGAAAGGACATAGGATAGTTTTTATCCCGATATTCCCACAGTATCGAAACTTAGATATGCGAGTGAAACCGCGGGGCGTTGCTAGTATATTAAAGGAGAAAGTTTGCGAGTGTGTTTGAATGTTTGTTACTTCTTCATGCAAAAACTAATGAACGGTTTTTTCTAAATTTGGCATGCATGATCATGATGCAGATAGTGTAATACATTTTATCCCGATATTCCCACGGGATCAAGACTTATGCTGGTGAAACCGCGGGGCGCTGTTAGTGTATTATAAAATTATATTTTGTATAAACGTGATTTTTACAAAAGAATCTAAATATTAAATTAAAAATGTACCTACACTTAAATGATTAAATTATCATCCGAAACATTTGTAAAGTGAAACATTTGCCAAATAAATGTTTGTAAAGCCAGTGTTTATAAAATAAAACATTTGCGGAATGAGTTGTTTGTGAAATAAATATAGACAATATATTATTTATACGAAACGTTGGTTGTAAACTAAACATTTGTCAATTGAGTTTTGGTGAAACATTAGTGAACCCAGAGGCCCATCGAGGGTCAGTCGCGGTCGGTACTCTGCGGGCGCCACATCCTATTCCTCACACGAACCCCGCGCTGCGGATCACGTGCTGTGTTCGTTTTCTGTTCATCAAGGAGCGTTTTCGTTCTTTGAGCTTAAGTGTACGGCCTGAGTGAAAAAGGGTCCAGCGGAGCGTTCAGCGTTGCGTGCAAGCGGCGAAGGAGCGTTCGCCCAGTGGCCTTAGTGCACGGTTAGCGTTCGAGTGAGCTGGTCACATTTTTCCTCAAGTCGGAGAAACAACAGTTCATCACTGATTGCGAGAAACATACGCCAACAATTTTCTGACTATTTTTGGGATAATAGAATTACTAATGTTTAAAATTTTATAACGTACAACCAATAAATAGGTTACTAAAACAATTATTTACCTTCAATTCCTAGTTTTACTGCTAATTCCTTCCACACTTTCTGTTTAATTATTCTATTTTTATATAGGGCATGAGTTGTTGCCCATAATTCTGGCTTGCACGCAACGCTGAACGCTCCGCTGGACCCTTTTTCACTCAGGCCGTACACTAAGGGGGAAGCGCCAGGGCAGCCCGCGAATTCATTTTTTTTTTTTACGGATTTTGCAATTTGCAGATCAGTGTCAGGTCGACTATTTCACGAAATAGGTCATTCAATAGGATTATATGAACTTATAAGGTTTTATTGATGATTTTAATGATTATAGGTACTTGGCTAATTATAATTTTCCAGGCGACTATAAATATTTGCTGCTAAATAAATACCTAACTGGGCAGCGATGAAATATTTTAGCAATAATTATAATTAGATGAGCTTCAAAATGCAAGGAATTATAAAAAAACTAAATATTGGCTGCTACTTTAAGGTAGCGAACGTATTAAACGGGGCGAATTGAAATCATAGGCGAGGATATAAATAATGACATGACGACTAATGTTATCGGTGGGATAACAAATATTGTATTAATATTAAGTAGGTACCTATAGGCATTCCGTACGCAAAATACGCGCATTGACGTGGAGTTGCGGACACCAGCCCGTATTACCTAAGTATTACCTATAAGCAACTATAGGCATCTCTGAAGACTCATTCCCAGAAACACGCAGGATTGAACTAGAGAACTTAGGGACTTGGGGCACTCCGACTCGGACAGGTTATATTCGAAGGAGATGACAGGGCTCAAGCCCCGTCATCTCCTTCGTGTTAGGTTAGACAGAAATAGGGGCCCCGGGAAGCGGGGCTCCGTCGACCACGTCTTATTATTATTAATTAAAGCCAATTACCTAGTTAACTTTATATACTTAGAAGCTCATTGTTTAATTTTAAGAATTCCCATTTTCTAGTGTTTATCCGCCGTCAAGTGTTCGCTCAGTTACCAAAACAAAAACTCGATGCCAGTTTAAATTAAAGCAAAGCTAACAACTGATTATTAAGCTGCTATTTTCTACTTACAATTATCCTTCGCGGTAGCTCCCAACCTACTATGTTTGCTACCGGCTTTAATTATGTTTTAATCCCAAATTCAGATTAATATATCGCCGCGTTAAATAAGTACATGCCATTATAATTGTGTAAATACGTACTTGTGACGCTCGCGAATCATATTTTGTTTAACATACAACCTGACACTGCCCTGTAAATTGTAAAAAACGTTAGAAAATTAGAATTTCGCGGGCTACCCTGGCGCCACCTGGCGCATCCCCCGTAACATGACGTCGAGTTGTCAAGATACAAGTGTATCGGCGCAGCCGCACGTGGCGCTAGTAGTGCCGTAGTGCGGCTGTGCGGCCTCAGCGGCCTCACACGCAACATACAGTCTGGCGAAAACATCACATATATCATTGCACATAATCATAACAATAAATAGCACCTGTCTGACAATGTACCGCGTACACCGCACTGTGTACAGGACTACAGGTACACTGCGTGTACAACTAGTTCAACAATATCACAACGTGGACGTGTAGGTCGCGTACTCGCGTACTCGCGTCACTACGCTTTGTACTGTAGCCGCAGCTCATTTGGATCGGATAATCTTTGGTCATCGAACTATATCTGTAGAAAATTACGGTCGATATACGGCCAATAAATAACAATATTTACAATTACTTTTAACTAGTTAAGTAACACTCAAATCATGAAGCGATTTCGTGTTTATGTTAACACAACGGTCTACAAAAACAATAACGAACAAGGCCGCCGCGGTCCGCGCCGGCGCTTCACGAGTAGATCGTCATCAGGATCATCTAGAACAGAACAACAGAACATCGCTGTCAGTGTCACAAGGTCAGTCTCACAGGTCGCACTTTGACTTTATTTTATCACGTAAAGTGAGCGTCTCATTCGAATATGAACATATACAATGACATTCGTGTAGGTAAGCGAAAATGAGCAAAAGTTTCATTCGAATATAAACATTGACTCTACGACTATAATGTTCACAATTATGTGACGCCTACTTTACTTAGCAAAGTAAAGTAAACGTGCGGTCTGTGAATGTTGGCGATAGCGTCAGTGTCGCACACGCGCCACGCACGCACCTCTTCCAGGGAGAGCGGGTTGGACTTCATCTTGGTGTCGAGGCTGCGGTACCGCTCTGCAACAGAAACACGCCGCGTGAACCTGTGAACGTCTCGCACACACTACAGACCCCCGAATCGTTTCATTCAAAACAAGTACTCGTAACGTATATTTTGGTTATCGTATCATTTTGATCGTGTACGCGTATGGTTAGAAGAGGTTCGGCAAACTTTCACGGGTCTCAGCTTGTTTAGTATTTTTAGGGTTTCGTACCCAAAGGGTGCGAACGGGACCCTATTACTAAGCCTCCGCTGTCCGACCGTCCGTCCATCCGTCTGTCCGTCTGTCAGCGGGCTGTATCTCATGAACCATAATAGGTGAACAGTTGACATTTTCACAGACTGTATATTTCTATTGCCGCTATAACAACAAATAATAAATCTATACTAATAATGAAGCCGAAGAGTTTGTTTGAAAGCGCCAATCTCTGGAACTACCAGTCTATCAATTTGAAAAAATCTTTTTTCATTTGATAGTCCAATTCTTGAAGAAGGCTATAGGCTATTTAACATCACGATAGGACCCTTAGCGGCTGAGCGAATAGATAAAAAATCAGAAACAACGCTAAGCGAAAACGAAGTAATAGCGCGGACGGGCGATGCGATGCGACCGGGCAAGCAGGGAGTGCAAGAAATTTAACGCGGACGAAGTCGCGGGCATAATAGTGTAAAATAAAGTTAAAAGTTCAGGGGGTCTTCATACAAGAAACGTGTTTTTTTTTCTGTCGTTTTTTGCCTTGCGGAACGGAACCCTTCGTGTGCGAGTCCGACTCGCACTTGGCCGGTTTTACACAGTGACACGCACCGTGCGCGAGGTGCAGGCGCGCCAGCGCCATGACGTAGGCCTCCTCCGACAGCATAGCGCCGCGCGCGTAGCGCAGCACCAGGCACTCCAGCACCTTGTTGCTGGCCGTCACGCCGGCCGCCCACAGCAGCGCGCGCAGCCGGTACGACGAGCACGCCGCCGCGCCGCAGCGCCGCGCGCCGTGCTTCAGGAACGCCGCGCGCCAGTACGCCAGCAGCGCCACCAGCGCCGGCAGCTCGCGCGCGCGCATGGCGCCGCTCAGCGCCGCGTCGCGCAGCGGCACCAGCGCGCGGCACAGCTCCAGCGACGGCCGCGCGCACAGGCACGCGCGCCACACGCGCCGCAGAGCCGCGCGCAGCCCCGCCGCGTCCAGCTCGCCGGCCGCGCCCAGCTCGCCGGCCGCGCCCAGGCGCGCCGCGGCCGCGCGCACCGCGCCCGGGATGGCCGCCGCGTCGTCGCGGAACTCGGCCGCCACGTCGCGCACGATCAGGTTGTCCTCGTTCACCTCCCTGCGGACACAGGTGGGTGAGCGCGCGCCGGGCGGGCCTCCCGGCACCCGCGCCCGGTACCCACCACACGTCCGTGAGCTCGTCGGTGAGGATGCGCAGCAGGAAGGCGGCGTCGGTGTGCGGGCGGCGCGTGTGCGGCACCACGAGGTAGCGGCCCGGCGGCAGCGTGAAGAACGTGACCACCTCGCGCGCGCGCGACTCGTGCGTCACGTCCAGAGGCCGCAGGCCCCGCAGCGCCGCGTGGTCGCTGGGCCGGCGTGGGCCCCCGGGGCCCAGCTCGTACACGGCGAAGCCAATGGCGCGCAGCTTGCGCGCGGCGTCGCCCACGTCGTACTGCTGCGTCACCGACACCACCACGTGGCACTTGCGCGCGCCCGCGGCCTCCGAGTGCGGGATCTGCACGTGGAACTGCGGATTGGTGCCCGTGGTGTCCTGGCAGGAAGGGGGCCCGCCCGCGTTGTACCCGGCGCGCCAGCGACGCCGCGCCAGCACGGCGCGCCAGGGTCGCTTGGCGTGCAGGCCGCGCTCCAGCAGCCAGTCGTCTGGCCCCACGTGCAGCAGCTCCAGCTGGCTGAAGCACTGCGCGAAGTCTTCGAACGACATCCTGCCACATAACACTAGCTCACCTCAACTTTGATGCAGTACGCGATGAGATAATGGCGTTAATGCCTCATCAGTATATTTGTAGATGCATACTTATTAGGAATAGTTGGCGCCTCTTTTCACGTTAGCTGCACAATTGCGCACACACGCAAAGTACCTGTGTTGCTGTCAATGTCAGACAAATTCGTACATGATGAGAGCGAGCTGTGTGACGCGTGTAGTATTGTACCTATGACTTAATTACCAGGAACTTAATCTCGATATTTTTTATATTGGTGTGAGTATTTAGCCAATGATCAGAGTGTATGGAGCAGTGGTGCCTTTTTAGGCCAAATGGCAAACGGTATGGTCTGTCCGACCGTATGTCACACAGCCACTATTAGCACAGGAACGCAGGCGTCCATTAAATGGGATATTGCTACGGAAGGCTACCGCGGGTGTCGACCTCTGGACGAGCAGCTTCTCACACGGACAACTAAACGTCGCTTGCTCCCGCGGCACCAGCCCTGACTCTCTTTATATCCACGCGAACGAAGTCGCGGGCGGAAGCTAGTTCTTAATATTATTATGTACCTAGGTATATTTTTGGTTCAGTCTTATCTGAAACGATAGATCGCATCGTGCAGCTATGCAGACAGGGACGAGTGCCTCGAGAGGGGAGATCGTGTAGCAATGGACCGTAAGAAGCGTGTGCTGACCAGAAGTCTCCGGGTCGGTCGGCGCGCGGCGCCAGCAGCTCGCGGTCCGGCGGCGCCAGCGCGCGCCACTCCGCGCTGTCGGGTGCCCAGGCGCCGCGCCAGGCGCCGCGCGCGCCCGCCGCGCGCACGCGCACCAGCGCGCCGCCCGCGCCGCCCGCGCCGCCCGCGCCGCGCACGCGCGCCAGCCCCGACACCGCGTAGGGCTGCGCGGGCAGCAGGCCGCCGGGAGCGCCGCGCGGCGCCGTGGCCACCAGCAGCGTGGAGCGCGGCACGCCCGAGTTGAGCACCTGGAAGGTGAGCGCGCGCGGCTGCACGCGCAGCGAGAAGCTCTGCACGATGCCGCCCGACAGCTCCTGCAGCGCGCGCGCCACGCTGCCGCCGCGCAGCGCCGCGTACGAGCCGTGCAGCCTGCGGAGAGAACGCGCTACACTGGCTGGCCGGGCCGGGCGGGCCGGGCGGGCCGGGCGGGCCGTGCCGCTACTCACTTGGCGTAGGCCTTCTCCAGCAGGGGCAGCGTGAAGTCGTCCCGAGCGGCGCGCGAGCCCAGCAGGCGCGAGCCGCGGGCCGGCAGCCGGTCATCCACCACCACTTCGCGCCACTCGCCGAACACCCAGAACCGGAACCTGCGCCCAGGTCTTGTATATTATTATATTTCAGCAGCAGAGCCAACAGTCGGCGAGTCTCGGTGACCTTTGCCACTAAACTAATTAATTAGGCAGACGAAATACGCACAAAGTATACAATGAAACCTTACATACTAAAAGATACAATCAAGTCGAGATCAAGCAAACACTAATTCCTTTTTACCCTCTTTACCATAGAAATGTCTTTCTTATATCTATGCTCTTTATAAAAATGTTATGGCGCCTGTACACTCTCGTCGAGGCACCGCGAGGCATGACGAGTGGGTCGCACTCGCCACCCGACCTCTCGCGCGAGCGCTCTCAGCGAGACATGGCGAGAGCACTCGCGGAAGAGTGTACAAGCGCCATTACACTTGACATTTGACAATTACTAATGAAAACAATCAGCAACGTTCAAACACAACGGGTACATTTAAGGTTTCATTGTGTACTTTGTGCGTATTTCGTCTGCCGTGCCGTTGCAGTCACGTTTATCAACCCACCCTCCCATGGAGCAGTCTCCACAGTTGTACCATTGTTATTGAAGGCTATTTTCTCCGCTAACGTTGAACATTTGTATACATAAATGTGTTAGTTGCGATCACCCACAGAAATGAAAAGATTGAAATAAATACGTTCCGCCAGGCGAGTGCTATCGAAGGGGAGCGGGGCCACAACATATAGCACAAGACCATTTCATAATGGAGTTATTAGGAGTTATTTGCAAATGGTAAGCCGGTGGTGAGAGCGTGCAGTTCGACGAGGCGTGCGCCGCACAGCGAGCTCAGTCCTCGCCCGTGCCACAGAATACTTAATAGTACTACGTACCCGTGCCCAGCGAGCCGACGGCACTGCGGCAGCGAGCGCGCGGCCCGGCCGCGGCCCGAGCCGCCGCGACCCTAATCGTTCATTGTCTCAACATTTCCGCTCACGACTGACCGACTAGTAGGGGATATGAATGGTGGACACCTGAGTTGGAGACTATCCGCCGCAAGGTGTATCATGCGCGGCGAGCCTGGCAGCATGCACGTAAGTTGCGGGATGCCCGGGAGGAGGAAAGGCTCCACTCACTGCATGCAGTGAGAGCGGAGTATAAGACTGCCATGCGAATCACAGAACTGGCCTACTTCCGTGGCATTGCGGAGTCAGGGAACGACGACCCCTGGGGGCTGGCATACAGAGCCGCGTCGGGCAGAATCCGCCCCCCCGCTAATGTCATGCAAGGCATAAGGCTGCCAGATGGCAGCTACTCCACGACGGCGGAGGGTACCGCAACGGGGCTCCTCGGCATATTGTGTCCGGATGATGATCCGGGCAGGGACACGCCATACCACCGGCAAGTCAGGCTCGCAGCGGCATGTTCACCGACAGGGCGAGAGTCCGATCCACCAAACGGCACGGCACTTGAACGGATTATTAGGGATCTCCCCAATACAGCCCCAGGGATGGATGGCCTGACGGCCAGGATTATAAAGCACGCGTGGAGGGTGAGCGGAGCGGAGATGCTCCTCATGTACTCCGCGTGCATGAGTGAGGGAGTGTTTCCCGACATCTGGAAGGTGGGTAAGTTGGTCGTCTTGCCAAAGGGCAATGATCGGCCGCTCTCGGATCCCAAGGCGTATAGGCCAGTGACCCTTCTCCCGATTCTGGGGAAGATTTTGGAACGCCTCATAATTAATTGCGCACCTGGCTTGTATCGCGGTATCTCGGAGGCTCAACATGGTTTTTCGAGGGGCAGGTCGACGGTCACGGCGCTGAACGCGATCCTGGACCGGGCGGCGAACTCCTCGGAAAAGTATGTTCAGCTAGTTTTGCTCGACATATCGGGGGCCTTCGACAACGCCTGGTGGCCCATGGTCCTGACTAAGGCAAAGCAGGGCGGGTGCCCGCCAAATATATATAAAATATTAGTCAGTTACTTCACAAACAGGCGAGTCGGACTGTTCATGGGCGACCAGGCGGTGTGGAAGCAGTCCACTATGGGCTGCCCCCAGGGATCTGTTCTTGGGCCGACACTCTGGAACCTACTGCTCGACGACATCCTGAGGCTGCCATGGCCGGAGGGAGTTAGCGCGTTCGCGTATGCGGACGACATTACGATCGTGATCGAGGCACCGAGTCGAGCGGCGATTGAGCGTTGTGCTCAGTCGTCGCTGGAGGCGGTGTCCGCTTGGGGGACACGGAACCGTCTCCAGTTTTCGGCGGCTAAGTCGCAAACTATTACCGTGAAGGGGAAATTTAAACGTCCCCCTACAATTCGTATGGACGGTGCCTCGATCGCGAGCGTAGGGCAGGCCAAGTTGCTGGGCGTTGTTATTGATGAAGCGGGCTCCTACGTGCCGCATGCTAGTTTGGCCGGCCAACGGGCTGTGAACGCCTTCGGGAAGATGTCGAGGGTCTCTGCGTCTTCCTGGGGCATTAAGTACAGAGCCCTAAAGGTCCTGTTTGCAGGGACCTATGTGGCAATTTTGACGTATGCTGCGGCCGTATGGTGGCGGAGTTGTAGTAGATATGCAGTGCGGAGTACGCTGCTCCGCACGCAACGCCCAGCACTAATTTTGCTTACTAAAGCGTACAGGTCGGCAAGCACCGCAGCGTTGCCTGTGCTGGCGGGAGTGCTTCCGGCCGACCTGGAGGTCTGCCGAGCGGGACGAGTCGCGCAGGAGTGTTCTGGAGGGGTCGGCAGGGAACGCAGGGTGGCCATCGGGAAAGTGAGAGCGGAGGTCATTGCTCAGTGGCAGGAGAGATGGACTTCTTCTAGTGACGGGCGGGAATTGTACTCCTTCTTTCCGGAAGTGGCGCAGCGACTGGCGCTGGGATGGGTGGAGCCGGACTACGTAACCTCGCAAATCCTAACAGGACATGGGAGTTTCAGAAGCCGCCTGCATGCAATGTCGCTGTGCGACACTGCCAAGTGCTATTGTGGGCTGGCGGATGAAACTCGGGACCATGTCCTGTGGGATTGTACTCTCTACGCAGTCGAGAGAGAGGGCATGTTGGGGGATTGGCAGAGAGAGGAGGTCGGTCCGGTGTATCACCGGGAACTGGTAGCTAGTGCTGAGGGCTTCCGGAGGCTGTGTGCATTCGCCCACAAATGGCACAGCAAACGGAAGGAGTTAGAGTCCGGGGATTGATGGGTATAGTTAGGTAGGTTAGCCAAATTAAATAAATAAAGTTAGAATTGGGGAAATTAAAATGAGTTGAAGGGGCTGCTCGGGCGCGAAGTTCTGTTGTGTGGCGTGGAATACCCCAGAGTGGGGAGTAGGGGAAAAAGTTTGAGGGGTAGAAAGAAACCCGAAATACTTTGAGTCCGTATGCCGCAAGGCGGGAAGGACCAGAACCGGAGGGGGGGAAGTGACCGACTAGTAGGTACCGCAACCTTTACCGCGATTACAAATATTAGGAAATCGCTACACAACTATAGGCCGACCGCTTAACTGAGCCGTTGCCTGAAGTAGCTGCGCGGTGCGAGTAGGAAGACTGCAGGCTCGGTACGCTCCCGGCTCCCTTGAACCTCTTAAAGCACGTGTTGTTTCCTCAATGGTCACCGACATAGATATTACAACGTATGTACTTCGACATAGATATTACAACTCGTAAAAAGTGTAAGTGGCTGCATTCGGTTAGACTGAAGCCAAAGAGCCCAACACGTTCGCCATGGTCGGCAGCAGCAAGTAGTGATGCTCCGGAGAGCGCGCAATGTGTGTCGTGGGAAGTGGCGCACGCCTCGCCCGCGGCCGTCCCGCCCCCCGGGGCCCGGCCCGGCCCTTCGCGCGCCCCTTGCCGGCCGCACCGACCGAACTGATTGTGAGCCCCGTCAACACGATATGTACTAGAATAATAATTATAGAGTTTTATATGTAGAGGATACAACAACTGTACCTACCTATGTTATAATACGAAGTATCCTATTACTCGTTTCTGATGATTCCTTTTTTTACAATTTTGGTACGGAACCCTAATAAAATTACTTACCACTTCCTTAAGTCGTATTCTTCAATGTTGAGGGTTAGACCACTCTTGACACTGAGCAATGAGCACACCCGAGGTAGGTATGGAAGGACCCCTTGCACTCTGCCACGAGCCCTCGGCCTGCCAGAGACAGCTGGGTGCACGTACCTGAAGGACCCCTTGCACTCTGCCACGAGCCCTCGGCCTGCCAGAGACAGCTGGGTGCACGTACCTGAAGGACCCCTTGCACTCTGCCACGAGCCCTCGGCCTGCCAGAGACAGCTGGGTGCACGTACCTGAAGGACCCCTTGCACTCTGCCACGAGCCCTCGGCCTGCCAGAGACAGCTGGGTGCACGTACCTGAAGGACCCCTTGCACTCTGCCACGAGCCCTCGGCCTGCCAGAGACAGCTGGGTGCACGTACCTGAAGGACCCCTTGCACTCTGCCACGAGCCCTCGGCCTGCCAGAGACAGCTGGGTGCACGTACCTGAAGGACCCCTTGCACTCTGCCACGAGCCCTCGGCCTGCCAGAGACAGCTGGGTGCACGTACCTGAAGGACCCCTTGCACTCTGCCACGAGCCCTCGGCCTGCCAGAGACAGCTGGGTGCACGTACCTGAAGGACCCCTTGCACTCTGCCACGAGCCCTCGGCCTGCCAGAGACAGCTGGGTGCACGTACCTGAAGGACCCCTTGCACTCTGCCACGAGCCCTCGGCCTGCCAGAGACAGCTGGGTGCACGTACCTGAAGGACCCCTTGCACTCTGCCACGAGCCCTCGGCCTGCCAGAGACAGCTGGGTGCACGTACCTGAAGGACCCCTTGCACTCTGCCACGAGCCCTCGGCCTGCCAGAGACAGCTGGGTGCACGTACCTGAAGGACCCCTTGCACTCTGTAAGGTTGTAGGTTCGGGAAGGAAGAGTTAAACAACCGTCTTCATTGTTGTCTCGTTTAATACTGCACAACTCTATAGGATACCATCGATTATATAGGTTCTTACATTACAATACATGATTACACATATGTATGTGTGAGACTATGTAGTATACACACTACACGCCCACCGATCAAAAAAAATAAAAATAATTGGTACATTTATTTTTATTACATTTAGTTTTCTTATGAATAAAGACAATTAATAAGTATGAAAATAAAATATAATGATTAAATAAATCATAAAAGTATATCTTTATTTACTATTAGATTAATACAGTTTTCAAAATTAAAAAATTAAAAAAAATCATTTAATGTATGGTCTGGTTCTATTTTTATGCACTATTACTTCTTTACCTTTATATAGTATTTTTAAATTAGGATTACAATCTTCAATTACTTCAATTGTTAAGTGGTAATGATTTTGCAGCAAAATTTTGTATGAACTTTCTATAAAAGTTGACAAACGCTACAAATCTTTTTGTTTCGTCCGCATTTTTGGGAATGGGATAATTTTTTACTACGCTTACTTTCTCTAAATCTGGTTTAATTCCTTCAGATGTAACTACATGTCCTAATAGCTGCATTTCTTTTCTTAGGAAATCGCACTTTATTGGATTAAGTTTTAAGTTAACTTTGCGCAATCTAGTTAAAATATCTATAAGATTTTTATTATGAATTTGCAAATTACGTCCAAAACAAATCAAATTATCCAAATAAACAAATAATTTATCGTGTGTAAGTCCTGACATGGCAATTGTCATTAGACGTGAGAATGCACTCGGGCTAATCTTTAATCCCATAGGTAGCCGAGTCATTTGATATTGGCCTGAAGGCGTAGTGAATGCTGTACACTTTCTGCTCTCTGGTTTTAATTTTACCTGATAATAAGCTTGTGATAGATCTAATTGGGAAAAATACATTGAACCGGATAATGAATCCAAAATATCTGTTATATTCGGAAGGGGAAATTTATCGTCTGCAATTCTATCATTTAATTTACGAAAATCTATAACCAGCCTCCATTTCTTAGAAGTATCATCTGATTTCTTGGGTACTAACAAAATAGGGCTAGACCACTCACTTTTTGCGGGTTCTATGATGTTTTCAGAAAGCATATTCTTAACTTGTGTTTCAATTTCCTTACGTTGTGAAAAGGGCAACCTGTACTGTCTAGTGTAAACTGGATCAGCGTTTGGTCTTAACTGTATACCCTGTTTGTAAAGGTTAGTCGTAGATAATTTATCTTTTGGCAGATGAAATACATCCGGAAATTTTGCGCATATGTTTTCGATTGATGACCTTTCTTCATCGTTTAGATGACTTAATTTTAAAAGAGAAAACATAGTGCGTACTCTTTCTCCATCTATTTTACTATCTCGTTCAAAGTTACAGATGTCATAATCTGATAATAAATGTATTTCCGGTCTAAAAAAACTAATATCTGCTTGTGTTTCGCGAGTATTTAATATTTGTATACTAATTTGTCCATTGTTCGGTTTACAAATACTTCCGGCTATAAAAACTCCATCGCATAATTGGTTTGGTAAAATTACGCAGTCCTCGTTAAAACTACTGTCTAACATAAATATTTTCTCACATCTCGGTGGAATACTTAAAAAACTAATTTTATTTAGTGAACTATTTATCATGGGAAGCGTTAAATGATTGTCATTTTTCTTTAATGTTATAGTATTATTTTCATAATTCAAAATGGCGTTATATTTACTCATAAAATCTCTGCCGATTATACCATGTTGCAAACCAGGTATGGTGTGCATAACAAAAAATTTGTGTACAAATTCCTGACCATTTGCGGTCATTGTAACATGAACATAGCCTGTAGTTAATACTTTGCCCCCAATGCCATTTATGTACATGCATTGTGTTTGGACTGGAATATTCCAACGCTTCACAGTTTCGTATTTCAATACTGATAGTGATGCTCCGGTATCTACAAGCAATTTATATTTGATACCTTCTATTGAGAATTCCACTGAGCTGTTATTGTTACAAGCAAATATGAAATGATTATCGAAAAAACTGCAATGGTTCAGTAATATGTCTTTCTGAAGGTTGGGGCGTTCGATTCCTGTCATTTATATCTATGTTATTCATACCATTTTCTATGGTATGCACATTCCCACTTCGCGTATAAATCCGACTAGGTCTACCGCGATATGAACCCCGTATATGACCACGAGTGTTATTGAACTGTTGCTGGTTTCTTTGGTTTTGATTATTATTATGATAATATCCTCTACTATTCCCTCTCTGTATGAATCGATTGTTGTTCGATCGATTAGGATGTCTGTTGCTTCTGTAACTACTTCTGTGATTTTTATATGAATTGCCTTGGTATCCGACAAACACAGACGCGTCCAAATTTTGCCGACTGCATGATAATTCCTCGTCTTTAGCTGCTCTTATCGTATCTTTTAATGTATCATAATTACGCGCTGCCAAAATCGTGCGGACTTCGCGGTTTCGTAAGCCATCAATAAAGCTTCTAATCGCAATTTTCTCATTTTGAGGACGTAATATTTTATATGCAGTTTGGTCCTCGCCTGCTTGCGCGACCGTTAAATCCACAAAAAGCTGTTCTACCTTGGACCCGTATTTTTCTATAGAATTACCATTTTGGTTGACTTGTGTCAACTCCTTGTGTATTGCTGTACTAGACTTCTTTGTAAGAAGGTGTTGACGCATTTCAATAATAAGTGACTCACAACTATCATAAGAGGTGGACAATCTTAATTTAGCATTCTCGGTTAATCTGGTTTTTAATATAAATTTAACCAGCATTTTGTTGCCTTCTCCGGTGAGTGAAGAACTATATAAATCTATAGCATCTATTAAACTTTTAGTGATATTTTCATCACCATTCATAACCGGTAATAAAGCAACGGCAGTCCTATAATTAAAAGTCTCCATATTGTCTACTTTGATTCCAGTCTCGAACGTACCCTCAGCAGTAGGTTGAGAACTGTATGTTTTGGAGCAAAAAGTTTCTATTTGGGTAAAAGTATTTTCAAATAAATCACAATATGACTGTATTTCTTGTAAAACGCTTGTACTAAATTGTTTCCCTTCAATCTGTGTCGATATGGTTTTTATACATTCATCAAATTGATATTTTAACAATGTTGCTTCCTGTAACTTTTGTTTTAGGATCGTTTCTGTTCTTTTAGGATAACTTAGTTTTTTCAAGTTAGTTTCAATATTTTTTAATTGTCCATTTAGCAAGCCAAGCTTATTTGCCATTACCAAATAAAAGTAATATCTCCATGGGCAATAATCACTCTATAAATACATGACAATACTTATCTTAAGAAATATGCTAATTGATAAACAACTAAAAATTCGTACATACACACTTGATATTCGTTGCGTAACTTTTCATGTTTCACTTTACGATTAGAACACGCCTCACTTCACTTATCACTGTGTGTTTTTTTTTTTAATACACTTACTGCGGTTTCTGGCTTCTGATGCTCTCCTGGTGAGTCTCCTGGCGCTGCTGGCGGCATTCGTAACAGACACGAGTCTCCGTGTTCGGTCGACGAAACGAACGTGACATGTTTTGTGCTAAAACCTCATTCCTTATCCACGAGTAATGGCATTTTCTGTACAGTTTATACAATGCGTAAAGTCCGGCGATTCCGAGTAAGGTGCAAATGATAAACATCACAATGCTAATGTTTGACAAATGGTACTCTTGTATAGAGGCCGAATTTGTACCTTGCGAAGCACTTTGAGATATAAAAACGTTTTCTTTCTCTACGTTTGACCGGCACATTTTTGGTTTAAAAATTAAAATTAAGTCACGCCCGTCTCAGATGGCAGGGTCGCCATGTAAGGTTGTAGGTTCGGGAAGGAAGAGTTAAACAACCGTCTTCATTGTTGTCTCGTTTAATACTGCACAACTCTATAGGATACCATCGATTATATAGGTTCTTACATTACAATACATGATTACACATATGTATGTGTGAGACTATGTAGTATACACACTACAACTCTGCCACGAGCCCTCGGCCTGCCAGAGACAGCTGGGTGCACGTACCTGAAGGACCCCTTGCACTCTGCCACGAGCCCTCGGCCTGCCAGAGACAGCTGCGTGCACGTACCTGAAGGCGCCGGTGTAGCGCTTGCGGAAGGTCTGCGGCGGCGCGGCGCGGTCCAGCAGGCGCGGCGTGGGCGCCAGCGCGGCCGCCGCGCAGCGCACGTGCGGGTCGCCGGCGGCGCCCGCCTGCTCGCTCCACCTGCGACACCAACACTCACACTATACCGGTGGTGACACTATACAGTTGCTGAGGGAGTACCCACGCGGTCAAAGTGGTTGAATGAATAACCTTTACAACTATATGCTCAGATGTCGGACATCTGCAGATTCTAAGGGCCATTTTCCTGTGACGCGAGTCTCACGCGCTGCATGATGCACCCGCGAATACCCCGCCGCGCATGCGTGCGGTATGTGTGACAGGAAAAGTATAGGTACGAGACGACAAATGAGCGCAGACACAAATTCGCATGATGGAAACAGGCCCTAAAGGTGTTATTTTACCAAATTATATATATCAAAGACCGCAAATTGACACAATCTGTTATATCTATACGAGTATATATATAAAAGGAGAAACTGACTGACTGATATATCAACGCACAGCCTAAACCGCTGCTTCCTAGAGACATGAAATTTGGAGGGTGTGTTCTTTGTGAAGAGTAGGTATCCACTAAGAAAGGGTTTTTCGAAATCCACCCCTAAGAGGGTGAATGGGGAGGGTGAAATTTCACGAAGACGAAGTCGCGGGCAGAAGCTAGTTTTAACACAAATTACATAATCTACTGACACACAATGTTTTTATACACAAACACTAAATAATGACTTGACAAACACGGTACATACACACATCAAAAGTGTCTAGGGATCAAGTAGGTATAATGTTTAACTATAAAAAATTATCCAAGTAATATTTTTATTTATTTTTATTGCTGAATGGGCATGCTCTTGACCTCGATCACGCCTGATAGAAAGCGATGGATGGCTCAAAATGCTGTAAACAATCACTCCCTTAAAGCTTTGCACTGAGCTTCCAAACACCCTGTACTTAGTTTGTAAAATTTAAGAAAATTATGAAGCGCGCCTGCAGCGCAGGTTCTCCTATTATGAAGCGCGCCTGCAGCGCAGGTTCTCCTATTATGAAGCGCGCCTGCAGCGCAGGTTCTCCTATTCCTAAACTTTACTAAAAGTCGACAAATTTCTGTGTGTATGGCCAAAAAAAATCTATCCTATCCCTCTGGCCCATGTGCCAGAAGTAAATCCTGGATCCGAGCTTGCTCTCCTATCTAGCATGTGTAACTAGACCAAAAGACCTATACTTGAGAGAAAGCTAGAGCAGCAGAAGTTAAAATACTAGAGCCGGAGTGTGCACCTCACCGCTGACTGTTCAGCACTCAGCAGTATAGACTATGAATTAGTGTGCATGCAGTGTCAGCTGCACGAACATCAGCTCATTGGGAGTGCGCCCGCGTCGCCGCCGCCGCGCGCTGCGCCTGACACGCGCCCACTGGGCCACTGGGAGCACTGCTCGGTGAACACACTGCCACAAGAAGCTTCACTCCGGTATGGCAGTCACGCGCCCGCGCCGCTCTGCAGCGCGCCTCCTAACACCCGCGAGTAACGTAACTTTGCAAGCTTATGAAATCGACCATGCTGAGCCGGATAGACGGTGCACTGCAGCACTGTAACTGTGTGCAGGGTGCGTTTTTAATAGCTCCTATGCGGAAACCACCTAAACAATAAAAAAAAACAGAATAGTAAGAACTGACGATGGTGGCTGTATTGTAAGAGTCAGGTGCGCTGTCCGAGGGATCAAATATACAGGTGTCGAATAGGAGTCCTAATCTTTTAGTCTTCAGATACTTAACTTAAAAATGTCGATCTGACAACTTTTGTATAGAATATAATTATGACAAACCGTCACACTTATTCTTCAGATAAATAACCGCAACGACCAGCATTATTCATAATTAAGTACATGATTGTAACACAAATGTCTTATGTGCATTGTTTTACTGATTTAAATCAGTTTTTAAATTACTAGCTTTTGCCCGCGTGACATGTCTTGTTCCCCGAGCCACCGCGTTGCATCGCATCGCCTGTCCCCGCTATTCCTTCGTTTTTGCTTGACGTTCTTTCTGACTTACTTTTCTTTTTTTTTTGCTCAGCTCCTAAAGGACGTAACGTGGTGTTAAATAGCCTATAACCTCTCTCAACAATAAGGTTGCACGAATATTTTTTCAAATCTGACTGGCAGTTCCAGAGTTTAGCGCATTCAAACAAAAGAAACAAACAAACTATTTAGCTTTATTGAAGCGGTATTGCAGATTCTATATCGTGCAATGAACAGAAAAAATAGCCCTTAAGGTGACAAACATATTCCGGATGTGACCAGGTGGTCATTCGTCGACCAGTCGGTTCACTGCACGATAGAATCTGCAATACCGATTCAGTATATGGTACTTACCGCTCGGCGAGCTCGTCGGGCGACTCGTCAGCGCCGTCGTCTCCGCGGAAGCGTGGCCGCGCGCACAGCTCCTGCAAGCAGCACACTCGCACACTCAGCCGGTCAGCCCCACAGCAGTGGCACCAGTGGCAACGGCGACGAACCCGCCACTGACCAGTGATGTGCGGGTTACTGTTCCTTATGGAACACATATTTCGTTCAAGCAACAAAAAGTAATTCTTTAAAACTCCTTCATAAAGGTGGCTGTAAAGTTTGTAGCACAGCACCCAGCCAACTCGAACTCGTTACAGGCCGAGACGGCCCGCAAGACGGATGACGGAAGGGGTGACAGTTGTGTCAAGCTGCACACGAGCTAGCCTCGACCTGATTTTCCTGCTATCCGCTTTCACCCGTGCGAAGCTATTCAACTTCTAGGTTTAAGTAATAAAGAAGGTGCAGTGTGCCAGGTGCCAGAGCGAGAGCATGTCACCGCTCAAAGAAATATGCCAAAGCCGCACGCAGCTTCCCGGAAAACGATAACTTGTAGGAAGTGGAGCAGTCGACAGTCGCGTACCCGTGTGATGCCGCGGCAGAACAATCGCAGCTAGATAACGTAAGTATCAACTCTTACAAGCGGCGCAAGGTAACATCGCCCTACAAATAGAGTAACGCTTGAATCTGGGGCGAGTGGCGCGGGCGATAGTGCGCGACGCGGGGGGCTATCATAACGGCTCGCGCGCAACTATAACTGCGCCGGCGCCGGTAATATTATTACATGGTGTTATGTGCGGTGCGCTACTTGTGGCGCGCCCGCGCTGAGCGACAATGTGCTCCCTCACACATCGCTGATCAACAACAACGAAAGTTCAGATTAAGTCAATCATTTACATAAGCATAATCAGCCTATAAAGTTCCCACTGTTGGGACACAGGCCTCCTCTCGGTGAGATGGAGTCGGCTGTAATCCACCACGCGGGCCCAGTGCGGGTTGGTAGATGTCACATGTCTTCGAATGTTTGGTTCCAGGACACGCCGGTTTCCTCACGATGTTTTCCTTCACAGTTTTGAGAGTCTAGTCTAGGTGATGAAATAATTTACACAAAGTAAAGCGCCAATCGTAAAATTTACATTAGAGAGCCCCCAAAAGTATTCAACTCGTTGTTTTAGTAAGTTGTCGGTCTGGGAAGAACTCGCGTTACTTCTTCCCACAAGCTGTTCATCACGATTATCATGTATCGTTTGGTCAATGTCATTGTTTGCTCGCGATGACAGCGGCCGTGTCCGGGTCACTCGCGCCGCGCTCGGCAGGTCGCGCGGCTTGCTGCACTTTCCATGCCAGATTTCACTGTGACGGGTGCAGCCGACGTTTATGTAAATGCGATGTAATGTAGCTCATTAACGCGCAGGCGCGCGTAGCGTGCGTCTGCTGCCTCGTCAGGCCGCAAGGCGCGCACGCAGCGCGGCAGTGCGGCGGGCCAGCGGGCGCGGCTGCACCGAAGAAAGTCTAACACATATTTGATTGCTGCGCAGGCGCACGCGTTACTGGAAGCTAATCACGAGTTTAAAGGCTACGCGGGTCTGTCACTATCCAAACAACATAGTAAGGTTAAGTATAGTCGAGCGCACCGTCGGTACTAACACTGTAACCTTGAGCTGGTCTAGCGAAGTAGACGGCTACGGAGTTTCAAGTGTTTCAATAGAATCACAGGCCATTACCAGGGAATTGTCAGAAAATGCTTCAACGAGTACTCTCTTAGATTATGTAATACATTATTGGATGCCCATTAAAGAAGTTGGTGGGTGTAGTGTTTTCACAGTGTTCAGTTGGTCGAGTGACCTCGTGGCGCCGCGAGGCGACAAACACTCGCGACTCATTGTTGTAACAAGTGCAACCTCAATGCGTGTTTGTACTGATGGAGCTCGCGGGACGTGTGGCGCGTGCAGCGCTTGCCGCGCACTTGAACAGCGCACGGAACATTAGCAGGGCCTCGCACACATAAGCAACATCCCTCACGAAGAACGTGACGCCGAGGAGATTATTGATGATGAAGATCGAATAGCTGTGTGCCTCACCGCGGTGCCGCGCGACGCCGCGCCGCGCCGGTGTGTCGGAGAGGTGTCGAGGTGTTAGTGACTCAGTGCTGCCGTCGGTTGTCGCCTGCCAACCTTGATTTCTCTCACGTCTAATGTCGACGATCCCGCGAACGCTCTCGAGGCCAGGAAGCACCGTTACGCCGTTTGAATGACCATAATTACAGCGCAGAAGAATTGTGGAGACATTCCGCGAGGATCACCAATTTGAAGATCACCCATAGTATTCCGCATTGCGCACCAAAGGTTGTAGGTAGTTGTAGGTAGTTGTAGGTAGTTGTAGGTAGTGGCAGTTAGAGGGAGAGGTATGATCACTCATCTCTATTAAACATGTAAGCTAGTATAATAGAGGTCAGTGGGTATGATATATTGAAACGAAAAAGTAAAAAAAAACTGTCATACTAGGTATTACAATTTTTGCAAGCCAAGTACTTTTTCTTGGGTATTCACGAAAAAGGAGATTTTAATAATAAATTATTTATTTGTGTATGCAAACACTTTTACACGTCAGTCATATTATTTTTAAAGTAGATGAGGTCGGCGTTTCCTATCTGACTACTCTGAGAAGAAAGGCCGAAACAAACTCGGAGGTCACAGTCTCTTTTAAAGTCCAGACATAATCTTGGTCAGATTGGTATCTGAAAAAAGGAAAGAACCACATAAATTGAGCGGCCCTGTCCAGTCTGCACACGCGTATGTCAAAAATCGTGCAGCTCAACTCAGAACTTGAGGAGCTCAACGATTCGACGAACAATACCAAAGAAAGGACATTTGGGTATGGCCGCGTTAACTACTCAAACTGCCAGACCATGATCAAAACGGAAACAATGACCCACATAGTCCTCACATTCACAATAATTAAAATAACATAATACTTTATACAGTAAATGTTCATGTCATCGTATATGTAAATAAATATCTAGAAAAAAAAGTGTATAACAGCAAAATAGAAAAAACAACATTCACTAAACCTATTGGAGCAGCTAAAGATCAAATCCCAAGCCTTTTCGTCCTCAATATAGTCTTTTACAGTATAATAGATTTTCTTGCATAGTTTTCGCTTTATAAAAGACTAGCTTCTTCCCGCGACTTCGTCCGCGTGAAATTTCACACCCCCATTCACCCCCTTAGGAGATGAATTTTGAAAAATCCTTTCTTAGTGCACCCCTAGACATCATAAGGAACGTACGTGCCAAATTTGGAATCTCTAGACCCAGCGGTTTGGGCTGTGCGTTGATATGTCAGTCAGTCAGTTCTCCTTTTATATATATAGATTTGAATTAGCTAAGGCTTAATTCTTGAAGGTGGCTAGGAAGTTTATTATAAAAACGAGCCACGAGCCACCTATACAGCGACCTATACGAGTCACAATAAAATAAATTATGACTTTATTTATAACTGAATGCGCTTCACTTTTTGTGATATTCTGTACTCTACTTTCAACCAACCGGGAATCGGAAAATTATGTCGAAGAGACTGATTGTGATAGTACATATAATTAAAAGCGTCCCTACACATCAAAACAATTGTGTGACTAAAACACTTTGTTACATTTGTATCGGCGTGTTTCAATAGCTCATCCTCTTCTAACTACTACAACCGTGGCCGTGCGTGCGCGATGCGAATGAAGTGGCGCTATACATACAGCAGTGTTGATGTTCACAGCGAATGGCGATGGCGGCTCACTGCGCACGCGCATGCCGCCTGGCGGGCCGTGCCCGCGCGCGTTGATGTCTTTCGTACGCGACACTCCGCGACCCTGGCCAGCCAGTGCCAGAGCCCGGCGCGCCACTGCCCGCGCACCCCGAGCGGCCCACGCACCCCACGCACCCTCCACGGCCTACACCTACACGCCCCATTCGCCAGACACGCTCTGCCTGGTTTTCAAACCTGCAGTCATTTTTGAAGACTACAAACCAACGGGGCAATTTTTTTAGAAACATAGGCATACTGTATAATCATGAAAATAAGTAGTTGGAATAGTTTATCACGATACTAAGTACCTAAGGTATCGTTATGCAGTATACGGTGCACGCCGGAAGCGGATGCCGTTGTTGCGACCTACACACACACATACCTACACCCCCTCACAGCCTCACACACAGCTACGCTGTCAATTCAGCAACAGGATATAATATTATGATAAGCACTTATGAAAAAAATTAAAAAGTAGGTTTTAAAAGCCTTTAGAGAAAGTTTATTAGAGGACATCATTCAAGTGTCGAACATTTTATACCCAAAAATTAAAGTAGACTTTTTTACAAAAACAAAAACAACCGACTTCCAGAAAAAAAACATTACACAGTGAAAAAAAAAGTTTGAAAACTAAAACCAGACTACTGAAAAGGATGAAACAAAAAAGTACCTTCCGTGGTCGCATGCCGCTGTACTAACATACTTATGTTATTAGCATGCGACCACGGGAAAGTATTTTTTTGTTTCATCCTTTTCAGTAGTCGGGTTTTAGTTTTTAAACTTATTATTTATTTAATTATTTTGGGGCTTATTTCAGTAATATTATTATTTTTGAAATGTGCTAATTGAGCCCTTTCATTTGATACCCCACAAGGCACCATCCCAAAGTATTTATTTTTAAATTCATTACTTTATGTCCTCTAGAGGGCGCCATATTGAATTTAGTGTGATGTCACATAGCCTATAACCAGCGGACGGTCAAGACGCTTCTAACGATACCACATTTGTCAAATTATTAGAAGTACTTTTGAAGTTATGAGGGAACAGATGAATATACATACCGGTCAATATCATAACCCTCCTTTTTCCTTAGTCGGGTAAAAATAACTTTAATTTCGGAAGTCGGTGTCGTTGGGTTCGCATTTTCGTTTTTTGACACCGAATTCCGAAATTAAAGTTATTTTTCACTTTGTAGTGTTTTTTTTTTGGAAGTCTGTTGTTTTTTTTTTTTTGTAAAATGTTTTTATTTTTCACTTTTTAGTTGTACCTACCCCACACAATTCATATGACACTACTTGCTTGTGACAGGAAGCTATTAGAACATCATCTATACATATAATAAAATCGTAGGAAAGTCAAAACTGTACATTGAATATTTTTAAAAAAGAATACTTGGGGCGTGATCTACAATCGATTTCGAAGCCGAAAATATAGTTTTTAGAATTTTTGTCTGTTTGTCTGTTTGTCTGATTGTCTGTATGTATGTCCGGGCTAATCTCAAAAAGTGCTGCATGGATTTACATCAAATTTTGCATGAATATTACTAAGAGGTCGGGTCAACATATAGGCTACATATTATCACGCTATCACCTACGGGGGAGGAGCTGTGAATCTTTATTTTTCTTACGCATTCTGTGACAGCGTGTAATCTAACGACGCATATTTAAATGTTGTTTTTGAGTAAGCCATGCTATTATCTAGCTTTACACTATAAAAACTACGCCATTTAAGTAACTTGGGCAGAGAAACATAGTTTAATTAATGTTAGTAGTACAAAGAAAATTTAGAAGCAGCGCCATCTATGAGATTTCATAAAAATCAAATCAAGTTACATGTTAACAATTTTTGGAAATTAATAATTTAAATTTGATCATGTTGGCGAGGTTAGTAGTTAGTTATTCTTAAAATTCATAGATGGTAATGTGCATTTTCTTCATAAAAGTTGTATCGTATAGTTCGTTTTGACAAATTCAAGGTCCAACAAAACCCTCAAAATCTTGAGCAGAGTTGAGGAAGACAATAAAAAAAAAATGCGGTGTTAAGTATTACAAAAAAGTTATGTTCATTGATGATGATCATTTCTTCATCAATTTCATGTTGTTAGTACAAAATAAACATTGACTGTTAATACTTTTGTTCGGTATTTATCTGTGTGATTATTGCTTGGTAATTAATATAATTATTTTCATGTCGTATACCTAATTATAAACTTAAATGTGATGTAAAACGTCACCTTCTCGACGGTGACCAAAATTGGGATGACACCCTCGCGGAGGCGAGCGTCAGTGACAGTCCCAGCCGCATGCGTCATCTGTTCGCCGTCATCTTGGTGTTTTGCGGAGTCGCGAACCCGGTAGCTTTGTGGGAGAAGTATCGCCATCATCTGTCTGAAGATTTTCTACGAGCTTTGAGGCGTGCTACTGGAGACGAAGTCGAAGTAACTGATGAACGCGTGCTGAACACCTGTCTCAGTTCACTTCAAGATGTGGTCATTTCTATCGGCGGCAATCCACTGATCGAATATGGGTTACCAGCTCCCCAATCATCACCGCATCAAGACCGTGGAAATCGGGAGTATAACGCAGAGACAAATTACGATCCGGGCGAAATGAACACCATACGAAATGACCATTTCGCTTTGTTCTTTTCAGAGCAAAAACAAATTTATGACACCGTCCTTGAAAGCATTGGGCAAAACCAGGGTAAAATGTTTTTCTTGGATGCTCCTGGTGGAACAGGAAAAACATTTGTTACCACTGGCATACTTGCAGAGGTCAGTAGGTAAGGCAAAATTGCTATTGCTGTAGCGTCGTCGGGAATCGCTGCCACATTGCTTCCGAGTGGCAAGACAGCACATGCCATGTTTAAAATTCCCATCGATTTAGAGAGCGCCGAAACGCCTGTTTGTGGTGTGTCACGTAACAGCGACAAGGGACACGTGCTCAAGGATTGCTCTCTGATCGTATGGGATGAGTGTACGATGGCCAATAGGAAGGCAGTTGAGGCCGTGGACAGAATCCTGCACGACATGTGCAGGAACGAACATTTGATGGGTGGTGTCACAGTTCTGTTCAGTGGCGATTTCCGGCAAAAGCTTCCCGTGGTGACGCGGGAATCGAGGGCTGACGAGGTGAATGCGTCGTTGAAACGATCTACGTTATGGTCACGAGTTCGTACGCTGCGTTTGACCATTAATATGAGAGCTCGACTCGGCGGCAATGCACGTGCTCAAGAATTCTTCGATGTCCTTCTAAGTCTTGGCGAAGGCACTCTACCAGAAGAGGGAGGTGGACAGGTGGTGCTTCCAGAGTCTCTCGGTAGAGTGGTATCCAGCTTAGAAGAACTCATTCGCTGTGTGTACATCAGTCGTATACCGCACCAGCAGAATTCTTGGGTGTGTGAGCGGGCCATTTTGACGCCCAAAAATGATCAGGCTGCAGCAATTAACGAATGCATTCTCTCGGAAATTGAGGGGAATGAAGTGGTCTACACCTCGATAAACACTGTTATCGAGCAAGATGACGCCACACATTATCCCGTGGGATTTCTGAACTCCCTGTCAGCAAGTTGACTTCCAGCGCATACCATCAAGCTTAAGGTCGGCCCGATTATGCTTCTTCGGAACCTATCTCCTCCGAAGTTTTGTAACGGGACCCGCCTTAAAGTCATCTCGCTCCACAGACACACCATTGAGGCGGAAATTCTTACGGGTTGTGGCATCGGCGAGGCAGTATTTATACCACGCATTCCCCTCATACCTCATAACTTCCCGTTCCAGTTCAAGCGCGTACAGTTCCCCGTGAGTTTGCTTCGCGATGACCATCAATAAGTCGCAGGGGCAGACACTGAGGGCAGCGGGTGTCGACCTCAGGACGATTTGCTTCTCACACGGGCAATTGTACGTCGCTTGCTCCCGCGTCACCAGTCCTGACTCTCTTTACATTTTGGCTCCTGGCAGCATAACTACCAACGTAGTTTATAGGAAAGTGTTGTAAGGTATGATACCTTTGCACGTATTTTTACTCTTTTGTGTCCTGGAATGTATTCCTGCATTATTTTCTCTATTTCCTTAAGTCACATCTTATGACTGAACTCAGCAGGATTCCCATATAACTCTCTTCACTTGCTTCACTTGCAAAAAAAACTTATATTTTAATGCTATTTTAAAAGTTGTTTACTTATAATGCTATAGCGACACTGGCATCTTAGGTATTTTTGGTGCTGTAGAGCCTTCACGCAGACGACGTCGCGGGCAGCAGCTAGTCAATATATAAAATCGTATTATTGAAGCTAACTCAAAAACTACCCAAGCAATATGGGACCACCCCTGAGGCATACCTTATCCATTAAAAAATTAGATAATTTTGTAAATCCGTCTATACAGGGTTATTGGAAAAACACCAACAACCTCTTAAGAGGTCATTGTATTTATCATTATGAACAACTTTTACTATGGGACCAAACCTGAAATCGTGAAAAAAGAATCAGCTGTTCCCTACATTTTGACGAGTTATACGAACATAAATGTAGGGAACAGCTGATTTTTTTCGTGATTGCAGGTTTGGTCGCATAGTAAAAGTTGTTCATAATGATGAGTACAATGTCATGTTGAAGTCGGTTAGTGAAATCAATTCAAAAACTAAAAAGTAATGCCCGAATTTACTTGCAAGATTAGAGGTACCCCAATAACAGTTAACTTTGACGGAAATGAGGGTGTACCGCGGTATACTGAACACATCTGCGAGGGGTGCGGGGGGTGCGCAGGGTGCGGTGCGTGTGGTACGGTTTAGAGGGGACAGGCGTGAGGTTTAGAGGGGACAGGCGTGAGGTTTAGAGGGGACAGGCGTGAGGTTATGTTGTGTAATTGCGTAAACAATGCATAGGTACATATGCGATAGCAGCAATCGCGGTTGATTTGCTGGCATTTATTGAAGAGTTCCGTTGTCTGTCTCTGAAACTCATCATCAGATCTTTACGAAAATTAAATGGGAATATTTCGGAATAAACCTCTTTCGAACAAAAAAATAATTTTGCAAATCCGTCTCTATATGACGGAGTTATGCCCGAATAGTACCTACTTATGTTTTGAAAAATAAATGATCTTGTCTAAGTCATGTAAACAATATGAGAAAAATGTCCCGCGACACTTGTCGTATAACCACACTAGAGGTTGCCGGACTCTTCTCGTTCGCGCGACTCACGTGCGGGCGCGGCCAACTGGCGGCGCGCGCCAGGCGGGAGTCGCCCAGCGCGCGCGCCGGCGGGAACGCGGCGTCCTCGAACAGCGCGCCCGACGCCTCCGACCCGCTCCAGTACCTGCACATACACACGCGTGATTCCACACAGTCCTGCTGAAGAAGCTGAATCGGTGTAAAAATAATCTTAACATGCTCCATGTTCTGATTGCAGATAGCCTAATCTGTAAACCAGCTTGCCAAGCGGAGCGAGTAATGGCAGTAGGCGCTCGCGAGCCACGGCAGCTACCGTTCATCAATATTAAAGCAGTCCGTAAGGAGCGCTCACTTGTAATCGAATGCGACTGCGTGGAAGCTCAAGTCAATGTCTGATACTTGCTCTGCTTGGGAACTCGACAGTTTTCGGAGAAACTCTCACAGGCACAGATAAGATCTGTTCGCAGCGCTCATGTCTCGCGGCTGCACGAGCAAGTGTGAAAGGTCACTGCGTTACATACAACAATCAGTTTGGCGTGCTCTGGTTTCCTCAAATTAACATGGTTATTAATTTAGTAATTATAAATGAGAACATAGTAGAATGTTTGGCAGTTAAGAAAAACGTGCGGGGCAGTGTGGGGCGATGCGAGACATTGCGGGTGCTGCAGCAGACTCACCTGGAGAGCGAGGAGTGCCGGTCGTCGTGCGCGCCGCCATCTGCACACAACACATATGTTAGTCACAAGCGCGTCCGAACATTGCTGGCAGACGGCAGTGCACACTTCTTGCAACTACTCACAACAAGTATCCTGTGCCCTGTTTATCGAAACTTACAAATCTACAAGTTCACAAGTAACACTTTACAAGGAAGTTTTTACAAGTTCTACACAACTTGTAAAAACTTCATTGGGGATTCCCTGTAGATTTTTTTTGATAAATTGCAAAATAAATCCGCAAAAAAATCTGCAGGATTTTTAACACTTCAATAAATGAAAACACTAACAATACTAATGCATAGGAGTATTTAGGAACTATCAAATAAATCCTAAAGTTGAAATTAAGAAAGTGTTTTTTTCTAACATATTAAATAGGATAAAAGTGTAATAAAAAAAAAACACCATTTTCATAGTCATTGACCCAAAGATCATAATATGACCGAAACCTGAAGAAATGGTAGCCTACCTCTCTCATTCATCACGTTTCACCCGCGCCTCCTTGCCTACCCTTACTTAGCAAAGTAAATCATAAATTAAAAGTAGCAGGGATTTTTCTAGATCTAACTTCTGCATTTGATACAATTGATCACAATCTACTTATTGCTAAACTAAATCATTATGGTGTCAGAGGCAGAGCCCTGCAATTATTTACATCGTATTTAAGAAACAGAAAAATGTATGTAGAAACCAGCACTATAGAACAGAATGGACAACGGAAAACATACCAATCATTCAGGAGTAATATTACCGCTGGCATACCGCAGGGTTCCATATTAGGTCCCATTCTGTTTATTATTTTCACTAATGATATTGTGATAAATTATATAAAAGAAATCATTCCAGACAGTAATCTCGTAGTCTTTGCCGATGACACTAACGCTGTAGTAGGGGCGAAAAATAGTAGTGAACTGACAGACAAGGTCGATTAAATACTACGTTGGCAGCTTTTCAGTTTTGGTTCAATGCAAATAAATTAATAATAAATATTAAAAAGACGAACATCATGTTGTTTCGAACCACTGCAGGTAATAAAGATAATATGGATGTAACCCTGAACAATGAAAGGATAGAATTAGTGAGAGACGTCAAATTTCTAGGTATCCATTTGGATGATTTGCTGAACTGGAAAAAAGAACTAGCACATATAGACTCTACTATATCATCTGCGTGTTATGCGTTGAGGACATTGAGAGACGAAATAAATACGGAACAGTTAAAGATTATTATGCTCTTGTCGAATCCAGACTTCGACACAGCATACAGTTCTGGGGGAAAAGATATGGTTATAATTCTCAGCGAGCCTTCATTCTCAAAAAAAGATCAATACGTACAATTGTCAGAATTACACAAAGAGAAAGCTGTCGATCTCAGTTTCAGCGTTTAAATATTCTAACATTGCCCAGCTTATACACTTGTGTTGCTAGTTAATTTTGAAAAGTATGTCAATGAATTCGAGTCTGGGGAAGAAAGAATAGCCAGGGAAAACACTCGTAGAAAGGACTTTAAAAATAAAGTTGTACCTAATCTTAACATTGTCAAGCCCTCATTACCAAGCTGTACAAATACCTATTTAATAGACTGCCAGCGGATTTGAAGATTTTATTATACACTAGCTCTTTTAAGGCTAAGCTCAAAGCATTTCTGTTAGATAAAACCTTGTACTCAATGGACGAACTGTAATTTAATATTCCAATTTTCTATATATAAAAAAAAAACTATTTATTATTATTGTTTTTTTTTTTATTATTATTGTGCATATTCACTTTTGGTATTTATATGAATTTTATTAATTATGATGTACCTATGTAATGTAAACTAATGTATCAAACACAATATAAATTGTTCCTGATAAATAAATAATTACCGTAAAATGGGGTTACATTGATCAATTTTAAAATTCGAGGTTGAATATTTTTGTACTAAGAAGGCTGAAAAATTTACAAAAATAAATGTAACATCGGTTTTATGGGTTGTATATGTTTACATTAAAGTAATATTTTTGGACACTCCTTTATGAGAAAAAAAAAATTATAATCATCGTGATCAACTTCATACTGCATCGGGGATACTTTGATCGCACTAGTTTTTGGTACGTATTTTGATAGTAACCCCAAAAAACAAATTAATATCGGTCCACAAATGTTTGTGCTGCAGTTGTTTTAAGATGATGGTTTCTGGGTAGGATTCTTTGATAAATACAAATAACTGTTTTTTTTGTTTAAATCTATATATTTAAATCTAATAAAATTTTAATTAAGTTAAGTTTTTCATAAGTCAAAGTTGTTATCAAAGTAACCCCGTAGAATCAAACTAACCCCATTTTACCGGTACCTACCCCTCTCATCAAACACGACGAAAACAAAACACAATCCCTTCCCGCCAGCAGAAACTTTTCGCCCGGCCTATATACTCGTATTTGTGGTTGATTTTGAATCTTCTGTAGTAAGTATTCGCACAATATTCAGATGAAACAGCTCTATTCAATGTACCTAAATTAATAATAATAATTATTATTTATTTATTTCAAAAGTGAGGTACATACAGTCTGTTACAATAAATATAATAATTTAACAATTTAGAGAGAAATCATAAGGAGAGTTACAACAGAATTGAATCTGGCGTCCTACCTAGGTTACATGGTAACCTGTATTAAGGTTCGCCAGCCCAGGTTCCCACAGAAGGAGTGCAATCCAATAGTCTACGTCCACACACACAATTACACATGTATGTACACTCACATTACAACTCCGTTTAATAAATTCCTTACTCCTAGTTTAATGTTTTGAAATAATTTCATTGTATTTTCAAACCTATTTTTGCCATGATTTTGTATACCGATATAACACACTTTTAGTAAAGGTTTTTTTGGTATCATAGTTACAGCAGAACAGTGACTCCTAAGCATAGATATCCGACTCCTAAGTCACAGGATCTCCTAGTTTGGGAGTCAGGGTTTACTCTATCTGTATGACCTTTATTCACAGAAATCAAGCGACCTAGTTTTTAAGCATTGTTGAAGGTTTTATTGTATAAGTAAATAAAGATTTTTATTTTTTATATTTTAATAGAGACTGCTTAGGACTATACGGTAAAACAAAAAATGAAAACTTATACTAAGTGTGAAGTGTTAGTATTTGTATGTGTGGTGTGGTGTGGTGTGGTGTGCATGTAGGTGTGGTGTTTATGTGTGTGTAAACGGAAGGGCAGGAGATTGAGTTTCGATACGGTGTTAGAGAACTCACTACGAATGTGAAGTCAGCAGGTATTCAGAGTCGTCGTAGTTTAAACTGGTTAGAAAGCATGTTATTTGTTTTTTTCACATTTCGTAAGAGGATTTATGTAAAGGGACAGTTTTGTTAACCCTTTCGGACGATCCCGCTACCCCGGCAGGCTTCGGCCCTAGCGGG
This sequence comes from Hydraecia micacea, assembly GCA_914767645.1. NCBI lineage: Eukaryota > Metazoa > Arthropoda > Insecta > Lepidoptera > Noctuidae > Hydraecia > Hydraecia micacea. The sequence goes on along the minus strand of OU611794.1, from coordinate 17,220,871 downwards.
CCCCTTCCTTTATGCTGACATCTCTTTGAGGGGCGCGTGGAACATATACGCGCCGTCCGGCACGGGGTTGGTCCTTATCGGACGGAGAGCTACCCATTACTCTCCGTCCGCAGGCCCGCGCCTACGGTGGCCGGGAGTGGTCACGCGGCTCCCGACGCCCGGAGCGTCTCCCGCGGCGGCTGAGACGTGAGGCTCTCTCCCTCAGCCGTCTCGCCACCTCCTTCGCTAGCATGACTGCTTCAGTCGAAAGGGCTGTGGTAGAGAACCCCAGGTAAGGGAAGCGTTACCAAGCAAGATCGGAAGATTCTTCCTTTTCAATGAAGGAGTGGTAATTACACCTTTCTTAAGCGACACATTATTGTTTTCCAACATCCACGCAAACGAAGTCGCGGGCACAGCTAGTACCTACATTCATAAATAAACTAAAATAACATATTTGTCGGCGGCATTGCCGTGCGTCATTTCTTTAAGCTGTAAACAACACGTGCACCGATCACACCATCGACAAGTACGTCACTCGACTTCTCCCACCGCCCACTACTCGACTTGTTTTGCTACCAGTATAAGGCCGCTGCCTCGAATTTGCGGGCAGCGGGGCGTCGGCGGCGGCACGGGCGGTCGCGGCTTGACTGGAGTGCACCGCTCGTTGCTCGCTCCCCCGCCGCTCCCGCGCCGCTGTTTTCGAGAACCGGTCTATTTAAATGTACGCATAAGATCCTGCCGCTCCCGCGCCGCCGCCGCCACCGCCCAGCTGCCCGCAAGATTCGAGGCAGAGGCCTAAAAGAGCGAGCGGCGCAGCGGCAGGGGAGGCCGCCCGCCCCGATCCTTGCTCGAGCCAGCCCGCGCCGCTGAACCAGTAGTTCTACTTTCGTCCCCAAATAATACCGATCCAGCCCGTCCCTTGCTGCCCTCTCCCAGCGACGCCCTAAGCCGAGGTCCGAACCCCGCAGGGAGTGCCCTTAGCGTGTAGTCGCTTGGTTTTTATGTTTTATAAGCCCTGGCTGGAGGCCTTAATTTTGAGGCATCCACAGGCAAGCCCGGTTAAGCAGACGACAACCTCATAGGTTGAACTACGAGAACCCATTCCCAAAAAAAAGCGGCAGGGGAGGACTTGACCATTGGACATCGTATGAACAACATGTGGTCAGAAACTGTCTCGCGTTCTGTACCTAGTTGTATCGTGTAGGTACCTATAGTGTGTGATTGGCTAGTGTGACTAAAGTGTTCGTGAAATTATAATCTGATTTGAGCGGCAAACCGTTTTTCTATTGCGCAATAATCAACACTACCCACCGTATGCCCACAGTAATTAAAATATCCTGATAATAACGAGACACATTATACCTTTTCCGACATATTTTTAATTTCATCTGATCTATACAAATAAATAAAATTGGAGTCTGTTTGTAATATTAAAATAACCGCTTTTTACTAAACGCATATGGATGTATACACACGGTACATATACCAATTTTTTTTTTTTTTAATTTTTGTCTACCCGTCTGTCTGTCTGTCTGTTTGTTCCGGCTAATCTCTGAAACGGCTGGACCGATTTTGACGGGACTTTCACTGGCAGATAGCTGATGTAATAAGGAGTAACTAAGGTTATAAAATAAACATTTTTTTTTAAACTTAGTATACTTTTATTTTAGAAAAAAAAGGATTTCACGCGGACGAAGTCGCGGGCAGCAGCTAGTGTTTTATAAAATAATTATATAAATAATAATATTATAGTGCCTACTAATACCAACCGTGCCCCACAGGGTCCACATTCCACAATGAGTATGTCTTTGTCAAACCTACCTACCACCTTAGTTCACATTTGCAAATTTTGTTATTTTATGTTATGAACTTACGAGTTACGTTACGAATAACAATCTTGCGCTAACAAAACACATTCAGTGTGAATTATTATGCGGCTCGAAGGACCATTTGAATGGGCTCAATCGGGACTTTATAATACCGTGAAATGCCCGTGATCGAGCGCGTCTGTGAGCTGAGTGGAGTGAAGGGCATGAAGTGGCCGTCGCGTACCGGGTTCGGTACCCCGACTTCCCGCACCGTCCCCTCGGTCAATCACGCGCATATGTGATGCGCCGACATTATCCTTGTGGCCTTCGGGTCACCACGATACAGGCTGTTCCTAGTCTAGTTTGGGATCCGCTGGTCAACCTGTCTAAGTCTTCTGTTCCTAGTCTAGTTTGGGACCCGCTGGTCAACCTGTCTAAGTCTTCTGTTCCTAGTCTAGTTTGGGACCCGCTGGTCAACCTGTCTAAGTCTTCTGTTCCTAGTCTAGTTTGGGACCCGCTGGTCAACCTGTCTAAGTCTTCTGTTCCTAGTCTAGTTTGGGACCCGCTGGTCAACCTGTCTAAGTCTTCTGTTGGTTAGAATTCCATACCATGTTACAGGTTACCTACTTGTATGTCTACATTGTGGAATATAGTAAAAAGGTATTCGTACATAATATTGAGTACTGAACTAGCCTTGCGCACAGCAGTCCGCAAACACACAGACGTAACTAGACTGAGACCAATGAGCTCCCAGCTCCAGGAGTGCTCGCCAAGCCAGCAACTAGCTTGCGGCCTTTTAAATAAATAATGACCTTTAGGTTAGGTACTAACTGTAAAGACCTCGCTTAAATATTTTCTGACACCATTGACTCAACAACTCATGATAAATATACAAATACAAAGTATTGTTGCTATAACAATCGCAGAAGGCCGCCGACCGTACCGCGTCGGCCCGTGCGTAGTATGCACACACAATACCCGCACGACGCGCGACGCGCAGCGTCACCAAGTCATTATGATAACGAGCCGCAACAAGCAGGCTTGTGACGTCACATTGTTGCAACGAGATCTTACATTTTCAACAGACTTCAAAACACTCTCACGTAGTCCGTGCAGCGTGCACTGCACTCAACGTTCTCCCGCACAGACCTGAGTCGTCCGCCGGGGCCGGGTATTGAGGCCTCCAAACTATTTGGTTTCGAACATCAGATCGAATATTAAGGTATTTAAAGGCTCTAATATAATATGTTAAACGTCTGTTCGACTGCTGGTCCAACTGAGTACATAATGCATGAGTAGTGAGTGATTGCGCCTGCCGCCCGCACCTCTCTCGGTAGTCCCGGTCCCCGTTCTCGTCCTACCCCCGCAGACGAGGACTATAGTGTTACAATAAAATACCTGGCCAAATACTTCAACTGAATGAAACGAAATTTAAATCTTGTACACACTATGCAGCCAAGCATATTATAAGTTGGGAGATTACATCGCTGACAAACATACTTGGCTCAAAGGTCTTGCTACACAGCCCCAAAGGCGAATAAACTAATTGATTAGCATTTGAAAATACTGTTGGAGCTGCTAAAGGTTCAAAAAAATTAAAATCAAAATATTTTATTTCACATAAACCGACATGGGCACTTATGAAACATCAGAAGCTAGGTGCACGGTTCCAATTGGTCGTTTCCGATGGAGAAGAACCGGCAAGAAACTCCACGGTTACTCTTTTAAAAATAATTGGCTTTTACAATGTTTTCAAATGACAGTAAGTATTGGAGGACAGTGTAAGCCTGTCAACAAGTACGGTAATATTGTAAAACTATATTTTTTTCAAATCAAATCAAAATATTTTATTTCGCATAAACATGGGCACTTATGAAACGTCAGAAGCTAGGTGCACGGTTCCAATTGGTCGTTTCCTATGGAGAAGAACCGGCAAGAAACTCCACGGTTACTCTTTTAAAAAATAATTGGATTTTACAATGTTTTTAAATTACAGTAGGTATGGGAGGACAGCGTAGGCCTGTCAACAAGTACCAGATACTTGATAAAATATAAAATGGTCTACATATCTAAAGTCTACAAGGCCTACAAAGTCCTCACATTTACAAAATAAGAATCTATCAACAGGATAAATAAAATACAAAAATCTACTAAAACCAAGTGATATGGTCGCCATTACAACCACCAATAAAGAGGTGAATATTTTGCATTGTAGGTATAGAAAATCTTTTATTACGTATTATATAATTTCATAGCATGTCTGAGTACCTACCTACTATCCATACTAATATTATAAATGCGAAAGTGTGTCTGTCTGCCTGTTTGTTACCTCTTCACGCTTAAACCGCTGGACCGATTTAGATGAAATTTGGTATAGAGATATGTGAGATATGAGCCCCGGGAAAGGACATAGGATAGTTTTTACCCCGATTCCCACGGGAAACTTATGCGGGTGAAACCGCGGGGCGCTGCTAGTAATATTATAAATTAGAAAGTAACTCTTTTAGTTGTACCTACTCCACACAAATTCAGATAACACTAGTGCATTAAAGAATTGAAGACACCGACTAGAAGAATCATCAAAATTCGCATAGAAATGCCGGAGATGCAGTACATTTATGCATACAACATCGTACATAAGAATAATTACATAACGTATTATATACTTAAACCTTTCTGAAAGTATGTAGATCGCATTAGTGAAAGAATCATCAAAATTGGTTCATTATTTTTTGAGAAAATCGCGGACATACAAACATACATACATAAATACATACGGTTCGAATACAGAACCTCCTTTTTTGAAGTCGGTTAAAAACATTACTGTATTTAATCTGAATGACATGCAACTCTAACTGCGCGCCAAAATGGAAAACAGTTGTGCCAATCTAACAACAAAAAAATGAATTTGGAACAATAAACCATCATCCATTCCCGATACTTTTCGACTGAATGTAAAAAATTTAAGTCTGGGAAAATTTTTACTAATAATTATAGAGGGCTACTAACTGTGGGCTACCGTGTCGCCCGCGGACGTCGTCGGTAGTCGCGGCACTCGCGGCTCACGCGGAGTGCATAGAGTAAGTAACGTTCCTTATGCGGAGTGCGGCGGACAATCAAATGGCTGAGTGGCGTCGATACCGCGGTAACGTCTCCTTCGTGTTCCACGACTTTCGATTTCGTTCCGACGGTGAGCATATCAGGTGCACGATATTGTAATTATCTACCTATATTTTTTAAATTTCACGAAACAAAATAGGTTAAACTGAAACAGATAGGTTTAACTGAAACACCTACAAGATGGAGTGACGAAATAGCAATGCTTAAACTGTCCGTACGTACCAGCAATGACGTAATATATACATCATTGGTACGTACACGTCACGTACAGCGCATCATAGGCAGTCAGCGTACAGAGCCCTTCCGCGTTGAGCCTGTCCGGCTGCGAGGCCCTTTTGTTCCCCGCTGGTGAGCTACTCTAGTGTCGGCTCAACGACGTCTTCAACCAAGCTGAGAATCAGAGCTATCTGAGCGAACGAGTGCCGAGCGCCAACATCGTGAGTCGTGCTCGTGACTAATAGTTTATAAGTTTATCTAACTCTATCCAACCAACTGAATATATGAATGCCTACAAGGACAAGGATACACTACAAGAACGGTTTCAGTAGTGACCGGTATGTGATCTGCGAGCACCTAACCTAATTCCCCGTTTTCATTCAACCCATTTCCACGGCAACTTGCAAGCAAAGGGAAATCAAATGGGCAACGCAAATGTGTAAACAGGTCGCTTCCCTTGCCGTTGACGTTGCCGCTAGTCTTGCCCGGCAATCCCAAAATTGGCGGACATCAAAGGGCCGGCAACGCGAACGGGAATGAGTGTTTCATACTGCCCTCTCGCTCACTTGCTATCGAATGCGCGGAGGTGACTGTAGCTGTGAGTAGTGGAGTACGCTCTATGGGTAAGCTCGCTGACCCAACCGAACCCAGAAAAAAAACAAGTTTCACCCGCGCCTCCTTGCCTAATCCTCTCGCCGTTGCTGCAACAATTTCCACGTTCTCCATTGCCAAGAGTCGAATTGGAAAGACATGTGAAGCAGCAATGTAAACACTCATTTCCCTTGACGTTGCCACAGCAATATTTAGGGAAATATTTCCGGCAGCGCGAATGGCTATGGCTGAATGTAAACGAGGTATAACCATTGGAGCACGACCCCCCAGTCGAAAGGAGTTGTTTAATAACAGTGTGTAGCATATTAGGTATAATGTACTCTGTGGTGTGGCCGTGTGGAGGTAGCGGTGGCGGTGGTGTACTCACTGGCGTGTCCGTTGCTCTTGTGTGCGTGTCCGTTGAGCGCGGGGGGGTCACGCGGCGGCGGGGGCGAAGGCGGCGGCGAGGGGGAGGGGGGCGCGCGCGTGCGCATGAACTTCCTCATGGCGGCGCCGCGCTGCGCTGCGCATCACGTCACTCACACAGAGTCACCAGTAGTCACCACCCCAAGGGCTCACTAAACAATATCTGCTAACAGAATTCACTATTTGTCATTTTTATGGGATTCCGTTCCCCGCATTTTTTAAATTACTGTCTTTTCATACTACTTCAGGGTCCGACCGCTAACGTAAAGAAGTAAATTAGTGGATCTAATGAAAACTTAATTTTAAAAGCTGTAAGTAGGGTAGCTGTAAGCAGGGGCACACCTAGCTTGACTATTGAATCAGTCGATTAAAATGATTAACTGTCAAAATATTTAGAGTGCGCGCAAGATAAGTCTGCGCGCGAAGTTTGACTTCAAGATTATGTCCCTGCCAGCACTTTTAATCACTTTCGGCATAATGATGGCAATGATTTAGAAAACACAGAACACAACACATACACTTGACACCTGAAAACGTCCAGATGGCGGCAAACGCCTATTTTTGATTTCGGCCGCGCGCACACTTATTTTGCGCGCACTCTAGTAACAGCGCGGTTGTTGACTTTAGTTTGCTGTTGGAGGTAGCGCTGACGACCGTGACGCTGACCTGCAGAGCTGCCAGTGCTAGATGTTGGTGTCATCTCATCAAGGACCTACTGCCCGCGCCCCGCGCTGGAGCGCGCGAGCGCACTGGCTCTGTTTGGCTGACACATCTGCTGTGGCATTCTAATGAACAGCCGATCTATTTTGTAAATCTTCTCTGTAAAAACTTGAGCGGAGAGAGCTGTCAATAGTCAAGAAGATCAATCCCTAGCATCAGGTGGAACGACGGCTCGCTGCACCTTACGGTGAGATATAGATCGGCTGGTGAGGTGTGCGGCGTGCGGCGGTCGGTACCTGTTATAATGTGATTTGTTGCTGCTTGAGGTGACGTTCCTACCTTGTATCAATTAACGCAATGTTTACGTCAGACATCCGTCGGCCGCTTGCAACTTATTGGAAGTCTGGATAAGTAAAGCACAGGAAAAACATGATGTGCTATTTTATAATGTAGGGCAGATGTACAATTATATAGGAACAGATGGACTAGTAGCCTCATAGGCTCGGACAAGCCTTGTCTGCTGATTTAGTTGTAAATGATGGTGATGACAGCAATTGACAACAAACTTATCTGCAAATAGTTAAGCGTCTGTTGCATTTATAGACATGTAGGTAAATAGAAATTGCAGTAAATGACAGTTAGGCAGGAGTGAAGTGTAAGCCTGTAAGGAGTACTGTTTGGTGATGCTGATGTGACACGCACTGTAGTAAGTGACAGGTGCCGTTATCCGCACTGCACTGACACTCGCGGCACTCGACAGTCTGCGCACAGGACACGTGCGTGCGGCGCGCGCGGCGGTGTGGCGCGCACTGCCATAGATTACTAAGTAACGTTCCTTACTGCCTGAGCGGCGAGCGGCTGGCGGCTGAGCCTGACAAGTGACCGCCCAAGGCCCCAAGACCCAAGCCCAGAGCGCCGCTATAAAGTACAGCCGTACAGCGTACAGGTGCTCCACAGACCAATGTACTACTAAGAGTACAGTGCTACAAGGATCTTGAATATAAGAATTTATGAAATCGTAGGTATTCAAGAAACAAGATGAGGTGTTAGTTAATATTGAAAGAATTTATGAAATCGTAGGTATTCAAGAAACAAGATGAGGTGTTAGTTAATATTGAAAGAATTTATGAAATCGTAGGTATTCAAGAAACAAGATGAGGTGTTAGTTCCGATTTTGGCGCGACGTGCAAAAATATCCTCGTAGGTACACGTACACGTATGTATACGTAGGTACATGTATCGAAATAAACCAACGTTAATGGCGGCGCGGCGCTGCTTGTAAAATAACGTCTATTATCTATCAAATCCAGTACATTTCATGTTAGTTTTGTATTTCGCCACGTCCACTTAGATCCATCTCTATAAGGCACCTCGCGTACCTCATACATCTTCGAGTATAGGCAGAACAGTTACATTGTGCGCGCAAGCAGAAATTTCAATGATATATGCATGCAAGGAATATGATTTTGATCCATTCACAATTAGTGTGAATTCGACCACTCTTGTTCAAGTACTGGTAGGTACTTACTTAGGTTATATTATTTGTTTTTATTATTTTAGTCATATAATTGCAAACTATTTACAAAGTCTAGTTTCTTACTTTAATTTAGGCGATGTGTTTTTTGTTTTTGTGCTCACACCATAAATAATTATTAAAGTGACTGTGAGCTGTGGCTGTGGCTCACCTCCAAGACGCGGGGACTTTTAGTATGTTTACTCCCTAACAACAAGTAGGTTGCGGTGCCGCTTGGGCGACATCGCAACTGAGGCGGGCCGCGATGTCGTGTGGGAGGCGTCGCGGCTGAGGGTTGGAGGCCGCGGCGGGAGAGGAGTGCCGGTATTGCGGTGCGCCGCTCTCCCTACCTTCCACGGCCTTGACGGGGTCGCCACCGTCTGATGGCGGACGCGGTGGGGCCGCCGGGGAGGAGGAGTGTTGGTATGACGTTGGCCGCTCTCCCTATCCTCTGCGGCCGAAAATTAGCAGGTGGCGGGGCCAATGACCTGACCCGTCGCAGGGGGACCAAGGGTGCCCAGACACGGGGTCGTCTGGCGCCCATGTGCTGATTTGGTCCCTGGGGTGGTCACGGCGTGCTATGTGTTCTGGTGCGCCGGTGATGGGGAATACTCCCCAGAGGAGGGTCCGGTGACGGACAGCCGCGGCAGGTTCACGGATGAGTGGTAACGCGTGCCCGTGTTCCCGCCGTAAGCGGCAGAAGAGGACACCGTGGAGTTTTAGTGGGTTAAAGTCCCACATAACTGCACTATCTCCCCGTGGTAGTGCAGAATGCACGAGCATTACTCCACGTTAAAAAAAAAGGGTCCAGCTCACGCACTCTACACCTCCTTTTGGGTTATTCGTTGAGTGGACTATGAGTGCGGATAACCAAGCGTGAATGTGTTTGGCGAGACAGGCAGCGCGGGCGCGAGGCGGGCGCGGCGCGGCGAACTCAAACATATGAACTTGAGTCCAGTGTCCATAGTGCGCGCGCGGGCGCGGGGAGCGGCGGGGGCTGCTCGGCGCGGGGAGCGGCGGGGGCTGCTCGGCGCGGGGAGCGGCGGGGGCTGCTCGGCGCGGGGAGCGGCGGGGGCTGCTCGGCGCGGGGAGCGGCGGGGGCTGCTCGGCGCGGGGAGCGGCGGGGGCTGCTCGGCGCGGGGAGCGGCGGGGGCTGCTCGGCGCGGGGAGCGGCGGGGGCTGCTCGGCGCGGGCAACTCACGCCATAGCTCGTTCCTACAAGGGATCCCTTCTTTTCGCATGTTCTTTTTCCTGATATACTTTGGCATAACTATTTTGGTATAATTTGTTTAGCCATAATAATACTTTGCCATATTTTTTTTGGCATACAGTTTATGTTGGCATAATTATCTTGAAGGCTAATTTGTTTTTTCAGTGTTTAGGATGTCGGGGGTCGTTCCACTTCGCTCGTGTTATTTGAATTTATTTTTACAATTTGCAGCATTGAGTTTTTATATTTAATTGTGATATTTGTTTGACAATTCTTTTGCCGGCACACCATTGAACCATTCATGAATTTAAACGATTGTTAGAGAGGGAGCGCACTGATTCCGATCTGAATCCGAGAAGCGTTGCTCCGAAGTTACCCTACCACCTGCTATTCGAATGAGGGAAGGACTACACATAATACATGCGACTGTTCTGAATACTTTCGGACTTCAGTCCAGTCGTCCTGAATCCTGCTAAACTTCACTCGCGCTCCTCGGGCTCGTGTCCAGTCGTCCTGAATCCTGCTAAACTTCACTCGCGCTCCTCGGGCTCGTGTCCAGTCGTCCTGAATCCTGCTAAACTTCATTCGCGCTTCTCGGGCTCGTGTCCAGTCGTCCTGAATCCTGCTAAACTTCATTCGCGCTCCTCGGGCTCGTGTCCAGTCGTCCTGAATCCTGCTAAACTTCATTCGCGCTCCTCGGGCTCGTGTCCAGTCGTCCTGAATCCTGCTAAACTTCATTCGCGCTCCTCGGGCTCGTGTCCAGTCGTCCTGAATCCTGCTAAACTTCATTCGCGCTCCTCGGGCTCGTGTCCAGTCGTCCTGAATCCTGCTAAACTTCATTCGCGCTCCTCGGGCTCGTGTCCAGTCGTCCTGAATCCTGCTAAACTTCATTCGCGCTCCTCGGGCTCGTGTCCAGTCGTCCTGAATCCTGCTAAACTTCATTCGCGCTCCTCGGGTTCGTGTCCAGTCGTCCTGAATCCTGCTAAACTTCACTACACATTGTTTCCCACAGGTGTTGGTTAATATTTTTGTTCGTATCTTGAGGGGATTATAGCACAAAACCACAGAAGGACCATTTCTTATTAGAAAAAGTTAATAGCGCGCGGAGCACGTAATTTGTACACGTTGAAAGGTTACATGCTCTGTGCACGTTGAAACGATCAGTTGAAGTGAAAAAACATTCGGAGCGCGGCGCCACTGTGCTCATTTGTGGACCAATAGGATGGCTCAGGAAATTGGCGATGAGCAGACTGGCAACTTAATCAAATCAAAACCTTTTGCACTACACACAAAAGCTTAATTACTAGTTGTGGGGTGAAAAACTATCCAAAAACCTCTAAGATTGAATGCGGTAGATGATACCATCGACAGAGTGCGGCTGTGGCGCCTCGGCTCCGGCCACTCCACGACACTGCTCGTCGTGCATATTGTCTGTTTCACTTGAAATAACACTTGGAGAAAAAATATCACATGTTATGATTTTAAAGATATTTATTAACTTCCTTAAGTTAAAAAAAATATACAGGTATGCATAGAAGTAATTACAATCAGAGAAGTATTTCTATGTTTATTATTTTATATCTACAAATTCTACAATACTAGGCTAACGATAGAAAAATAATTACAGTTATATTGAGATTGTTCACGGCGGCTTTACCTACAATACGTTTAGCGAACGCAGCACCGCGCGAGAGGAATGCGAGCCCTCAGCAACAGAGCAGAGAATGTGGCGAGATCAGTCGTCCGACTCGGTGCAGTCGCGCAGCCCGGGCAGCCCGGGCAGCCCGGGCAGGCCGCGGCAGTGCGGCAGCAGCACGCGCGAGAGGAATGTGGCGAGATCAGTCGTCCGACTCAGTGCAGTCGCGCAGCCCGGGCAGCCCGGGCAGCCCGGGCAGGCCGCGGCAGTGCGGCAGCAGCACGCGCGAGAGGAATGTGGCGAGATCAGTCGTCCGACTCGGTGCAGTCGCGCAGCCCGGGCAGCCCGGGCAGCCCGGGCAGGCCGCGGCAGTGCGGCAGCAGCACGCGCGAGAGGAATGTGGCGAGATCAGTCGTCGTCCGACTCAGTGGAGTCGGGCGCGCGCACCGGTTCAGGCTCGTCGCGCAGGCCGGGCAGGCCGGGCTGGCCGAGCTGGCCGGGCAGGCCGGGCAGGCCGGGCGGGCCGGGCAGGCCGGGCGGGCCGGGCAGGCCGGGCGGGCCGGGCAGGCCGGGCAGGCCTCGGCAGTGCGGCAGCAGCAGCACGCACGGCGCCACGTCGATGGCCGCGCACGAGGCCGACAGGCGCGCGTCCAGCGCCACGCGCACGCCGCACAGCGCGCGCAGGCGCGGCACGGTGTGGCCGCGCGAGTGGAACTCCAGCGTCTGCGCGCGGCCGGGGCGGGGACGGCGACAGCGCCACCAGCACGCGGGCGCGACGTTCTCGTACGCGTTCTCCTGCGGCGCGCGCGGTTGGTCATATTACGTATAGGGAATGCGATGTCGAGTCGAGATTGGTAACTCGAAATCTCGCGTGCTAAATCTAAAGTCAACATTGGTCGAGATGTTCGAGATCGATATTTACCTTCTTTTTTAAATGATGCGTTAGTTTTTAAATTAAGAGGACTATTACAAATCGAAGTGCTCAGTTTTAGGTAAATTTGACGGCGCGCGGCAGCGGATGCGCACGTGTGCGTGTAGTGAAGTACGCTACGCACACATGCACACCGCTATGCGTCGAACTCAGATACCAGGATTAAACCAACCAGCCTTTGCTGCTTCGTTTTCGAAATAAATTAAATTACTATTTATCTATAGATTTACTATAGGTTCATAAAAAACTTGATCTGTTATATTTATTTTATACCACTAAAGTGGCATACTAGCATGCGGCCCGCTTGATGGCTTGCTTGATTATTTATAAAATACTTTTTGTTTGAATTTCTATTAAATATTTTTAGGTAATAAATATAATGTCGGGCGAAAAATTATCATTAACTCTCTGTTTTACAGAATTATTTTTGGTGTATTACAGTATGAAACAATAAATTGTTTTGAGCATACCAAAGTAGAAGATCCAAGTATACCATAGACATTTTTATAAATGATTAAACTATTATAGCTTCGATGTAACAAAGCATCGAAAGATGCCCGAAAGTAAAATTTTATGAAACAGCCTTTGCAGAAACAAGTTTTTTACTGATTATAAACAAACTGAAATATGTATTTTGAACACTCCCAAAAGTAGGAATCAAACTTTCTCGGGCATACTTATATTTTTTTTTACTAGTGTGGCTTTAGTTACTTACACCATAATCACACATCAAAACTCGAGCCAATCGCTAAAAAAAAAGAAAAATTGTGATAGATGGTTTTAGTTTTTGTGAATAAAAAGATATTAATTGAATCTCCAAAATCTGCGATGATCCGCTCCGATGTCGAGAAGTCTCCTAAAGATCGGTAACAATAGAAAAAGTAATTGCGTTTTATTGGTGACAGTTGAGCTCGTATTTAAGTAATCGTTATCTGCAATACGCAAAATACGTACGGTATAGTACATAACTAATTGTTATTTTGAAAATGTCTTCTCAAGCAAGTCGCGCGCGCTCTGTCTCGAAATCTTGTTCGTAGTTACCCCGCTGGGCTACATTGGTCGACAGGCTAATGTAGCCCAGCGGGGTAATTGCGTAACACACTACCAGTACGAATGGCTTTCATTTTGACAGTTTAACAACATTAATTGCGTTATTTACGTTGTTGAACCGACAATTTGTTCGTAAATATGAAGCAATGCATTAACAATATCTTTAAAAATGATTCAGATTTTCATTGACAGTGTGTTACGCAATTAGGGTACTAATCTAGGACGAGATCGCAATATCCAGATTGTTTTGCCACGAGATTGGATCTCTAAAAATGCCTCGGGATCTCGATTACGATCACGATTGCATTCCCTAACACGTGAACTCATATTCATTTCCATTCATTCAAAGTATTTCGATGTAAGGATACAACAAACAATGAAAAACTATTTTACAAAAAAATAACTTTAATTTCGGATGGCGGTGTCGTTGGTTTCGCATTTTCGTTTTTTGGCAAATTAAAGTTATTTTTCACTTTGTAGCGTTCTTTTTGTGGAAGTCAGTTGCTTTTATTGTAAAAGTTTTTATTTTCCACTTTTTAGTTGTACTACAAATTCATTTAACGCTACTTGCTATGTAAATATCAGTGACAGAAAGTTGTTAAAACATCATCAATATAAATAAAAATAAGTGGAAAAAATTCGTATTATTGAAACTAACTCAAAAACTACCCTACCTAATAAAATTTATATAGGACCAACCCTGAGGCATACCTTATCTATTAAAAAAAAATTGCAAATCGGCTCATAATTAACGGAGATCTGAAGTAAAAAAACAAGCAAAAAAACCGAATTGAGAACCTCCTCCCTTTCTTGAAGTCGGTTAAAAATAGCACATCATTTTAGCCTTGTGAAAATAATTGGTTCACAGTTTTTTACGTTGTATAGGTATGTTGCCAAGTTAATTTTCACCGGCGAGGCCTACATTCGTCAGAGAATTTTAACACTGCGGTATAGAATATTGCAGTTTTAGGTCAGTGCCATCTCTTGACCGATAGTGGAATTAATGTAACTTTTGTTGATGATTTCCGAAAAAGTGCTATTTAGAGACATCGTTTTATTTTTCCTGTATTCTTTACATAAACTTCTATCACATACAATTATTTCAGATTTTTCTCTTTGCAAACTTCGGAGATAGGGGGGGGGGGCGGTTTTTTTTTTCATTTTTAATCAAAACTTGAAAACTATGCGGCCTAAAAAAAAGAAAAAATGTTTGAGAACGTGCAAACTGCGCTCTTTCATGTTACCCCACATGCCCTAGTAGCCCCACTTCGAATATTTCAGTCCCTATTGCAAAAAAAAATATATTTCATATAGCATTAGTCGTTCTTGAGATATCCAGCTGTGACAGACAGACAGACAGACTGAGTCGCACCATAAGGGTTCCTTTGTACCATTTTGGTACGGAACCCTAAAAAGGTATAAACGTAGAAAAATCACCAAGTTAACAAGCACGATAATGTTTGTTCACAGACTAATAACATCACTTCATTTATTGTGCAGATTTAAAATGTTATTATTTGATTCTACTTATTGATTGAAAAATATAAGTAAATTGTAATTTTTTAGCAAAGATGGAAGTATGAATAATCGTTATATTTTATGAATATTCTATCCTTTGCCTTTTACCTGTTCGGAATCTTGTCGTTGCACGTATAGCGGCCTCCAGCGTGGCGGTGCAGGCCCCGCCGCCATCCCCGCGGGCCCCGCCATCCCCGCAGGCCCCGCGGGCCCCGCAAGCCCCACAGGCCCCGCCGGCCCAGGGGCTCCCGCCACCATGCCGGCTCCACCGTACACGCCCACGTTTGCATACCTACAGATAAAGTAATACAAATTTATGTAGCATGTCAGCAATGTGGAAGATTCCAGTTTCGTGATCTAGTGGCGCACTCACCCCGGTTCGGGCGGCAGGTGCAGGCGCAGCGCGTGCGCGGCGTGCGTGACATGCGCGACATGCGCGGCGTGCGCGGCGTGCGCGACATGCGCGGCGTGCGCGGCGTGCGGCGCGCGCGCGTACACTGCGGACGCGCCGGCCTGCGCGCGCGCGTGCAGTGTGGGCGCGCAGGCCTGCGCGCGCGGCGGGGTGCGCGGGGCCCCCGCCGCCGCGCGCCCTCACGCGCCCGCCTGCTCCACCACGCACACGCCGGCGTACGAGCGGCCCAGCGACATGCTGGCCGGCAGCAGCGCCCAGCACGACGCGGCCGGGTCGAACACCTCCACGCTGCTGAGGTTGGCGGCGCCGTCGTCGCCGCCCACCACGTACAGGCGGCCCAGGTGCGCGGCCACGGCGGCGTTGCGGCGCGCCGTGTGCATGGGCGGCGCGGCCTGCCAGCCCGCGCCGGCCCAGCGCTCCACGCTGCGCCGCACGGCGGGCCCGTCGTGGCCGCCCACGGCGTACAGCGCGCCGTCCACGACGCCCACGCCGCAGCCCGAGCGGCGCGCGCCCATCTCCTCCACGGGCTCCCAGGCGTCGGCCGCGGGGTCGTAGCGCTCCACGGTGTGCAGGCACTGGCGCGACGCGCCGTCGTAGCCGCCCACGGCGTACAGCTTGCCGCCCAGCACGCCCACGCCCACGGACGAGCGGCGCGTGGACATGGGCGCCACCGGGCGCCACACGCCCTCGCGCGTGTCCAGCGCCTCGGCCGAGCTCAGCCCCGTGGCGCCGTCGAACCTGCGCAGGCGAGCGGTCAGGGCCGAGTGCGCGCGCGCACTCACCTGTCGGCGCATGCTCACCCGCCCACGGCGTAGACGACGTGCCCGATGACGGCCACGCCGAGCGTGGAGCGGCGCGCGCACAGCGGCGGGCCCGCGCTCCACGTATCCGTGGCCACGTCGTACACGTCCACGCTGCGCACGCGCAGGGTACCTGCACACGCACGCGTTACCTACAGCTACGAAATGCAATCGCAAGCCTAGATTGAGAACTCGTGATCTCGCCCGCCAATTAGATAAAATCTCGTTGTCGAGATTTTCGAAATGAAATGAAAATCAAAAGTCATTTATGAAAACTAGACTGAGAATCGGTAGTTTTTGAACGTCAAAGTTAAATAAGATAGTCCCCCAAAACGCCTGCCCTTCATCACTTCCTAGTACTCTAGCTGGGAAGCAGCCCCGGACCTAGGGGGGCAAACAAGAAGGCGGATGTAGGTAGCCAAGGCTGCTTGTGTAGCGGGGGCGCCATTTCGTGCCCCTAAAAGAGCCTTTTTTAACTTCTGTCTAATGCTATAGTAAATGGAGTATAGGTACTTTTGTGAATCAATGAACTTTCGTCATATTTGGCAAAAGGCTCCATCAATCCGTCAGATATTTATGTTTACTATCAGGACATGTTGTAGTGTCAGCAACAAAAGTCGATTAACACTGTCACTTTTACATGTTATTAAATTGACAACATTTTATTTTCAATAAACTGCTTTTTAGCTTTTTACATAATAGCAGAGTTTATATTTTAATTTTTTTTTTCTGTTGCAATTTTGAACAAATATTTTGCTCAATAACTAAGATTTAAAAAACAGAAGTGATAATCGACTTTTGAAGCTGACCATACTACTTTGATTCACTTGGAATATCCTTTTAAAAATTGTCCAAATCCGAGTTTTCAAAGTCGTCAGATTTAGGAAAAGCCCACAATTTCTTCATCAGATTTGCCTATTTAAATCATTATGGGTTAGACCGCACACGATCATACCAAAATCAATGACTCTGAAGGTCAATTTATTTTTTCGGCGTTCTCTCGTCATGCCGCACCTAGTCCGCCATCAACTTTTCGCCCTGCATATATGACTCGGTGACACTATAAAGGTTCCTCGTGTTGCTACGGAGCCGCGAATGCGTGTCTCGCTCACCGTTGAACCCGCCGACGGCGTACACCTTGCCGCCCACGACGGCCAGCCCGGCGCGGCAGCGGCGCGAGGGCAGCTCGGCGGCCGGCCGCCAGCGCGCCGCGTCCAGCTGCAGCGCCTCCACGCCGCGCACCGCCTTGGGCGCCTGGCCGCCCACCACCAGCAGGCGGCGCGGCGCGCGCGGCGGCTGGCGCGGCCGAGCGCGCGCGCACGCGGCCGCGCACGCCGCGCGCCGCTCGGGCCGCATGAGGTGGTACGACAGCGCCTCGATGACCAGGTCCTTGACGCGCAGCCCCGCGCTGCACAGCGGCTCGGCGTTGGCGCGCGCCACGAGCGCGTCGCGCGCCAGCAGCGGCAGGCGCACGTGCTCCAGCAGCGCGCCCAGGTGCGGCGCGCGCGCGCCCGGCGCCGCCTGCAGCCAGCGCACCACGGCGTCCAGCACGGCCTCCTCGCTGGGCACGGTGAGGCGGTCGTTGTCCAGCAGCTGCGCCAGCGTGTCGGCCTCCAGCGCCAGGAACTCCTCCGTGTCCAGCACCTGCGCAGGCGCCCGGGCGCGTCTTATACGATTACGTCGTCATAGGTAGTCGTGTGACAGCTCGGCACGCTCACCTCGACGAAGTGGTTCTCGATGAAGCGCGCGGCGGCGGTGCTGAGGTCGGCGCAGGCGTGCAGCTCGGCGAAGGCGCGGATGCCCAGCGCGTTGTCGGGCGCCAGCGCGCTCGCCAGGAACACGCAGCACGCCGCGCGCACGCCGCTCACGGCCAGCAGCGACGCCGCCGACAGCAGGCTCTGACACAACACAACAGTGCGGCGCTTGGATCAATGTTCCTGGTCGCCTCGGACTGCAGAGGTGCCGCGAACGTCGACAGTGAGCTAAGCTACCTGCACGTTATCCTCGGTGATGACGAGCGAGTCGGGCGTGTACACGTACTCGACGATAGCCTCCAGCGCAGCCGGCTCCACGTTCTGAAACCACCATGCAAGTTACTTGTGACATACATAGATAGTCTCCTACAGAAATATACAAAGAAAGAAATATATTTATTTCCCAGATAAAGACATCCTTACAGCACAGGTATATAGATGAATGACATTCTTAGGATCCCTGTACGTGACTCAACTGTGATCGTTGCTTTACTATTTAAAACTCGGCATCAAATGCGGTATCTATGCGGTTTCGGCGCGGCAGACCCGCGGCGACGGTGCGACGCATGCATGTGTGTGTGCGTGTTTGTGCCCATTATGTTTAGTAACCATTTTCTTACAGCTTAATGTTGAAGTATTTTAATGTAGCAGTGTTGTGGCGATTGAAAAAATATACACAATGTGTAACCGAATTAATGCTCACTATGCCTATGAGAGCAGTTTGTTCAGAATAAATTTCTGCCATTTGTGATAAAGGTATTTTTTTATCCCAAAAATAATTAAAACTACTTATATTACAGTCACACTTTCGCAAAATTAAGCAACGCTAATACCCTTTGCTGATGCAACCATCAGAGAGCCTCCCATCCGGGCACAAGTTACCGTGGCCAACTTGGAAATCTTTAAATTGTTGTGTGAGTAGTTCGGAGAGTGCTCATAAATGTACTGTCAGGTATCACAATTTTGTTTCAAAGACAAGTAACTACAAGTTACAAATATTTTTTCACCTAACTGAGTGTACCATGAAATTAACAATATTTTGGTTTTTACAAAGTTTCCCTTTGATCCGTAAAATCAAAGAAAGAAAGATAGAAAATAAAATACATTTTTTATTTAATCAGCCTGCATGCAGTGATCGGGAGCTACCTGTATGGTGATGGTTGGCTGCGTGCTCTCGTCGAACTGCGTGAACATGGCGTGGAAGTACGGCGACGCGGCCGCCAGCACGGCGCGGTGCGCGGGCAGCGCGGCCGACGGCGACAGCTCGGGCGCGGCGCGCGCGTGCAGCCGCACGTCGCACAGCACGGCGTCGCGCCGCAGCCGCGCCAGCGCCGCCAGCAGGCGCGCCGGGTGCGCGGCGTGCGCGTCCGGGCCCGCGCCGCCGCCCGCCGGCCGCTGCGACGACTCGTCCAGCGACGACTGCGACGCGCAGCGCACCATCATGCTGCGGAGTATACACGCTTACTATACTGATAGGCTACCTGCTTAAATCGATGTTGCTATCTAAGGTCCGACCGCGCCAAATTTGCCAAAGATGTAAACAACAATAGAGTTTTTATTTTAAGTAATGTTAGTTTTCATCTAAATCTCAGAGCTAAGTAGACGAAAACAAGTAAGTAATGTTTGTTTTAAACTAAACGAAAACAAACATTACTTAAAATAAATACTCTTGTTTATCGATTTTAATAAATTTCGAGTGGCCACTGTTGTTTACATCTTTGGAAAATTTGGCGCAGTCAGACTTTAACTTCAATTTTTACCCTACTCCGGAAAGCCAAAAGAAAGGGCTATATTTTGAACACTCTTATGTATATTTTTATTTACGTTTGTTCCACCGTAGCGACTAAGCTTCTCATCCGATTTTGATAAATAAGATGTCAATTGATTCGTTATTATGCTCCGCCTGCCGGATCGTAATAGCGTAACACACATGAAATGACAATTGATCGCATTTAAATCCATGGGGAAGAAATGTCCTTTAAAACTCTTAGTTGAAACTGTGTTATGCAATTAGGGTGAGGGTGACATAGGCCACATTTTATTTGAAAAATCAATATGATGGATGTTATATCAATACTTAACAATTTTTATTCAAGTTGATATTTTGGTGAAAACCTTATGCACTTTTAAAGTTGCATTCTGATAAATTTCAAGTTGCTAAACTTAAAAAAAACTTTTGCAAAAAAAAATTACACAAAATTCTGTGATAAATATAGGTACCACAATTACTAAAAAGTGATAAATAAAAGTAAAAAACACAAATACAAAACCAAGTTCTAAAAGAAATCAATTGTTTTAAGTTGTAATTACTTTGTGTTTGATTTTTTAAGCCAGTTGTTTTTGAATGTGAAAAGCTTCTTTTAATTCCTTTGCTTCTGCAGATTAAGCCAGTAAATAGATTGGAGTCACACTCAAGTTTAGCTTGCTAAAGATAAAAGTAAGTAACAGGTCTATTCTTGAAACTAAAAATTACTTTAACCCAGCCATTCATTCAATGTATTCACAACAATTATATTGACTACTAGCTCTTGCCCGCAGCTTTGCCTACATGGACATACTACCAAGGTAAAAGTATCCACTGCAGGGCAAAGGCCTCCTCTCATACAGACAAAATAGGCTAATATTATGTATTTATCCCCTTATTCTAATCCAGGTCAGGGTCTATTGATATGCTACATTGTATCCAAACACGTTGAGCTGTTATGGCATGAAAACTAACAGACAGGCAATCACGCAGGTAGTTTGGCATAATATTATAAGATGGATGGAATGGCACAGTGTTACCACTGAACATAACACATTAGAGAAACTAACCTGTACCTTCCCCTGTCTCCATCACCCTCGGCAGCACTGTTGTCCACTCCCGATCTGCAAACATTATATTGTATTCTGTGGTCTTAAAATATTGCTATTACAGAGAAATGCCCGGGCTACAGGGAAAATAAATGCGTGTTGTTGGAAATATGATTAAATGAGCATTTCAATGAGCGACACTGCAAAGGGGACGTTCGATTGTTATGATCCGGAATGCAATACGATCGCCCCCTGCTGAATCTATGGTAGGTAATCGTAGGATGTAGCGGGTTGTGCTCACAGGGCTCTGTCGCGCTCGGAGTCGGCCTGGCCCTCCATGGCGCCGGCGGCAGTGTCCTGGCGCTCGCCTGCCCGTTCACTGCCCAAGTGCCCACTGCTCAGTGCTCACCGCTCGACAGTCTCCACTATAAACAAAGTCCTAGGCTAGGTTGCACTAACGTTCAATCACAAGTACATAACACTATCACTTACTCCTACTAAACTTATAAAACAAAAGATTTAATTTTTCTTTAATATTTCCCAATTAGGTAAAGTAGATAATTGGATTCAATTTATTGACAAATATAATTGCTCGTTAGAGTAAGTAACGTTGATAAACATAATGACAATAAATATTATGTCAAAATTGTCAAACCTCCTTCGCTGTGGTTCGCTGTCAGTCAAGCGTCAAGATGCAATGTCAAGTTGTCAACTGTCTAATCTATTTTTCTTTGTGGCAGTTGTACAACAATTCATGGAGTTAGTACGTACTTAATAGGTCAACTGGAATGCTTAAATTATGTAACTGTCACTTACCCTAATAAATAACAAAATATCCTATTTCTTTAAATTGTAAAACAATAGTGAACCTGTTCGAAACCCATTCCATGTACACATACACTTTATGGGCAATTTACGTCACATATGATGCAGTATTTTGTACGAATTCTAAGTACGACCCGAACCCATCACCCACATCTGGTTATCGTAAATGTAGCGCCGTCACCGGGCCTGCGTCGTACAGCCAATTGAGAAACAATTAAGAAATTAACATAAAGCGTTTTAGGATGATGTTCCAAGAAACGAGGAAAGGGGCTCTAAGCGTGGTGAGTTTATCATGTGGGGTAATTATAATAACAAAAATGTCAAGGCAGTCGGTTTCGAACCGCTTTAGGAGACGGACTAGGGTCCAGACTATGAAGTTGGGAGGTTTAGTGAATATCAAGAGGACATGCCCGAGTTGGTTTTGGACGATGATAGGGAGCTGTCGACATAGTCTAGGCTAGGAGAAAGATAACTTAGTCGAAAGCAATGAGACTGTATCTCTATGGAGAGATCGTGCGCGAGAGTGGTAATAAATACTTAATAGTGTAGTTTAGGGCTAGGTTATATGTATTTATTACTAGCCTGCGCTGTCCCACTCCTGGGCAAAGGCATCCCTCAACTCCTTCCATCTTTTGCGAGCCCACGCGTCCTCCTTCCAGTTTTGACAGAACCTATCCAGCTCGTCCCGCCATCGCCATCTCCTACGTGGTTTGCCGCGACCCCGCCTCACTGTGTAATTCTGCGTTATTTGGTCCCACAGTTTGCGGCTTGCGCCAGACATGTTCTTCCCAGTCCCATTTAAGTTGAGCAGCCTTTTGAGCCACGTCAACTGTCTTTGTTTTGGAGCGCAGTATTGTGTTTCGGACAAGATCCGTCAACTTAACGCCCAGTATACTGCGCTCCATTGCTCGTTGGCAGACCTTGAGTTTGGACTTCTAGATGTTAGTCAAAGACCAAGTTTGTGCACGATAGGTTAAGACGGGAAGACTACACATGTCCACGAGCCTGCGTTTCAGTGCCATAGGTAACTCACCCTTAAATAGTTCTTTCAATGACCAGTAGCTCTTCCAGGCGTTTTCCGTTCGTCTTGAAATTTCTTTATCTTGCCTCACCTGGAAAGAGACTACTTGGCCCAAATAGAGGTATTCCTGGACATGTTGTGTTATATCTCCGTCTACTTTTATGCTTCTAGGAGTTTCGTTGCACATAACTTTGGTCTTCGACATAGTCATCTTTAGTCCAACCTCAAGGCTTGTATTGCTAAGTTCTTGGAGCATCCGTTCAAGTTCAGTGGCTAAGGATGAAAGGAGAACAATGTCGTCGGCGAAATGTAGATTTGTCAGTCTCGCTTCTCTTTTCCTACATTCGGCTGCCAACTTACTGAAGATTTCTTCGAGGGTACTGGTGAACAGTTTAGGAGATAGCGGGTCGCCCTGTTTGACTCCTTTCTCTTTTTATTATAAATTTTGGACCAGTGGTTTCAACTTTTATTGCGGCTGTACTATTTTTGTAAATATTGCGTAACAGATTTATATAGGTAGGTAGGTGGGATCAATGTTTTGGTTGCTTTAAGGCGTCAAAAATGGATATGTGTGAAATGCTGTCAAAAGCTTTGGAATAATCAACAAAAGCGAGGTATAACGGGATTTTATATTCCTGGTGTTTTTCTGTGAGTTGATTGACTGTATGCAGATGATCTGTCATAGAAAGGCCAGGCTGGAAGCCTGCTTGAGTCTACTATAATGTGAGTAGCGTGTAAGGCGCGTGAATCTCGGTGAGTGTGTTTGTGAACGATTGGGTTGGGTGAGTGTTGAATATTTTATCCCTCCTTGTTTCCTGTCAATGACTAAATCTAGGTATCCTACACATGCGTTTGGTTCTAGGGACTCGGGGAAAGCCCTCTATGGGGTGTGACCTCAGGATGTGACACTTACCAACAGACTGCACACAAATACTCTACCAACAGAATATAGACATTATAGACAACCATAGCCATGACGTGTCTATGTCGTCATCTTCTTCGTCTGGCGACTATTCTAATGCTTTAAATCTTAGCAATGTATTTATTCCATTTAATACCATTGTAAAGTATATCAAATCTTTTGATGTAAACAAGGGCAGTGGCCCTGATGGAATTCCACCACTGTTTCTGCAGAGATGTTGTATAAAAATTGCGCTTCCCTTATACCTGCTATTTAACTCCTCATTGCGGTCTGGTACTATGCCTTTGGCTGGGAAACGTTCTTATACGTTGTACAGACGCCAGCACATCAACCTACTACAATCTGTCAAATTTCTTTAATAAATCTTCAACTTTATTGCTAAAGCATAAGGTTCAAAATTGATTGGGGAAATTTTACAGTTTCGGGTAGGTTGATGTGCTGGCGTCTGTACCTATATTTAAGAATGGCGACAAGCATGACATTACAAATTACCGGCCAATTTCTAAGTTGAGTGTCATACCTAAGCTCTTTGAGCGAATCGTCTGTGACTTAATAACGCCCTCATTAAAGCCACTTATAATACCGGAGCAACATAGATTTGTTTCTAAGAAATCAACTGAAACAAACCTCTGCGAATATATTGACTACATAGCCACGGCCATGGATAATGGTCATCAGGTGGATGTCGTGTATACCGATTACTCAAAAGCATTTGATAAAATTTCTCATAATCTGTTAATTAAAAAACTTGAGTATATCGGTATACTATACATGGCGATCTACTTCGATGGCTAGAATCTTATTTAAGGGAGCGCAGTCAAGCAGTTACGGTAAAGGGTTACTGCTCATCCTTTATGCCTGTTACGTCTGGCGTGCCCCAGGGCTCGCACCTCGGACCTCTGTTATTTAATTTATACATAAATGACGTATTCAAGATATTTAAACATTCTAAATTTATTCTTTATGCAGATGATAAGAAAATTTATAGAACTATTACTAAACCAGAAGATTGCCTAGAACTACAAAATGATATTAACAACCTGTGTGATTACTGCAAACAAAATTGTCTGTTCCTTAACGTAAAAAAGTGCAATACTATAACATTTTCTAGAAAGTCGAACTCGATAAAATATAACTATAAGATCAATAATGACCATATTAATAGAGTGACCGGGTTGCGGGACCTTGGGGTCCAACTTGATAGTAAACTTATCTTTGACTCTCAAATTACCACTATGACCAACAAGGCATTTCGCATGTTGGGATTCGTACTAAGAGTTGGTAAGGATTTCAAACATAAGTCAACATTGATACTTCTTTATAAGACACTTGTAAGGTCGATTCTTGAATATGCTTCAGCGGCGTGGAATCCCCAATATGCAGTTTATATTGAACAAATCCAAAAATTGCAAAATAAATTTACTAAGCACTTGAATTGGCGATTTAACTTTGGAACTGATCATACACCTAGACTTCAGAAATTGGAGGAACGTCGTGCAGAGCGAGATCTAGTTTATTTATATAAAATTATTAGAGGCCAATTGGACTCCCCTTATCTTCTCAGCAAAATAAGTTTTGGATGTCCATGCTTAAATGCACGCAAAAGAACTCTCTTCCAAATTGGTTTCTCCCGAACCAATTATGGCAAGAATACTTTTATTAAAAGAGCATGTAGTCTGCACAACGATACGATTTCATTAAAATCAAATCAAGATTTAGATATTTTTCACCTTTCTCTACCCAAATTCAAATTTAGTATAAGAAATATTTTGGCATCGAAAAAATAAGAATAATAATGTTATATGTTATATAATATTAAATTGTAATTTCTATAAACTTTGCAGGTGTGAACTTCTGGTAGTTGTTACCATTGGTTGTTACACTTAGTTACATATACTGTACCTGTCATAGTAATCTGTGGAAAGTTTCTGGATTGTGTTAAACTAATTTTTATAAGTACTTATGTTTGTTATTGCATCTGTTTGTTTCCCAAATAAAATAAAATAAAAATAGCCAGGACATGACACTGGGCAGTCACACCGCTTATGGAAGGCTGAACCGAATTTGCAACTCGTAAGGGCCAATTTGAACTATAGTAGTAGCCTTGTAGTCTGTTGTTTACGAACACAAACCAACCAAACGTTAGCCATGGCTACCTTTCCCCTATGGACTGACTATTATAACTGCAGGATATCTTCTTACATTGTACTTGATGTACGCACACTTCCCGGGTGCGGGGATAGGCTTCACCAAGTAGGTACCGCTAACTGGATTTATAGCCGTTCTAAGGAACGCTAGAAATTGTGTCTCGTTAAATCACACCCGGCGCCCGCAGGCCTCTTACTGATATAAAAATAAAACATTTAGCGAGACACATAATATGCCCAGATGGAAAAGCCCAGATGGAAATGCTTTTTACTTTACGCTACGGCACTGTGTTATAACGCCACAGATAACTATTCAATTTACTAGTCGGAGGTCGGCGATGTGCATTTTTTTTTATCTCATCAAAGAGAAGAGACTTCATGCAATCATGCCAAAAGGAATCCGCGAGCCATATTTCACTTTTTTTTTAAATAGTCTGAATTGTCCTTGGTCCCAAAATGAAAATGCGCAGTTGTAGCCCGCGAAATTCAATTTTCATTTTTTCTTACGTTTTTTTGCAAATTTTAGGTCAGGCTCAGGTTGTATCTTGATCAAAATATGATTCGCGACTATAACAGGTTCTTACGTATTTACAGAATTATAATCATTAGAATCATTAACACTAATGTTGTTTTTCATTTGTATGTAATTGCAATAAACATTTTTATTTTTTATTTTATTTTTATTAATACATGTTTCTAAGTTAGATTTGTTCCATAAAAACAAATCTCTTATGTAAAAGTTCTTAGGGAACTTACAGATATATTAATGATTCTAAAATACAATCTGATATAGTCGCGAATCATATTTTGATCAAGATACAACCTGATACTGACCTGCAAATAGCAAGGTACAGACGCCAGCACATCAACCTACTACAATCTGTCAGATTTCTGTAATAGATTTTCAACTTTATCGCTAAAGCATAAGGTTCAATGTTGATTGGGAAAATTTGACAGTTAGGTGTAGGTTGATGTGCTGGCGTCTGTACCACTGCGCATTCATCTTAAATTGTCCGTGGTCCCTCCCGATTATTGCGGATTCTCACTTCTCTATGCCAACAGTACTTTCTAATTCCATACTAACTAAACTACAATTTGATATACGACAACATTACGATCAGTCTAAACCATAGACAATCTCAATGGTCTAAACATTATTTTTTGTTTATTATATTTTTTCTATAGGCTGTATAGCGGTTTTTTCAGTGCTTTTATGTAAATAAACGTGCGCCGCGCTAGCGATGAGGCCGCTGCCTCGAATTTTGCGGGCAGCGGGGCGGCCACAGAGTACATTATATTATATTGGGGGCGGCGGCGCGGGCGGTCGCGGCTTGACTGGAGTGCACCGCTCGTTGCCCGCTCCCGCGCCGCTGTTTTCGGGAACCGGTCCATTTAAATGTACACACAGTATTATATTATCTGTGGTACACATAAGATCCTGCCGCTCCGCCGCCCCGCTGCCCGCAAGATTCGAGGCAGAGGCCCTCAGCGCGCAGGTGTAGGCAAACCTGCGCCCGCACGCTAGCGCGGCGCGCGGAAATACAAATTACAAAACCAGCACGCCATTTTCCATACAAGATAATTTAACAAACAATACAAGTCTGCTTTTTTCCTCACAAGTGTGTTGAAAAACGTCGTATGAAACGCGAGTGCAACTATAAATCCATACTTATAATATTATAAATTCGAAAGTAGGTAACTCTGTCTGTCTGTCTGTACCTATATTACCTTTTCACGCCTAAACCGCGGAACCGATTTGGATGGTATAGAGATTGTTTGAGTCCCGGGAAAGGACATATGATACTTTTTATCCCGATATTCCCACGGGATCGACACTTATGCGGGTGAAACCGCAACAAAATGTATACAACATTTATAGGTAACTAGCTGCGCCCCGCAGCTAGTTACTTACCTATTATAAATGTTGTATTCTCCAACACAGGCGTTACGTATCTATTACCCTTTCGTATTCCTTTTTTTCATTTCTCATACTCGGAAAGTAGTGTTTGTTTGATCCGAATAGCGGGTGGAAGACGCTTCTTCCCACCTTAGGCTGCGTTCAGACGACACGCGCCCGCTAAGCGCACGCCACGCGCGTCATCACCCACGTCTAAACTCGCTTTGAAATTTGCGCAAATTTGTGCGTCGGTTAGACGCGGGTGCTGACACGCGTGGCGTGCGCTTAGCGGGCGCGTGTCGTCTGAACGCAGCCTTAGGGCGGGAAAGACTCATAGTAATTGCTTACCTCTCTAGGGCGGGAATGTTAAAAAATAAAACTAAATTGGTTAGGTAGTCAGCTACGAATTTTTTTACATAATTAAGAAAATGTTGCGGTCTTGTGAGTGTATAAAAAACAAAAACCAGTGTGAATTAAAAAAAAATACCTATTAAACGGGACGGCTCGCGGCGGTGACGCGGTGTGTTCCATATAATAATATGTATTTAAAATAGTACACAAATTGTTCTAACATCTCAATTAATTTTAAATAGGTACCTACCTACTATTCATGGTATTATCTTATATATAAAATTCTCGTGTCACAATGTTAGTTACCATACACCTCCGAAACGGCTGGACCGATTTGTATGAAATTTTGTGTGCATATCGGGTAGGTCTGAGAATCGCTACTATTACCTACTATTTTTTTTTTTTTTGCAAAACGACGTTTGCGGGGTCAGCTAGTTATCTATATACTTATAATAAATCTGTAGAGAGGTCAATTCTGTACATGAAATATATTTCCAAAATAACTATCAGCGGGTGATAAGTGATCGATACTGACGCCAAAAATGCATTCAGTAAAATTTTTGTCTGTCTGTCTGTATGTTCTTTATAGAAACAAAAACTAGTCGACGGATTTCAACGAAACTTGGTACAATTGTTCTTCATACTCCTGGGCAGGTTATAGTATACTTTTCATCACGCTACGATCAATAGGAGCAGAGCAGTGAAGGGAAATGTTGGGAAAACAGGAGAACTTACTCCATTTTTTAAGCTTCCGTCGCGTGTGCAGCCTTAATGGTTAAAGCTACACAGAAATCATGTATGACGGAAATGTTCTCCTTAAAATTATATAAAAAATATTCCACGACAGCAAACGTCTATATTTTATGGTTGACTCACAATAACACGTGTAACTCCCGATAGCTTAGCAGTTCGGAGCTTTCTGATTATATTTGTCTACTCTTACGTTTATAACACTCTCACTCATCCATAATTAAAAAATGTTAACATTATTACCTATTTAATAAAAAAAGAATCATAGAAATCAGTACAGAAACACCAAAGTTATACATGAAATACGCTAATAAGCCATCGCGCGTGAATACTGAATCATGCTATAAGGATTAATTATTTTTGTGTAACGGTCGCCGCGCTCGACGTGGCTCGCGGCGGGAGGTATAAAAGGGCGGGGGATCCACCACGCAAAGCCCCACCACATCCATAGGATGCAGACCCTCCAAAACCGATTCCTCCGAAAGGCTACGGGGTCCCCCTGGTTCGTTCGAAATGAGATCCTCCATGTTGACCTCAAAATCCCCACCATCCATCAATTCATGAAGCGCCTTTCCAAGCGCTTCTTCGATACCGCCGCCAAGCACCGCAACCCTCTGGTTGTCGAGGCCGCCAGGTATACCCCCTCCAAAATCAGCAAATGCCGCCGTCCAAGGCATGTCCTCTCCGACCCTGACGACCCCATAACCCTCCTCCAGGAGAGCAATAAGTCAACCAGTACAGTGCACAAATACAGAACACCGACATTCCGACCTCGCCGCCGAGATCCCTCGCGACGTCCCCAACTAAATGCCTCCCCCCGACCCTTGCTCGAAGAAGTGCCAGCCCGCGCCGCAGCTGAGCCAGTAGATCTAAATTCCCGACCGTGACCTCTGAGTTTGTTTCGGCGTTTCTTCTCAGAGTAGTCAGCTAGGAAACTCCGGCCTCATCAAGCTTAAATAATAAGAACCAGATCCAGCCTGTCCCATCTTGCTGCCCTCCCCCAGCGACGCCCTAAGCCGAGGTTCGTACCCCACAGGCCCCCTTAGCCCTTAGCGTGTAATCGCTTAGTATATAAGATATTTGCCCCTGGCTGGAGGCTTTGAGTTTACTTAAGGCAACCACAGGATAGTCCGGTTAAGTAGTCACGACGTCACGACCTTTCAAGGTCAACTACGAGATGCCATATTAAAAAAAAAAAAACGCGAACTTCATACAATATTTGGCTGTTGATGCGAGTAGACGTTCCGAGCATTCGACCTTATTGACAGACAATATTGTTTTCACTTCAGTAGCTCAAACATGTAGGTTTTGCTGCCTGAAATCAGTGAGCAAAATGCGATTTTGCTCACTGAGTGAGACAAAGTAACTTTTTAATTTTTGTTTTCAGAAAGCCGCGAAAATCTTATTCAGCCTTGGGTTAATCATACAATTATTCGAAACATTCACACTCTATCTCTTTCCCGCCATTAGAAAGAGACAGAGACAAAGACCAGCCCTTTCGAAGTTCTGATTTTGAATTCGACCTCAAAGACAAACACGTTCGGGATTTCGTACTAACTAAAGACATTTTGCAAAAAGATAATTATGTCTTTTAATGTAATTTATTGAATTTTTAACTTATTGTTGTATTTAAACGAAAATAAGTATTTACTGCAAATAAAACTGATATTTAACCTGTAAATATTTATTGCTAAGTAGTTTCAATAATGTTACGTAATATATTTTGAATAATAAAATATCATGGGTGCTATTTCCGAACACGCCTTAATTTATATAAAAGAGCGGGAATAAAATTTCGTGGCTGGCGTAAAGAGTTGAATAAGTTAAAAAATATTAAAATAATCGTAAAATATGAGTGAAACTAGCGACGAGACCAATATTTTAACAGCGGAAGAGTTAAAACAACAAGTATGAATGCAGAATTAAGTTTCCTACCTGAGAAGTCTCGCGAGAAATATCTGAAATCATACCATGTCTTCAATGAATGGAGACTTACAAAGGGCGCAATCAGTTTTTCGGAGACGGTGTTGCTATCTTATTTTTTAGATTTATCACAGACGAGGCGATCATCTACAATGTGGAGTATTTACTCAATGTTGAAAGCTATTTTAAAAACAAAACATAACGTGCATATTGAAACTAACGCAAAACTCTTATCTTTTCTAAAAAGAATGTCAGTTGGGCATAAGGCTAAAAAGTCCAAAATTTTCACGGCCCATAATTATATAGGTAATCAAAGCCCATAACCCCATAACATAGAAAAATTTCTAAATGATAATTATTTTGATTCACAATAAATAGTTATTTCAATCTATTCCTGTTTATTATTTTATCTCCTAAAGTGTTCTCGCTGCTAAAGTGAAAAGTTATGTGTGTTACACGAGAGCCAAGTTTTTTGCATCTCGTGCCTTTGAATCCCTCGCCACACTCAGGATTCAACTTTAGAATCACTCGCTACGCTCGTGATTCAATCTTTGAATCCTTCGCTTGCTCAGGATTCAAAATCAGCACTCACAGCAAAAAATGACTTTGCTCTCTTGTTGCACAAATAACTATTATCAGCGCGACTTTTAATCTTTAAATTAATTTAGTTTATTTAGTTTTCTTTTGTTGTTATTTTATAAAATAGGTATTAGTTATTTTGGTAGTATATTACTTATATTCGTTCAAATTACAAATTATTAATAGTTTACATTTTATTTCTTTTTTGTTATGTTCAGTTTTTTTTTAATATTAAGTAGGTAAAAGCGTAGGTATTTTTATTAATTATAGGTATAGGTATTATTATAATTATAGTAGTTATAGGTATTTAGTTTTAAGTGAAGTAGGTTTTATTATATGTATATTATTTTATATATTAGACGTAGTATGTGTTTGTTGGGAGGAGTAGGCTACCACTAAGAGAGGATTTTTGGAAATTCCCTCCCAACGGGGAGAAAAGGGGGATAAATTGTTTTTTCCGGAAGTCATTATTCCACGCGGACGAAGTCGCGGGCAAAAGCTAGTCAATAAATATTTTAGAAAAACCACAATTTTTTACTTTCCTTATATTCGAAATGAAAAGTAGAGTGTGAACTATCACACTCTACTTTTCATTTCGAATATAAGGAAAGTAGGAATTGATGACTACATCAATCCCAAGTAGCAAACAAATGTCTTAAAAAGGTATTGTAGATAATAATTATCTTGAAGGCAAGTAGACGAATTCCAGCGGTTGTCTTGGTTAAAACTATTATGTCCCTCAAGATATCTTCTAGATACACTCCAAGGGGGAGTTAAGTAAATGTGGGCACAGCATTTAAGAACATGTTAAGAAAGAGTTAATACTAGGTACTGTTTAGATAAACTTTAACCCTATTTAAGAATGTGGTTTTGCAGAAATCTTAAGCACTGACTTCAAGATATCTTGTAGGTTGACTTAAGATCAAGAAATAGACTTAAAGATATCTACAATACCGAATTAAAACTATCAATATTGAATTGCAGATATTCAATTTTATCTTAGTGAAGTATAAATAAAAACTTATTTTGCTTTAAAATGCTTTAAGTAACATTACTTTAGAAAATATGGTGAACTATTAAAGTATTACAAAAACTGTTTTAAGACTTATGAAAATGGCGATTAAACAACAATATTTTATGTCTAGAAAAGGCATTCTTATGTCGGTGAATGCATTAGAAATTTAAAACGCATGATCATTTCTCGTGTAAAATCTATAGATAGTGCTATAAAACAAACGGGCTTTTAAAATACTAGAAAACAAACAATAAAATTTTGTATAATAATATTGCAAATTAAAAATTTTGTGGCATTTAGTGCAGATTACTATATTTTCTATAAACATGTCATGTAACCTTTGAACATGGTTGGAGCTGAATACCGTAAAATGGGGTGAATATAGGAATGCAGGGGTGAATCGGGACGAAACTTTAAAATTGTTTTTAACATTGAAATAATATCGTTTTTTGCCAAAAAGGTGTTTAATGTGTTTACTACTTATATTATAATTAACGGTGAAGTGTCCTTGTTGGCAATAAACTATATTAGGTACATCAACGGTAAAATGTGATCTAATTTATAGCAGTTTGCTGTAATTTAGCATTAGGATATAAATTCACACATAGTGATCATGTGGCCTAGATAAGTGCTATTATAAGATTGCGAGTAACAAGCTGAATAACGCTGTAAAAGTTCAACTATGTTCAGCAATCAATCAATCAATCAAAATATTTTTATTTCACATAAACCAACATGGGCACTTATGAAACGTCAGAAGCTAGGTGCACGGTTCCAATTGGTCGTTTCCTAAGGAGAAGAACCGGCAAGAAACAAGCAAGACGCATTATATCATTGATAATTGAAGTCACAGAATAATTGATTGCATTTTAGCCGTTCACAGATTCTTTCTCAAAATGCAAGCATTTTAAGGGTACGTTTGTGGCCTTTAATTCAGAATATAGTCATTGTTAGGTCCATAAAAATGCTATATTGTAGCTAACAGTACTATTTATTGCTAAATGCTGATTAACACTGACTTATACTTCCATATTAACGCTCGCAACATTACAATGTAACTTCCGTGGTTGTTATTATAGTCAACTAGCTTTTGCCCGCGACTTCGTTCGCGTGGAATAGTGACTTCCGGCAGATTTTTGGTTTTACCCACATAGTTCCCGATCTCGCGGATCTCTTCAAAAATGAAATGTGGAAGATATTCTAGGGAACTCTTCAAAAATCAACATAATGAGCTCTGCGTTTGAATTGAAGATATGTATACTCACTTAGGGCATTAAAGCCGTTACCCAACCAAATGCGTGTAACGAAACCATAGCGCGATCTATTTCGATCCCAACGCCATCTATCGAGCATAGTGACAACTCGGATTATTTATCTATACTTCGTTCGGGCATTTTCTTAAAAAAGTTTTATTATATTGATATTATTTTTTTCATACCTTTTTACCATTTTTTTACTTTTTTCCGATGAATTAAAACAATAACATGAACCGAACTCGTGTAACGATCGACACCATTGCGCGATCACCAACTCGACATATTATAGTACTAATAGAATTATCTATACTCCGTTAGAGCATTTTCTTTGTACTAAAAGTTGTATTATATTATATTTTCATACCTTTTTACTATTTATTTACATTTTTCCGATGAATTTTCAGTACTGAATTGATGCCGACTCTTGACCAATAGATGGCGCTGTATGTCCGGAATAAATTTTATTTTTTATTTTATTTTTGTAATAAAAACTATCCTATGTCCTTTCTCAAGTTCCAAACTATGTCTGTACCAAATTTCACACAAATCGGTTCAGTAGTTTAGGCGTGAAGCAAAGACAGACAGACAGACAGAAAGAGTTACTTTCGCATTTATAATATTAGTTTGGATAAACAGGCGAAAGCGTAATTTTCAGCACTTGGAGTTCGAGTGAATTCTAATAAGTCTTAATAAATGCTAAAGTTACCGATGTGGACCATATGTGACATCCAATAATGCAGTTTTGTGTTACTTGGGGTTGGGATGTCTCTAGGACCAACGGTTTAGGCTGCGTTGATATTTCAGTCAGTCAGGAGTCAGGACTTTGAATTTTATATAATTATTACTAGCTGACCCGGCGAACTTCGTATATACCGCCCCGCCGCCGCCGCGCCAGCCGCTCTGCCCCCGCTTTTTAAATATCTGATATCTTCTAAGATACTTATTCATTTTAATGATAATTTGCTATAAAGCGCAAAATTTGGATTTACACGAAATGCACAACGTATCTAATGTATTTAATTGGATAAGGAATTATACCGTATTGTTTAAAATAGCTTGGTAAATAACCCATATAAGATAAAGATGGTTACTGTGGGTTATCCTTAGAAGATAAACAGTATACCATCGCGCAACCATCGGGGACTTTTTTATCGATCTTTTTAAGATATACAATTGCGTAGTACTTACATTAAATTGATCTATCTCGTAAGGTTTAGCCAGCGTTTGCAATGTAAGCGCACAAAAATAATGTTTGTTACGACATCGCATTACAAATCTTTGAATTTCTCGGCTTTTCTCTACTAAGTAGGTATAATATGCATGTATTATACTATAAACCTTCCTCTTGAATCACTACCTATCTATTTAAAAAAAACCGCATCATCCTCCGTTGCGAAGTTTTAAAGATGTAATCTAAGCATTCATAGGGACAGACAGACAGCGGGAAGCGACTTTGTTTTATACTATGTAGTGATATAAATATACATGCAGATACATACCTATAGATATACCTCCTTACTAATAAACGTATTATATCAGATGAGTACTTACACACCGATTTCTCTCTTTCACTCATCAGTAATTTGACTTTCGAAAGAAGAAGACAAAGCGTTGTGTTTGTGTAATAATAAAATCGTAGCAAGTTAAAACTGTAGGCACCTGCATAGAATATTTTTGAAAAAGTAGTCGCTACCATCTCTCTATATTTTTTGCTACCATTGTAGCAAAAGCAATCATTGAGTTACATTATACCTAGTCCGGCATTTCTAAAGCCAAAGATGTAAACAACAATGGCCGCTCGAAATTGAATAAAATCGACATACAAGAACATTTATTTTAGGTAATGTTTGTTTTCGTCTAAATCTCCGAGCTAACTAGACTAGACATCTTTGGCAAATTTAGAAACGCCGGACTATAATATGACTCTATTAAATTATAATGTAAGTATGTAACTCACTGATTGCTACGAGGTCTAAATATAGTTTTTAGAATCTTTGTCTGTTTGTCTGAATATATTTTCCAGCATTACGCAAATAAATACTAAGTCGGTACCTAGTATTAGGTACCCGATAAATTCTGTGCATACCTACATATTTCCTAAAAGTCGGATCAGTCTGTAGGCTATAAATTATCACGCTATTTACTATGAGTTATAGAGAATTTTGCATTATGTTCGTATTTTTCTAAAGTTTACCGCCATTGACATTATATGAATGTATGTTTACCGCAAATTGTAAAAAGACGAACCAAAAGGTTAGAATGTTGTAGATGGTTACAGACTCAGAATAATAACTTATTATTCTGAGGTTACAGATGTAACTAGGGTTGCCAATTCTTTTTCAGTCAAAAATAGTACTTAGGTAGTTTTAAAATAATTATTTGGACTCCCACTCGGTTTTAAACTTTTGCAGCCAATTCGTTTTTTTCCGCGGCGGCGCGCGGCGTTATAGAGCCAGCGTTCTTAGTTTCACCATTATCATTATTACCACGGTTCATTTTAGAAATACAAAATTTTTACTAATATAATAATATAATGAGAACTTCGGGAAATTAACTTCAAAAGTAACTAGCTATTTCCAAAACACAAACTCTACATACCAAAATCGTTTAGAAATAATATTGACGTTTCGTTTTACGTTTACACACTTTGAAACGAATATTATTGCTTAGTGTGTTTGATGCCTAATAATAATATTAGTAGTTTCCCCTACTATTATACTTTTTCAGAAATATTTATATAGTATTCGGGCCTCTAATACAGTAGGATACTATATTATAAAGTAGGGTTGGCAACCCTAGATGTAACCCTTCAAATGATTATCATCACGCTATACCTTTATGGAGCTGAGTAGTCAATCATGACATACCTACACGTCTACAGAACGGCTATTTCTTCTTTCTTAAGTCTATGTAGTCGACATTGACCAAAACAATTAGCTTAGCGCCTCTAACCACAGGTTTGCGAAGCAGTAGTCGGCTTCGTGTAAGTTCGATCGTCAGCGGTTGATGAATTTGCATCACTTTAGCAAAGTAATAAGACATTCAAAGAGCTTTCAATGTTGATGACAAATTCTTGACAGTGGTCATTTCGATAGGTAGGTACTCATTTATCTGGCTCGTTGTGACCACCCGTGTGTGAGTCTGAGTAGCGTCAAGCGTGACGTAGTGGTCGGCTAAAGGCGCGGCGGGCGCAGCGGGCGCGCGGGCTGGCGGCGCGCGGCGCGGCCGGGCGCGGCGCCGCGCCGGGCGGCCGCGAGCTGCCCCCCGCCGGCCGCGCTGCGCCGCTCGGCTCAGTATCGCGCGCGAGCCCGCCGCCGCCGCCGCACCGACCGCGCCGAGCCCGCGCCATGGAGCACTTCATCGAGACCGTGCGCAAGTACCCGTGCCTGTGGAACACCACGGCCATCGAGTACCGCGACCAGGAGCTGAAGGACGCCGCCTGGGCCGAGGTCATGAAGGAGACGGACCTGTCGTCAGGTGAGCACCCGCGCCCCGCCCGCGCGCCCGCGCGCCCCCCGCGCGCCGTGCACGCTATTGTTGTGGCATAGAGACGCACACAAGGAAACCATGCCGATTGCCGAGCAACGCGGCGCGCGGTGGCGACGCCGGGCGCCGGCACTGTGTTTAGCGTTTCCCGCCCGTCCCGTAACGACAGTTATAATATAACTTTACCATAAGTAATAGAAAGCATAATAATTATCATAACAATAGTAATTTAAAACAATACTCGTATCTACCCACAATCTTGTTTGCGTTATTTAGTTGCACTTGCTGTGGTGCACTGGTGCACATTGTGTTTCTCTCCCCATGCTCTCCTCCCGGCCCGGCTCGCGGCTGTCGAGTCACTGGTCACTGGTGCACATTGTGTTTCTCTCCCCATGCTCTCCTCCCGGCCCGGCTCGCGGCTGTCGAGTCACTGGTCACTGGTGCACATTGTGTTTCTCTCCCCATGCTCTCCTCCCGGCTCGCTCGCGGCTGTCGAGTCACTGGTCACTGGTGCACATTGTGTTTCTCTCCCCATGCTCTCCTCCCGGCCCGGCTCGCGGCTGTCGAGTCACTGGTCACTGGTGCACATTGTGTTTCTCTCCCCATGCTCTCCTCCCGGCCCGGCTCGCGGCTGTCGAGTCACTGGTCACTGGTGCACATTGTGTTTCTCTCCCCATGCTCTCCTCCCGGCCCGGCTCGCGGCTGTCGAGTCACTGGTCACTGGTGCACATTGTGTTTCTCTCCCCATGCTCTCCTCCCGGCCCGGCTCGCGGCTGTCGAGTCACTGGTCACTGGTGCACATTGTGTTTCTCTCCCCATGCTCTCCTCCCGGCTCGCTCGCGGCTGTCGAGTCACTGGTCACTGGTGCACATTGTGTTTCTCTCCCCATGCTCTCCTCCCGGCCCGGCTCGCGGCTGTCGAGTCACTGGTCACTGGTGCACATTGTGTTTCTCTCCCCATGCTCTCCTCCCGGCCCGGCTCGCGGCTGTCGAGTCACTGGTCACTGGTGCACATTGTGTTTCTCTCCCCATGCTCTCCTCCCGGCTCGCTCGCGGCTGTCGAGTCACTGGTCACTGGTGCACATTGTGTTTCTCTCCCCATGCTCTCCTCCCGGCCCGGCTCGCGGCTGTCGAGTCACTGGTCACTGGTGCACATTGTGTTTCTCTCCCCATGCTCTCCTCCCGGCCCGGCTCGCGGCTGTCGAGTCACTGGTCACTGGTGCACATTGTGTTTCTCTCCCCATGCTCTCCTCCCGGCCCGGCTCGCGGCTGTCGAGTCACTGGTCACTGGTGCACATTGTGTTTCTCTCCCCATGCTCTCCTCCCGGCCCGGCTCGCGGCTGTCGAGTCACTGGTCACTGGTGCACATTGTGTTTCTCTCCCCATGCTCTCCTCCCGGCCCGGCTCGCGGCTGTCGAGTCACTTGCGTGACTCTGCGCAGTGCTACTGTAACAACTTTGTTAAGAGATGTATTGCCAGGCACATTAACAGACGACAGTCCTTGTAAAGTAGGTAGAGTACTTACCTATAAGTTACTGTTATTCTCTATAATTTATTACCTGTAATGTTCCTGTTTAGTCTCACTCAATAAATTTAGACTCAAAAGAATCGAGTGGATAGTGTTAATTACTTAATTGTTAAACAACAACAGTAGACAAGGCCCCAGCTGCAGCTGTGAAGTCCAGACCAGACATTTCTGCGAGTCAGTATACTTACTCAGTAATACTCACCGATTATTATGTAGGTACGAACTTTTTTATAAGTGCATTCTTTAGAACATTGCCGTGCTTTAGAGTACCTAAGTGGCTACCTAAGTACATTCTAAGAATACTTATTCATTGCATTGCCCAAGTAAAATAGGCAAACAATGAAACAATAATCTTTAATTGAAATCTACTAGATCATATCTAACCATTCAATAGCAAGTACCTTCATTTCATTATCTGGGGGTCGGGGCCCGGGGGTTGGGGCCTGCCGCCGCCACTATGGACGGAAAAACTAGCTCCCCTTTCGTAGGATTTTTGAAAAATAAAATGTTTTATTTGATAGTTTCAAGTATACAGTTTTGTCGAGTACATTAAAACATTGAATAAATGAGTAGTTACAGGTTTTTTTTTTCAATCTATACCATCAAAAAATGACTTTATATATTTCAAATGTATGAAAATGGAATTTGTTTTCCTCATAACTTTTGTCTGTCTTGGATTGTAAAGCTGAAACTTTTAGGTATTGTTGCCGAGCTTATACCAAAGCCACCTGACCTTTGACCTTGACCCCGAACT
The DNA here is from genome assembly GCA_914767645.1 of Hydraecia micacea. Taxonomy (NCBI): domain Eukaryota; kingdom Metazoa; phylum Arthropoda; class Insecta; order Lepidoptera; family Noctuidae; genus Hydraecia; species Hydraecia micacea. The sequence continues at coordinate 17,181,998 of OU611794.1, read as the reverse complement.
TCCCCGTTCAAAAGATATGAATGAATTAAAATTGCATATTTGGACGATGTTTAATACGCGGTAATGTACCTCAAATATATGTACATATAATTTTTTTTTACATAGTATTGCGCCCTGATAGATAACAATCATATATGACTATTGATGTTGACGAAAAACGTGCTTATTCAAAACGTATGAATGAATTAATAATTGAATTTATACAACAAATAATGCGATATGAATTCAATGATTCAGTAGAAGGCCCAATCATAATTAAATTAGTCAATGTCACAGTCAGACAGGTTTCCTATGTCTGCAAAGTCTACATTTTCTATATCTGAACTAGAAGTTAATAACAATAACAATTTGGCTTCATCTGATAGAGGTTTACTACGAAGTTGCCTTATCTTAGGTCTGAAACTAGAGAGATATGGGTCAGAGGATATCAGCAAATTATGGATAATATCCTCATTTGTTGCGATTCTGTTAGTTTTCCGCGAGTAGAAGGTTCTGATTTTTTTTAAATCTTTGTTGCGAGCTTCGGATGCCTCTTCAGAAAGTTTACCGATTGGAATAAAGTCATTATGCTCAATTATGTCGGCATGCATGTCTCATTTATGCACACTTGAGGGCATATATTACCATGCATAGAGCTCAACATATCTATAAACTGTTGTATCACAATATTGCCGAAACTTTTCCACGTCTATAAACTCTCCACATGAGACTACCTGAAGAATCACTCCAAACCTTCTAATAAGTTCTTCATCAACACCTGTGATCTGCGCTGTCACTTCGGGATTTCCAAAAAATCTTCTGCCAGTATTTCCATCATTGGTAGTTCCTGCACCTTGTTTAACTATATCCACAAGCAGTCCCATTTCATACCGAAATCGTTCTCGAATTTTTTTTTGTGGCCAATTGTATATATTTTTAAATCATCTTTAGCTTGCCATTTCTTGAACTCGAGGCGGTAAGCAATGTGCAAGATGCATTCCATGCATATAATATGTGCATGAAGTGTAGACAGACCAAACTTAAACTTGTCGACAAAATTACTTCTCTGTGATACCATGTCGATATTATTCATCCCTTTCGGTGTCGCTTTGCAGATATCACATGTCGCTGTGGAGGTACCTGATAGATGTGAGGTTATCTTGCCATCGATCATGGTCATAATGTAGTTTGTGTGTCACATTTGCACCTTCAATAACAATTGGCCGTAGAGCATCAATTTCTGTTTCAATTGACGCCATTTCTTCTTTAATATTCAAATCGATTTCTTTTGCGAATTTGAAATAAATTGGCCGACGGTAAAAAGTTAAGGAATTCTTAGTAACTGAATACAATATTGCGGCTTTAACAACCATTTTTACCATAACTAAATTTTCAAAATATAAAATTTTAATTAATTCATACGTTTTGAATAAGCACGTTTTTCGTCAACATCAATAGTCACATATGATTGTTATCTATCAGGGCTCAATACTGGGTAAAAAAAAATTATATATACATATATTTGAGGTACATTACCGCGTATTAAATATCGTCCAAATATGCATTTTTAATACATTCATATCTTTTGAACGGGGAAGTTCGGGGTCAAGGTCAAAGGTCAGGTGGCTTTGGTATAAGCTCGGCAACAATACCTGAAAATTTCAGCTTTACAATCCAAGACAAACAAAAGTTATGAGGAAAACAAATTCCATTTTCATACATTTGAAATATATAAAGTCATTTTTGATGGTATAGATTGAAAAAAAAAACCTGTAACTACTAATTTATTCAATGTTTTAATGTACTCGACAAAACTGTATACTTGAAACTATCAAATAAAACATTTTATTTTTCAAAAATCCTACGAAAGGGGAGTTAGTTTTTCCGTCCATAGTGGCCGCCTGCCTACTTTCTGTACACGAAACGGGTCGAAACCCGTAGTTTCGGCCGAAGCTCTGGGCATTTCCTAGTCTGTGTCACCTACGGATATAAAACTACTTCGTGGCCGGAACTGACAACATGATTTGACAGTTGTCCTTATTCCCGATGTCTTTTTGCCCAAAGAAGTGAATAAATCGGGAGCAGGGTTCATTCGGGAGCAGGGTTCATTCAGGAGCAGGGTTCATTCGAGAGCTGGATTCATTCGAGAGCAGGGTTCATTCGAGAGCAGGGTTCATTCGGGAGCAGGGTTCATTCGGATTCGGACGCACCGAACTACTTTCGGACGGGCCTGCATCGGCTGCATCTTCGTTGACGGACTTAGAGAGTAGGCCCCTGGCCAGCGTTGGCAGACGTCCCGATTTTTAGCCAAAAATTTAATTTCCCGCGCGGTTTCTCGCGATGGAAATAAATAAGTTATTCGTGTGTAATACAGTCACATCACAATTAACCGCCCAGCTCTATCATGCGTCACCCTGTTTGTTTATGTTAATTATGGCTTACCCACTGTTTTTTTATTTATTTATTTTTTTCCAGGCTGCGGCAAAGCCCAAAAGGAGGGTTATGTGATTGACCTGTATGTATGTCCGTTTCTTTGTTCCCTCGTAACTCCTAAACGAATGAACGGATTTGGATAAATTATACGTCTTTAGATTTGTCTTGGTGGCGCGAGTGTCACTGGCTACATGAAAATAAATAAATAACAAAGTAAAATGGCGGATTTGGGGTGGTGCCATATTGTGGAGTTCGAAATTTTTTTTTCTTCTAATACCATGGAGTGGGATATCAAAATGAAGGGTTTTAAAAGGTGATTTCAAAAATATATACAACATATATGGTTCAAAGTAATTGGAAGTGACAAAACGTAAAAAACACAAAATAAAATAAAATCTTTCACATTAAGTAAACTAAAAAGCTGGAAATAAAAAAAAGTAATTACAAAAACTAAACAAACGGTTGTTTTTTTTGTAAAACAGTTTTTATTAAAATTGTAAACTTATATTAACCTTAATTATTTTTCATTATACATATCGTCCTCTAATAATATTATCCTCTTTTATAAAATCGATCAATGTTAAATTGATTTTTTTTAATGAATCGATTTTTATGTCACATCACTATTTGTAAAAAAACTGTCATTTTACTGCAGCTAAATAAAAGTCCGACTGTAATTAAAGTGCGGCCGTCAAGAGAATGCGGTCTTGACACCTGTCAGTTTCATACAAACGAATATGTGCATTGCGCATTTGATCTTTATTAGCTACTAGAATTGTCGCAATGATAGGTGTAAGGAGCGCATTCTCTCGGCTTAAGTTTTTTCTTTTGTCCCGCTTTCGACGAAAGAATCTCGCTTTTTATACTCAAAGGGTTTCAAAATCCCGCTTTGCCCGAAAAAAAATCTGGCAACGCTGCCCCTGGCCCTTATTCTAATTCATTTGAGGTCGGCGCAGTATTCTTCCATACTTCTATATTAGTCATCATCTCGGTGGTCACGTCGTGTTTCACACAGTCCATAGCTCTGAAATACTCACTGCCAGCACTGGCATGGGTCTGTCTCTGTACCGATGCCGGCGCTGGCAGTATTTCATATGCGCAGTGCGCTACATTACTTCCGCGCACTTCGCGCCGCATTACAGCGGTGCACCACAGGTAACATTATTATTCGACGCAGTAGTTTTTGAAGTGAAAAATTCTTTAGCGGCGTTGTACACTTTTTTTGTAATGGGTAAAAAATGTTAAACTCGCGTCAGGACACGTGACCCTGATCGAAAATTCGTAAGACGGATGGAGAGTAGACAGCCGGCGCAGCGTAGGAGTATCCCCCTCTCTTTCTACGGCGCGGCGAAAATGTATAACCGACACCGCTTCGGATGTGTTCGGCTGTCTTCGAGATGTACCTACTCGGTTTTAATGTATATCCGATATGTCAGTGAATGATGGCAAAGTATTCTGTTTGTGTTTTGTTTTCACTTCTGTCGGCACTCCCGGAGTGCCACTGTTTTTTTTTAACAGAAAAACCACCATCATAATAATATGTTTTTAAATTTTCATCGGCGAGGCCTAATATTCGTCAGAGAATTTTTACACTGCGCGCTGTGGTGTAGAATATTGCAGTTTTAGGTCAGCGCCATCTCTTGACCGATAGTGGAACTAATGTAACTTTTGTTGACGATTTCTGAAAAAGTGTGTGTATTTAGACATCGTTTTATTTTTCCTGTAATCTTTACATAAACTTTTATCACAGAATTATTTCAAATTTTTCTCTTTGCAAACTTCGGAGATGGGGGGAACTGTATTTTTTTTACATTTTTCTTCAAAAGTCGAAATCTATGTAGCCTAAAAAAAGAAATATGTTTGAGAATGTGCAAACTGCGCCCTTTCATATGATACCTACCCACATGCCCTAGTAGCCCCACTATGAATTTTTCAGACCCTCTTTCAGATTTTGCAAGATATATATATTTTTATTTCTTTCTTATTTGCAAAAATTTGGAATAGTTTTAGATGACGTTTGACCACGTCATCTAAAACTATTCCAAATTTCAAGTTGATAGCATTAGCAGTTCTTGAGATATCCAGCTGTGACAGACGGACAGACAGACAGACTGAGTCGCACCATAAGGGTTCCTTTTACCATTTTGGTACGGAACCCTAAAAGAAGAATGGATTGCCATCATCGTATCAACGTAGCAAACATAATCAGCCTATAAATGTCTCAGACAGTCAGTAGTGATGGTAGTGTTTCCATGACCACTGGGAGTGCCGGGACTCAGGCCCCTCTTTGTGACATGCCACGCCCACGCATCTCCCTTATGTGCACGCGGGGCATGCGGGATACATTCCTCTCTGCACGTTGTTGTGTTGTTTTGTCTGTTTTCACATTGTCTTCATTCAGCACTGTAAACATTGTGTAATGCTGCTACACGTCTAGCTAGTACATATGGCAGTTTCTCCGATTAATCAGGTATCATCCTTAGCAGCATAAGAATAAACTAGTAACTTTTTAAAACCCTTTCAGTGAAAGAGGTGAAGCTGAAGTGGAAGAAGCTGCGCGACAGCTACCGCGACGCGCTCAAGAGACAGAGCGAGATGCTGGCGAAAGACCCCGCCAACCCCGCCAAGAAGAACTACCCCTGGAAGTACATGGGGCTAATGCAGTTCCTGCAGCCGTACATGAGCAACCGCAAGAAGCCGGCGGGCTCGCCCAGCTACCCCGCGCCTCAGCAGGCCGCCGAAAACGGCCACGCCGAGCACTCGTCGACCGACTCGGAGTCGGACGCGGAGTCGGCGCCCAAACGCAAGAACTGCTCGCAGCTAACCGTCATCGATCGCAAACTGGACTACCTGTGCAAGGCGCAGTCCGCCAAGCGCGCCTGCGCCGAGCCCGGCTCCGCAACCGCGCCCGTCGCCGCCGCCGCCGCCGCCGCGCCGGCTGCGCCCGCGCACCCCGACCCGCTCGACATCTTCTTCAACAGCATGTGCCAGTCCACCAAGCGGTTCCCCTTCCCGACGCAGATCAAGGTACTCTAAATCATTCCAACAACCAACTATTAAGCTCCTGACTCCTGACTCCTGGATTCGGTTTGTTACATACTTATGTGTAATCACCCACTAAGTGGTTTCATAAAGTAGAATGTTTTTGTGCGGATAGTCAGTTTAATACAGGTGTTTCCTTTTATATACTAAGCATATTATTTTGTTATGAATTTTTACATAATTACTTCCAGCTCTTTCGATCCAGGCCTAAAGTAGACCACCCACAGCTCATTGGGCATACGGCAGCGGGCAGACGTGCCAGCCCAGTCCCACTTCAGCTTAGCGGCTTTTTGAGTAACTTCAGTAATCTGTATTTTGGAGCGCAGTGTCACAGTATAAAACTGTGCCAATGTGGTGTTGCGAATATGGTCTGTCAATTGGACGCCTAGAATACTGCGCTTCTATGTACAGTCAACAAAAGTGATAAGTATGCAGGATCGTTGGATATAGTTGAAGTTTAGTAAGAAACCGATGGATGTTCTCGAATAAAATTTCATTTTATTAATAGAAAACAAACAGCTCATTTATCAAATAAAATTTCAGTCGACAACATCTACCGGTTTCTTACTAAATTTCAACTATATCCGACGATCCTGCATACCTATCTCTTTTGTTGACTGTACGTTGGCAAACCTTGAGTTTGGAATTTTGAGTGTTTGTCAAAGACCAAGTCTGGGATCCATAGGTCAGAATGGGAAGGATGCACATGTCCATAATTTTTCGCTTGAGTGACAAAGGGAGGTTTCCTTTCATAAGCTGTTTCAGGTATTTTTACCGACTTCACAAAAAGGAGAAGGTACTATGTTCGGCTGTTTGTATGTTTTTTTTTTTTTTTTTTTGTATGTTTGTTCATCGAATACTCCGCCAATTGTCGACGGATTTTCAAAATTCTTTTTTTGTTCGAAAGTAGATAGTTCTGAGGTGGTCCCATTGTCACCAAGTTAGGATCTGATGATGGGATCTTAGAGAAATCGAGGGCAACCCTCAAATTTTATAGGCTTACTTATGGTTTTTCGCATATTTTATGAAGTATCTTGTGTATTTGCGTATGGTTGTCACCATCTCAGGTAGCTGGGCTGATGATGGAAGGTACAACTCCTTAACAGTAAGAAGTTACTCGAACAGGCAAGGACTGTTTTAGTAAATTGTTTTGATGTTTGATTGGGCATTTGCCACATTTGGTTTCATGATCATCAAGTCATGACCTGATGCTGCAGTCAGGATAGTCTGCAGAGTACCTAACTCCTCGACAACTAACAGCAGATATATCGTGTTTAGGCTCATTGGAAAGGGCTCGATGTGTGGATAAACGTAATGTGTAATGAGGAACACCGAAGTACATAAAGACCTGATGCTGAAGCCAGGAGCATCAGAAAAAGTACAAACCTTGAAATTACAGCACCGTAGTCGTGTTTGGGCTCATTTTAAACAGGACTAAATTTTAAGTTCAATGCAATGTTGACATAAGTTTGGTCTGGTGCTGCAGCCAGGATTATCAGCATCTAGTCTAATTAATGATTAAGGTATGCTTCAGAGGTGGTCCCATATAAGTTTTATGAACTTTGCTTGGGTAGTTTTGGAATTAGCGTCAACAATACGTTTGTTTTCCACTTAGTTTATATTGATGATGTTTATCTTCCTGTCACTAGCAAGTAGTATTATATGAATTTGTATGGGGTAGGTACAACTAAAAAGCGAAAAATAAAAACTTTTTTACAAAAAAAACAACCGACTTCCAAAAAAAAACACTACAAAGTGAAAAATAACTTTAATTTCGGAAGTCGGTGTAAAAAAAACGAAAATGTGGAACCAACGACACCGACTTCCGAAATTAAAGTTATTTTTCACTTTGTAGTGTTTTTTTTTGGAAGTCGGTTGTTTTTTTTGTAAAAAAGTTTTTTCTTTTTTGTCTTGTATGGATTGGAAAGACTCAAATCGTGTAGGTACATAATAAAGAGTATTCTATTAAGAAGAGTCGTTTTGTGTGCAGATAAAGAAGAGCTTGTTCAACGCTGTGATCGAGGCCGAGGAGGCGCTGCTGGCGGAGCAGGCCAGCTACGCCAGCCTGTGGGCGGCGGAGGCGGGGTCGTCGTCGTCCAGCGAGCCCAGCGACGACGAGCGCAAGCCGTCCTGAGCCCGCCGCGCGCGCCGGCGCCGCCTCGCGCAGCTGTACACGCGATACGCGCAGTACGCCGCCGCGGCCGCCGCGCACTGCGCCTGAACTCATATGCGTCATCCTCATGGTAGCTTTTAAATGGAGCGATTGATAGATCAGATGTCAATCACTTTAGTTAACAGCACCCACAGACGTAGAGTCCGAAACATAAACGCCATGCTGTTGCAGTGACACCTTGGCTTACCAGACACGCGTCTGCGTCACCAGTCGACTCCGACGCAACGGCACAGACCTCATTCATAACGTTAAACACGACACCGTTTTAATTTTTGCCAAAACTTTCATCTCTGTCAGTTGCCGGCGACACCGACGAGTCGACTGACGCGTTTAGTTTGGCGCTTAAGTACATCATCGGTCAGCTTCACGTCCTACCTATTTGTGTTATTATTGGATAGAAACAGGGGTTGAATATTATTACAATACTGAGATAACGGACTGTACAATAGAATAGTATGGAATATCACGACAATGCTACGCCTACTCTAAATCAATTAGGATGTGGACTGAAGGGCTGGCGGATGATGACTTGCCACAAGGCGGAGCTGTTCAATGTTCGCGTGTGATGATGACTTGCCACAAGGCGGAGCTGTTCAATGTTCGCGTGTGATGATGACTTGCCACAAGGCGGAGCTGTTCAATGTTCGCGTGTGATGATGACTTGCCACAAGGCGGAGCTGTTCAATGTTCGCGTGTGATGATGACTTGCCACAAGGCGGAGCTGTTCAATGTTCGCGTGTGATGGGCTTTACGATCTCAGTGTTTGGCTTCAGTGAACAATCCAAAGTTTTAAAATTACGATTCGAAACATTAAGTAGGTACTTACTTATATTTTATACTGATCAATGGGAAGTTTGTAGCTAACTTGTAAGCATCCGACAACAGCTAGTGACGGATGACGATGAACAGCGTGAAACAGTAGCAGTGGCCCGATAGTGCAGTTTGCTTTCGGAACACCTACCCAGTATAATATGTAAGGTCCGACCGCGGCAGATTTGCCAAAGATGTAAACAACAATAGCCGCTCGAAATTGAATAAAATCGATAAGCAAGAGTTTTTATTTTAAGTAATGTTAGTTTTCGTCTAAATCTCCGAGCTAACTAGATGAAAACAAACATTGTTGTTTACATCTTTGGCAAATCTGCCGCGTTCGGACAGTATTTATACCTATGCTATGTCGCAGATGTATTGTCAAATCCGCCGTTTTACAAAACAGCTGAGCTGAGCTGAAATTACTGAACTTCAACACGCAGAATTGCATAAACATTTTGCATTTATCAATGCAACGGGTTAACGGTTAACGGTTTTGTAAAACAGCGTGAAATTAAACGTCAGATTGTAGATTTTAGTTCAAAATTTTGTCGGTCGTAGCTCTGTATGTCGTACCAACAATAATGGCGTCCGAAATATGCAGGGGCCACACCAATGGGAAACGCCGTTGATTATCGCGATGATAGGCATTAACCGTAGGTGCAGCCAAACTTATCGTGATAATTTTACAACGGCATTCACATTGCCGATTGACGTTAGGCGATAACTCGGGTGGCGGTATTTTTTGCAAATCAAAGAAGCGGCCACACTTAGGCCCGGTATCCACCCAAGCGGAGAGCAGAGGAGACGAGAGGAGATGTGCTGCGAAGCTGGCAGGTTATTTCCACCCAAGCAGAGAGGAGATGTGAGCTGTGCGTAGCGGAGATGTGTGATGGGAATGACTATTTCGGGTGTGCGAGGCGCGGGGAGAAGGCAGCGGGGAAAAAACGGCAAGAAAATCATGTCTGTTGTATGGGAGCCCCCCTTAAATATTTATTTTATTTTAATTTAATTATTTATTTTTAAAGTGAATATACAACTAAATATTCTGTGAATATTTCAAGCATCTACCTGTTGCCGTTATTAATATCGAGCAAATAACGGCAAAAAAAACACGTTTGTTGTATGGGAGCCCTCCTTAAATATTTATTTTATTCTATTTTTAGTATTTGTTGTTTTAGCGGCAACAGAAATACATAATTTCAACTGTCTAGCTATCGCGGTTCTTGAGATACAGCCTGGTGACAGACAGACGGACGGACAGACAGCGAAGTCTTAGTAATAGGGTCCCGTTTTTACCCTTTGGGTACGGAACCCTATCGATATCAATAATGGCAACAGGTAGGCACTTGAAATATTTACAAAATACTCAGTTGTATTTTTACTTTAATAATAAAATTAAAATGAATATTTAAGGGGGGCTCCCATACAAAAAACGTGATTTTTTATATATCTGTGGTGTCTGGGAGAAACCTGTTAAGTCCAAAAACGTAATTTTTCAGTAAGTATAAGACTTTTAAGGTTCAAGTTTATCAGTTAGGTAAAGTAGAAAAAGCCAACCACCGCTACGATTCTCCCACTCCTATGATAGTTACACTTATCAGCAATAGACCAAAATAAAATATGTTTTTTTTAAATAACCATATACCTAGTACCAAACTAAAAAATGACGAAAATGGAGTTATACGGAGTTATCAGGTTTCTCCCAGACACCACAGATATGTAGTGTTAAATATTGTACGGTGGTACGGAACCCTTCGTGAGCGAGTCCGACTCGCACTTGGCCGGTTTTCTTTTTTTCTTCCTTCGGTAATGATAAAATATATTCCAATAATAAAAATTGACACTTATTAATTACAGTGCAGCAGCGTCAACGTCCATCTTGAAATTCAAGGGGAACATTAGCGCCCACTCAATTTATCGCGTTAATTATATGAATAATTACCGCGGTGTTTACGGCGTTGCCGTTTCCCGTTGGTGTGGCCCCTGCATAATTTATCACGATAAGTTGTGGCTACACCTACGACGCCCATCATCGCAATAATCAACGGCGTTTCCCATTGGTGTGGCCCTTGCATAAGGACAATATTAATTAAAAGTTATCAGAGTACCTATTATAAAAGACGCTCATTGCGACTGCAGATATACCGTTGCATTACGTCTAAACGGAGTATTCCCGATAAACGTCGTCGGTAGCAGTTTTGTAGAACGTAGCGCAATAATAATAGCTGAACGTTGTTCAGTTGTTTTACATAACGGAGCTGTTTTGTAAAACAACTTGCGGTTTTTACACAAAAAAAGCGGATTCTACAATCCAACTGCGACATTACATACCTATTATGATTCGTTATGAATATAGTGTTACCGTGTTGAGCTCGTGGAGTCGTGCCTCGTAGGGACTACTCCCGCTCGACGTGCTCCATGTCCGAGGCAGGTACAAGTGGAGCACCGTGTAGCCGTAGTACCTCTCACATAGTTATTTTGCATTGTTCTGTTATGTTTAGTAACCTAAAGGCAGTAAAATAAAGTAAACTCAGGCTCCGCACTAACTACTAACAAGAGTTATGTACAGACGCCAGCACATCAACCTACTACAATCTGTCAGATTTCTGTAATAGATTTTCAACTTTATCACTAAAGCATAAGGTTCAATGTTGATTGGGAAAATTTGACATTTAGGTGTAGGTTGATGTGCTGGCGTCTGTACATTTAGGGAAGTTGACAGTTGCGCAAGGGATCATAATAAGGAACCTCGATACTTCGACGATTTGCCTGACCAAAAATGACAGAAAAGTTGTGATTATCTAATTAGCTAAGCAATCAAGTGGCTGCACATAGACAGCGTCAGTTAGAATAGAGTACCTAGCACCACAAATCAAATACCTAACCGTAATGACACATGCAAATTAAAATAGGTACCGCAGCGCAGTGGTGTGAGTAGTAGTAGGTTGATGGTAAGTTTAGGAAAATGACTGAAATTATTTTAATAATGATGATGCTTATATTTGTATATTATTTATGTATTTACCTACACGAAAAGATCTCTACGAAAAAAATAAACTTTTACTTAAGAATATGGTTTTGTTTTTATGTCCTTCGATACTGTTTAAAAGGGTTTTTAAGGGGTTTCCAAGGATCTAGGTATTGTTTTGTGTGAAGTTGTTGTTCATCCAGATTCAGAAGAGCCAATCATCGCTGTCAGAACTCATGTTAAGGTTAGACGCGCACTGACGCGCCCTGACACGCACTGATGCGTGCTGACGCGGTCACGAGCAAGCACATCACTTGACATTCGATCTGACAAGATAAAGCCAAGCGCACACTACAGCCGCACCGGGCCGCAGCGGCCCGCGGCCCAGCGATTCGAATGATTCCACTTTGGGCCACCAGTGGCGCCCAAGGGAAATGTTCACATTTTCGTCGTCCACCGTGTTCCACCAATTATTTAGTGAATTTGGTGGCGCACATTACACTAGCATGAACTGTTGGATTTAAAACATTATGGAGAACATACATGAAACTGTTTTACTTTGACAAAACAATTCAAATACAAAATATTCATAAGAGTTTACGATTGCTCTGAAGCAGCTTAAATATAACAAGGCCGGATGATGATGGAATACGTTACGGCCTTTTTATGCCAACGTCAAGTCCTATAGGATTACCTACAACAAATTATCTATTAGGCTTGACTTACACATTCCGGAATGCCTCTCCCGATAATCAGCCTATAATGTTCCCACTGCTGGGACACAGGCCTCCTCTCTTCGAGAGGGAGTGGGCCGTAATCCACCACGCGGGCCCAATGCGGGTTGGTAGATAGATGTCACATGTCTTCGAATTTTTTGGTTCTAGGACAAGCCGGTTTCCTCACGATGTTTTCCTTCACCGTTTTTGAGAGCGGTGGTGATGAAATACTTTACACAAAGTAAAGCGCCTGTCTGGGTTCGAACCTACGACCTACAACTCGTAAGTCGCGGCCGTTTCCACTGCGCCATCACTGCTCTCCCGAATTCATAAATTATTAATTCAGAAAGCCTGGGATATTTTCATAAGAAACTTACAATAAGATGTGAAATTTCTCCCACCAAAAACATTTTCATGTAAAATGTTGCCAAGACGAGACCACATGTGGCTCGCACTGTCAAAAAGTTATCAGATCTCATGTAGAGCCAAGCTTCTAACTCTACACGCCCTAACTTCACAAACTCTACACCTCAGTCAAAATATGTGGCTTGGCCGTTACGCTATCACATGGGCGTAAAGTGAAAAATGTATTCACTGTTCATTACTTTTCTGTTATAAGTACAATAGTTTTTGTAGTAACGAAACGGCCAAGCCTCATATTTTGACTAAGGTGTAGAGTTTGTGAAGTTAGGGCTTGTAGAGTTAGAAGCTTGGCTCTACATGAGATCTGATAGCTTTTTGACAGTAGAGCCATTTATGTGGTCTCGTCTTGGCAACATTTACATGAAAATGTTTTTGTTGGGATTATGTTTTCAACACACTATATCTACCTAGCATATTCTCGGAATGAGTCTAGCATAACGTCGTAAAATGTAACGAATGTTTACATTTTCGTTGAAATAAAATATCATGCAAAAATACACCGAACATACAATATCCGTTAAAAAATTATTCTACTGCAGGCCTACCACGAGCTCTTAAAGCGATCCATTTTAGGACCTAAACTGAACTGTTCGCTAAGATTCAATTTAGGCCGTGCCATCTGACAGCGATTGTCCCAAACTGAGTCGCAAGTTTTGGTTTCACTCATTTAATTTTATACTCGTTTGGTACCATGACGTCCATAGAGCAGCTCAACTGAAACGCTTAACTGTCAAAATAAGCGATTCAATAAAAGTTATTTCCCTAACATAAACTGAAACGTTGGGTGAATTATTGACGAAAATAAAGTATTTTAGTGCTATTTTATTGGAATTTTACAAAAATCAATGCAAGTGCACTTTAATCTTTCTTTTAAAGTCTAAAATACCTGTTTTACCTGCCTTTTTTAACCGCATTTGTTTTTCTTTAACCTGATGAACACTTGTATTGAGTTTTTTGAGGAAGATCAAAGAGTATACTAATCATAGATCGATATCCGTGATACTAATAATACGGGAGAGGAAGATTCTGCCTCACACTATGACAACTCACATAACTTTTTTTACTCACGACACAGAAACATTAATTTGTTTTATTACGTCGAAAAAAAAATATTTCGTATAATAAATAACAAAATGTAAATAAATACCTATGTACTTTGACTAAGAATTATTATAACAATAGTTACCCATTAACGTAGAGTGTCTTTTTTACTTTAAAGTAACAAATAAAATGTTACTTGCTTCTGAACGTATCTGACACTAAAATGTGCGCGAAACAAACTTATTTGATAATAATAGCGTTGTTTCTTTTTCACCAAAAACGTTTCAAACGCGGTTCAGCGACAAATTGCGATCTTTCATTCACTTTTAACGATCCAAATGCCGCTGCGAATATTGGACGTCATGGTACGACTTTGGACAGTTTAGGAACCTAAACTGAAATGTCTTGCTTTTGAATCGTTTTTAATTAGTTCATGGTAGGCCACCTGTTTGAATAGGTGATTATAAGATTCATTGAATTGTGTTTCTGTGAAATATGTTTCATTTAAGTAAATAGTATGTACAAGTACTATATAAAAATGGAGGGGAAATAATCAAAGGGCATCAAAAAATTCGTCCGCATCGCTGTCAACAGGAAACGTGCCCAAAAGGCTGGCAGCATTGCCACGTTGTATGACAATACTGATTCTTTGGCCAAAAAATAGGCCAGCGCTCTGGTCACGTGAAGAGTCGACCGCTTGGCGATGTCTCGAAATACTAAGTGGGCACTCGGGCCCCATGGCCCTAGTGTTTCAACCCCAAACGGCTCAAATATATAACTTCCAAAGAGATTGGAGCATTGACTTATACAGGGTGTGTCGTAAATAGTGGTCCACCGATATTCCAGATAATTTACTATAACATATTACAATTTTAACCATTTTTATCCAAGGGTTCCGAAAAAATTTTTTTTTGTGTTTTATTTACGAAATTTCTACCTTTTGTTACAAATTTGGTTGTAGTTTCAACAAATACCATTATTTTTTCATTTTGATTTCTGTTAAGTACTTCTGAATACTAGAGGTATCGTATAAAATTATGTTTTTTTTATGTAAACTTAGAGCTTTTGAAGAAAAACTTAATTCTTCTCTATTTTAACCCTAATTTTTAACATAATCATGCAAATTCAAGAGCGATTTTTGTAAAAAAAAATGTACTACTAAAATGGTTAAAATTGTAATATGTTATAGTAAATTAGCTGTTATATCGAATCCTTAACGGTGGACCACTATTTACGACACACCCTGTATATTACTTTTGAAATCATTGGATTGGAGTATTTGCCCCGTTTGAGGTTTTCCGCACCTGCAGCAGCCGCCCCGGCACAGATTTTTTTTTTATGGATGGGAAATCATCTAATGACTCCTCCCGCTCTGGGTGGAGCGGAAGGGAGTGTCAGACTCTTACTGACTAAAACCCACCCGTGTTCCTTCCTTAGCCCTTTATGTACCGGGCAGCGGTAACCCTTCCGGACAATCCCGCTACACCCCCCGGCACAGCTCACCGTGCTTGGAAGATGGGATGGCGCAAGGGTGTCGACACACGTTGTTTCCCACACCAAAGGCCTACCTACCTTCCAAGGCATTATGGTCATTCCGTCTGGGGGCCGAGTCTGCTATTACAATTGTGTCAGAATGGTATAACATTGATCTCATAGTGGTCGATTTTGACAAGTTTGGTAATCTACTAACACAATGGCGTCGTTATGACTTTCCTAAGGTCGACCACTGACACTTCATTGAAAAAAATGGCATAAAATGGTAATCTCGTACATAATGACACATGAATGACTGACGTATGCGGTAATCTGCTAAAATTTTGACAGTTCCTTTGAACAGTGACGTACCATTTGAATGCCATTGTGCAGTAATTGCTTTTAAGCCGGTAGCCGTGTGTCTTGAATCACGTTGTGTTTGAAAGATAATACTAGTTTTTCATTAAGTGTGTTATTAATTATATTACTGCGATGTATTCGGTGCGATCTGCGATTCTGGACCTAGCCGACGCAGTGGATGCTAGAGAAAGAAGAAGCAGGGAATCCAGAAGGCGTCGTTTAGCCCGTCGGTTGATGAGAACCAATATAAACCCCTTTATTGATGTTCCCGATGAGTGCCGAAATCTGCTCAATTAGCACCATTTTAAATATAAGTAAACAAACAGAAATATACTAAGACGACCCACTGACCATATAAACACTTAAATAATAGTAGGTAAATACAACAAACAAAATAAATAGTTATCAAAAAAACAACCGACTTCAAAAAAAACTACAAAGTGATAAATAACTTTAATTTCGGAAGTCGGTGTCGTTGGTTCCGCATTTTCGTTTTTTGACACCGACTTCCGAAATTAAAGTTATTTATCACTTTGTAGTTTTTTTTTGAAGTCGGTTGTTTTTTTTGTAAAAAAGTTTTTATTTTTCACTTTTTAGTTGTAGGTACCTACTCCACACAAATTCAAATAACAATAGTGCATTGAGGAATTGAAGACACCGACTAGAAGAATCATCAAAATTCGCATAGAAATGCCGGAGATGCAGTACATTTATGCATATAACATCGTACATAAGAATAATTATATAATGTATTATATATTAAAACCTTCCTGAAAGTATGTAGATCACATTAGTGAAAGAATTATCAAAATCGGTTCATTAGTTTTTGAGAAAATCGCGGACAAACAAACATACATACATACATACATACGGGTCGAATACAGAACCTCCTTTTTTGAAGTCGGTTAAAAAACAATGAAACACCGGCCGAATTACAACAAAATAGCTATATAAACATCAATAAAAGATGTGAAACTGTGAAGTGACATTCTCACATTCTGTCAAATTGTCAATGTCAGAGTCAAAGACTGACATTGACGGTTTCACATTTATACTTGTTACACGAATATTTAATGTTTTTTGGTATTTACGAACTTCTTACTACTTCAGACTGCTTATGACACTGATTAATAATATGTAAAATGAAATGTAAATAAAATCTGCCATGAATAAAATGGTTAAATGTAGTAGTAGTTTTTCGAGAACCATTTCTACCAACAGGTTTCATAATAATGGCAATACCCGCAATGTCATTCTGGCACAATTCTTTATTGAGACCATTGACCGACCATTATGAATTAGCAGATTACGAACTTTTAGCAAAATGACAATGACATCGTGTTGGGATGACCGATTTTATAAAATTAGCAGACTTGGGGCCCTGGTCTCTTACCATCGTCGCGTGCCAAGCCACTGGGTTCTAAAACAGCTGGCACCCCGGCGGTGACATGAGCACGAAGGATGATGTCATTAATGCTGGTATGCCGTGCTATCCGGCCTGCGCTTTTAATGCAGGATAAGCCATGGTGTCCGAGGCAGTCAACACCTTCACCGAATTGGCAGCGATGCGGAGCCACGCAAGGGGCGCCCAGACGCAAACAAGTAGCGAGCCGGAAGGTGGTGTCACCCAGCAATGTGGCTATGTTGGGTGACGGTAGTGCCTGAAGCCAGAGGCCCGACTCCCACTCACCCACAGCTAGTAGGCGGGCACGCTCAGCAGTATTGGTGGACGTATTAATAAGATTATTCCGTACCAACCTGCAGAGCGGCTCATCCCCCTGCCTCTGGGTCCTGGGAAGATAGGTTCGCGGGCCGATCTGTATCCGGGCAAGCCATTTTCCAGGCGTTCTCCACGTCGGCCAAGCACGGCACTTCAGAGTCACCCAGGGAGGGGGCTAAAATCTTCCCAGTCAACTTTTCGGTGCTGTGGACAGAGGTAAGCTAATATTGGTAATTTTGCGGACGCCGAGACCACCAAAGTGGATGGGTAGTGTGGCTTGCAGCCACGCTCGGTCATCCAAGGCCACATTTAGAATCGATGTTAGTGTGCTGCGAATAATTTGGTCAATTTGGTCCAAGAGGTGTGGGTGCTTCCATAAAGGAGAAAAGCGTAGATAATACATAAAATTTGGGCCAAAACAACAGTATCTAATCAGGGTGAATGCCGAATGTAAATAAATTTTGGAGTCTGTCCGAAATGTCGTTGAACTTTTTGATTTTTTCTTCGATGAAAGGAGAAAAACTATCTTCCAAAATTGGGGAACCTGGGAGGTGCAGTGAGCTTTTTATTCTAAAAAAAATATTTTTGGGGCTATTGTATTAAATTTCTCTAGGGTCAATTGTCTGACGGTAATGCCAGAAAGGTAAATTTCGCATTTTGAGGGGTTAAGGTCCAAGCCAATAGATTTAAATTCCTGTTTGAGAAGTTGTAGGTCATTCAAAACGGTGTCTACGTCACCTCCTAGCGTTCCATCATCTAAATACCACACGTTGAATTTTGAATTTAGTTTCTGGATAATTGGATGAATAGCCAAGCTGAAAATGACAGGCCCGAGAGGGTCACCTTGTTGGTTTCGGGTAGTTCATTTTTGACTTCAGCCAACAAAGTGTCCCCTGTTTATAGAATTAAAGGCGTTCTTCACGTCAACCTTGAGAATGATCTCACCTTTGTTCGAGCTTATGAAAGTGGAAAGGGCATGAACGGCAGCCTCACAGCCCCCTTTCGAGCCAAAACCAAGCTACAGGGGCTGAAACTTAGCTGTAAGCTCCCTTTTTATATTATACTTGTACATTCAGCTTTTTAAATTACCTACTTATGTAAATATTGAATCTTTAAGCAAATTAAATAAAGTTTTAGTAAATAGTCACTGAAACAATAATATTCGAAATAAAAATACAAGGACCAAATATTATATGAAACATTTTCTGCGAAACGAAATTTCCCCGACCGCAGCGCCGACGAGCGTCGCGCCGCGCGCCGCGCCGCTCAGCCGCTCTTGCCAATTTACTTCTAAAAGCGGATTCGTTGATTCTGTCAGGTAGGACAGGAGTCCTGCGATCCCGCATGATGACAGTTTTAGTGACGACCCTCCGCCCGCACTCCACACCCCACTCCTCGGACTCCGCTCATCGGCCCTTCTGAGATTTCCGTTGTCGTTGGTTCCGCAATTTCGTTTTTTGACACCGATTTATCCCTTTGTAGTTTTTTTTTTTTTTTTTTTTTTGTAAAAAAGTTTTTATTTTTCACTTTTTAGTTGTACCTACCCCACACAATGCATTGAAGAATTGAAGAAACCGACTAGAAGAATCATCAAAATTCGCATAGAAATGCCGGAGATGCATTACATTTATGCATATAACTTCGTATATATAAGAATAATTACCTGATGTATTATATACTAAAACCTTCCTGAAAGTATGTAGATTACATTAGTGAAAGAATGATCAAAATTGGTTCATGAGTTTTTGAGAAAATCGCGGACATACAAACATACATACATACGGGTCGAATACAGAACCTCCTTTTTTGAAGTCGGTTAATGAGTTAGGTACGATGTTTTCCTTGCAGGTGTCGTTATTATAAGTAGGATATATATTGTACCACATCTATACTGTTATTATTTTATCGCCTTTTATGTGCGTAGTTGCGTACTAGTGCTTTATCAGATTTAACAAATACTTATCCACTTGTTAGGTAATAGGTATCACCTTTCAGTAGGTCCCTAGACTCTCACCCACAGAACAGATAAAACCCAAAAAGAATCAAGTTCGTACCTATGTATTATTTTAACATATAAAAGCTGAATTCGAATCAACTTGTTTACGAGAGCGGGTGAAGTTGTTGGTATTGGTACTGTGTGGCGTCCGCCTGGGCGCCTGGGGTTGCGGCGCGCGACAGCGGTGCGGTGCGGTGCGGTGCGTGCGGCGCGGTGCGGGCCGCGCACCCGCCGAGCTCCCCGGCCGGCCCCGCGGGCCCCGCGCGCCAGTGCCTGTGCGAGACTCGGACGAGCAGGAGGGCCCGTGCGACGCTCTACGCTAACCGATACACGTTGTTACTTTTGTTTTTGTTGCCGAGAAACCAAATATTCTTATCGTAAGTATCTTTTGTATTAACTATTGTGTTTTTGTATAGTTCGTTTATATGGATTGAACTGTCTAGTAGTGTCTGGTGCTGAATATGGTACCGAATATTCGACCCGACATCGTCGCGTCTCGCGCGGTCGCGCCGCGTCACTAGCGCCAGAGCTTCCGCCGCGCGCCGCTCGACGCATTCGATAATAATAATATTATGGAATGTTTACATTCCCGCGGCGTGCTCCAGTGTACATAAGTGTTTTAAAAAGTGGTGAATATTATGTAGTTTACGATTATGTATGTAAAGGATGGGTGTGTAATATATGGCATAATAACATAGTACAATATCACTTGAAATAACGTTCACATGATAGGTATAATTTTCATATGCTATACAATCGTATACCTACTTAAACTAATTTCATATGATTTTATTGCATGTAACCTTTTTTTGCGATGTCCAGCGGGAATATTTCAAGTTTAAAATTATCTTTAAGCGTTTGTTAGCGCGGGGGGGGCTAGAGGCGCGGGAGGGGTATTGTTAGTACCTAACACTAACATCAGTAGGTAACATGAGTGAGACATTGGTCGGGAGCGCAGCGCGCATTGGCGGTGGAACAACAAGTGCGGTGAGTCGTTGATTCGAGCGTGGTGCTTTCTGTTCACACTTTGATATTCGGCGATTAAACGATGGTCCAAGCACGCAGCTTATCTGGTCGTGGGTACAAACATTCCGACAAGAAGGGACAGCGGTTAATAGGCCGCCTACGCCTCCAGGACCGTCCACGTCAGCACTAGCAGCAACCCCAGAACGTGTGGCAGAGGTGCGACAAGAGAACTTTAGAAATCCGCCCCTAAGACGACCCACTGACCGAAAGATTGCTGCCTCTACAGGCATTCAAAAGTCAACTGTGCTCGTGATAAAAAAAACTATGTTTATGTGTTTATGCCTGAAAACTGAATGACAGCGATTATGTACTTTATATGAGTAGGTACTTACACATACTGCGGTCGTCTTGTTATTTAGTCATAGTCACCTACGAAGGTATATACTTAATAATAATTTCAGAAATAATTTCAATTTCATTGTCACCAGGAAATGATGGAAAAACCGAAAAGACCGATGTCAGCATACCTGTTGTGGCTGAACAGCGAGCGCGGGAAGATCAAGGCGGACCACCCCGGCCTAAAGGTGACCGAGGTGGCCAAGAAGGCGGGCGAGCTCTGGCGCTCCATGGACGACAAGACCACATGGGAGGAGAAGGCGGCCGTGGCCAAGGAACAGTATGCGCGCGACCTGGAGTGCTTCAATGCCAACGGCGGAGCGCCTCCTCCCAAGAAAGCGCTTAAGAGAGGTGTGGCCAAGGCGAAGCCCGTGAAGGTGAGCCGGAACAAGGTGAAGAAGGAGGCGTCCGAGGACGAGGACGACGCCGAGGACGACGAGCACGACGACAGCGAGTGAGCGCGCGCGCCGCCCACGCCCGCGCACCGCGCACAGTGATACGCGCGGCGTCATATCAAAACATTATTACTTTAGTGAGTGTTAGCACTTAGCAGTCGGAGTACGACGCGGTCGCGGATGGAGGATGTGCAAACTTACCGACTGTTTCATGTATTACTGACTGACGTTCATTGCAGTGCGCGTTCTCACTTTCGAGATTTATGTTTAAATGTAAAAAAAATGTACTATCTGAAGTCACACATTTAGAAAATCACAAAGTGAGCCAGTTATTTCGTTTTGGGCTTTGAAGCAACTGGGAAGACAATCTCTTATCCTAGATTTTTGACTAAATTATTTTTATTACATATCTAAATTTTGGAATTCCACAAATATCTGAATTATGTAAAGTGTAGCAGAATATTGTTAGCATATAATCATTTGTGTTAAGTCCAGGTATTATTATTAATACAAGCTAATATGAAGACTACAAATTTATTAGCTATTATCTAAGTTCACGTCGCCGCTGTATGTTTCAGATTTGTATGCATTTAATAGATTATGTAAGATTTTGTAAACTAAGCTATTGGTCGTATAAAATAAACAATAATTTCTACTCCACTGAAATTGTTATTATTCTTCCTTTAATAAAGCACAGTTAAAAAGCTGCGTCGTAAAATAACGACGAGGGTTGTTGTGCTCTAAATAACAGTATAACGAGGGGTCGGAGCGGGAGCGAGGGGTGGCGGAATGCCTGCATGCCAGCCGCCGCGCGCCGCCCGGGGCTGCGCCGCGCCGCGCGCCTGTGCTGTGTAGCGCGGCGCGCGAGTTGGTAGAGTAGGTACCTAATTTGTTGAACGATTTTTTTTTTGTTTTTGTTGTGCAGAGAATGACAACTCAAACTCAATGTAGTTTATAAAATAAGTAGGTACTTACCTAAGAGTTAACAGGGCTCCACTGTACCTCCACACCCGATGATCCGAAGTTTCACAATTTTAATAGTTGTACATATCGTTATGTTAAACACTTTCACAAAATCCCGACTTCTGAAAACGTATACTTTTTGAGTAAAATAATCTTAAAATTACGGAAAATGTAACATATTTACATTGAGTTGGGAGCCTCAGACCAACAAAAAAAGATAGACAGCGCGCCGCGAACATTAAAAGTGAAGCCACCTTTTTATCTATGTGTGTATTGAAGGGTTGCCATTTGTTAAATTTTTTCCCTATAATTTGGGGATATTTGTGTGGGTAGGAACTAGTATAATATTGTACGAGTATTGTTGAGTATGGTATAGTACCTCAATTGTTTAGATTTTAGAAGGACTTCTATTAAAAAAAAACAACTCATATTTTCAATCAACTTTATTACATATTATTATATTATTTATTTCTAATTTCATTATTAATTGGAAACCTAAAATATTAAATACATATAAAAAGAAAATGGGAATATAACTCGAAGTAAGAAATCATATTTATATGTATACTTAGATTAATCGAATGGGGAAATTTTAAATCGTCTTATGGCAACTTCCGCACTTTATGTCACTGCTTTCGTTCGTTGAGGTTTTTTGTTCCAAGTAACCTAAAATTCATAGATAAATAATAAAGAAACGATGTTATTTCAAGTACTTATAAGTGAAAAGCGATTCCGTGAGACTTTTTGTGTGATTTTGCAACTTTTCACTACACAGGAAGGCATAATTATATTTTTTAAATCTATGTTATCTTGACGACGACTTGTGACAAACTAAGAGCAATGAGCATGGTTTTAGTGTAGGTGTGTGCGTGAGCGTGTATGTTTACTTGCAGGAGCACGGTTTTATGGCTTCACTTTTGATGTTTGCGGCGCGCTGTCTATCTTTTTTTGTTGGTCTGAGTTGGGAGCATATTTACATTATAAAATTGTCATTTTACCATAGAATAGATAATGTATGAATTTCACTTCTAGGTCGTTCCGTTTTACGTTCAGACAAAGTGACAGTGGATTTTAGTGGTTTTTAACCGACTTCTAAAAAACTTTTTTACAAAAAAAAACAACCGACTTCCAAAAAAAACACTACAAAGTGAAAAATAACTTTAATTTTGGAAGTCGGTGTCGTTGGTTCCACATTTTCGTTTTTTTGACACCGACTTCCGAAATTAAAGTTATTTTTCACTTTGTAGTGTTTTTTTTGGAAGTCGGTTGTTTTTTTTTGTAAAAAAGTTTTTATTTTTCGCTTTTTAGTTGTACCTACCCCATAATACAAATTCATATAACACTAATTGCTATGTGAATATTAGTGACAGGAAGATAAACATCATCAATATAAACTAAGTGGAAAACAAACGTATTGTTGAATCTAATTCCAAAACTACCCAAGCAAAGTTCATAAAATTTATATGGGACCACCTCTGAAGCATAGGTACCTTATTCATTAATTAGACTAGATGCTGATAATCCTGGCTGCAGCATCAGGCCAGACTTATGTCAACATTGCATTGAACTTATAATTTAGTCCTGTTTAAAATGAGCCCAAACACGACTACGGTGCTGTAATTTCAAGGTTTGTACATTTTCTGATGCTCCTGGCTTCAACATCAGGTCTCTCTCGTGTTCCTCATTAACAGTACATTTATCCACACATCGAGCCCTTTTCAATGAGCCTAAACACGACATATCTGCTGTTAGTTGTCGAGGAGTTAGGCACTCTGCAGACTATCCTGATGCAGCATCAGGTCATGACATAATGATCATGAGACCAAATGTGGCAAATGCCCTATCCATACCAAACATCAAAATAATTTACTAAAACGGGACCCTTGCCTGTTCGAGTAACTTCTTACTGTTAAGAAGTTGTACCTTCCATCATCAGCTCAGCTACCTGAGATGGTGACAACCATACGCAAATACACAAGATACTTCATAAAATATGCGAAAAACAATAAGCGAGCCTATAAAATTTGAGGGTTGCCCTCGATTTCTCTAAGATCCCATCATCAGATCCCGACTTGTTGACTATGGGACCATTTGGGAAGTATACCCTTTCCAACAAAAAAATAATTTTTCAAATCGGTTGGCAAGCGACGGAGTTATGCGCGAACAAACCTAAAAAAAAAAAAAAAAAAAAAAAAAGATACAAACATTCGAATTGAGAACCTCCTCCTTTTTTAGAAGTCGGTTAAAAAGGAGGAGGTTCTCAATTCGAATGTTTGTATTTTTTTTTTTTTAGGTTTGTTCGCGCATAGCTCCGTCGCTTGCCAACCGATTTGTAAAATTCTTTTTTTGTTGGAAAGGGTATACTTCCCAAATGGTCCCATAGTCAACAAGTCGGGATCTGATGATGGAATCTTGACGAAATCGAGGGAACTCTTCAAATTTTATAGGAAAACGTACAGCTGTTTTGGTATTTTCTACAACAAGTGAAGCATTTGCATTACAACAAGTGAAGTGAAGCATGGTAGTGTTCAAACTACTTTAATTGACAATCTTAATACGTGTAATTTAATGCAATATAATAGTCACTCGAATATCAATTCTAGAATCCTCGATTTGGTTTTTTCTAATGATGAAGTTATCGTCAGCTGCTGTGATGATCCACTTGTGCCTGAAGATCCTCATCACAGAGCCTTATGTGTTACCGCGGAATTCGTTGAACTGCATCGACTGCCAGGCAAGTCCTACGTTAAATTTTTATATAAATCCGCTGATTACGAAAATATAAAAGGGGAGTTAAATCGTGTAGACTGGCAGTCGGAATTAAGTAGTAGGTCGATGGAAGAAGCGGTATCATACTTTTATGAAGTAATAAGGAGGCTGCATTCCACGTACATCCCGACAAAAACTGTCGTTCCCAAATCAAAATACCCTCTCTGGTACAAAAGTCCGTTGATAAAAATCCTAAAGGAAAAAGCTAAATTTCACACTAAATTTAAGAAGTACAGGAACTTATCCGACTATCAGTCTTTCATTATACTCCGGCAACGGGCTAAAGACCTAGAGGGGGATATGTTTGACAATTACATAGCTAAAATAGAATCGGACATACGCGACAATCCACGGGCCTTTTGGAGGTACGTCAAGTCTAAAAAACAATCTTGTTCTTACCCCTCAGTGATGCAATTTGGCCAGGTAACGTCCAGTGATGGTGACGTAATTTGTGATATGTTCAGTAATTGTTTTCACTCTAACTTTCTTGACGATACTAGTAGTAATGCCAACAGTCTATCTTCGGCTCATGATATGGTCGAAGGACCCATTGACAACACGCACGATATAAGTCAAGTGGAAATACGGCTAAGTGAGGTATGTAGGCTGCTAAAACAAGTGGATTTAAACAAATCTGCAGGTCCAGATGACATTTCGCCCATATTCATCGTCAACTGCGCCAAGGAGCTTTCTATGCCTCTTTCTATCCTGTTTGAAAAATCGCTTGCTACTGGCGTGGTGCCTAAGATATGGAAGTCGGCATATATAACACCGATACATAAAAAAGGATCAAGGACATTGGTCGAGAATTATCGACCTATTTCGAAGCTGTGCGTGTTTGCTAAAGTGCTGGAGAAAATTGTGCACGCACAGGTTTATTCGGCACTCAAGCACAGTTTAAGTGAAAGCCAGCATGGCTTCGTAAGGGGTCGGTCAACCTCGTCTAATCTTACTGTCTGTAGTGACTACCTCTCAGAGTGTATGTCACAGAGGTCCCAAGTCGATGTTATATATACCGACCACAGTAAGTGTTTCGATCGGATTGATCACATGATCCTGTTGCGTAAACTCTTATCGGTGGGCATCAGGGGTGACCTTTTTCGATGGTTCAAGTCCTATGTGGAGAACAGATGTCAGACTGTAGTCCTGAATGGATACTGCTCTAAACCTATGAATGTCCCTTCGGGGGTTCCCCAAGGATCCTTGCTAGGGCCATTGTTATTTATTATTTTTGTCAATGATATCTCTTCTTCTTTCCAGTATTCAAAACTGTTACTATATGCTGATGACATGAAGATAATGAGGCAAATAAGTACCGTGGCAGATGCTCATCTATTACAGACAGACCTTAATAATTTTCAGGAGTATTGTATTAATAATAAGTTGGACTTGAATGTCTCCAAGTGTTATGTTTGCTCCTTTACACGGAAACCTATCCCGATCGTCCATAACTACATGCTTTTGGATACAGCGCTAAATAGGGTCAACACTATCAGGGATCTGGGAGTTACCTTTAACGCTAAACTCCTCTTTGATGCACACATTGACAATATAGTCAAAAAAGCATCAAAAGCACTTGGTTTTATTCTGCGGGTGTCCTCGGAGTTCAAAAACATTAAGACTATTAAAATATTATACTGTTCTTTTGTCCGCAGTCACTTGGAGTATGCCTCTCAAGTCTGGAACCCCAATTATAATGTCTACATAAATCGTATTGAGAGCATACAGAAAAGGTTTTTAAGGCACATTCAATATCGGTCTAAGACGTTTTTAACGAATTATACCTACCGTTGCAAAAAAATTCATATCCTACCACTTTACGAAAGGCGTAAAATATCTGATCTTGTGTTTCTTTTCAAAATTGCCAATGGAACAACTGGTGTTACCGAGTTGTTACACAAAATCGGGCTGAGAGTGCCGTCTGTGTTCTTACGTAGACCTCATTTATTGCACACCCCAGTGGTGGCCACTACATACAGACGGAACTCGTACATGGTGAGAGCGAGTCGTATGTACAATGCAACCTGCCAGGAAGCTGATATCGACATTTTTAATACTAGTGTTGCTAAATTGAAGAAAATTTTATCTAATTGCTTCTTCGAGCGCAAATAGTATTTTTTATGTTCATTCTTATACAATAATAGTCTATCAACCATTATTTTGTTTCATGTGTTTATATGTACTATATATTATGTATTAGCTGTAAGTTTTCTTAAAAGTAATAAAATAAAATAAAATAAAATAAAATATTATATTATATATGACTATACATATACATATATATATATACCACGCGTGGAAACTTGTAATTGGCCTTATTTTGTATGATCTAAAACTCACTGTATCTGTTAGCTGTAAGTTTTCCTAAAAATGAATAAATAAATAAATAAATAAATTTGCGTTTTTTGACACCGACTTCCGAAATTAAAGTTATTTTTCACTTTGTAGTTTTTTTTGGAATTCGGTTGTTTTTTTTTGTAAAAAAGTTTTTTTATTACGATTACTGTAAGTTTTTTATCGTTAATTCATTTTTAACTGGGTAACGAAACGTAATCGAATGTGACGGGCGTTGACGTTTGACAGTTGTTGAGTTGTCACTAATTGTCGTATGTCACAGTCGAGAGTGTTTAGGTACAGTTTTTCTTATTAGAACAACGATTGAATATACAAAAATAACACATTAGTAATGACAACTTAGGAATTTAGGATGCAAGAGCGAGCGAAGCGAGCTCGGGACTTGGGGCACCCCGACTCGGACAGGTTAGGTTAGAAGGGGATGGCGGGGTCTAGTGAGCGAGCGAAGCGAGCGAACAGACCCCGCCAATGCCCGCCATCCCCTTCGTGGTATTAATTTTTCTTAGACCCAGCGGGGCTCCTACTACGCCTTTTAAGCAGCTTTTGTTTTGAAAAAAAAAAACGGGGAATTTTTTTCTCGGTCCCTATGGTTTTTCAGAATTTGCGGTTTTCAAATTACACTAAAAAGGGTCTATTCTATCCAAAAAAAATACCTACTATCAAAATGCGTCGGGTGTGGAGGTAGTGGTTCCGTAAATTAAACAAAAAAAGTAAAAAAATAAATATAACTGCAATTTTTTTGTATCGAGAATTTTTTTTTACATTTCTATGAGAAAAATTCATTGAATCGTGTATGTGGAGGCACGGGGGAGTGCTACCGCCAAGACTAGCCAAGCGAAGCGCAAGGGCACTACCTACCTTTTCTCGAAGCGCTTCGTCGTTTTTTTGAACCCTCATAACTTGGGTTTGGATTATACCAAATAAACAAATTCTCGGGATATGATGTCAATAGCGTTCTTATTAAACATATAAAGTTTCAATTGCATAGCTCTTATACTTTAGATTTTATTGATATCTAAAAACCCCGGTTTCATCACTGACTGATGATCATCAAAACTCTTAGGGTACTTCCTGAAGTCCTAGAAAGCTGAGGTATACTTAAGCTAGTAGTAGTACACAAACAACAAAAAAATTCTAAAACTTGTAACTTTTACCTCCCAACCCCTAAACTAGGGGATGGAAGTTTGTATGAGATTTCTGCAAATGTTGATGCTAGAGGTCTGAAAATTGATATAGGGACTACCTACTTGTTATAAATAATAAAATCTAGACACGCGGCAGCGTGTCAAGCCAAGTTCAAGCTAACAGAACTGGCGAGCAGCACCGTGTGTAATATTACACACGAACCATTCGGAGTCACTTTTGACCCCCTCATAACTCAAAAACTATTTCACATAAACGTGTCAAATTTGGCTCATATATTGAGATACATATTTCAGGATTTTACTAAATCACCACCAAAAAATATTTTTTTTTCATACGACGCAACTTGCAAAAAAGTTTGAAATCCCACCAAAAACATTTTCATGTAAAATGTTGCCAAGACGAGACCACATGTGGCTCGCACTGTCAAAAAGTTATCAGATCTCATGTAGAGCCAAGCTTCTAACTCTACACGCCCTAACTTCACAAACTCTACACCTCAGTCAAAATATGTGGCTTGGCCGTTACGCTATCACATGGGCGTACCTAAGGTGAAAAATTTATTTACTGTTCATTACTTTTCTGTAATACAATAGGTTTTGTAGTAAAGAAAAATGGTAGGGGGGGGGGTGACTTGCATAGACAATATTGGGCCCCGGAAACGGTCGCTAGCATATAGTGACGTAGCGACAAGGGAGCAACATGTCCTGAGGTGCTTATGAGGAGTGGAGAGGTATTCCACGGCTATCAGGACAATCCCGGAAGTACGGTCAAGACCAGCATCATTCCATCACAGAGTACTTTTTGATCCATTGTTTGTTTTCAACGGCTAAATGGGATATTTATTATTTTCTATGCGATTTTGTGGATTCTTGACGACTTGGCTTTACCTTTGGATTCCGATTTGCAAGTGGTTTGGACTTAGTTACCCGTTAAAATGCGTTGTGTGAATTGTCAATTGCGCATTGCCCGATTACGGAGATATCGTTTGTCCGACGAAAGTGCTCAGGTAGTCGAGAGAGTTCAGAGGTGGGTTTATCCGCGTGATGTAAGTATTGTAATACCTATAAATAAATTGGTACTTAAGCTCATTTACTTCAGTAACATCCCGTGGCGTGGTTTTGTTTCCTTTTGATTGCAAGACTCGCACTCGTATTATAAGGAACTTAAACGTATAACCGTCACCCGCAGGATGATAAGAAGTGGTCACATTCTTGATTTTGAACCACTGACATGATTATAACATTAACTAGGTGTATTTGATAACTCTCAAACCATGTTCATAATTATTTTTAGATGACTGGAGACGACTTTATTTGTCATTCCAGTTGGGAGTTGATAAATCATAACCCAAATGAAGATCCTGAACATAACACCCGACAGCAACTTGGCCATCGTAAGATCTATTTTGAGAATCAGGAACAGACTGGTCCTCAAACCAGAGATGTCTGAAACAGAAGTCCAAACAGGAAATGTTGTGTCTGAATGGATAAGAGTAATAATGACGTGCATACTCAATAGATCTGTATTTTTATTATTTTTGTGATTGTTTTCACTTTTATTGTTTCAGTTAACCAACACTGATGAAATATGTGGGCATAGCCTTGCTATTTACGTGCACATGGAGTATTTGATAGCTCTCACAGAAGTTCTGCCCCTGTTGCACCTTCCACATCTAGTGTAGGAGGTAGCGCACAGCCTATATCTTAGTATTTATTATAATCATCATCCTCCTGCCCTTATCATATTTTTATCACAACCTGTATTTTATAATCACAAATGAAATAAAAGATTTTCTAAGTATGTATTGTTTTATTCAACAAACCTCTTGTTTAAAAATCCAAGTTCTTAATAGTCTATAAAATCGCGTCTTTGCTAAATTGCTTTTCATGAAGGGAGTTCCAGAAGATCTTATGTTTGTTATTTATGTAGGGTGGCTAGATATTTATTCCTAGTACCTATATTTCGTTTTCGACTGCTTCGTTGGTCTAGTGATCGTAAGCACGACTGCCGAACGTAGGGTCCTGGGTTCGATTCCCAAGACTTCCCAAGACAAATTCTCAGTATCAGCCCGAAGTCTGAATATGTGCTCGGTTAGTAACAGTTGGCTCACCCCCTTTTATCAATCAATCATGTAACTGGCAAAATGTGCGATCCGACTTTAGAAGGAATCTCAGTCGCAAAGACACGTCGCGCCAATGGGAGCCTTAAAACTACATAATCTGCTAGATATTTGCGCTTCTTTCAGCTTAGTTGTTGTTGTTAGTTGTTGGCAAAAGCCAATAATGATTATAGTTTCATCCTAATATCAGTCTAGTCTATGCTTACACTGCTTACAGTAGGTATTCATTTCATATGTCGTTTTGACCAAGTCACTAGTTCCTAGCTCCCAGACGTATTTTTATTTTGAGTACCTAGGTAAGTACCTATATTTGGCAAGAGAGATGCAGAAACACGATGGTAGTGTTGGTAAATATTTCTATTCTGTTTGATCACCTTTTTGAAACTACATAATACATAAAAAAGATATTGTATTATTTAATAAGCACTATTAGATTAATTTTAGGTTATAATCTTTTACATTGCATATCTTTTTTCTCCCAGCCTCTACGACTTACTGCCCATTTGCTTTTTTGCTAGTTTTATATAGTTCTACAACTAGTTATACGTTTCCATAGTGAACGATACTCCTAACAGTGGGTCCCATTGTACAGACGCCAGCACATCAACCTACTACAATCTGTCAGATTTCTGTGATAGATTTTCAACTTTATCGCTAAAGCATAAGGTTCAATGTTGATTGGGAAAATTTGACAGTTAGGTGTAGGTTGATGTGCTGGCGTCTGTACATGCAACCTCGCCATCCTCCTTTATTAGGTACATATTGGTTTATAAAAACTTTTTTACAAAAAAAACAACCGACTTAAAAAAAAACTACAAAGTGATAAATAACTTTAATTTCGGAAGTCGGTGTCGTTGGTTCCGCATTTTCGTTTTTTGACACCGACTTCCGAAATTAAAGTTATTTATCACTTTGTAGTTTTTTTTTAAGTCGGTTGTTTTTTTTGTAAAAAAGTTTTTATTTTTCACTTTTTAGTTGTACCTACTCCACAAAAATTCAAATAACACTAGTGCATTGAGGAATTGAAGACACCGACTAGAAGAATCATCAAAATTCGCATAGAAATGCCGGAGATGCAGTACATCTATGCATATAACATCGTACATAAGAATAATTATATAATGTATTATATACTAAAACCTTCCTGAAAGTATGTAGATCACATTAGTGAAAGAATTATCAAAATAGGTTCATTAGTTTTTGAGAAAATCGCGGACAAACAAACATACATACATACATACATACATACATACATACGGGTCGAATACAGAACCTCCTTTTTTGAAGTCGGTTAAAAATATATCGCATAGAAATGAATAAATAAAGGCTATGTGCGTTTTGTTTGTAGTGAAACATTTTTCACATTTTTACGAAAACAGGCGCCTGAAAAAATCATATTTAACTTTAATCGAGTAGCTTAATAAATAAGCTTTCTAATAAGGTACATCACATGAGCGTTTAAAAATATTCGGAATATTGTACCACTTTTGACCTCTCCTTTCCAAACGTCGCTTTTTGTTTTCGTCGGTTAACATTCGTGGCACCCATCTTGCCGACACTTTTATGAACCCCAGTGAATCAATTAAAATGGATTGAACGCTACCAAATGATATCTTTAGGATCTCAGCTATATGTTTTAGTTATTCTTCTGTCTTCCAAAACCAGATTCTCAACCTTTTTGACATTATCTTCCGTAACAGAGGTTGAAGGCCGCCCAGAACGCGGGTCATCTTTACAGCTTGATCTACCTCTTTTAAATTCAGCCACCCAGTACCTACGCAACCGTAGAGTAGGGTACAGCATCATCCCCTAATGTCTGCTGAATGTCCGAAAAAATTTCCTTCGTAGACATTTTTTTCAAACTGAGATATTTTATCACCCTTTTATCCATAACTAGCTGCCCGGCGCGACTTCGTTCGCGTGGTGTCCTACTAATACCCCCTACCCTACTCCTACCAATCCTACCCCTGCCCTTCTCCTACCTTACTCCTACCCCTTCCCTACCCCTTACTCCTACCCTACTCCTACCGTACCCCTACCCTACTCCTACCCTATCCCTTCCCTACTCCTACCGTACCCCTACCCTACTCCTACCCTAACCCTTCCCTACTCCTACTGTACCCCTACCCCTACCCTACTCCTACCGTACCCCTACCCTACTCCTACCCTACCCCTTCCCTACTCCTACCGTACCCCTACCCTACTCCTACCCTAACCCTTCCCTACTCCTACTGTACCCCTACCCTTACCCTACTCCTACCCTACCCCTACTCCTACTCTACCCCTACTCCTACCCTACTCCTGCCCTACCCCGAGCCTACTCCTAGCCTACTCCTACCCTACACGATCATCATATATCTTCTCTTTCGCCGCGTTGCTCGCTGCGCTGCGTGGAGCCACACTGGCGCGTCGGCGTGTATTTTTTTTTTATATTGACATTTTTAATTTCGTAATATCTTTTGAATGGAATGTCCGATTATACGAATGGGCAATGGCACAATCATTACATTATAATTGTTAATTATTTATTTAATAGAAATAGTTTAAATATTGATTTCTTACAATCGTTTTGTTATTCCAAGTCCGATTCATTTTTTTTTTTTTTTTAATTTTTTTTAGTATCTTATGTCCGTCTCCTGGCTCTAAACTACCTCCCTACCAATTTTCACCCAAATCTGTTCTGCCGTTCTTGAGTTATAAGAGTGGTGTAACTAACACGACTTTCTTTTATATATATATATAGATTTGGGTTTTTAGCAACTCGTTGCTCAAAACAATTTATTACGGTGCGAACGAATTGACAAAAACAAGTGACAGTTTGCATAAATATTGTGTGATTGACACACTTTTATTTGAATATCGAACTTCTCCCAAAAAGGTTTTAAGTATATATATTCAATTCTAAGAACTTTTTGATGCACCCTCGTATACAGGGTGTGTGTCGTAATTAATGGATAACCTCTTAAGGGGTCATTGTACTTATTATTATGAACAACTTTTACTACGGGACCAAACATGAAATCGCGAAAAAAATCAGCTGGTCCCTACGTTTATGTTCGCATAACTCGTTAAAATGTAGGAAACTTTTGATTATTTTTTCGCGATTTCAGGTTCCCAATAGTAATAGTTGTTCATAATGATAAGTACAATGACCCCTTAAGAGGTTATCCATTAATTACGACACACTCTGTATAAAAAGGGAGGGGAAATAATCAAAGGGCATCAAAAAATTCGTCCGCATCGCTGTCAACAGGAAACGTGCCCAAAAGGCTGGCAGCATCGCCACGTTGTATGACAATGCTGATTCTTTGGCCAAAAAATAGGCCAGCACTCTGGTCTGGTCTACCTAAGTAGGTATTATAAATTAAATTCTCAATATTTAAACTTAACAAAGTTAACACCCAAAAGTAATATTAGTTATTCGAAATCAAAACAACAAGTCAATCTGTTGAGCGTGCACACTGGTCCCTGCAGAGACACAGAATATAATTAATTAGTACTAGGCACAGTGCACAGCGCTAATAGAATTACATGGCCTGCGGCCTGCTGGTGCAAGACAAATTTTTCGAACATAATTATGAAGCAATGGATTAGCAATATCCTTCAAAATAATCCAGGTTGTGATTGATAGTGCAGCTGGTTAAACTAATAGAAAAAAATGAAATTTTATAATACCATGTCAATTTATTGTCTATAAGTCAGTCTTCTGTGATTGGTTAGGGTAGGTATAGTAAAAGTACCTTTAGTAAAATATTCCTTTGATTTTATCAATTGTGCAATGGTTTAAACTTAAAGGCAACTCGATTTACCCTCACATCGACATGACATGACATGACATCAACAAATATACGTTGATGAAATTAGTTAGTAATACGGTAATCAAACTTGACATGGTTGTTGTAACCTACCGAAAATAAAGCAGAATCGAAAAATAGGAGCGCGCTGCGTCCGAGGTGGCGAGTGGCGAGCTCCGGCCAAGTGGCCGACCGCCGCACAGTGGGCCCATACTGAAAATTAGTGGACTTAGGCAACAAAGTTCCAATATCGATGCGATTTTTTTTTATATGACGTGTTATGATATTCCTGACAACTTTTATTCTTATAACATTTCTTCTAAAGTTGATAGTTTGTCTTGAAAAAAATTAATTAGATTATTTTGTATGGAGCGAATCACGTTTAATTTTTTTTCTTCAATTGTACTAATATGTTGGGTGTGTGGCGTGAGTATATGATAGCTAGGGTCATTCTCTATCCACGAAAAAAAAAACAGCGCCGGCCATCTGCGGCAGCGCGAGTAATCATTCGGTAAAAAAAAATGTTTTGTAAGATTTTTTTTTGCCATTTAAAATAAATTCAAAGTAAATTTTTTGTGTCATTAGGCTAATTCACCTTTTCTTTATTAAATATATAGTTTTAACAGCGCATAGGTACTTATAACTAATTATTCTGGTAGAAATTTAGTAATTATTGCTATGTTATCGGTAGCACCTGCATTGTGATTGATGACTCATTTGTTATTGCGCTCGTCTAAGCGTATAACTAATGAGTCGTCGAAAAATGCTTGTCTCTGATTGGCTGTGTTATTTTTTTAACTGCACGTTATCTATTGTTGAATAAATATCGTAATAAGTTTCAGGTTATACTAATTTTGTTAATGATAGGTGAAATAATTTAAATTTGTACGGGCAAGTCGTTGATAATTATCTACATAATCAAGCGTATGAAACTGTGAAGTAATTGTAGCCCTGAAAAGGGCTGTTTGTCATATACCTAGCCCTGATGGGCTTTTGTGAGGATAATCTAGAGCCGGATCACATTATTTCTTGTTCCAGAAGTGCTAGTGGGTCCGGCAAATTTTCGGACTCTGCTATGAGGCATTCTTCTTCCTCCATAATCTCACTGTCACAGGGAGGCTCAGTAGTCTGTAACAACTGAATTGCTTCAGGCAACAACTCATTATGACCCTGTTTCAATATTTTAGGCCTTATGTAGGATATGTGGGGATCAGAGCTTATTAGAAGTCCATGGAGGATGTCTTCGTTTGTTGCTATTCTCCCCGTTTTCCGAGTGTGCCACTCCCTGACGTTTCTGAAGTCCTTATTACGGGCTTCCGAAGCTTCTTCAGATAAGATACCTAAAACGAATAAGTACATACATTTTAATTTCAAAACGCAATTGAGTCAAATAATACATCAAACTATATTTATTTTTTACTTACCGATTGGCAAAACACCAAAGTGGTTACAGATGTCTGCACCGTGCATTAGAAGTTTATGTACACTAACTGGCATGTAGTACCACGAATAGTGTTGCACGTACACATCAGCTGTTTCTCTGCAGTATCTTCTAAATTTTTCACAGTCAATGTTTTTGCCTGATGATATGGCTTGTAGAATAACGGAAAATCTGAAAATCAGATTTTCGTCAATTCCCGTTATTCTGGATGATCTTTTGTAATCTTGGAAAAAGCGCCTCGCAGTATTCCCGTCATTTGTAGTTCCAAAACCCTAAAATGGGAAAACAATACTGTAATATACAATACATAGAGATATAATACACAAACAACATAAAAAGAGCCAAAATTAAATACATACCTGTTTGACTATATCAATCAGCATTCCAGTTTGCTCACGAAACTCTTGTTGCGTGGTATTTTTTTTAGCTTGTTTCAAAGCCTTATGTTCGCCTCGAGCAGTCCATCGTTGAAAATCCAGATTATAAGATATATGGAGAAGACATTCCATACACCGAATCTTCATATGCAGTGAAGAAATTCCTTGTTTGTAAATTTCTTCACGAAGTGGTTTGGAAGTCAAAGCGTCTAAATTATTCATCTCGCTCGGTTTTGCCAAGCAAATAGGACACGTTGCATATGATGGTACTTCAGCAATAATATTGGCCACTTTTCCATCAATCATGGTCATATGCAATTCATGTGATACAATAATATTTCCACACTGTGTAGATATTCGTTCATCAATTTGTTTTTTCATCTCAGACTCTTCAGACATTATAAAATCAGCTGTCTCCGAAGTGAAAGTGAACTTCACCGGTCGACAGTACAGAGTTGAGCAAGGTGTGGGGTTCTCCCAAACTATATTTTCATTCCCAGAAGATGGGCTAGTAGACACTAGCCGAAGAGGGACGATGCTTATCATGACTACTGATGAATCATCGAACTCTGTAGACGTTTTCTGTTTATAATTGCTCTGCGACGAAGAACCATCAAGTCCCCATTTCCAGGTCAACTTGAGTTCTTTATTTTGAGACCTATCAACAGAATTACTAATACCTAGTAAAATCCTTTCCACAGTGTGGTCCAATAGCGCTTGCAATTTAATTTGAGCTCCTTTTTCGGTAATCTCCATACTCTCTTGTGGTGGGTAACATCTTTTCTTGGCATTTACAAGCTTTGGATAAGATGGAAAGGCAGCACAGTTTTCTTCTTTCAGAAATTGTCGAAGAGCTAAGTACTTCCATTTCGAGAGCGCAAGTGATGTATAAAGAGCTAAACAGTTATCTTCAGAGACAGTACTTAAGCTCTGCTTTTTGAATAGTCGCTCGTCTACTTCGGACAGGGCATCTGGATTACTGGAAAGGTATTCGATCACTTTTGCCAGATTCGTTTTGCCGTTGTCTTTCAATTTTGTTATGTACCAGGTCTGCAACTCTTCTTCGGAATTTTCTTCTACTATGGAAGTAGAACGTCTTTTTTTTTGCTTCTTACTTAACTCTTCGAATGGTTTTCTGTGCTCCTTTTCTGTAGATGTTCCCGCTTCCGCAGTACATACTGCAAGAGTAGGAACATGGGAATCTATATCCACAGGTTCAGATAAGACTGCGTCCGAAAAGCCCATCTCACTTCTCAGGTCAACACTGTCACAAACAGGCCAGTTGATGTTTTTTTCCAA
The DNA here is from genome assembly GCA_914767645.1 of Hydraecia micacea. Taxonomy (NCBI): domain Eukaryota; kingdom Metazoa; phylum Arthropoda; class Insecta; order Lepidoptera; family Noctuidae; genus Hydraecia; species Hydraecia micacea. The sequence continues at coordinate 17,144,841 of OU611794.1, read as the reverse complement.
CCACTTGCGATTACTTACACGATTCATAAAAGTTTTTTGGTTTCTACTTGACTCTATCCACTTTTTATTTAGATTTACACAAAAAAGTCGACAGAACTCCTTGATTCGGTTCTTGTCTTCTTCAGAAACTTCGGTAGTCAAGACAGAAATGATACTTTCATATAGAAACATATGATTTTTCAGATCACCGCCTCTTCTTAATTTCACAAAAAAATCTAGGTTGGTACAAAATCCAGCCATAGTTCTAATGTAAATATAAAAATAAAAGTATTTCACTGTGTTCACAAATAAGCGACAAGAGCGAAACTAGATGGACTTAATGAATGTCTTTATATTTATAGACAGTGTTAATTACTCAAGTAGTGGACACTGTTATCAGTGAGTGAAAATTATTCAGCCAATCAGAGACGAGCATTTTTCGATGACTCATTAGTTATGCGCTTAGCCGAGCGCAATAACAAATGAGTCATCAATCACAATGCAGGTGCTACCGATAACATAGCAATAATTACTAAATTTCTACCAGAATAATTAGTTATAAGTACCTATGCGCTGTTAAAACTATATATTTAATAAAGAGAAGGTGAATTAGCCTAATGACACAAAAAATTTACTTTGAATTTATTTTAAATGGCAAAAAAAATCTTACATAACATTTTTTTTTTACCGAATGATTACTCGCGCTGCCGCAGATGGCCGGCGCTGTTTTTTTTTTCGTGGATAGAGAATGACCCTAGCTATCATATACTCACGCCACACACCCAACATATTAGTACAATTGAAGAAAAAAAATTAAACGTGATTCGCTCCATACAAAATAATCTAATTAATTTTTTTCAAGACAAACTATCAACTTTAGAAGAAATGTTATAAGAATAAAAGTTGTCAGGAATATCATAACACGTCATATAAAAAAAAATCGCATCGATATTGGAACTTTGTTGCCTAAGTCCACTAATTTTCAGTATGGGCCCACTGTGCGCCGAGGTGAATCGATAACCAACCATGTGGAATTTATAAAAGTGTCCGGCGGGCGGCGGCCGCGGAGCGTCTGCGCTCTTGCTTTTTCACGTGTTTCCAAGTCTGCGCCGCTCGCACGCGCGTCGCCGCCGCGGGAGCGAGCGAGGCCGCCACGTTGGCGGGCTTGCTTCTCACTGCGCGTGTCTGTCTGCCGCTGTGCACGTCGGCGTGTTTGCTCGGTGCCCTCGTTGTGGTGTGACGTGTACTCGATCGAGATATTTATAAAAACTACGACATTCGAAGTTTAAACTTTAGTAGGTTACATATTTTTGGAGTATCTAGTGTTTCCTTATAATGTTTTGTGATGTAAATAGATAGGTACCTAGTCTTCTGATAGTAATGTCAACCGGCAAACGTAAGAAAGGCTCAGTGGTGGAGGGCGCGAGTGCGAGCGGGCGCGCGGAATCGGCGGGGGGCGAGGGGGGCGACGGGGCTGCGGGGTGCGACGAGGCCGCGGGGGGCGAGGTGGGGCGGCTGGTGGACTGCAGCCAGGCCGACGACCGGCGCATGATCCGCCTGGTGCGCGCGCGGCCGCTGCTGTTCGCGCGCAACAACATGCCCGTCGCCAGCTACTACTCGCAGGTCAAGAAGCTGTGGCAGCAGGTCGCCGACCAAATGGGCTGGTCCGGTACGAACATGACACACTATACTTAGGTACTATGATAACACTAGGTGGTAATAACATGTCTACCAAGCTACCTCAACCGCTGTAGCTACACGAGGACGTCCATCCTTAACTTGTAGAGCCATGAATTAATGATTGTTTAAAAAGATCGTCGATGTTCTACCGAACTATTATTGATCACTTCACCACCATGATCACTCTTCATATGGGAACAGTTTTTAGTTAGTTTGTCCGTCCGTCTGTCACAGCGTCACAGAGCTGTACTGTACCCTGTACCTAGCTATCTTTGAACCGTAATGCGTAGACCACTTGAATTGTTCAGTCAGGGTGTGCCGTGCGTACTACTATGACCGTTCTAACCATCAAAATAACTGAATTTAAATTTCATTAAAAATTATCCATTGCAGACATGTATACAGGATATGAAACTTCACGAACACTTGTATGTAGGCTCTGTGTTTGTAAGTCTTTAGTGCTCCTACTCGAAGTGCTAGGACCGATTAAAACACCGAAAAAAAACCAAGTACCTACCTACTTAATAAAAAAAAGTAAGTAATTAAAACCCGACTGCGGTAACAAACTGAAAGCTAAAAACCAGCGCAGTTGGAAGCAAGCGGGACCTATTTGAATTTGAAAATATAATAAAAAATGGTACCTATGGGTCCCGCCAGCAGGCCTACCACGAGCTCTTAAAGCGATCCATTTTAGGACCAATTAAATCCAATTCGTACCATGACGTCAGTTTGCCATCTGACAGCGATTGTCCCAAACTGGGTCGCAGGTTTTGGTTTCATTCATTTAATTTTATACTCGTTTGGTACCATGACGTCCATAGAGCAGCTCAACTGAAACGCTTAACTGTCAAAATAAGCGATTCAATAAAAGTTACTATTTCCCTAACATAAACTGAAACGTTTGGTGAATTATTGACGAAAATAAAGTTTTTTAGTGCTATTTTAGTGGAATTTTTCAAAAATCAATGTAAGTGCACTTTAATCTTTCTTTTAAAGTCTAAAATACCTGTTTTACCTGCCTTTTTTAACCGCATTTGTTTTTCTTTAACCTGATGAACACTTGTAGATATTTGAGTTTTTTGAGGAAGATCAAAGAGTATAATAATACGGAAGAGGAAGATTCTGCCTCACACTATGACAACTCACATAACTTTACGTGCTTTCGACACAGAAACATAATTTGATTTATTACGTCGAAATAAAAAAAAAAATTCGTATAATAAATAACAAAAGGTAAATAAATACCTATGTACTTTGACTAAGAATTATTATAACAATAGTTACCCATTAAACGTGGAATCTTAAAAACAATTGTAGTGTCTTTTTTACTTTAAAGTAATGATACTGAAATGTTACTTTGCCTCTGAACGTATCTGACACTAAAATGTGCGCGAAACGTAGACAGAGAAACTCTGTCTACAGTGTCTACGGCGCGAAACAAACTTATTTGATAATAATAGCCTTGTCTCTTTTTCGCCAAAAACGTTTCAAACGCGGTTCAGCGACAAATTGCGATCTTTCATTCACTTTTAACAATCCAAATGCCGCTGAGAGTATTAGACGTCATGGTACGACTTTTAGAAATGCAGTTTAGGAACCTAAACTGAAATGTCTTGCTTTTGAATCGTTTTTAATTAGATGCCACCTGCTTCCAACTTTTATTTAATTTAAAATGGGTTTGTTTTTTAGTTAGCTTTCAGTTTTTTTAACTTAAGTTTTTTACCGCAGTCGGGTTTTTTTAATTTTTTTAATAACTTTTTTTTTATTTCCAGCTTTTTAGTTTACAAATGTGAAAGAATTCGCAGGCGATTTAGTTCTTGGTACGTGTTTTTTACGATTTGGCACTTTGAATTACTTTTAACCATATGTATAAGTTGAATATATTTGGTAATCAGCTTTTAAAACCCTTTAGGTATTTTGATACCCCACTCCATAGTTTTTGAGAAAAAAAAAAAATTAAGACATAGGTAATAAGTATTGCGCCAAAAATCGGCCATTTTTTTCAATTTTGATATACTTACCCAGTGTCACTCTCACAGTAAATACGAATCTGACGAGTTAACGACACCTCTCAAGCTAAAATCCATCGAATCGTTCCGGCCGCAGAGCGTGCCAAACAATTATACTTACATACTCTCGAAAAACATAACCCTCCTTCTAGCGCAGTCGGGTAAAAACTAAAAACCCGACTGCGGTAAAAAACGAAAAGCTAAAAACAATACCATTTTAAATTAAGTAAATAAAAGTTGGAAGCAGGCGGGACACATTTGGTTTTTGCTTTTTTAATTGTTGTCCCCAGAATTGGATCCTTATTAGCGACACTATCGAATGGTGTAGATTAATACAGTTTTTTTTTTCAAAATCATCAGGTTCGATTCCTGGCTAGAAATATTGATTTTTCAAAAATGTCAAACGGTACAAACAACTACTTTCCACCCAACCAAAACATTGTTGGTTTAGGAGGCCAGTGTCTGTAGTGACACGTAGTGAGTAGTGAGTTACTGCTTAGTGCTTAGGTACGCAACTTAATAACTTACGTAACTTTAATTTCGGAGGACGACGGTGGGAAACAACGAAATTGCGAACCCAACGACACCGACTTCTGAAATTAAATTTATTACCTATTCATTTTTTAGCGTCTGTTTCGGAAGTCGCTTGTTTTTTTTTTGTAAAAATATTTGTATATCAGTAATGCGTTAGTTAAAATTCCAAATGATTTATTTTCTGAGATTAAAGTTAAAAACTCGCCTTGGAGCTTAAAGTACATAAGTACCTAAAGTACAAATAGAATGGATCAAGTCTTACGTGTGGCGGGTATTAATAATAATAACAAAATTTATTAATTTCAGATACTTAGGTAATTTACACTTAGCTTTTCTGCTTGGAGGGGCTTGTGGCTAAATAATAACAGCCGCACGGGTCGATCGATCAGGTTAAGCTACGCTTGCCGGGGTTGGTCCGTGGATGGATGACCATCTTTACATACCAAGACCCCTCCGTGCCTCGGAAAGCACGTTAAGACGTTGGTCCCGGCTGTCATTCGTGGATCTTTGACAGTCGTTACGGGTCGTCATAAGCCCGAAAATCTGACAACCAGTCTTACCAAGGGGTATCGTATTACCCAGTAACTGGGTTGTGGAGGTCAGATAGGCAGTCGCTCCATGTAAAATACTGGTATTCAGCTGCATCCGGTTAGACTGGAAGCCGACCCCAACATAGTTGGGAAAAGGCTAGGCAGATGATGACTTAGGTAATTTACACCAATTACCAAATATAAAACAAAACAAATCATAATAACATTGGTTCATGTCTGTTTCAGTGGCGGACGTGCGGCGCAAGTGGTCCCACATCCGCAACTCATACTCGCGCCACCTGCGCAACGAGATGTACGGCGTGCGCACGGGCCGCGGCCGCATGGTGTCCAAGTGGTACCTCGCCGACGAGCTCGACTTCCTGCGCGACCACATGGCCACCGACACGTACGTCCACTCACTCGTTATCGTTACCCACTCATGGCAACAACACTCGCTTCTCATCCAAGTGCTGACTGCAAAGTCTTACCAGCCATCAGCCCTCTAACTAAACTAAATCAAATTATTGCTTGGTTCAGTCTTCCTAAACCATCCTCCATACTTTTATCTCTGTTCATGCAAAGGTACCGTGATGTGCTTTAACAGGACATTAAAAGCACAGGTGCGAGTTGCATCGCGTCCACCTGTTGTTGGCACTGAGCGTGTCTGGTGTTCCAGGAGGCCGTCGCGCTACTCGTACGCGCCGCTGTTCCTGCCGGCGGCGGCGGGCAGCGCGGCGCCGCCCGAGCCGCGCGCCGACCGCGACCTGAAGCCCTTCATCTCCAACCCCTGGTTCGCACTGAGCAGCCCCCCCCGCGCTGCGCCGCTGCAGCTGACGGTGGAGCCGCAGCTGCGTTCCTCGGACTCCCCCAGCCCGCATTCCTTCGAGCCCGACGAGAACTCTGCCTACTTCCACTTCTTCCGGGGCATCCACAACGATTACCAGGAGTTGCCTGCTAAGAAGCAGCGGCTGTTTCGCCGCGAGTGCCTCGCCTTCCTGCATCGGTTGCTGGACGAGCAAGAACCTCAGGAACAGCAAGACGCCCTCAACCTTAGCAACTCGGCTGACACGGACGACGAGAGAGAATGCAAGCCACTCATCATCGACAGGGACGAATCCAACGGCGGCATCGACATCGTGCTCTCGGACGACATACTGCCGCACTAGAGATCGGTCGGCTCGGCGACACATCGTGCTCTCGGACGACATACTGCCGCACTAGAGATCAGTCGGCTCGGCGACACATCGTGCTCTCGGACGACATACTGCCGCACTAGAGATCGGTCGGCTCGGCGACACATCGTGCTCTCGGACGACATACTGCCGCACTAGAGATCGGTCGGCTCGGCGACACATCGTGCTCTCGGACGACATACTGCCGCACTAGAGATCAGTCGGCTCGGCGACACATCGTGCTCTCGGACGACATACTGCCGCACTAGAGATCAGTCGGCTCGGCGACACATCGTGCTCTCGGACGACATACTGCCGCACTAGAGATCGGTCGGCTCGGCGACACATCGTGCTCTCGGACGACATACTGCCGCACTAGAGATCAGTCGGCTCGGCGACACATCGTGCTTTCGGACGATATACTGCCGCACTAGAGATCAGTCGGCTCGGCGACACATAGTGCACAGAGGACTTGTTCTGTGACTGAGAGTCTTGGTTCCTAGTGATGGCGTAGTGAGTGACGTGTGATGTCGTGACGGACAAGTCAGCAGGCTGTGAGCAGCGGCGAGCAGTTACAGCAGGCGGGCGCTCCCGGTCGTGCTGGTCGGTCGTGCTGGTCGGTCGTGCTGGTCGGTCGTGCTGGTCGGTCGTGCTGGTCGGTCGTGCTGGTCGGTCGTGCTGGTCGGTCGTGCTGGTCGGTCGTGCTGGTCGGTCGTGCTGGTCGGTCGTGCTGGTCGGTCGTGCTGGTCGGTCGTGCTGGTCGGTCGTGCTGGTCGGTCGTGCTGGTCGGTCGTGCTGGTCGGTCGTGCTGGTCGTTCGTGCTGGTCGGGCCGATGGGATGATGAACCTACTGCAGATAAATTACATGAAGCGCAGTCTTCTGCAGTCCTCGCTCAAACCAGATCTAGTCTATTGTTGTAACTTGATTCGAGCAACAATTGTTTGAACGCACCGCCGCGCGCCGTGCTGCGCCGAATGTTTACAAAATGTAAAAGGTGAAATAGATACAATGACTATTACCTATTTGAATTGATATACTTAAGTAAGCAAAAATAAATAACTTGTACAGTTAAAGTTAATGTTCAGTTTCATTTGATTAAATTGGAATATTAGTGGTAGTCTGCTCCACATTACGGACGCACTTGACACTGATATGCTGTGGCCGGTGAGCCGGGGACTTCAGAGTTGTCGCCACTTGCTCGCGTAGCATGACCATGATCGATTCATGACATTTAGGTATTCTTTCCATAGCAACGGGGAGCAAATTTTAAAAGTAGGAATAGGTACTTAGTTTCTTGTCTAAGTCCATTGTGATGTAGACTATTAGACACTTGTTGAGAAGAAATGATTCTAGTCCCAAATGTTCTAAGTAGAGAATAATTGGTCGTCATGCTTGACATTGTAGACTTTTGTCGACTGAAGAATAGAAACATTTCTTCTGTTCATAGCCATGCTTGAGACAGTTCATAATAGGTAGGTACCTAAGAATTATAATGTCTGTTATTAAAAATCACGAAACTTATTTTACCTATCGAAAGTCGTAAATGCAATTTGTGTGTTTTCCGATTTTCATACGTTCGAAGAATTAAATGCTCGATGGGTTCTCGGTCCGAAAACCGACATTCTGATTTTCAATACTTACTTAGTTCGAATATACTGCTAAAATTAGGATTCTGATTCAATTAGTATTATCACAGAATAACTAATAGTACTTACTTACACTGTTATATTATATGCTTATTATTATATAGTACCTACATAGATTTGTCTCTAAAATAAGGAGATTAATATTATATTTGTTAATTTACGGCATTTTTAGGGTTCCGGACCTCAAAAGGAAAACGGAACAGAACCGGGTTTAGAACATAATCGAAAAAAACGGGAAAAATATTCGAGACACGATTCCCGTAATAAAATATTTAGGTACAGGTTCCGTACAAAGTAGGTAGTGCGCGAGTCCGACTCGCACTTTTTTTTGTGTTTTTTTCTCCTTTCCTTCTTACCTGCGTCGGGTACCATCTATTGTTATTGAATCCATTGGGTGTTGTTAGAACAGTGGCCATTATCTGATCCTATCGCGTTTATTTGCAACCTCTGTCTTTCCACTGGTGAATTTCCCTCGGAGCTCAAGAAATCCCTAGTTCACCCAATTCATAAGTCTGGTAGCAGGGACTGTGTCAATAACTACCGTCCAATATCGATTTTGCCTACACTATCCAAAATCCTAGAGAAAGTTATCAATAAGCAAATTAATCAATTAAGTACCTAGAAAAAAAACAATTTTTTATCGGACAATCAATATGGTTTCCGTAAATGTAGATCAACAAGCGATGCCGTACATCAACTTACTGATACCATAGTCTCTAGGTTAGATGAGAAGAAAAAGCTTCTTACAATTTACCTCGACTTGGCGAAGGATTTTGACAGTGTCTCTGCGCCACTACTACTGGGGAAGCTTTAGCACCTTGGAATTCGTGGCGAACAGTTAAAATTGTTTGAGAGTTACCTGAACTGACTGCGAAGTCAATATGGGTATTCCTCAGGGAAGTATTTTAGGGCCTACCCTCTTTTTAATTTTTATCAATGACTTCTGTCAGTTAAACCTTACTAACGGCAAGATTATTACTTTCGCGGACGACACGGCTCTTCTTTTCTTTAGAGATACTTAGGAGGAAGTGTACCACTTTGCTCAAATGGGTTTCTCACTCGTTATGACATGGCTAAACAATAACTTACTCTCACTTAATACAGACAAAACTAAATACATAACATTTACACTAACAAACAGTCATCTCACTCAAGACGCCTTATTAAACATCACGGCCCATTCGTGTAACAACAACTCTTCCCACTCATGCTCATGCCCTAAACTTGAAAAGGTGGACTCTCTCAAGTACCTCGGTGTAACTATAGACAAAAACCTAAACTTTAATTCCCACTGCTCCATAGGACAATCTAGAGTCTAGACAAAATCAAACTGGTCGCTAATTTAATTTTTATATTTTTTTATGACATTAGTTTTACTTTTTGTGGCTACAGTAACTCACACACTTGTTAAAATTATATAAAAATAATCTACTTTAACAATAGTTGTAAATATGTGAGCACCATGTATCTATCACATAATTGATTTACCTGTCATTGCTTTATTTTTACCTTTTGTTGGCAGACTAATTTTTATTCTAGATGCATCGTCTTCACATATAATTATATAATTAATGTACCTATACAGAACTTGTAAAACATTTTAAAAGAGTAACGGTGGAGTTTCTTGCCCATTCTTCTCCATACGAAAACTACCTTTTGGAATGGGCGACTAGAATCAATTGTTTTTACTATAATTTTTGACGTTCAAAAGTGCCTTTACTGTGCCTAATTGAAATAAATGATTTGACTTTGACTTTGACTTTGACCACATCGATCTGTTGTCCAAGAGAATTAGGAAGCTCATCTTCATTTTTAAAAGCCTACGACGTGTTGCAGATCCAAAAGTTTTTAAAACAGTATACGTTGCACTCTGTCAGTCTGTACTAAACTATTGTATTTCTGTTTGGGGTGGTGCCCCTAAATCATTCATGATTAAAATCGAGCGAGCACAGAGAGCAGTGCTTAAGGTAGCCCATGCTTTACCGTTTTTCCACCCTTCCTCTGAACTCTACGATAAGTCCAAGGTTCTCACTGTTCGACAACTGTTTATCGTTGAAACAATCTTGCGTAAACATTCTTCGTTGAACTACAACTCATCCTTGCACGCTCATAAACGCATTAAGACAAATGTATGTTCCACTCAAATCTGTAAAAGTAGTCTTTCGCGCCGCAACTTTTGTTTCGTTGGCAGTTACTTATACAACAAAATAAACTGTACTTTAAAAATATACCCTCTTACTAAAGCAAAGTGCAAGCAAGTTCTCACCACGTATCTACTGAACCTTGATTACGATAGCACTGAAAGCCTCTTAATAGTGTTAAGATAAATGTGTTTTCAGCCTACCTATACACACACCACACCACAACACACCACACCACACTACTTCACTAGTACCTACTCAATAATAATTCAAAATTTGTGTATTTTTTTCCCCTTTATTTTGGTTCACTCTGTTCTCCTACCAAAGGATAAACAATACTCAATCATTGTTTTTTGGGGGCGGGGGGGGGGGGGGGGGGGGGGGGCTGGTAATCTGTGTGACAGGTTTTTCGAAGATACCAGTGTCCCACAAAGGATTTATCAGATGTAGTGTCTTCATATTTTAAGGCGCCTTTGTGGAAGAGAAATAAATGTTTATTTATTATTATCAAAACAAAACCAACGTCATTTCGCAATACAATCCGGCAACATAAGCCATTAATCTTCACTAACTTCTTGAGTACCTAAATATTACGTAACGTTAATAAGTAAGTACGATTTCTTTTGATTTTGTAATTTAAAACATTTTTGGCTGTTTGTTCGGAGAATATTTTCCGTCGAAAAGAATATAAGTAACTGAATATTGCCTTGTATTGCAGAATATTCTCGATCAGAGAGAACGACCATTCTCTGTGAGAGAATATTCTCTCGACACATCACTACTTGCAGCGTTTACAAGCACTATTATTATATTCTTTTAATTATTGTGAGTGTGAAGACAATGTGGGTCATTTTATTTTTTACTTATTTTTTTATTTTGATTATTTTCTTTGTTCTGTTTAGTTTTTGTCATGGTCTGGCAGTTTGAGTAATTTATGTGGCCTACCCAAATGTCCTTTCTTTGGTATTGTTCGTCGAATCGTTGAGCTCCTTAAGTTTTGAATTGAGCTGCACGAATTCTGACAAATGCGTGCACTGACTGCACAGGTCCACTCAATCTGTGTGATTCTTTCTTCAAAAGACCATCCCGGACTTCGATCTACATGGTCTTCATATACCCTGACCAAGATTATGTCTGGACTTTAAAAGAGACTGTGACCTCTGAGTTTGTTTCGGCCTTTCTTCTCAGAGTAGTCAAATAGGAAACGCCGACCTCATCTAGTTTTTAAAATATGATTGACGTGTAAAAGTGTTTGTGCAAACCTACTTACAGAAATAAAATCATTTATCATTATCATTTATCGACAAGATGGCTGCGGTACTCTCCTCCCCCCAGTGAGCACTATCACGCCGCCCGCCGCCGTGCCGCTCGCCCGCTGTGCCTGTGACGCAGCCGCGCTGTCGCTGTCGCTACGCTAGTGTGCCCGCAGTCATTGTGGCGGACACACGTGTTTAAAGTTTGTCAAGTTTTGATGGAAGGTAGGTAAGTAAATGGTATAACTTTAGAATAGTACAGCAGGAGGGGGGGGGGCTGGTAGTTGGGGGGAGGGGGGGGTGGTATTTGGGGGGAGGGGGGGGTGACCCCCTCCCCCTGGCACCACTCCCATGAAGAGGTCACTCACCGTTTCCGAGAAAAACGATCTTTTGTAACCTAACCTCAAAACACTCCAAAATTGCATACTTAGTCGACGGAGCCCCGCTACGCGGGGCTCCTACTTCTGGGTGGTTTAAAAAAAAATAACCTCGAAGGAGGTGGCGGGGTCTGTGTTCACTCGCTTCGCTCGCTCACTACGACCCCGCCACCTCCTTCTAACCTAAATCTATCCGAGTCGGGGTGCCCCCATGTCTTGAGCTCGCTTCGCTCGCTCTCGCATCTTAAGTTATCCTCGTAACAGTAATAACCTTTTGTACTCGCATATGATCAGTGGAATTACTAACTTTCTTCTAAACAGGATATCTAAGATGATATAAAAACAAATAAAATACAATACCTACATAAATTTAAAATCTATTTATTAAAATTATATTTGATGACATCGATTAATTCATCAAAAGGATCTTTATTATTCCTTTCCACATCTCTTCTCCACAAATATAAACGAATGACAGTGACACAGACACAAATGGCGTCTTTTTTTTACGTTTCGTTTTACCGATGTAGCACGATATTTTACACCACAAGGCAATATATTGTGACAGCTTTGGTTGTCAATGACCCATTTTAACGTTCCAATCCACCTTTTATCGGATTTGAGGTTAGAAACTTATTTTATAAATTTCTCGAAAAATATGCATTACCTCGTAAAAAGAGTGGTAGCGTTATAATCGGGGACCCAAGCCCTATCAGATTTGGCCCTTTTTAATCCCCATATCCTGCTCTACCAAACTAAAGTCAAGCCTATTATTATTATTACTGCTATTAAAAGGACGATATAAGTATAATTCGTTTTTGTCCCAACGTGTCGCGAGTGAATTCTGCACCTGATTGGCGTCATTTTAAATAGATATAATTGCTATTCATTAAAAAAAAAATATTTTGACTTACCAAAATCAAATGGCAATATATACTTAGGTGATAGCTACTGATATTCAGAATAGTGTTAATTTATTTCTGTTATATTTAATATAAAAATACGTGTGGCACTCGGGGACTGCCGCGGTAAAGCTATTGCATAGCAACGCACACAAACACCGTGCCGAAGTCTGCCGAACTGATACGACGTTAGACGATGCTTAGGTTTATTTTCGTTACGGAATTTCTTCATTCGGTCGCCGTGCTCAAAGCCCAAGATAAAAGCTATGCAATAGCTTAAAAAATAACTGAGATGCGTTTCTTTTGTGTCGGGCCTGGGTAAATTTCCTATGGGACGTGACCCTTCTTCTTTGACAAGAAGCAATGTCATGTAGCGCAAGTAAAGGAAAAAATCCAAAAACCGTGTAGTTACATACCTACAAAGTAGGTACGGAACTCTCGGTGCGCAAGTCCAACTCGCACTTGACCGGTTTTTTCAATCAATATCACAAAATATGTTCACCAAAAACGTCCCTCAGCCATTGTCTTTCAGGCCCCAAAAGATCTTTATAGCGCTTTACTAAATAGGCAGGTATAGGCTTGACAGTAGTTTTCTCCTTCTTTTGTAAGTATGGTTTTATTTTTAAGTAGGTATGCCATCTAGCAAAGCTGAGAAGGCCACGTCATGTGGCGGCGATAGGGGGGCGCTGAAGAGGCGCGCGACCCCGGGCGACGCGACCCCGGGCGACGCGACGCGTCTCGAGCTGGAGAACTTGACGGTGTGTATTCGTGAGATGTTGCAGACAGAACCGCTAGCCTAAAGTCTATTCAAATCCTTGTTTCCAATTATTATGTTACTAGCTTTTGCCCGCGACTTCGTTCGCGTGGAATAGTGACTTCCGGCAGATTTTTGGTCTTACCCACATAGTTCCCGATCTCGCGGGATCTCTTCAAAAATGAAATGTGGAAGATATTCTAGGGAACTCTTCAAAAATCAACATAATGAGCTCTGCGTTTGAATCACCAACTCGACATATAGTACTAATAGAATTATCTATAGGTACTCCGTTAGAGCATATTTCTTTGTACTAAAAGTTGTATTATATTATATTATATTTTCATACCTTTTTACTATTTATTTACATTTTTCCGATGAATTTTCAATACTGAATTGATGCCGACTCTTGACCAATAGATGGCGCTGTATGTCCGGAATAAATTTTATTTTTTATTTTATTTTTTGTAATAAAAACTATCCTATGTCCTTTCTCAAGTTCCAAACTACACACATCAAAAGTGTCTAGGGATCAAGCATTTTTATGCGGATTTCTTGAGATTGAGATGTGGCTTTGTAATAAATTTATGATTTTATAAATTTATATGGATCCTTTTTGGTGCATTTCATAATTTGAATCAGGAACTGTGAATCAAATTCGAGTAAAAGATGAAAATCAGCTGTCAATATTTTCCCTATAAAAACATACAACGCATTGAAGACATTATTAGTGCTACTGTTTCCCTACTACTGATTAAAACCAACGTTATTATGGAGCGGCGACGTCATTTAAGCAGGGAAGAAATGCTCAGAGCCGTGGGAATGATAGAAGCTGGTTCCCGGCAACGTACTGTGGCTTTAGCTCTGAATACAAGTCAGAGTGTTATCAGTCGACTTTGGACACGTTACCGAAGCACTGGTACCGTGGCTGAGCGCCATGGAGGACGGTATCGCTGCACCATACGGAGACAAGACCGATACATTCAAATCTTAACTCGAAGAGCTCCAACAATAACCGCCATGATGTTAGCCGTGAGGCTTCATCACTCTTCAGGGAACTTAATTAGCGACCAAACAGTCAGAAACCGCTTGCATGAAGTGAACCTTCATTCCCGAAGACCGCTACGGGTACCACCTATAGCAATGCACAATCGTAGGATTCGATATCAATGGGCTCTTGAACACAGAAATTGGGCAGAAGAACAATGGCGTTTCGTGTGCTTTTCTGATGAGTCTCGTTTTGGTATGAGACCGGATACAAGACGTATACGACACTGGAGAACCCCTGGACGCCAACAGCGATTAAAATCCTGCCAGGAAGTCCATCCTTATAGTGGTGGAACCATCATGGTATGGGCGGGTATTTGGATCGGCGGAAGAACTGAGTTGATTTGGATCAGAGGCAACCTCAACGCTCAAATTTATGCTGAGACGATTGTATCAGACGTCATCGTTCCTCTACAAGTGCAAATCGGTCCCTTATTTCAGTTAATGCATGATAATGCACGACCGCACACCGCAAGAGTTGTAAGACAGACTCTCGCCGCAGCTAACATCAATGTCCTGCCCTGGCCTGCTCAGTCGCCAGACTTGAACCCGATTGAGCATGCATGGGATATGCTACAGAGAAGAGCTCTGCCGAATATGGAGGGTATCCAGTCGCAAGAAGACCTTTTTTTGTTGTTGCAACGAACATGGGCTGCCATTCCACAGCGTGATTTGGATGAACTCATTTTGAGTCTGCCAAACCGATGTTCTTGTGTTGTTAGTGTTCGCGGTAGAAACACGGATTATTAATTGTTTAAGTTACCCAATAAAATTTTAAAGAAAACTGTTATTTCAGTCTTTTTTTCGAACTTTTGTGTTAGTGGTTCAAATGTCAAAAATCCCTTTATTAGGAAAATGGCAAATTTCTTTATTAATGCAAAGGTGACTTGGTTTATCGTTACTGTGACAAACGAAAACACTTTATTTGATGAATCCTTAAAGAAAATTTTAATTAATATCAATCAGGAGAAAAGTTATTGCAAAAATATATGTTGATCCCTAGACACTTTTGATGTGTGTATGTATGTACCAAATTTCACACAAATCGGTTAAGTAGTTTAGGCGTGAAGCAAAGACAGACAGACAGACAGAAAGACAGACAGACAGAGTTACTTTCGCATTTATAATATTAGTTTGGATTTGGATTTCCACTTAGACGAATAAGTAACATAACTGGTCTAAGTCATAATTTGAAGTTATAGCACAGAATAATAATAGTACTAATATAGTTATAGCGCAAACAAAACTTTGTTTTAATGTTGTTTTTACAGAATACACATATCCCACCAAAAATATTTTCATGTAAAAAAACTTTTTAACAAAAAAAAAACCGACTTCCAAAAAAACACTACAAAGTGAAAAATAACTTTAATTTCGGAAGTCGGTGTCTTTGGATCTGTATTTTAGTTTTTTGCCACCGACTTCCGAAATTAAAGTTATTTTTCACTTTGTAGTGTTTTTTTGGAAGTCGGTTTTTTTTTTGTTAAAAAGTTTTTATTTCTCGCTTTTTAGTGGGTCTGCTTGTAATTTACCTAAGTTACAATAGCCTAGTGTCGACTTGCTCATCGCCTTTTACAAAATATTATTTTTTCCGGTGCAGGGACGTTAATTGTTCAGGAGTTCTCCTGCGAATGGTGAAATGGAGCTGATGGTGGACACCATCAGCTCCATTTCACCATTCGCATTGTGATGAGCATAAATTGCTTAGAAACCATATTAAAGTAATCGAAATTGCAACCCGTGAAATACTTGAGTAGTTCCGGTGGCCATCTGTGGTCTTCATCATCAGTTCCACTTCATCAAATGGTGCTTTCCGAGAGCAAATGCACGAGTTACTATAAAAAATACCCAAATCGCTATAGGTGTGCCTATAACATTTGAAGAGTTCCTTCGATTTCTCCAAGATCCCATCATCAGAACCTGACCTGATGACAATGGGACCAATCTGAAAGTATATACTTTCAAATAAAAGAAGAATTTTCCAAATCGGTTTATAAATGACGGCGTACTGAGGTAACAAACATTAAAAAAAAAAAAAAAAAAAAAAAATAATACAACCGAATTGAGAACCTCCTCCTTTTTTTGAAGTCGGTTAAAAAGTTGCCAAGACGAGACCACATATGGCTCGCACTGTCAAAAAGTTATCAGATCTCATGAGCCAAGCTTCTAACTCTACAAGCTTACTACTTGAAACGGCCAAGCCACATATTTAGCTTACTACTTGATTTTGACTAAGGTGTAGTTTGTGAAGCTAGGGCGTGTAGAGTTAGAAGCTTGGCTCTACATGAGATCTGTGGAGAGTAGACAGCCGGCGCGGCGTAGGAGTCTTTCTACGGCGCGCACAACGTTAATATTCAAGTTTTCACTTCTGCCGGCACTCCCGGAGTGCAACCCGTCGTTTTTTTTTTTCCGGTGTGGAAAATCCTCCTTGATGTCCGCCGCCCTGGGGCGGGCGGCGGGATCGCGGGATCTGTCAGACTTACTGACTAAAAACCACCCCGGTGTTCCATCTCACACCTACGCCGGGGGTCGCGGGAACTTACGATCCTTCCGCAACCCCAGGCTGGTGCCGGCCCGCCACTGTGGGCCTCCTCGGGTCAGGGGGGGGAGTGAGGTGTTTGACTCCCCCCGCGACGTCTAAGAGGGGCGCGCGTTGAACACTACGCGCCGCCACCTCGGGTCCTAGTGTATGGGGGGCGACGGACGTCCCCGAGTCCGTCGCCCCTGGACCCATTTAGGGGGGCTGGAAGAGGGCATTGTCTGCCCTCCGCCGACGCCCGGAGCGCCTGCTGCGGGCCGGGCGAGTGGACGAGATCTCCCTCTCCCTTTCCGCAACCTCCTTCTGCGAGACGACTGTTTCGCAGAAGGAAACCACCGCGTCCCAGGACTCTTCGCTGCCGACCATCGACTCGAGCACGGCCGGCAGCGACAGGTCACTGCCTACTTCTGAGATGAGGGCACGGCCCGGCTCCTCCCAAGCGGCACACTCTGCCAGCGTATGCCACGCCGTGTCCTCCCGGCAGAAAGTAACCTAACCAAACCTAACCTTGGGGTGCCCTCTCTGTATTTCTAGTCGCTCACTTAGTAATTTCGTCGCACGGCTAGAATTTTAATATCTGAAATGCATTAATCACAACCCACTGTTTGTAAGCTCGTTCTGGATTTTATTATTAATCAATTTTCGTCTTTCGCATAAGTACTCAAATTCATACCGCTCAAGTTATTAAAATGCAGTATCTCGTCATCAGTTGTTAAGTTTTTTTTTATTCGATCGTTTTATAATTCCCCAATAAATTATAAAGACCGTAAACATTAATTTTCGAAAACTACCTTTGTTGACCGTAAACATTAATTTTCGAAAACTACCCTAATGTTTTGAGGAAAGTACGAAACCGACGCGGACGAAGTCGCGAGCAAAGTGCTAGTATACGTATAATTTTAATCCATTCATCCGCAAATACTTCACATTCAGGGTGGTGACATGTATTGTTGTAGGTCTTGTACCTTTTTTTTTTTCGTGTGGAAATCCTCATGAATCTCCACCACCTTGGGATGGGTGGAGGGGTCTGTCAGACTCTTACTGACTAAAACCACACGGTGTCCTGCTGCTACCTTTAGCCAGGGTGCTGGAGTGCTTGCGCATTTCGTCACACTCCCCCGGCCAGGTGTTGGCCCACATGATTCCGAGTCTGATTTTATTTTTTTATTATGGCGTGCCAATTTGGGACCGTAAAAAATCGGACTGCCGGACAGTAAAATTCCTTGTAGTGCACAAACGCCCTTAGGCATAAATTAATGCATTTTCTGCAAATACATAATAATGCCCTTCCAAATTGCTGAAGGATTCACGAAGTTAACTCCAATTGATTGTGTTGTCTCATTAGATCAACAAAATGTTGGTCGGTTAACAATATTGTTGATATACAAAATCTAAGTAGGCACTAAGCTACTCTCTTAATTCCCTTTGTTCCCACTAGTACCACCCAACTGCAGCTAACTCTGATTGGTAGTTTGAAAAAACACGGATTTCCGAGTTTCCTCGGAGATCCGCCGTTAACTTCTTCTCAAACTAGATGGCGCTACTAGTGTCGTTCGGAGAAAAGTAACAAACAAAGAACAGCTGATGTGCATAGCAACTGATACGAAACTGACAGCATCGAGCAATAAGCGAAGCTGCGCTATTTATAGCGAGTACCAGGGAGACATGAGTCAAGGGAACTACCCGCTTAACAAACACATGAATATAGTGCTCCTCGCGTGGAGTGCTGAACTGCCGCGTGGGAGTCCTTTGTAAACTCATGATCATTTCAAGAGGGTCGTCGACCTCCGTACTACGAGTATCGTGTTGTCATCCATATTGGAAGATCTGGTAGGTATTGTCTTCTAAGTTAGCATACTTTCTAGCACTATAACTGAACTGAACTGAACAGAGTGTATTGAGTGGAGCGAGCGAGTTACACAACCGCGGTGCATCGACCTCACGCACACAGCCGTGCGCAGGTACGTAGGTAGGTACCTACAGTCCCACATACATGCCCACTAGCAACCAGGCCACGTAGCAACACGGAGAAACTAACTGCGCATCTCACTTCATTTGATCAAAACAAGCTTTGTTTTTGAATGTACCTACTTAACACGAGATAGACGTGTTTCAACTTTACCAATGGCGAAAGCAAAAAAAAAGCCCCAGCACATACCTACATACTCAACACATCATACTCACACAACGTAATATCACCCTTATCTCTAATTCATTATAAGAATCAAAATCTATTATAAATATTGAGCAAGACGAACATGATAGGTAGCTCGTAGGTAGGTAGAAAGTTTTTTATTCCAACTTTTTCGGAGGCGATTTGTGCGAATAATAATTGTCATTGTGCTGTCATATCAGTTAGTACTACAACTGTGCGGATCAGCCTTGTGTCGGGGAGTTAGAGTTGAGAATACATTGGCGCTAGAGTTAGAGGATGATGAGGTGATGTTTGTTAATCAGTGAGGAGTCCAAGTGACATGTGGAGAGGAAGCAATGAATTGGAATCGACAGAAACCGAAACATTCGATAATTTGCGGCCCGCAGACCCCGCAGACCCTGCAGACCGTACTTGACGAAGCGTTGAATAATCATTAAGAAATATGCCAGTTAATATTGTTACATTAGGCGTTTGATATTCGAAAAAAGAGTAAGTTTTTGAAAAAGTTTTATGAAATATTTTTTACAGTTCAGCAGTGTCGTTGTATAACGTGAAGCGTCTTCAGTCGAAAGCTGTGCTTCTTTAAGAGATGAGCTCATATTGGCTCGCCAGTTTGTCTGAGCTACCTACACTGTATGTAGTTATGTGCACGTGTGTGCGTGACAGTTCTGCCGTCCTTTAACTAAAAAGCCGTTAACCCTCAAATGGTCAATTTTTACTTTTTAATAGAAAGTGATAGAGTTTTAAATTCTCTATCTTTCTGTCTAAGAAACATTTTTATAACATAAATAGTTCCAAAGATATGGACATCTTTTAGGCCGTTAAGTAACATAATTTTTGATGATTCCATCACTTGAAAGCGTCTAACCCACACTTCTTAGCTTAATGTACTTTAAAATACCTTAACTGCCCGATGTGATGATTATTTTCTAGCCTTCTACTTAACTACAAGCACGTTATCTGATTTTTCTTGACTATAAAGACGCTAACGGACTATAACTTCTTTATAGTTAGCATTTAAAGAACAGTTTATGTGAAAAAATTTACTTATTTGCAGTTACCAGCCCTTAACGCTGTTTTAGTTAAGCATGTAATTCTGCACATTTCCCAGAATACTTAGCTAAAAAGCAGCTAAGCCTCATTACTTAGCTAAAAGGCAGTTAGCCGACTCTCGCGCCGCTTTCACTCCGGGGTTGAGTGGGGTGCGGGTGCCCTGCTCAATCCATCCGCCGTCCCGTCGGACTAAATCTTTCCACCCGGAGGGCACTGACACTGACTCTGTCAAAGATATGAACTACGAGATCTAACTAAGATCGAAGAAGTGACGATACAGATGAAGATATTGAAACAGAAAAACCCAAAACGACAAGAAAACAAAATCAAAAGTCATTTAGTTATTCAGACTAGGCTGAGAATCAGCACTTTTCGAACGTCAAAATTACAAAAGACAGTCCCCAAAACGCCCGCCCTTCACCACTTCCTAGTGCTTACTTACGATCCAAAAAAATAAATACAATAAAATCAAAGAGCTAGCGAGTCTCTTTAATTCCGTCATCTAAGAGGGTACAACGCCCGAGGCGTGGAGCAGAGATGCGGTGGTTCTGTTCTTCAAAAAAGGTGACAAATCCTCGCTGAAGAACTATAGACCCATCTCACTGCTGAAACACTTATACAAGCTGCTCTCGAGGATCGTCACGGACCGTCTCGCGAAGAGACATGTCGAGTTCCAGCCGCCAAATCAAGCCGGTTTTCGAAAAGGCTTCAGTACCATAGACCACATCTATGTTCGGCAAATTATACAGAATACCGCGGAGTATAACCAGTCCTTGTGTATAGCATTTGTGGACTACGAGAAACGATGCGACTCCGTCAAAATATGGGCAGTTCTGGCCTTTCTGCAACGATGTCGAATTGACTGACGCTACATCGAAGAGACGAGAGAGAGAGAGAAAGACAGAAAGAGCGCGCGCGCGCGCGTGCGGTGAGATGTTTGTACGACGCTGCCACAATGACTTTTCAGATCCAGGATCAGAAAACAACCTCATCCAAAAAATGGAGGCTCCATTTAGGTTGTGCAACATCTGGTCTAACTGTTTCAGCGTCTGTTCATCTTGTTCGATTTGCCGATGACATCGCCATATTGACTAAGTCTCTCCAGCCGAAATGGAGCCTCTCGGTGGGTTGGCTTCAGCTTAAATTTGGACAAGACAAAATTCATGTACAATTCGCACATCTTAACGAGTCCAACCAAAGTTTTGAAGGATTATGTCTACCTAGGGCAAGTCAACCAGCTCAGTAGACACAACTTTGAGAAAGAAGCCGACTGAAGGATCCAGTTGGGCTGGGCAGTATTTGGAAAACTTTGTCTTGTCGCCTATCCCGCAGTGTTTGAAGACTAAGGTCTTAACCAGTGCGTCCTGTCTGTCATGATATACGTTGCCGAAACGAAGACATTGACGGTCGGGCTGGTCCACAATTCAAGGCCGCTTAGCGCGCTATAGAGCGAGCTATGCTCAGTCTCTTTGAAGTATAAAATCAGGAATGAAAATATCAGGAAAAGAACCGCAGTTACCGACATAGCTTGCAGAGTAAGCAAACTGAAGTGGCAGTGGGCTGGCCATGTTTGTCGAAGGACCGATGGCCGGTGGAGCAGACGAGTCCTGGAGTGGAGACCGCGTATCGGCAAGTGTCGAGTGAGCCCCACCAACTAGATGGATCGACGGCCTACATAAGGTGGCTAGGACAAACAGGATGCGGAAGGTAGAGGACAGGGTGTTATGGCGCAGCTTGGGAGAGACCTTTGTCTAGCAGTGGACTGCGATAGGCTGAGTATATTGATGACTGTGTTTAATTTAGATATTGTTATGTTCCTAAATACTTAAAACTACAACCTTTTACTTATGGATCCGTCCGCATAGAGGTTGGTAAACGATATCATTTCGAATAATTAACCCACGGGAATGAACTACTGGTATAAAAAGTATTCAATGTTTTATTCCAGGTTATGGTCTACCAGTGTGCCAAATGTATCTATCTACACTTGAAAGTGCTGCTTATGTTTTATTATTTATTTAGTGTGCAATTTTACTACATATTTTATTAGGTACTTTTATTTGTTATAATATTTAAATAATTTAGGACTGAAGTTGCCTCATGTCTGATATAATGTAGCCTTTAGTTTATTACAATAACTGGGTTAGAAGTTTTCTATTAAATCAATGGTTGAATTGAGCTCATGACCTGTTAGATCATAATTAGTTATAAGTTGATTAATATTGCGTATTAAAATTATAAGTAATTCTTTTATCTTTTAAATGTTGAATTATATTTTTGATTTTTAAAAGAACATGATGTTAGTATTTAATTAATTACTCACATATTTCCATATGAATGCTACACTATACAGAAGTTAACCACAAGCGAAATATTTTTAGCCACCTTTTAGTTAAGTAAAGTAGTTAAGAGTTTACAAAAATTCCATATAACATTGCCAACAATTAGCTAAAAAGCATCTAAAGCCCCGTAACTGCTCATTAGGAAGTTATTGAAATTGAAATTAAAGCGAATGTCATGACTATAAAGCAGTTATGTCACTTAACAACTTTTTAGTTAAGTATTTCTAAACAAAATATAACAAACATTATGAAGCTTAACATTTTAAATAAATTACTTGACTAAAAAGCCGCTAAGGTATGGATAACGGCCTTTTAGTACAGTAATAAGATGCAATAACTAGGTTACATGCTTAACAAAATGAGAAAAATGAATTTTAAAATTAATTAATAATAGTTATTGGACAAAAAGGGTTATCTACGATAAACAGAAAGAAATATCAATTGATGTGTCCAACAATCATTATCCTAAGTATCATAGTTTTTAAGAAACAACGATTCCCACGTTTTTTGGCATTTACTCCGAAACAACTTTTTGGGCTTAACGGCCTTTTAGTTAAAGGACGGCAGAGTTGGCAACTTGCATCGCGACATAGCGCGCGCGAGTCGCGGGGGCACGGGAGGCTGGTTGTACTCTAGTTTATTTACCATGACCTTTTAATACATCTGTCAGAAAGCTTGTTACTAAAAACGGTAATCATTGTCTTTTCAATAACAAAAAATTGAACAAGGGACAGAAAACTTCAGTGTTCGTAGTGTGCGCCGTACGGTCAGGGAAAGAGAATGTTTGGGAATTTGATAATCAACAGGGGACGCCATGACCTAAACATGGTGTGGATTTGCAGTGTTTTTTAAGGAATTTTTCACTTTTTGTATGGAAAATATAAAAAATTATTACCTACATGTTGAGTTTTAGGGGTTTATGGGTTTCCTAAAGGGGGTCGAAATTTTCATTATTTTTGCGATAGGACACACCATTTTCGAGATATAAGCAATTGAAAAAAAAAAGATACAGTAGTTTTTGCACTTGAAATCGAGGTGTTGGTGTGAATTTCTATTCATGACGACTAATTTTATTCCACACCTTTTTACATGCACACTTTATTTTAAATTAAAAAAAATAAACAAATTGAACCAAATCAACAATAGCGGAAAGAGGTGTCGTTGTTCGATGGCTTCATAATGGCGGTTCGATGGCCAAAATACTATTCAAACACGATAGACACAAGTGTCAAATACACTTAAAAATATTACAGACTACCAATAGTATTAATAGTCTTACTGTGGCGTTTCAATGGCACCACAGTGGCAAGTTAATGACCAATAAATAACTTGTAGAATGCCAAATGTCAATGACTATTCTATTGAGACACTACTGACACACTACCGACACACGATTGACAAGTTAGTATTTTACAGAATCGGGCCCCTGGTTTTATGACTTTTTACTGGTAACTGTTCATTTTTAGTAGTCAGCTGCTCCGTAGCACGTTTACTAAGTGTTTTAACACCGTCGGGGGTATGTGAAGCGGCGACATCCCTGCACACAGGTTTTTAGTCCGACTAAAACACGTGGCCGAGATCTGAGATCCGGCAAGAAGGACCACTTAAAGTTGTGTACAGCACGCAGGTACGCGATTAGGCAAATGAAACAGTTAATTAAATATGTTGAAAGTGTGAGGCCTCACAGCAGCGACAATGAGTGTGCGTTTGGCGCGGCGTGCGAGCTATTCGAGCACTGAGGACAAACTGCCGTCGGAGCGCGCGTCACCGCGCGTGCAAGCGCGAGTGAAATGTTTGCCAAGCAAATGTGAGCTCTACGGCTCTTGGTGTTCTAACGAGACGACGTTTTCTCTCACATTTGGTGCCGATTCTCTTGTTACAAATGCCTCTAAACTAAACTAAAAATCATAAAAATTTAGTTTATTCCTGTCAAATGACGATTTCCCATTCTGAATGATTTCCATTCTTGAATGAGCCCTGGCGGCTGATAGTATGTCATGCTCACACAAATGTCTCGCTGACGGTGGCGAGTGTGTTGGATCATTTAGCTCCCTTCAAAATGATTGAGCTGAATGGTGTTGATCTATGCGTCATGTTCGTGAACGGGCGCCGTCAGTTGGGGCTGGTCATCACTTAGCTGCCTCGGCTTATTTTTAATTATTTTATTTTGGATTGTTGTTTTGTTACTATTTGCTGTACTCCGCGAAAGTTTCTTTTTTTTACATCGGTCTCACATCCTACTAATATTATAAACGTGTATAATTATAAATTCAAAATAAATGATGTAACTAATATTTTTGTAAAAATATATATTAAAAATCACAATTATTATTATTTCAAAACATTTGCACGCCATAGTATGTGGCAAACATGTCTGAATCAAGTTTGTTTATGTTATCTATCTTGCATGCACTTATTATTAAGTATTGTATGTGACGGCATATTGTCTAGCAGCTGCGAGAGACGACGACTAGGTGGCGCTAGTGGAACGTGCACCGGACGCATCATAGACAAATCATTCACTCTATCGATCATTTGGCTTAAAGGACTTGGTATCCAATCCAGTAAAATATTGTAACGTTTCCCCCTCACTAGCGAGCAGCCTTTATAAGGAGCTGCGCGGTTGAGTCTGTACGCATTTCCAATGGATGCGTCTTGGTGCACGGACCACTGTCTCTCGACAGTCAGACTGCCCAATTATTGGATGTGGAACGCTGTCTCTGACAACTAGTACTGTCCTTATTGCGGTGGGTGCATGGACCACTGTCCCTGACAGTCAGTACTGCCCTATGTGACCGCCCTCAATGTCATTATTAGTTATTTAATAATGAATTAATTTAATTTCTATATTTTAAAGATTTAAGATAACTGATTGTTCAATTGAAATAAATTTATGTATTAGTTTTACTTCTGATGTCTTGGCCGAATCCGACATCAGAAGTGGGATCGGATTTTCCGCCCACCTCTGGCACTTCAAAATTAACTGATGCTTTACTACCCCGATTCAATGCACCACCATAACCTTTTACAGCGTTGATACCGTTTGATCCTGATGACCCTAATTCAAACATAGAGAGCTGGTTGTCTGCTGTCAGACACCATAATTAAGAGCAAAATTTTGATAGGTGTTGATTTAATCAGGACGTTGTCTTCGAGGCCGCGCAGCCACATCTTCTTGTGGATCTGTCAGCTGCCTATGGTGCAGTCGACCTCGGGCGGTTGCTGTGGAGGGTGGAGACATTGATAAGCGATCGGAACTTTGTCCGAATGCTCCGAGAACTTCTCTATAGTCGTCGGTTTCGGGTCCGCCTTCTCTCGGAGGGAGGTCGTTGGGGAGCGCGTAGGGGCGGCCTGCCGCAGGGTGGTGTTCTGGCACCGCTTCTTTTTATTATCTCTGCACAAGCGACCAACCGTCCAGCCCCGGCGAGTCCCGCTTCCTCTATGCAGGCTACCTTGCCCTCACGTCCCAAGCCACCGCCTTTGGGTGGGTTGGGGACCACTTGTCAGGCGCTCTTGGTGATTTGGCCGCATTGCTTCGCTGACTCACTCAAGCCCAATCAGAGCGGGGGCCCAGTCTTACATATTTGATCTCCGCAGTGGAGGTGCGGGCCGCAGACTTGGCATCGTTTGGGATGGGGTGTCCATCGAGCACGGCGGCTCTTCTAAATATCTTGGTGTTGCCCTGGACAGGTCTTTGACATTCGGCGAAAACTGCGGGAACATCGAGCAGAGGGTGCGCACTCGCGGCGGTCTTCTTCGTCGACTGGTCTCATCGAGGTGGGGATTCGCGTGCCCCGTGTGGAGTTCTGCCCATGCGGAGCTGGTGGATGCAGCTTTGGGCGAGACGTACCGGATCATCGCTAGTTGCCTGGAGCCGACACCGGTGCAGGTGTGTGCTGTGTCCGCTGGCAGGGGTGGCGTTGCCGGTGGTTCCCGGAGCGGTGGCGGGCTCCGGCGGGAGAGCCGAAGTGGTTTCCGACACGCGACATCCATTGCATGACGGCATCCTTGTGCCACAGGGGCTAAGGGGCTGAAACGAGTTTTTTTTTAGGTGTTTCGTCCCACTCACTGGCCAGCCGTCGTAGGGGGGATTGAAGCATGTGGCGAGACAGTGCTTAATTGCCCGGGCCGTTTGTTCCACCTGCTGAGGACCTCCTACCTGGACATAAGTTGCCTTGGGTGGCCTTGGGGTCTTTGGACGGACTCTGGGCCTTTGTTGGCCGAGGTAGGGAGGGCCTGTTCAGGTGGAGATTCATGGATGGCTCCGCCTTGGAGTGTGGATGTGGTGCTGTTCCTCAAGCGGTGGGACGCTGGTTATCGTGTCCTGCGTGTCGTCAGCTGCACGTTTCAGTAACTGGCGGGCGCTAGTGGTGGCGCCAAGTATGTGGCCGGGTTCTGGGTCGAGTGCAATTGGATTGCTATCATCGCGCTAAAAATAAGAAGCCACATTACTGATTAAGTTACCTCCCAGTCAATATCAATGGGATGATATACTGGAGACTTTGAAAACTCTGTTCTCTCGCTCTTTGGCTTAGCAATGCCCCTTTCCATTTTTTTCAAAAGGCTACTACTACTTTAAAGCCGATGAAAGATGAAAAGATTTTAGTTTTCACGGATGATATACTTTCAATTTCAAGATATTGATGAGGGGCATAACCTTTTAGACAAATTACTTAAAACGTTGTCCAATGCAGGGTTCTCGTAAGTGTTTGACCCTTCCGTGCTCATTGAACTTCATACCGATGCAAGTAGTATATGTTGCAATTCTTATCCAAAAACATATTGGTACCCCTCTTGTTGTAGCGTATTGTAGTAGGAAGACCATAGATGAAGAGACACGATATCACTCTTACGAATTAGAGACCCATGCGGTAATAAAAGCGATCGAACATTTTCGTCATTATTTGCGTGGACGGAAGTTCACTGTATTAACGATTATAACTCCTTCAAAGCTTCTCACTCAAAACGTGATTTGACTTGCAGTCAAATCAGGTTCACCGTTGGTGGGCTGTATTGCAGGCCTACGATTCTAATATCGTGTAAAAGGATGGTCCAAAATGGCTCATGCAGATTTCTTGTCTCGCAATTTTTTAAATGATGAATTATTCTGAACCTCGTAAAATAAAATATCTTGTATTTGATATAGGTTGCTTAATTGTAGAACAAGAACGCAAATCGGAACTTTTCTGAAATAATATCAAAATTCCGTATAATGAATTACCTGAAGAGATATCGCATACGTATGATTTAAGTCAAGGAATATTGTATAGGAAGATAGAACGTAGTTTCCAGTTGGCTAGCTACCTACTTTACCCCGTTCTTTGGTCCTTAATTAGCCATGTTCATAATTAAATATAACATTAAGGTTTTGACTAGACTTTGTCAAACTTTACGAATTTTATGGTTTGTAAAAAAAAAAAAAAAGTTTATTAATTGTTGTGTAGTATGTAATACTTCTAAAGGCCCTTCAGGTGCACAGCAAATGCAGTTGCATTCAATTCCTAAACATCCAGTCCCTTGGCACACTATTCATTTAGATCTAACTTGAAAACTTTCGGGAAAAGTGATGGTAAAGAATATTCTTACTGTTATAGAATGTAATTCTAATAATGCCTGGAAGGATGAATTTTGAGAGATTCAACTTGCTCTTAATAGTACACGTTCCAAGACCACAGGTTTTACGCCTATGGAAATGATGTTTGGCATTCAAGGTTACTAGCTAAAGTAACTCCTAGTTCTTTTGAACCAACTTAAATGTTGAAACGGCTCGTTCATCTGCATCAGAAAATATTAAAAAGAGTGGCTAACGCTGACACTATACGGTTTAATAAGGGAAAAGCCTGGGTTAAACCTTTTGCAGTAGATGAATTTGTCTTTGTTAAATGTGAGGAAAGACACCAAAGAAAATTAGATTAAAAAAAAGAAAATTAGGGACCTTTAAAAATTATTCGTTTTAGATAACGATCGTTATGAACTGAAAAATATTAATGGCTCTATAGGACTTACAAGTACGCACATGACAATTTGAGAGTACTCGTAGTAGAGGTCAACAAGGTTTTCTCGAAATTTCTGAAAATTGTGAGTCTGATGACGATGAACGGTCCGTGACGGCAGTTGATTTACCTAGTAATGTAAATGATGAAAAATAAAAAAATGAAATTAGTGGAAAACTCTTTGCCATATTTAGGAGATCATAGTTCTCAAAACTTAAATGCCAGTAGAGTCTCAGAATCCGAAGAAACATTATCAGATATTGTTTCACAAACAGTAACTATTAATTCTGATACTTTCGTTTTACTGTAATTTTTGGCGTTCGGGGGTGCCTTTGGTGTGCCTAGTTGAAATGAATGATTTGACTTTGACTTTGATTCTGAGATGACTGTTCTGTACAGACTGTGACTGTGAGCTGAAGGGGTTTCACCTGCTTTTGTGGGTTGACAACCTAGTCCAGCGCTTTGTGAGCTGCAGGGATCTCATCCATGGGATGAGTATCTAGACCAGCAAATATATACTGTAGGGGTTACAAGAGTTGTGACCTAGTCCAGTAGAGGCTGTAGGGGTTTCACCTACTTTTGTGGGTTGATTACCTAGTCCAGCGCTCTGTGAGCTGCAGGGATATCATCCATGGGATGATTATCTAGACCAGCAAATATATACTGTAGGGGTTACAAGAGTTGTGACCTAGTCCAGTAGAGGCTGTAGGGGTTTCACCTACCTTTGTGGGTTGATTACCTAGTCCAGCGCTCTGTAAGCTGCAGGGATATCATCCATGGGTTGATTATCTAGACCAGCAAATATGAACTGTAGGGGTTGCAAGAGTTGTGACCTAGTCCAGTTGTAGCTGTAGGAATCTCACCTGCTTTAGTGGGTGACGATTTAGACCAGCATGTTTGAACTGCAGGGGTTTTCTATTAAAGAAATACCTAGACCAGTGATATTTGATATGTAACGATGATGACGATGTAAATTGATGACGAATTAATGCACTCGAGGACAAGTGATTTATCAGAATGGCCGTGACGGCATATTGTCTAGCAGCTGCGAGAGACGACGACTAGGTGGCGCTAGTGGAACGTGCACCGGACGCATCATAGACAAATCATTCACTCTATCGATCATTTGGCTTAAAGGACTTGGTATCCAATCCAGTAAAATATTGTAACGTTTCCCCCTCACTAGCGAGCAGCCTTTATAAGGAGCTGCGCGGTTGAGTCTGTACGCATTTCCAATGGATGCGTCTTGGTGCACGGACCACTGTCTCTCGACAGTCAGACTGCCCAATTATTGGATGTGGAACGCTGTCTCTGACAACTAGTACTGTCCTTATTGCGGTGGGTGCATGGACCACTGTCCCTGACAGTCAGTACTGCCCTATGTGACCGCCCTCAATGTCATTATTAGTTATTTAATAATGAATTAATTTAATTTCTATATTTTAAAGATTTAAGATAACTGATTGTTCGATTGAAATAAATTTATGTATTAGTTTTACTTCTGATGTCTTGGCCGAATCCGACATATGTATACACATGTTTGGGCAAATAAATCTAATCTAATCTAATCTAACGTGGCAATGCTGCCAGCCTTTTGGGCACGTTTCCTGTTGACAGCGATGCGGACGAGTTTTTTGATGCCCTTTTTTTAGAATGTAAGCCCTGTTGATACATACATATTAAATGTACATATAAATTAAATAAAAAAAAAAATATGTTTGAACAAGGATATTTGTATCGGCGGAAAAATTATTTTTAAATTTAGAGATTTTTTATGCAGAATAGCTGTAAGATTCTCATAGCAAAAAGTAAGGAATTTTAGTGATAGTTTAGTTAGTTTAGTTCGGTGTACATACAAGAGAATCGGCACCATTAACCGACTTCGAACAAAAAAGTGGTTATTTTTATTAATGTACTATTTATTTTGATAGAAAAATGTAAAATATGCTTAAGGTCGCAGTAGCGAGGTCTCACTTACTAATTTATTTTATTTATTTATTTAAACATGGAAGACTTACAGCTTAAAAACTAACTAGAAAGGAAAACATAGTCAACAGAAAGCCAATTACAAGTCTTCGCTTGTAGAAATAGACTGGTTTATTAAAAATGTTTTCCGTATGTAACAAACACTCTTTGCTAAAACCTATAAAGATAGATAGAATACTTTTTGTCATACCAGTTCTTTGTGAATTTCTAGTTTATTAAGTGCAGTATCTGTAATTTTCCGCCGATACTGCCGACTTGCCGATATTAGCCACACCGCCAAACGATACTGCCGACTTGCCGATATTAGCGACACCGCCAAACGATACTGCCGACTTGCCGATATTTGCGACACCGCCAAACGATACTGCCGACTTGGCGATATTAGCGACACCGCCAAACGATAGGTACTGCCGACTTGCCGATATTAGCGACACCGCCAAACGATACTGCCGACTTGCCGATATTAGCGACACTGCCAAACGATACTGCCGACTTGCCGATATTAGCGACATCGCCAAACGTCAGTGACAGGCTGTGGATGCTTGCTTGTTTGTGCTGCCCGACTCCTCTCGTGCACAGTCATCGGCGACAGAACACCCCTCGTATCATGCAGGGGACGCACACGAGCCATACTTACATAACATCCACTGCCTCAGTACTGTCGATGTCGCTAGGTACTATTATTGTTTTTTTTTTCGGGATAACAAAATGGTTACAATGTATCTGGAAGAAATACCTAGTAGCGGACCTCCGCAAGTAAAAAAAGAAAAGATATTTGAATAATTACTGTAGAATTTAAGATTTATTAAATTACAAGAAAATCCATTAGAGTAGATTTTTAAAATAAACTTTCTTTGTTCGAGCTAAAGTAGTGAACCTTCTGATCTTGCCTGCTACTGTTGGTGACATTCGTAGGCATGGTAGGGTGATGCGAGTCCCGTGACGTCAGTGATGACGTCAGCCAATCAGGAAAACTCGAGGATGTTCACGAGCCTTTCAACAATGTGGGAAACATTGTTTATTCGTATCTCTTTGTCCAGCTGAATATTGAAACTGGTTAAATTATTATTATTTCAACTTCAACGACATCTTTACTCTCTTTATGCTTTTTCTCAAAAGGAAAAACGGAACTCTTATAAGATCACTTTGTTCTCCGTCTGTCTGTCCGTAAGTCAAGACCCTTTTACTCAGGAACGCGTGGAGTTATCAAGTTGAAATTAATATCAAATACTCGGGGCTGCAATCCCTTGATGATGAAAATGATGGGGAGCAGCAGATTTGTTTCGCAATTAGTTGCTGCGGTATACACTAAACGGAAGCCTCTTTTAAATATATTGTTAACCGTTATCGGAAAAAGAAGAGAAGCGAAACATACAAATTATTTGATATGTTTAGCTCTCTTGGCGCGACACTGTGAGTACTGTGACTGCGTGAGCCTGTGCCGAGTGTTGTTGGGAGTAATTTTACTGAGTGTCGTACTGTGTCGCGGGATGAGCGCAGCGCTTGAGATTTAATGGTCCGTTGTGCCGTGTGCGCCGGCCGCCTCGAGCCGCGCGCGCATTTACAAAACAATTATAGATAATGCTTGCGCGCCAATTTTTTCCTTTTTTGTGTATCTCTGTGTATTGTCGCGGAGCCGAGCCGCGGAGCGCGATGGAAATAATAGGGAGCTGGCGTCGCTGGGTTTTAAGTACTTATATTATTTAATATTTTATCGTGATGAAAACATTTTCAAATAAGTACCTACCTACTCATGCAAGAATTACTATTTCATCTTAGGATTAGGAAATTTCTTTATGAATGGGATTTAAATTTTTACTTTTAATATTTCACAACAAAATAGGTACTTTTAGGATTTTACAAAATGTTCGGTCCGACATCCAACCCCTTACATAAAGTAAGAAAAAAATAATAATTAAGAAACTACTTCCAACTAGATAAAGCCGCTCCGAGCCGATCGCGGGGAAATCCCGATAGCCGAATAATAAATTCAAACTTCAAGTTGTTCGGCGGCAATATCATTTTCTTAGCTCCACTTTGTATAATCGAGTAAATAAACAACTGCCGTGCTATTCTGTAAAAATATCACCGTGAAAACTTAGGTGAAGTGAGCTTAAAGTGAGCTGTCAATCCCTAGCTAGCCCTAGCGTCAGGTGGAATGATATCTCACTTCACCTACATTTTCACGGTGAGATTTTTACAGAATAGCACTGCTCAGAATATATATCCACTGACCTTGCGTGAATGTCGAAGGATCACTGATAAATGGCTTCATACACTCACTTATGAAGAATTAGAAGCATAATATGTAAAAACCTAAACTCACTTTCCAAATGCCTTTTATATGTATAACATGCGCAAACACACCCTTACACATGCACACAAACCCTTTAACACTCCATGAACAAACACACATCACATCATCTCACATAAAATTACAGTGAAAATATTGTTTAGTTTTAATTAAGATATAATTTTTAATTTTGTTTTATTTTTAAGTTTGGTTTTTAGCCTTTTACTTTTGCTTTTGTCGACTTTTGGAGGCGGGCGTTAATGACTGCGACACACTTTTATACTAATGCAGTTTTTATCGAACAGAGTTTCTGTAAACTGAGTTTTCGCTGCAATACATTTAATTTAATTTAATAATTGACGAGAGGATCGCTTAGCGCCGACAACATGGGAGTGTTGCAGAGGACATTAGTGAGGCCAGCAGAACACACCAGTAGAAGGACCACTCCTTACAGCGGACAGAAGAAACTCACATAAACCGTCCCTGACAGTCATACGACCATCTAGCTAGAACCACTGCACTTTCCGTTTATAGGGGCCTCTGTAGTCGTTTGTAGGTAGTTGAACACCTACTAACAGCGTTAGCCTTCTGTAACTACTTCCGCTGTGGTCGTGGCGTGTTGAAATGCATGAACATTGCATGTGCAAATGAACTGTTAATATACACGCGTTTCATTCAAATCATTTTCAAGATGGCGTAATAATGTCCACTCTCAGCATGAAACGGCGCTTTCCTCTAAACCTCGGCTACACTCATTCAGATTTTTTTTGAGATATGCATCGAACTGTATCATACCGTACCTTATTGCAGGGGCGGCTCATGATAAACAGTAAGTAATTGTTTTCAGAAGAAACAGATATATTTTTACACGCTCTCAGATTATTTTAGACTAGCCATGTTGTCTAAATAAGTAAAGCTAGTACCATCGATATCCGTGGCTAGTACCTATTTTTCGTGGACTAACAATAAAACCGATCTAATTAAAACGATTCGCACTTGCTTATCGTTTACTATAGTGGTCGATACTTATCGATGCAATAGATAATTCGAAGTAATACGTGTGCCAGTCGGGAGTCACGCGCGCCGTTTCACCGCGTGATAAGGAATAAATCTGTCTCGATACTTATCAAAATGAAATGATTGCACAGTGCGAAAGCGATCAGGACCCCTAGCCCCTCCTCCCTGACTATGCGCTCCCAGCCTATGAATAAAAATGAATAATCAGTGTTGAGTTGAACAGAAATGAATTACCTATGGATGGTGACTCCGGGCCCCGAACGCGGCCATTTCCGATGCCCGCTCAATTTCCTCCAACATATCTATCATGGACGTTCATGGACGCTCAGTATTGGTGCCGGGGGATGGGAGAGTCGTCGGTGGGGGAGGGCGAGGGGGGGGGGTCGTTTCATCTTGATGACATACAGGTTGCACATTCGCATTTTTGTATTAACGGACATTTTGGTGGCGGAGACGACCTGCGGGGAGACAGGCTGCTGTCAGATACAATAGGAGTTAAAAAGAAATAGAATAAGAATAAGTACTTATTGCATACAGGCGTGAAGAAACGCGTTCAGAAGACATTGCATACAGGCGTGAAGAAACGCGTTCAGAAGACATTGCAATTACTGCAGTTGACACTCGTATGTCAGTACTTTGGTACATCGCCAAACATTAAAACTAAGCAGGTTAACGAGTCAATACGTCTCACTATAATCATTATCATACACAAATGTTTTAGACGATGACGGGCAGTAGCCGGTCGTGGAGAACGCTGACAGCGCGGCGCCGCCGCCGGCGCGGTTTACATAGTCTGAGTAAAAAGATAAACAGCCAACAAACGCCTTCGTTTCGCTCTCTGTAATACAGCCTTATTGTGCACCATTATACAATTGAAAGCGCACACTCCAGCTCGCGGGTGTTGTTTATGAACACTTTTATAGTCCATTACGATTTATTCCGGTCTGATCCCCGGATAATAGCCGAAAGGCAGATAAACAGATGCATCACGTCGGTGACGTCGGGGGTCACCTGAGTTCAACTCGATTAATCTACTCGCTGCTGGTGCATGTTTTATATCCACACTGATCCCTTGGCACAAACTGATCGCTGGGCACAAACTGATCGCTGGGCACAAACTGATCGCTTGGCACAAACTGATAGCTGGGCACAAACTGATCGCTTGGCACAAACTGATCGCTGGGCACAAACTGATCGCTGGGCACAAACTGATCGCTAGGCACAAAAATCGCGCTTTTATAACCGTGCGAAATAACTCCTAAATACACGCGGTCACCTTTAAACGCTACTTGTCAGATACACGGCTTGCAGAGGTCAACAGATAGGTAAATTGTAGTCGGTCTAGGACAATCATTTGGGACAAGACAATGTATATCCATACATAAGTATAGAGCAGTATCACGCGCGCCTCAAAGAGATGTCAGCATTAAGGAAGGGGCCCGCCAGGGCCAAAGCCTGCCGGGGTAGCGGGATCGTCCGAAAGGGTTACCGCTGCCCCGGAAGATAAAGGGCTAAGGAAGGAACACGGGTGGGTTTTAGTCAGTAAGAGTCTGACACTCCCTTCCGCTCCACCCAGAGCGGGAGGAGTCATTAGATGATTTCCCATCCAAAAAAAAAAAAAAAGTATATAGCAGTATAGGTATTTATATATATATATTTTTTAATGTCACTGTTTGTCTTGTTATCAATGACCTTTGATTTAATGGATCCGAGCCTTTGTTGTAGGGAAAATATACCTACATAATAATGTCATACTGGGACATTAAATATATCCTTGAAATGGACGTAAGTACTACCGGATGTAACCTTAAAGCACAACAGAAACGATACGAATCAATGATGAAAAGAGGTCTGTCATCAATGAGTCGGTGAGTTTCACTTATCGCTGGCCACTCCATACTAGCGAGTGATCGTGGTGGCACAGGTCGGGAAAGCGGACGCTGGCAGCGCGCCGGCCGCCGGACACAGAAGACAGTCGGTCACCTCTGCATTGTGTAATAGTGCGTAACGAGTGCGCGCGGGATCCCCGCGGCGGCGGCGCGGGCGCACGGCGGCGTCACCACCCGTTATACTCCACCACACACCCTCGCAGCACAGAAGAACCACTCGCTCAAAGCTCTCTACGAGCCGAGCAGGTGCGAACGAGTCATTATTTAAAAATCCGTGGGACACTTGCTCACTCTCATTACAATTAGGAAATATTCGTTTCCTACACTTACGAGTAAAACATGAAGATTTGTATAATGACGAGAACAAGATGTCGGCGTCAGTTCCGACTTCGAGCACGTGCCAAAAGATTTTTGTACAGCTGTACGTATTTTAACCCAAATGTTGCAAAGTTGTGTGAGCAAACACTATGTTCGCTAAAGCGCTGCTGCACTGTATGTTCGCTAATGCGCTGCTACACTGTATGTTCGCTACTGCGCTGCTGCACTGTATGTTCGCTAATGCGCTGCTGCACTGTATGTTCGCTAATGCGCTGCTGCACTGGTGCTTCTGCTAGTTCCCAGGCAGCGTCGCCAGCAAGCGTGTGGCGCGGTGCCAGCAGCGCTGCCAGCACCTGGCACAGCCGCGCCTACTTATTGGCGCTTGCGCAACCCAGGTTGCAGGTAACTAGCCGCTGTAGGTTAGTGAGCCGTCCACAATACCATCATGGCTCCATCATGGGAACCTATCGTTGATTCCCTAGAGATGTGTTATGCAGCGAATCAGCCCTGCGACGGTTAGTTATGATGCCTTTTGCTAGGTACTTTCTCTTTATAAATTGAATTATTATTAAGTTTTTGTCCGACTGCGGCGAAGCCCAAAAGGAGGGTTATGTGTTTGACTTGTATGTAAGTATGTATTTATGTCCGTTTTTTTGTTCCCTCGCAACTCTTAAACGAATGAACGGATTTGGATAAATTATACGTCCTCAGATTTGTCTTGGTAGCGCGAGTGTCATCATTGGCTGACCAGGCAGGCGGGACCCATTCCATTTTTTTTATTAGGTACCTATATTTTCAAACTCAAATGGGTCCCGCCTGCTTCCAACTTTTATTTAATTTAAAATGGGCTTGTTTTTAGCCTTTCAGTATTTTTTAACTTGTTTTTTACCGCAGTCGGGTTTTTTTGTTTTTTTAATTTGTTTTTTTTTTTCGTTGTGTTACCTACCTCCATACCTACTTATTTCTGTATTCCTTCGGAAACCATACTGCTAAACAAAACAGCCATGCTGTATAAGTTGTGTTCAAGAACCAACACAAGGAGGTGTAAAACTCTGCCAAAGGAAAACGCAATGAACGTAGAGAAAAGAAACAAACATTTTCTACAGAGCTAGCTCAGAGGCAGTAATAACTTTTTTATTTAATGTCATGATAAATAACTGCAACCCGTTAAAGAGAGGGAAAATGAACGAATTAAATGAATCCCTTTGACTGCCAGTACCACGTTCCAGGTGAAGCAATCGAGTGAACACTCCAGTGTAGCCTAGTGTAGCCATGCGTGCGAGCAGTCTGTTGATACACTGGCAACACTGTTGATGTAGTGAACACTCCAGTGTAGCCTAGTGTAGCCATGCGTGCGAGCAGTCTGTTGATACACTGGCAACACTGTTCATGTATTGAACGACTGATCAATGAATACTTAAGTTGAGTGAGTACTTGACAGTATCAGCTACAGGCATCATAATCATCATAATCATCATAAGGCGCTCCCACTGCGACGGCTGGGAGGCGCTGTTGGTAAACATTAGTGCAATTTATTGTTTTGTAAAATATATTGAAAAAGAAACAAGATGGCGGTGTTAATTCCGATTTTGGGACGCGCCGGAAGACCCTGTGCACCTGACTAGGGCACCAGGGAGACTGACACTCTTAGAATATTGACGACAACAATGTTAGATTCTCCGCGATCCAAATAGTTACATTCCTCCCTACAGTACCTGTTCAAGAAATACTTAGATCATATAAATTGTTTTATTTTGCAAGAAATATTCAATTAACACTAGTGCATTGTAGAATTGAAGCCACCGACTAGAAGAATCATCAAAAGCATAAAAATGCCGGAGATGCAGTACATTTATGCATATAACTTTGTAAATAAGAATAATTACGTAATGTATTATACACTAAAACCTTCCTGAAAGTATGTAGATCACATTAATGAAAGAACTATCAAAATTGGTTCATCAGTTTTTGAGAAAATCGCGGACATACAACAATACATACCTACATACATATGTACCTACATACGGGTCGAATACAGAACCTCCTTTTTTGAAGTCGGTTAAATAAGTCGTGTTTTACCTTCTTTCTCAATAAACTGATCCATAGCGCTCGCCTCCCTGCCTCGGTCGTGTTCGTTGAGCGGTTTTTACTAAACTTCGTTGAGAGCTATTTGTTTTTCCTGACAATTAATCAAAGTCATTAATTTCCGCAATTTGGCGCTGAGCCGAGTGGCGTGGCGCCGACCAAAGCCGACCGCGCCCGAACAGAAGCTGAAGCTACCCGGCATGAGACGGTGTGACGACCGCGACCGAACAGAAGCTGAAGCTACCGGCATCAGACGGTGTGACGACGGCGCCCGAACAGAAGCTGAAGCTACCGGCATGAGACGGTGTGACGACCGCGCCCGAACAGAAGCTGAAGCTACCGGCATGAGACGGTGTGACGACCGCGCCCGAACAGAAGCTGAAGCTACCGGCATGAGACGGTGTGACGACCGCGCCCGAACAGAAGCTGAAGCTACCGGCATGAGACGGTGTGACGACCGCGCCCGAACAGAAGCTGAAGCTACCGGCATGAGACGGTGTGACGCAACCAGTCGGCAGCAGGACTCAGGCAGGAACCGATATGATTAATTAACATTTTCTAATGCGCACACGACGTTTCCCGATTAACGTATAACCCAGTTCTGACACAAAAATTTATAATATGCTCCGCGCGGCGACACACGTATTGGATGAGCTAATTCGGGATTTCGAGATGACAAATGAATGCTAATAACTTACAACGACAGAAAAACAAAGATGTAGGCGATAGTCACCTTCAGTGATGCTGTGCTAGTGTTAGCAAGTAGCTTGCAGGTGTAACTATGGAAGGGATGCCACCTTGCGCACTTCATCCTGTGCAAAGGTTCATAAGTTCATACGTTATGAGCCAACCCAACGTAGGAACTTATTATTATTATTAAAAGCCGGATATGTCCGGACGTACCAATGTGTCAACATTGCTACGTCCGGACATATCCGGATTTATGTTCGTATAACTCGTCAAAATGTAGGGAACAGCAGATTTTTTTTTCGCGATTTCAGGTTTGGTCCCATAGTAAAAGCTGTTTGTTATCATGAGTACAATCACGTGTTTAAGTATCGGCCACTAATTACCAGTCACCATAGAGTGACTTGACCGTGACGTATAGATACGTCACGGTCAATTCTATAACTGCAAATGTAAGTTTGTAATCATAAAAATATATATTTTAATGTAATAAAACTACAACTACGATTTGTTAAGAGCTCCAAAGGACCGTTGACCTACGTATTTGATATTAATTTCAACTTGATATCTTAACGTGTTCCTGAGAAAAAGCGTCTTGACAGACTGACGGACGGATGGACGGACAACGAAGTGATCCTATAAGAGCAGTTTCGCACTACATCCGATCCGAATACGAATTAAAGATCCGACTTCAATCCGAATTGGGAATGTTCTAAATTCTGACGGATAGAGTTCGGATCTAGTGCGCAACCCCTCATAAGGACTGGTCACTTTGGACCGGCATTTCTCGGATTCGGATCGGACGTAGTGCGAAACCGCCCTAAGGGTTCAGTTTTTTCCTTTTGAGGTGCGGAACCCTAAAAAATAATAATTTGTGTGCGCGTGCGATGACCTTAAATCTTTTACTTTTCCTCGTTCGTAACACGACGTGGCCTTGGCATTGGACGTTGGCCCACCATTTCACTGGTCGGTCGGTGCCAGTACATCATTCGAGGACAAGTTCAAGGTGCTGTGCCCGCTGCGTATATTGTGCTCACACGTCACGTCACAGATACGCGCAGAAGGCTCTCAGTACTCAACAAAAAAAGGTAGCAAACATATCGACTGTTACAGTAGATACGAGGTGGGACCATCGCCAGTGCGCCACGACTTGCCTCTTGCAACACCTTACGAGGTGGGACCATCGCCTGTGCGCCACGACTTGCCTCTTGCACTGTCGACAACTTGACACTCTATTAACTGTAAAGTTACCAGACCAATATGTTTGTTTAAAAGTAGGTTTAGAATAGGCCTTCCTGTTCTTACCCGTCGTATGCCGTGCGGCGTTGACGCAAGTCGAGCTAATTCCAAACACTACCTACTCCGTCCATAAGGCATATACTTACTATTGTACATGTAGGTATTACGACACGTTGACAGCTGAGAATAATTACGGAAACGTACGCTAATTAGAATTTCAGGAAAATGTATTTTAAACGTTTGAAAAGTGGCCGAGCACACTACTGATTGGATAGTTTTTGTAAAGAGACACTGTTTGAACTAGCTCCAATTATATTTTAGAACTTGATGTCATTGATTGGTTCTGTGCGCTGTGTTACTCATCTTTATTTAAACAGTAGCGATGGCCACACAAAGATTAAAAAACGATAATAGGGAGTTTTAGTTTTTTCCACTCAACAAGACAGTTCGCTTCCAATTACACAAGACGTCGAAAGACAAATCTGCGTTGCGAAAAAAGGAAGAAGTCTACTGGGAAGTGTCACTCTGTCAGAGCTTCGTGTGACAACACGGTTGTACACACGGTTGTACACGTCAAACTTCGTCAACGCGCAGCTGAAACTGTTCATCGTTTTTAGGGTTCCTTACCTCAAAAGGAAAAGTGGAACCCTTATAAGTATAAGATCACTTCGTTGTCCGTCTGTTGGTCCATCAGTCAAGACCCTTTTTCTTAGGAACGCTTGGAGTTATCACAAGTTGAAATTAATCAAATACTCAGAGCTGCAATCCCTTGGAGCGGTGAAAAAATCAAACTTCTAAGCCAACGCAATTAAAAGATACGTGCGTTTATGTTCCGAAATCAAAACCTAACCTAGAATACTTCCCGTTGACCTAGAATCATAAAATTTGGCAAGAAGCAATGTCATGTAGCACAAGTAAAGGAAAACATTCGAAAATCGTTTTGTAGTTACATTACAAAAAAATTAAAACTATTTACATACCTACGGAGCCCTCGGTGCGCGACTCCGACTGGCACCTGACCGGTTTTTTTTCTATATAATTATCTCGCTCGGCTCCACAAGAAATAGCTGGCACGTATTATATAGCATAATACGATAGGAAACATGGTGTGTCTGGCGAGGTGTTCGCTATCAGTCACGCAGCTCTGACACTAACAAATGATCCGAGTGGTGCCTCTGAGCAGTGTAACGATGAATATGAAGACACAGGAGAGCTAACACGCCATGTGATAAAACTAGAAGAGTCGAAAAACAACATGTTTACGCTAAACAGGTACGGAACCGCGAAGAATAACTGCAGCGTGTGTTTTGTTTGCTGAAAACATAATTATCCGGTTCGGTTTGGTGCTGTTAATGGTATTACAAGTATTATTATGCGGATAACGGTGCTGGTTGCGTTATTAGCCAAATGTTCTATAATTTATCTGTACTAGTATTAAGCATTATTACGCAATTATTTGTTGTCCTGAAGAAATAAAAAAAAATGTATGTGTAAGAATTATAATCTTTCTTGTAGCGAATTGTTCGACAGGTTGATTCTCATCTGTCGCTACAGATATAGCAAGAAAAGTGAACCTGTGCCAAGAGTTCTCTAGAATACGAAGTGACTGACGTCTGTACTGAGTTCACTTATGTGACTGTGAAACTGAAAGATGGAAGCTATGGAACACAACAAATCCTTTAGCTTTAGATCAGCTCTCATCGCGATAAAATATAAAATAAGTTCAATCACGTGCCGCTGCCTCTTCCCAACGGAACTATCTACTCGTCTTACTCAACAATAAAACTAACAGAATCGCCGAGATTAAGGTAGTATTTGTGAACACATACGCATCTGCCACACTTTTATAAGTATTCCATATGGAAACAAAAATGAGGTCCGAAATAAATTCGCAAGCCGTCCTAAATACCGCTGGAGCCCGGTATTTGTGTAAAGAAAACAAACAACAGGTGAACATAAGAAAAACGGCGGTGTTCAGGCCCTCAAAAACCCTAAGCCCGGGTCTCGGACCTTCCAAAGCCCATCAAAGAGGCATTCGCGCGGATCTCAAGGGGATCATAGCGCCGCACCACAAGGCAGCTCCAGCAGAGGAACAACTCCACCGGGAGCGCTCTTCACAACTCACTGATTCGACCTGTGAAAAGGTTTAGCGTTGAGAAGTAGTTATTTGGGTCACCAGCGTATTCATTAAATGGGGTTAAAATAGGGCACGAAATATCAATACAATTTTGTTCCAACCGAAAACGGTTTATCATTAACTTGCCACTTACCAGGTTTCATTGTAAGTATATAATGTATATATGTATAGTATCAACCATACTTGATGATATTATTAAAAATCTTATTTCCATTTGCAAATGCCTTTTTTGTTAAGGATTACTTTGTTTGCTCAAGTGGTCGCAGTACGTTGGCTGGTCGGACTTGGCCCACTGGCCGCACGGGTCGACTGGCCGTGTCCTCCGCGCATCGCTCGCAGTACGGCGGCTCTCGGCGATCGGCGGCTGATCCTAGCTTATCTGCTTATCTGTACAAAGGACGCTTTCTTTGTTTCTTATTACAAATGAGCCGATTACAAAGTTTTGACGAATAAGGAGGTGTTACGGTGGAGGCTTTCAGTCGAGAGTCGAGTTGTGAGTTGTTACAATGATAGACGTGAAGGACTAGCGTGTCACTTTTATTATGGGTAGGTAAAGATCGGTTTGTAGATGTAAGTACATTTAAATAAATCGTATAGGTTTTATTATGGGTAGGTAAAGATCGGTTTGTAGATGTAAGTACATTATGGGTAGGTAAAGATCGGTTTGTAGATGTAAGTACATTTAAATAAATCGTATAGGTTTTATTATGGGTAGGTAAAGATCGGTTTGTAGATGTAAGTACATTTAAATAAATCGTATAGGTTTTATTTTGGAGCTGTCTCTAAGGATTTATGGTTTATTTCCTCTAGCCGTTCAATATATTAATTTTGTTTTGGCTAGATATGTGAGTAAGGCCTTCAGACACAGTATTTATTTATTTATTAATTGGCCTATCTACAATTGTTACACTGTTAAACCCAATAGTACAAGCAATATACAAGCATAGTGTACAATATGATGCGATAGACACAGCATGCAAAAAAAACTAAATTATAACATTTCATTTCATTTCATTTTCATTTTCATTTATTAAATTTACTCATGTTCACAAACATACAGGTATTAAGCATGCAGTTCTAGCCAATAGAAGACTTATACCGATTTAACAGCGGGTCCCAAACTAGGCACAGCCTGTATCTTGGTGACCCAAACACTATACATAGTTACTAATTGAATCTTCTGCTAGCGCAAGATTGGTTGATGATTTCATAGTAGGTAATGAATTATTATTAATTTACAATTAACAACTTAATTTTAATTTTAATTCATAATTAGTTATAAGCAAAAATGTGAGTAAAAGGAAGCTAAAATAGACATTCAAAACAGTTGAGGTGAGTAAGTGTGGGGTGTAATGTGTGTGTAGTTGTGTATGTTATCAGAGAGTGTGGTGGGTATTAACTTGAGCAGCAGAGTAAACTTTCT
The DNA here is from genome assembly GCA_914767645.1 of Hydraecia micacea. Taxonomy (NCBI): domain Eukaryota; kingdom Metazoa; phylum Arthropoda; class Insecta; order Lepidoptera; family Noctuidae; genus Hydraecia; species Hydraecia micacea. The sequence goes on along the minus strand of OU611794.1, from coordinate 17,101,660 downwards.
GTTTCGTCATAAGTCCGGCCCAGCAACCATTCCCTGAGTTTGGTTTTTGTCTCAGAGTAGATTTTCGGCACAGTAAAAGTTTTGCTTATAGCATTGAACACTCGTATGGGTAAACACGACGAAAACCGGGTCGCGAAGAGGGTTTTTGTTTTTGGAAGTGGGATTCGTTCGGGTATTTTCCTTCCCCTCTTGCTGCAACTAGAGCGATTTCTGTTGTGTTTTAATAGGTTTAGTAGTGACGCTAGGATGAATAGTTGCCGCACGCGTAAAACCCCAGATTCCTTGTAGAGTTCGTCTGTTGAAAAACGCCGCGGCCTTCCCAGAAGCACCTTGAGGACGGCACGCTGGGCCCGCTCCAGCTCCAGCATGCAAGTCTTGGCGGCGCTACCCCAGACACTTACACAGTATTGTAGGACAGATTGGCAAAGGGAGGTATAAACCTGTATACATATATTTTTGGGAGCACTGGCTCGCAAGAGTTTCGCCACGTAAATGAATTTGCGAGTCTTTTTCGCAAGTGTTTGAATTTGTGCTTTGAAGGACAGGTTCTGATCAATTATGATGCCTAGATATTTTGTGCTTTCTACTCTGTCAATGGCATTACAGTTGCAATCGGCAGCGGACACGGGTGCTGCTGCCAAAACATTGCATCCGTTGTTGTGTATTTTCAAGGAATCGGTGCTTGGTCTGCTAGATCGAGTGACGTGAAAGGTCAAGAAATTAGTTTTTTTGAGGTTAAGTGTTAAGAGATTTTGTTCTAGCCATGCCGATATGATACTTATCCCTCTCTCAGCCGCATCCAGAGCCTCTTTCCAAGTAGCTCCATGAAAAATCACAGCTGTGTCATCAGCGTAGCAGATTACATCCGACTGTTTAATGTTAAGCCTCAGTATGTCGTTCATGTACATAATGAAGAGGGTGGGTCCCAAAATACTTCCCTGCGGCACCCCGAATGCAACCGGGAGACTCCCGCTAACACTATCACCAATTTTAACAAGCTGATGTCGACCAGACAAGTAACTCCTGAACCAATCCAAAGACAAGCCCCTGACACCAAAGGATTCGAGTTTTTTTAGCAGTGTGGGAATTGAAACCGTGTCAAAGGCTTTGGCGAGGTCTAGGAAAACAGCAGCTGTACGGTGGCCCTTGTCGATGTTTGAAGAGACAATACCAGTCAGTAGACTCACAGCTTGCTCAGTAGATTTCCCTCGCCGAAAACCAAACTGCCGTTCCGAAAGTAAAGAGTTCTTTTCCAGAAAGCTGACGAGGCGCTTGTTAACCAGTTTTTCAAGGATTTTGGATGTTACACAAAGCAGTGAAATTGGCCTGTAGTTATCAGGAACATTCTTAGAACCACTTTTGTGGATGGGTGTGACAACAGCAGTCTTCCAGCAATTTGGAACGGCTCCAGTTTCCATGCTCAGATTGCATATGTGTTTTAGGGGTTCTAGTATGTATCTCTTAACGTGTTTAAGGAGCAGAGGCCGAAATTCATCGAGACCTGGAGCGCTGTCATCTTTGAGATCGTCTATGATGTTACTAATTTCTTGATTGTCAGTAGGGATTAAGAACAGTGAGTCTTTGGGTGGGTTTTTGCCTTCAACTCCGAGGGGTTGTTCGTCCCACGTTGTCTGCCGCTTATTTATGATGTTGGTTGCAAGGTCTTGACCAACTGAGACAAAGTACTCGTTACACTTGTCAATGGAGATGTTGTTGTTTTCTTTATGTTTCAGCAATTCTTGGTTGTCGCTAGTTCGCTTGGGGACTTGGCATATTTCTTTTATAGTTCGCCAGAGCTTTTTTGGTTCCTTTATGTTTTTTTCCAATTCTTTCCTGTCATGATCAGTTTTGCGCTGACGCAGAATGTCGTTGCAGTAGTTTCTATATCTTGAATAGATAATTTTTAGAGCATCATTATTGGGTTGCTGGTTCTTTTGTGCGTGAAGAACGTCTCGGTGACGAATGCATCTAAGAAGGCCTGGCGTGATCCAGGGCTTTAAGTTAAACTTAGAACGACTGATTTTTGTTTTTGTACTGTGTTTTTTCATGATGTCTGTCAGGGTCTTATTGAACAGAAGTACTGCATCATTAATATTTGTTGCGGAGGTAACATCAGCCCAGTCGAGCTGGCTTACTTCTTCAATCACCATTGAGTAGTCGGTTTTGAATTTGAATCTGTTTTTGGGTTTGACTTTTGGATTAGAGAAGTTGATTCCAAGCAGCACCAGGTGATGATCCGTCACCGAGGCCTCACAGACGATTCCCTGTGCCTTAGTCCCTCTAAGTTTAACGAAGCCATGGTCTAAACACGCTTTTCCCCGAGTTGGGTGAGTGATAGCTGGCAATAGCCCGTGTTCAGCCATCAAACATTGATATGGCACATGGGCGGCATTCGGTGAGTCATTTAGTAGGTCTATGTTGATGTCACCAGTCACAATGACACATGCATCGTTTTTCAGTTTGTCCAAGGTATCGTCCAGAGAGTCCAAAAAGCGCTCAGTGTTGATAAATGAAGGTGAGCGGTATATAGCGAGGAGTGAGATTTTATTCTGCAACTTGACCTGCAGACAATTAGCATCGTCAAAAACTGGTTCGGAGACCGACACGACCCAGAGATCCCTAACGTAAACAGTAACCCCGCCACTCTTGTTAATTTTTTTGGTAGTATGGTAGCTTTTATATCGGGGCAATTGGAAGATAACGGAGTTTTCATTTAACCAGCATTCTGTTAAGACAATTACATCCGGTTGAAAGTCAAGCCGGGACATCGATGCTTGAAGGCTGAGAAAGTTTTTATGCAAGCTCCTTATGTTTGAAGTCAATACCCTTAAGTTATGTTCCAAAAGTAAATTTCCGCATAACTCAAGTTTCTCAACGGTGCGGCAAGATATGCTTAGCGTCTCATCTATATCAGTTAACAGGTCGGTTTTATCCATGAACAAAAATAGTTTTGAGAAACAAAAATGACAGGGAAACAATTAATGCCGCAATTTTGATTGGAGGTGAGTAGTCGGGACCTGAAGAGATTCTTAATTTGATGTAAGTTCTAGGAGTACCGGTACGTGTGTGTGTGTTATGTGTTTTTATTTGATTGTACAGTGAGACGAGGTATTTTTTACATGGTACTTTGTTGTGTTGAAGCGGTGTGAATGTAGTAACTGTTATTTTGCATAATACGAGTATATATACAATAGAGTTAGAAGAAAACAAAATTAATACTAAAATTAGGAATACATTTTTATTTTGAGGTTTCCGGTGCAACTGTAAGACTTGAGTCAGTTTGCGTTCCAAGAAAAAGATCAAGTTCCTTAGTATTCTTGATAGTAATGGCTGGTTGCCCCTCAATCTTACGGATGAGTATACGTCCGTTGTTTGTCCAGCAGTATTTATGACCCGTGCTCTGAGCACGGGCGCGAGCTTCACGAAACAAGATGCGGTTATCCTTTGTTAGATGCTCGTTAACAAAGATCTTACGGTCAGGTCCTTGGATGTCAATATCTTTGGAAGAAAGATTGCGCCGGGTTTTGGATGCCTTTATTAACTCATCTCTTTTTGCCCTTCTCAGTAATCTAACGATAACTGGCCTAGGAAACTACATAGCAATAACATCAAAAGAAAAAAATATTTTTTCAATAACAGTGCAGAAATAACACTTTCAACAACAGTGGGTGGATATACAAATACAGCAAATACAAAGGTGACAGAAAATAAATGAAAAAAGTCAATATGTTGGTTAGTTTTGATGGACTTGGCGCTTGAATTTTTGAATTGTTGTGGAAAAAATGTCTATTGAATCACCGCAATTATTAAGAAGCCTGCAAATTCTGGGGATGGGGGAGTTGGATCCTGAAACAGTTTTGCGGAATGGGGGACGTAATAGTTTTATAGGGTGACGTGACGTGGATAGTTGTGGGGTAGGTTAAAATTAAGCTTGCGTAACAACAGGGGGCAGTCTATTTTACTCTGGAGTAACGTTTGAATAATGACGACTGCTGCCTACCCAGCCTACCGCCTCGCCGGCGTCGCGACCGAGGACATAACACGACACACTGGGACCGACTGAGGACATAACACGACACACTGGGACCGACCGAGGACATAACACGACACACTGGGACCGACCGAGGACATAACATAACATTAGAGATACTACTTACACTTCCTAGAGGAGCAAACAATCCGCCCTCTTTGGTTCCAGGAAAGTATTTAAGTATGGAATGGAACTTCCGTGAAGCAGATTTACATAGCTTGTACACTGATATCGCTAATATTGACTGGACTGAATTACTTGAGCAACAGAACTTAAATATAAACCTAGCTGTTGATATACTATATAATAAACTTAATGACGTCATCGGTACACATGTTCCTTTAAAAAGAATAGCCCAAAACAATAAATATGTATATCCAAAATGGTACACCAAAGAAATTATTCATTACATAAAATTAAAATATTTTAATTTAAAGAAATTTAAATGTCATGGTTTAGAGTTTAACAAGGAAGTTTTTAAATACTATAGGGCTAAAGTGAAAGATCTCATTAATACAGCATTTAAAAAATATATTGTAAAAGTAGAAAATAATATAAGTTTAGATCCCTCAAGTTTTTGGCAATATGTGAAAGAAAAACGTAAAAATAGGCAACATATAAAAACATATACTTATAATGGTAAGTCCGTAGAAGGACAGAATGCCATCGACTCGTTTGCTGAATATTTTAGCTCAGTGTTTCATGATACCCCTCCGTCATTAGATGTAAAGGCTGCGGAGGATGAGGCTAATCGTTTAGGCTGCCTGTCTGCAGTGGCTATTGAACAAGTTACAGCTACGGATCTTAGGCGTGCAGTGCGCCGACTAAAAGCGTTAACAGCTTGTGGTCCCGACAACATACCGGGTTTCTTAATAAAGGATTGCTTGTCGGCTTTAGAAGAGCCTTTACTATATATATATAATCTTTCGCTTAGACAATGTTTATACCCTGCTAAGTGGAAAGTGTCCAGAGTGACTCCAATACCTAAATGTGGGTCGTCCACAGATATAACAAACTTTAGACCTATTGCTATATTGTGTGTATTTGGGAAGATATTCGAATCTATTCTTAATAACGTCATTTGTAAACAAATCAAAGGACAATTGAGTGATTGCCAGCATGGGTTTCGTCCTGGGCGCTCCACAGTGACTAATCATATAGAATTTGTTGATTACATAAATAGTAGAGTTAAGTCTGGTTCTCAGGTGGACGCCGCATACTTTGATTTCAAGAAAGCCTTTGATCTTGTAGATAATGATGTGCTTTTAAACAAATTTGCATTACTAGGATTCTCAACTTCTCTCTTAAAATTCATGGCCCACTACTTAAAAGATCGTAAACAGTTTGTTAAGGTAGAAGGATATAAGTCGGAAGAGTACTTTACTAGATCAGGGGTAAGTCAAGGTAGTACCATTGGTCCTACACAATTTATTATAGTGATCAATGATTTACCTACTGTCATCTCTAACGCAAAATGCCTTATGTTTGCTGATGATTTAAAATTGTACCTCTCTGTAACCGATGCTAAGGATTGTGAAGCGCTACAACATGATATTGACGCTGTGGTCGAATGGAGTATAAAAAATAAATTGTCATTTAATAATTCTAAGTGTAAAACAATAACTTTTTCCCGATCGCGTAATCCGATTAGAAATGAATATAATCTTGCTGGCGCGTCAATGGACCGTGTTTTCTCGATTCAGGATTTGGGAATAATAATGGATAGCAAATTAAATTTTCACGAGCATATTCTTAAAACTTGCAAAGACGCTAATAAATGTCTTGGTTTCGTCATTAGATTATCATCTCAGTTTAAGAACACTCAAGTTATAAAACAAATATACAATGCCTATGTCCGTAGTAAATTAGAATATAATGCAATAGTTTGGAGTCCTCAAGAGTCATTGTACACTATTATGATAGAAAAAATTCAACGTAAATTCTGTAGATACCTATACAAACGTCAATATGGATACTACCCCTTTCTATATCCTTCTTTGTTCGTGTCAGGAATGGTAGGTTTAGACACACTCAAATTCAGGCGAGAATCCACACATATAATTAATTATTATCTAATATTAGTAAATAAGATAGATAGTCCCGTTCTACGAGAGTCAATAAATTTTTATGTTCCCGATCAGTATATGCGTGGCGTTGTAAGACGGCAGCATAGACTCCTCTGCTACCCGCCTACATGGCGTGCTCCCCGAACCAACAACACTCCCACTGCTAGAGCAATTAAGTTAATAAATGACTTTCTAAAGTATATTCCTGAGGCAGATCTATTTTTTGACTCTCGATCGACAATCACTAAACATGTGTATATTTACTTAAATATGAAGAAATAATTATTTAGTTTCTAATTTTATGTATAAGGTTGTTTTTTGTTTACAAATTTTATGTTACTCCGTTTTTTATTTTTTTATTTTTTAGTCTAAGAAGTTGTAATTAAAAGTTTAGTGTAATTTTGTAGATTTAGCATAGATATAAGCGATTTGGTGTAAACTGTTAGCTTATATTTTATGAATAAATGAATATGAATATGAATAACACGACACACTGGGACCGGGTGGAACATACTTATATTACGTACATTCCTATTGGGTGGAAGATATTAACATTTGGGCAATCTGAATATTAAGGTTATTACTTAATATCAAAGACATTAAATTGTAGGTACAGACGCCAGCACATCAAGCTACTCGAAACTGTAAAATTTTCTGGCGTCTGTACCTATCTTAAATCTCTTTGCTTAATATAAACATTAATAGATTTGACAACGCCATACTTTTGACGTGAATTCGTCTTTAAAATTGCTTCCATAGTGGGAGGCAAGTCAAAAAAAACAATGATAACAAAATCGGGGGATACAGATTGGTGTTGCAGCTTCATATCTATCATCTCCATCCTAAATTCGATTACACCATTGGAGCTAAAGGATCAAAGAATTCATTACGCCAAGTGAGGACTGTGACATGTGAAGTGAGAGCTATCAGAGCCATAATAATCTCCGCAGGCCTGACTCTCTAACTAAGGGAACTGTTTAAAGATATTAACAGTCAATATATCTATGAAAATATCATGTAAGTAAGGAAAAATCTATATCGTTTTAGTAAAAGAGGCGAAAGACACAATTATATCACTAGAAATAGGGACCAACTAGTTCAACCAGGTTTCAGGCTGGCTAAATTAGACTCATCTTTCATGGGCTACTGTTTAAAATGTTACAATAAAATACCTATCCACATACTTCAACTAAATGAAACGAAATTTAAATCTTGTATAAAACGCACACTACGCAGCCAAGCATAATATATTATAAATTGGGGATTACATCACTGATAAGAATGCTTGGCTAAATCTGGTCCTGCTCCATAAGGACGCACAAATAAATTGATTAGCATTGGAAAATCTGTTTTTTACATTTCTACGGAAAATACAGGAGGAGCTGCTGAATATTTTAAAATACTATTATTGCATTATACGGGAAAGGACATAGGATAGTTTTTATCCCAAAAATCATTTAAGGGGAGAAAAAGGGGGTCGAAGTTTGTATGGGGAATCAATAACCGCTGAACCGATATAAATGAAATTTGGCACCTGAGTAGACCATGATCTGGATTAGGACATAGGATACTTTTTATCCCGATATTCCTACGGGATCGAGACGTATACGGGTGAAACCGCGGGGCGCTGCTAGTTAAAAATAAATCTTTTCCCCTTCCGCATTCATAGTCGGAGTTCGGAAATATTCGGAATGGAGGGACGAGGGGTTCGTGGGGGCTGTACGCCCCCCCCCCCCTTCCGCTTTCCCCGCAGGTGGCATCGATCGCCCCCGTCTGGCAACAACTAGCTAGTAGTGGGTGGGCCCCATTCACACTGACGATACCGCGCCGCCGCCACCGCTCCGATCTACAGCTCGTAGCTTCGCTTCACATCTTTTAAAACACTAAACATCATTTGACGGTAGAGCTGTGAAGGTCTGGCGTCGGATGTAGAGCACATCTCTGCTCAAGTCATAAGTACCTGTACTGACCTCTCGCTGTCAATATGCACTTCTACATTTATGTTTAGTATCAGTTTGGCTATTACATCAAAGAATAGGATGTAGGTAATGTGACGTCGCCACGTCGGTCATCGGAGCAGTAGTGGAGAAGAAAGGAAGCTTCCCTCGTCGCGGCAGCTCGGCAGCTCGGCAGCTCGCCGAGCAGCGCCATCGCTCAACACCACGCTGTCATCAACTTACTCATAAACATTTTACGATTATTTTTTACATTTTACACACACACACACACACACAGCTAGCACAGCTAGTACAGCTAGCGCACAGCTAGCACAGCTAGCACAACTAGAACGCAACTAGTACAGCTAGCACAACTAGCACACAGCTAGAACAGCTAGCACAACTAGCACACAGCTAGTACAGCTAGCGCGCAGCTAGTACAGCTAGTACAGCTAGCGCGCAGCTAGTACAGCTAGAACAACTAGCACGCAGCTAGTACAGCTAGCATAGCTAGCGCACAGCTAGTACAGCTAGCGCGCAGCTAGTACAGCTAGAACAACTAGCACGCAGCTAGTACAGCTAGCATAGCTAGCGCACAGCTAGTACAGCTAGCACAGCTAGCGCACAGCTAGTACAGCTAGCGCACAGCTAGTACAGCTAGCACAGCTAGCGCACAGCTAGTACAGCTAGCACAGCTAGTACAGCTAGCGCACAGCTAGTACAGCTAGCACAGCTAGTACAGCTAGCGCACAGCTAGTACAGCTAGCACAGCTAGCGCACAGCTAGTACAGCTAGCACAGCTAGCGCACAGCTAGTACAGCTAGCACAGCTAGCGCACAGCTAGTACAGCTAGCACAGCTAGCGCACAGCTAGTACAGCTAGCACAGCTAGCGCACAGCTAGTACAGCTAGCACAGCTAGCGCACAGCTAGTACAGCTAGCACAGCTAGCGCACAGCTAGTACAGCTAGCACAGCTAGCGCACAGCTAGCGCACAGCTAGTACAGCTAGCGCACAGCTAGCACAGCTAGCGCACAGCTAGTACAGCTAGCGCACAGCTAGCACAGCTAGCGCACAGCTAGTACAGCTAGTACAGCTAGCACAGCTAGCGCAGCTAGCGCACAGCTAGTAGAGCTAGCACAGCTAGCGCACAGCTAGTACAGCTAGCACAGCTAGCGCACAGCTAGTACAGCTAGCACAGCTAGCGCACAGCTAGTACAGCTAGCACAGCTAGCGCACAGCTAGTACAGCTAGCACAGCTAGCGCACAGCTAGTACAGCTAGCACAGCTAGCGCACAGCTAGTACAGCTAGCACAGCTAGCGCACAGCTAGTACAGCTAGCACAGCTAGCGCACAGCTAGTACAGCTAGCACAGCTAGCGCACAGCTAGTACAGCTAGCACAGCTAGCGCACAGCTAGTACAGCTAGCACAGCTAGCGCACAGCTAGTACAGCTAGCACAGCTAGCGCACAGCTAGTACAGCTAGCACAGCTAGCGCACAGCTAGTACAGCTAGCACAGCTAGCGCACAGCTAGTACAGCTAGCACAGCTAGCGCACAGCTAGTACAGCTAGCACAGCTAGCGCACAGCAAGTACAGCTAGCACAGCTAGCGCACAGCAAGTACAGCTAGCACAGCTAGCGCACAGCTAGTACAGCTAGCACAGCTAGCGCACAGCTAGTACAGCTAGCACAGCTAGCGCACAGCTAGTACAGCTAGCACAGCTAGCGCACAGCTAGTACAGCTAGCACAGCTAGCGCACAGCTAGTACAGCTAGCGCACAGCTAGTACAGCTAGCACAGCTAGCGCACAGCTAGTACAGCTAGCACAGCTAGCGCACAGCTAGTACAGCTAGCACAGCTAGCGCACAGCTAGTACAGCTAGCACAGCTAGCGCACAGCTAGTACAGCTAGCACAGCTAGCGCACAGCTAGTACAGCTAGCACAGCTAGCGCACAGCTAGTACAGCTAGCACAGCTAGCGCACAGCTAGTACAGCTAGCACAGCTAGCGCACAGCTAGTACAGCTAGCACAGCTAGCGCACAGCTAGTACAGCTAGCACAGCTAGCGCACAGCTAGTACAGCTAGCACAGCTAGCGCACAGCTAGTACTGCTAATCTCACGTGAGCTCATGTCGTCGTGCGCATAACATAATTATATACTATCACAGAACACTATTATTCCTAGCGGAGCATACTATACCCTTCTTGTGAGTCGTGAGGTCCTCATAATCACTAAAACTGAACCGTCCCTCCTTTTCCTCCTCCTTCCTCCCTCCCGCAGTTCGCATGGGGCCCGGTGGGTCGCGGGGGTGCAACTGTACGTACGTAGGTACAAGTGGGGGTGGTTATAAATAGATGTCCTCCGTCAGTGCCAAGGTCGGTGTGGATCGATAGGAGCGGGCGGGGGGGACACATGCGGGGGCCGGAGGCCGGCCCTGGGGCCCGTCCAACTCTACTGCAACAGATACAAGCACTCCGTCAGTGCTTGTACCTCAAGACGCACAGACTACACTACAATTTTGTTTGAATTATTTACAGTAGGTACCTACACAATGTTATAGATCTCAAGATTAATCAGGAACATCAATGCTTTGAAGAGATAATGGACGTTTTGCTGTTCCCTATTAAGGCAATGCTAATGAACGGGACTATGCAGCCCAAGAAGTTGCACCTGATAAGTGTCTTGAGAAAAAATTGCCCTGTAATGCAACATACATTAAAAGGCTATTTTATGTTTCTTTTTTTATCTGCGTAAGTAGCAGAAATACATTCTTGAAGGAAACTTCTTAGGCGACGATTCTATAATTGGAAAATAATTGGGAGTGAAATTTCAAGGACGCGTCACGTTTAGGCATATTTCGTTACATGAGAGAGAAGAAAGATATAACTTTGTCGCTATTGTGCTCTTTATTTTTTAAGAAGGTTCACTTCCATCACTCGCAGGGTGCTTCAGGCGCTAATCCACTAAATTCTACGAGTAGGTACTTCTATATCACTTAAGGGGCTTACAGGACCTAAACGCAAAAAACGCAAGTTTTAGAAACAATAAAAGTACATGATCGACTACAGTAAATAAAATCAAAAAAATATATGATATTCTTCAGGATAAATGCTAGGAAGATAGTGTGTTGAAAACATAATACAACTTATTTGGTACGATAGAAAAAAATCATGAAGATACCTCTAAAAACTTTTTTTTTACAACAAAAATCATACTAATACACATACAATCATTATGATTTTTTGTCAGATTATTCTACAAGCAACATACTAAAACTATAGTGTTTTAGTTTTTTTGTCCAAACACTAGATTTTTCGTAAATCGATAATTGCTTCATATCTTCTATCTATCTTCTATCTATCTATATCTATACTTATAATAAATCTGTAGAGAGGTCAATTCTGTACATGAAATATATTTCCAAAATAACTATCAGCGGGTGATTAGTGATCGATACTGACGCCAAAAATGCAATCAGTCAAATTTTTGTCTGTCTGTCTGTCTGTCTGTCTGTATGTTCTTTATAGAAACAAAAACCACTCGACGGATTTCAACGAAACTTGGTAAAATTGTTCTTCATACTCCTGGGCAGGTTATAGTATACTTTTCATCACGCTACGATCAATAGGAGCAGAGCAGTGAAGGGAAATGTTGGGAAAACCGGAGAACTTACTCCATTTTTGAAGATTCCGTCGCGTGTGCAGCCTTAATGGTTAAAGCTACACAGAAATCATGTATGACGGAAATGTTCTCCTTAAAATTATATAAAAAATATTCCACGACAGCAAATGTCTATCTTTTATGGTTGACTCACAATAATACGTGTAACTCGCGATAGCTTAGCAGTTCGGAGCTTTCTGATTATATTTGTCTACTCTTACGTTTATAACACTCTCACTCATCCCTAATTAAAAAATGTTAACATTATTACCTATTTAATAAAAAAATAATCATAGAAATCGGTACAGAAACACCAAAGTTATACATGAAATACGCTAATAAGCCATCGCGCGTGAATACTGCATCATGCTATAAGGATTATTTTTGTGTAACGGTCGCCGCGCTCGACGCGGCTCGCGGCGGGAGGTATAAAAGGGCGGGGGATCCAAACGCGAACTTCACACCGTCCAGCAGTTCATGAAGCGCCTCGCCAAGCGTTTCTTCGACTCTGCTATAAAGCACCCCAATTGCCTTGATTGCGGCGGCCTCCCGATATACTCCCTCCCGCATAAGTAGGATTCGCCGACCAAGGCATACCCTCACCATCCCCGACGACGCCACTACCCTCTTACAGGAGAGCAGGAAAGCCACCAGCACCATTAAGAGACACAAAAACACGACCCGACAACCGTCCTTCCGTCCTCGCCGTCGAGGACGCCCGTCGCGACGCCCCGTAAATTCCCCTCCCCGACCCTTGCTCGAGCCAGCCCGCGCCGCTGAGCCTGTAGTATTAAATTCGCCCCTAAATAATTCCGATCCAGCCTGTCCCTTGCTGCCCCCCCCCAGCGACGCCCTAAGCCGAGGTCCGTACCCCACAGGGGGTGCCCTTAGCGTGTAGTCGCTTAGTTTTTAAGTTTTGTTTAAGCCCTGGCTGGAGGCCTTAATTTTGAGACATCCACAGGCAAGCCCGGTTAAGCAGACGACAACCTCATAGGTTGAACTGCGAGATGCCATTCCCAAAAAAAAAAAAAACGCGAACTTCATACAATATTTGGCTGTTGATGCGAGTAGACGTTCCGAGCATTCGACCTTATTGACAGACAATATTGTTTATCAGCGCGACTTTTAGTCTTTAAATTAATTTAGTTTATTTAGTTTTCTTTTGTTGTTATTTTATAAAATAGGTATTAGTTATTTTGGTAGTGTATTATATTCGTTCAAATTACAAATTATTAATAGTTTACATTTTATTTCTTTTTAGGTGAAGTAGTAATTTCGTTGTATAGGTACTTAAGCCTCATGTGAACGTGATCTAAACAATATTACCAATACATTAACTTAATAACACACAAGGAATTACACACTGACGGAGTTGCGGGCACAGCTATCTATATCAGTGGCGTAGGGTGAATTTATGACAGAGGTAGGCCGGAGCAAAAAAAAAATACCAAAAGAAAATTACAATGATGAATTGACTATAGAGTTCTGAATTTTCGAAGGGAAGCCGGCGGGAATCGAGTTGTATGGTACCTTCGCCACTGATCTATATCTATATATATAAAACTCTTCCGTTACTGAGTGACTGACAGACAACGCACAGCCGAAACTACTGGCAGTAGAGAGCTGAAATTTGGCATGTGAGTTTGTTGGGAGGATTAGGCTACCACTAAGAGAGGATTTTTAGAAATTCCCTCCCAACGGGGAGAAAAGGGGGATAAATTGTTTTTTTCCGGAAGTCATTATTCCACGCGGACGAAGTCGCAGGCAAAAGCTAGTTTTGCAATAAATTACCAGCGTTGTGGCATCGCGCTTCTCTTTCTTTTCTATGCAGTCCGACAAAGACCGCGCTTTAGGTCATGTAGTCCTCTTAACTAAGCACTGCAAGTCTACATCTAAGCCTGATCACATCACAATGGCTCTGGCACAGTATCTGAACTCATTTACACGAAATGCTACATCTTTGTTCATTCTAATGTTTTCACAATTGTACTATTAGTAAAAACCGTACCTTCTTTTTTAGCTTAGTTTGAGGAAGAAAAAATTTGTTGTCCCATACATTTATGTTCGCATAGCTCGACAAAATTAAGAGAACAGTTGTTTTAATTTTTTATATTTCACAGTTGGTAACTACCGTAATACCTAAATGTTGCTGATTTTCATGAGTAGATTAAACGAGGAGCAACACTGCATTGATAACAGTCCTGCTCGTTTCACCGAGGTACAATAAATACAATATACCTAGTAATGTATTACATACTTACTTGTACATTACCGCGAGTCGGTTTGCGTCTAGTTTTAAATAACCCTAGCGTGCTCACAGATGGCGCAAGTGTCGGCCACATGCGCCCGCGCCGGTTTATTGCACGAGAGTAATATCTTCTTGGGGCTGGCGGTGACAGGAAAATTGAGGAAAATGCTCGCTCTGTCTGTTCATATTTACAATATTACCTGTTGTGTATGCAATATACAATGGGCCGCCTTCGTAGCGGCTACAATAAGTATCGTCAGCGTTCTTTGTATTATAGTCGATTGCTATGCTGTGTTTTGAGTCGGCCTTAGTCAGAGTGGACGTAACTTACTGCCTACCTTGCTACACATCGAGCACACATACATTACAATACGCCTGTATCCCCAGAACAGTCGTTAGAGGTGTATTAATACTAGGACCTAAGTACACCTACATAAAACAGACCTACAGAAAAACTCAACAACTCTTTCCCCAAACTGGGAATCGAACCCACGATCCCAAGCCTGGCTGTCGTGGAACAACGAGGCAGTCGTGGTGTGTGTAAGTACATGTACACTTACATTTGTAGGTATTCCTGTTTCTTCCTGAACATTTCCTTTCATGTACATTAATTAGATATAGTAGGTAATTGATTCCCTGGTAATTAATACCAACAGCCACCCCCTCCCCCCACCCCGCCTCTAGCGCGCCTCCCGATGTGAAGTTTAAATAAATGTATCTGTAGTCTGTGAGCTCGTGATGACGGATGACGTCTTCTCCGGCAGGCAGCCTCCCTCGTCGTAGTGGGCGGCTAGATTGATGGCGCCAGCCTAACTTGCAGATAAATGGATGCGTTCATTGTTTCTGAGGAATAGGAAACTGCGAAAGATGGGAAAAATGTATGAATATCGTACATAATATTTAAGGGGAATTTGTTAGAAGGCCCGTTCCGTAATCAAAAGCAAGGGCAGTACGCGCACGGCAAGTCAGTGACAGTTATCGTATATACGAGTACAATCGCTTGACGCTTCGCATCACATTTACTGTTGCGTGCATGCATGCAGCATGTTTCTGCTACGTGCGCAGACCCTTAGAGCAAGCAACCCGCCAGCTGGACCCTACTGTTCACCGGTACACGCTGACCGACTTAGAACAGGCTACCCGCCAGCTGGACCCTACTGTTCACCGGTTCACGCTGACCGACTTAGAACAGGCTACCCGCCAGCTGGACCCTACTGTTCACCGGTTCACGCTGACCGACTTAGAACAGGCTACCCGCCAGCTGGACCCTACTGTTCACCGGTTCACGCTGACCGACTTAGAACAGGCTACCCGCCAGCTGGACCCTACTGTTCACCGGTTCACGCTGACCGACTTAGAACAGGCTACCCGCCAGCTGGACCCTACTGTTCACCGGTTCACGCTGACCGACTTAGAACAGGCTACCCGCCAGCTGGACCCTACTGTTCACCGGTTCACGCTGACCGACTTAGAACAGGCTACCCGCCAGCTGGACCCTACTGTTCACCGGTTCACGCTGACCGACTTAGAACAGGCTACCCGCCAGCTGGACCCTACTGTTCACCGGTTCACGCTGACCGACTTAGAACAGGCTACCCGCCAGCTGGACCCTACTGTTCACCGGCTCACGCTGACCGACTTAGAACAGGCTACCCGCCAGCTGGACCCTACTGTTCACCGGTTCACGCTGACCGACTTAGAACAGGCTACCCGCCAGCTGGACCCTACTGTTCACCGGTTCACGCTGACCGACTTAGAACAGGCTACCCGCCAGCTGGACCCTACTGTTCACCGGTTCACGCTGACCGACTCAGAACAGGCTACCCGCCAGCTGGACCCTACTGTTCACCGGCTCACGCTGACCGACTTAGAACAGGCTACCCGCCAGCTGGACCCTACTGTTCACCGTTTCACGCTGACCGACTTAGAACAGGCTACCCGGCAGCTGGACAGCCACTATGTGTCCCCGAGTGCTGAGTGTCGTCACCCTGTCGAGCGGCCGTGGCCCTGAACCTGTCACCCGTCACTATGTGTCCCCGAGTGCTGAGTGTCGTCACCATGTCGTCACCGTGTCGGGCGGCCGTGTCCCTGAACCTGTCACCCGTCACTATGTGTCCCCGAGTGCTGAGTGTCGTCACCATGTCGTCACCGTGTCGGGCGGCCGTGTCCCTGAACCTGTCACCCGTCACTATGTGTCCCCGAGTGCTGAGTGTCGTCACCATGTCGTCACCGTGTCGGGCGGCCGTGTCCCTGAACCTGTCACCCGTCACTATGTGTCCCCGAGTGCTGAGTGTCGTCACCATGTCGTCACCGTGTCGGGCGGCCGTGTCCCTGAACCTGTCACCCGTCACTATGTGTCCCCGAGTGCTGAGTGTCGTCACCATGTCGTCACCGTGTCGGGCGGCCGTGTCCCTGAACCTGTCACCCGTCACTATGTGTCCCCGAGTGCTGAGTGTCGTCACCATGTCGTCACCGTGTCGGGCGGCCGTGTCCCTGAACCTGTCACCCGTCACTATGTGTCCCCGAGTGCTGAGTGTCGTCACCATGTCGTCACCGTGTCGGGCGGCCGTGTCCCTGAACCTGTCACCCGTCACTATGTGTCCCCGAGTGCCGAGTGTCGTCACCATGTCGTCACCGTGTCGGGCGGCCGTGTCCCTGAACCTGTCACCTGTCACATTCGCCGCAATTTCCCCGAACTGCTATAAATAACGCCCGTCCGTACGCATGTAGCATCGCGCGTCTGTCGCGCGTGGTCGCGCGTGGTCGCGCGTTGTCGCGCCGGCTCTGGTGGCAGCTGACGGACTGTAGTCGGTGATTATGAACGTCGGAGAAGAGATAGGAAAGTTTTCGGGAACTTTGGCTCAGTGCCAGTGACGGAGTAAAGAGATTACTGAAGAAAGTATGTTTCGCGCTACTTACCCAGGTATCTACATTTATTTTTCGTTTTTTTTTACCTGACCCACACATAATTATGTAATTATGTATGCTATATCCAGGGGGTTTTCACATCATCAAAGGAATGACGGATGGAAACCACTAATCTTCTGTGGTTGGTGTAGGTCTGTCCTCAGAAATCAAGGTGTATAGAACCTGAGTGGGCCTTCTGCACTCATCCGCTGTGTGAAATCCTGAGCGGACCTTCTGCACTCATCCACTATGTGAGATCCTGAGTGGGTCTTCTGCACTCATCCGCTGTGTGAGATCCTGAGCGGGCCTTCTGCACTCATCCGCTATGTGAGATCCTGAGTGGGTCTTCTGCACTCATCCGCTGTGTGAGATCCTCAGTGGGTCTTCTGCACTCATCCGCTGTGTGAGATCCTGAGCGGGCCTTCTGCACTCATCCGCTATGTGAGATCCTGAGTGGGTCTTCTGCACTCATCCGCTGTGTGAGATCCTCAGTGGGTCTTCTGCACTCATCCGCTGTGTGAGATCCTGAGCGGGCCTTCTGCACTCATCCGCTATGTGAGATCCTGAGTGGGTCTTCTGCACTCATCCGCTGTGTGAGATCCTCAGTGGGTCTTCTGCACTCATCCGCTGTGTGAGATCCTGAGTGGGCTTTCTGCACTCATCCGCTGTGTGAGATCCTGAGTGGGCCTTCTGCACTCATCCGCTGTGTGAGATCCTGAGCTGGCCTTCTGACTGACATATTATGACAAGAAAATAATGTGTTACACATTATTATAACATTTTACAGTCGTTCGACTTGTCAGGTCTTATACATTATGTTCGCTTTTGATTCGATTCCTTCCTAAGTTCTTACAGTTTTAAAACCGACTGAACCTATTCCACTCGTTGTTGAAATAAAACATTCGATCTAACAATGCTTAAAAACATTATTTTTTAACCGACTTCAAAAAAGAAGGTTCTGTATTCGACCCTTATGTATGTATGTATATATGTATGTATGTTTGTATATCCGCGATTTTCTCAAAAACGAATGAACCAATTTTGATAATTCTTTCACTAATATGATCTACATACTTTCAGGAAGGTTTTAGTATAATACATTATGTAATTATTCTTATGCACGATGTTGTATGCATAAATGTACTGCATCTCCGGCATTTCTATGCGAATTTTGATGATTCTTCTAGTCGGTGTCTTCAATTCTTCAATGCACTAGTGTTATTTGAATTTGTGTGGAGTAGGTACGACTAAAAAGTGAAAAATAAGTCGTTTGTTTTTTTTGTAAAAAAGTTTTTACTATAAAACTTGTTTTTAATTTGAAAACGATTATTTTATTTGCAATACGAGTAGGTGACTGATTTTTTTTATGCATTTCTCTTCTTAGCGTGTCGATGGCAAATATCGTTCGAAAAGAGCTTAAATCTTTTGTTTAACCTAGAACTCAGCACACGCTAACAACATTTGCTGATGCACACATTTTGAATTATAGATGAGGCAAAATGCAGCTCATGTGTCGCCGGAGTCACTCGTCACCCGTGGTCCTGGTGGGTCGACCCATTACCGGGTCAATGAGTAATTTTCATTCCCCGTGGTTCCATGGCATTAGGGGTTGTTCCTGGACTTCCGACTATATCGATAAAAAATTAAATCGGTCGGTCCGGTGCCGAACACTTTTCGAGCATGCGCACTAATTAGTTTCCTTTATGAACTACCCGCGCAATCTACTCATTATCAACCAACACCTATTCTTCAACTTTTCAACTCTAGACTTTGGCAATCAATGGTAATGAACGACTGAATTGAGTCGACGTCCGCCGAGGGACGTAATTATGCAGATTTTAAGCTCCCTACACTATACCATACAACTGTAAATTAGAACGAGCAGAGTAGATACCGCTCTCCGAGGGTTCGTTAAAGCCCATAGTTAAAGCTGATAGTGACGGTGAATGTAACATAGCTTACTCTTTCTGAACTAGAGATACCTATATTGTGAACATCAACGTCGACTACATCGCCTCGCCAACCAAAGTTGGCGGGTGTCGGAGAAACAGTGTATTTGTCACTTTATCAATGAGCTCTTGGTTGTGCGAATGTGAAGCGATGCGATGTGATGCAATACGATGTGATGTGTGGGTCTGATTGGACTTGTGAGGTGGACTGAAGACGTGGGCGACGCGTCAAGCTGTCTGCGGACACATGTTGGTTAATGGCAACACAACACACACCGGCGGAGTCAATTATTATCTAAATAAATTTGTCATATTATAGACACATTTGATGTTTGTACGAAATTTGGCGCATGGGTAGATCATGACCTGGGTTAGGACATAAGATACTTTGTATCCCGATACTCCCACGGGATCTAGATTTGTGCTGGTGAAACCGCGGGGTGCAGGCAGTAAATAATAAAACTCTATATGCCATCGTTGTTGTTGTGTTGTTGACATCCAATAGAATTGTTATGCTTACACATTCGAGATCTCAAACATACCGATAAGCACTACACCGGCCCAAAAAATCAATTTGAAGATTAAAGCTTCGAAATACAGTTCAGTCAGTTGGATGTGTTGCGATGGTAGCCCTGCCCTGCCGCGCCTCCTCAGGAGCTGGCAGGGATTCATGTCAGTTGGATGTGTTGCGATGGTAGCCCTGCCCGGCCGCGCCTCCTCAGGAGCTGGCAGGGATTCATGTCAGTTGGATGTGTTGCGATGGTAGCCCTGCCCGGCCGCGCCTCCTCAGAAGCTGGCAGGGATTCATGTCAGTTGGATGTGTTGCGATGGTAGCCCTGCCCGGCCGCGCGTCTTCACGGATATAAACATGTCGTGCTGACTCGTGCTGTCCGTGCGAGATATAAAGGGTAACGACAACTTTTATATGTATTTCATCACGGGCACGTTTAAGTGCGCCCGCGCGGCGAAGGGCATAAATAACAGAATAAAGTCCAATACTTAAAGAGGTCGTTGAGATGAGACTGTTACAAGAGGTCGCTCATCGGTGCTAAACCTCCACAATTCGGGACGACCATAATAAAATGACACACTTTGGAAGTGCCACAGTGTCTCACGTCTACCACACCACCGAGACACCAGCTACATCTCAAACTTCGTGATTTGTGCCCGGTTGATGGCAATAGGCTCGCCCGCTACCCTTAATGTGTGTTCACTACTATAAGTAGATACCTACCTGCCTGCCTGCGTTCATAATATTAGTATGGATGCGAAAGTATGTCTGTCTGTCTGTCCGTTATCTCTTCACGCTTTAACTGCTGAACCGATTTAGATGAAATTTGGTAAGGAGATAGTTTGAGTCTCGAGAAAGGACATAGGATAGTTTTTATTCCGATATTCCCACGGGATCGCCACTTATGCGGGTGAAACCGCGGGGCGCTGCTAATTTAATAATATACCGAAGGTTATTAGAGACCTGCGAACCAGCTTATTTCAAAAGCACCTCTGAGGAGTCTGAGGATGGAGGAACAGTTCGCTTTTAGAAAAAATAACTCAACAACTCTTGCATGTTTTTCCCTTGTGAAAATGATTACCTCTAGTCTGAATGGGAAGAGGCCAATATCAGACCAGCAGCGGTCCAGCGGGGTCATTGCGTAACACACTAAGTAGTCTATCAGTAGCAAATTAGCAATGGATTTCATTTTGATAGTTCAACAACGTTCATTGCCTTATTTTTGTTGCTTAGTGAGCAGACAAATTTTTCGAACAGCAATTTATTTATCAATATCCTTCAAGAATCCTAAGCGTCTCGTTACAAAACGAGCCCTAATGTTGGTTAGTCTAAGCCAGCTATAAGGATGGATAAGGGTGCGTTTCCACTGAAGCTGTGCTGGGCGGATTGGAGCGGAGACGTGCAGGAATCGACCAATCACAATTGTTGAAATCCTCATCGCGTCACTCGCCTCGTCTGTGATTGGACGATTCCTGCACGTCTCCGCTCCGCTCTACACAGCGGAAACGCACCCTAAGAAGCTAGAAGTAGGTGGAAAACTCTTTTTATCAATAAAATGCTTAGTTTTCGTCAAATTCGTTCGCATAGTCTCGCACAATGTTTTGCGTAGATGTTCTGTGTCTGTGGCTGTGGCGTGGCGCGTTACTCGTGGCGCGGGTCACGGGCGGACGGTATCATGGTCGCGCTATTCGCGGACCGGCGCGCGGCGTGCCGCTTGCGCAAGCGCAGGTCTACTCGCCGCCGCCGCGGCGAACATAAAGTACATTTGCTATGTGAATTAAGAAAATTTAACATGCTATAATAAGTATTTGGCTCATTTCAGTAAGGAGTGAGCGACGCGCGCCGGGCGAGCTCGTACATAGGTACATAGCGTACATAACACACGATGTCAAACTGTTCAATGAGTTGATCACAGACGTTTCAAGGACTCTCTATTACATTGTGTGACCAAAATACATGAACGTACCAAATGAACATAGTACTAGGTACTAATCAATTTCCTGACGCAACGCAAATGAACATTATAATTGTTACGAGCTTGGGGTTCGTGACAATAAAAACTGCCGATTTAATAACCAAAAATAAACACTTTAATTAAATAACACCAATAAAACAAACACACTAATTATAAAACACAATCGCACTACTGATCACTCTTAAGTCGCACTTGAAGATCGCTTCGAATGTTATCGCTTGTATCGCAGAACCAATACTCCTCCGGTCGCGGCCCACACCGGCCTTATATAGGGCCTCAGATAGTTCCAGAACTTTCTACTGTAGAAACATCTAGAATGTTCGAGTACATACCGGTCCCGACTGACCCGATGTCGATAGTTCTAGAATGTTCTAGTATAGAAAGTTCTGGAAGCATCTCGACCTACTAGTTCTGCTACTCGATACTAGATGGCGCTAGTGGTAGCTAATGTCGCCATCAATCGTGGCGCGCAACACTGCCCCCTCCTAAGACATGCTCGTCCCGAGCATTATCGGCCCCATAATAACGCGCCAATCGATCCACATGGACGATCTTAGGAGTTCCTCTTGCACCTTTCTGTATCCGGTAGGTTACGTCATTGATCTTTGTCACAATCCGGTACGGTCCGTCCCATTTAGCTTGAAGCTTAGGAGATTTCCCTTTGCTGCGGACTGGATTGTGCAACCACACTAGTGAACCTTCGTCAAACCCTTTATTGTTCATTTTGCGGTCATAACGGGTTTTCATCTTTTCAGACATTTGCTGGCCTGATTGTCTGACGTGCTCATAAATGTCATTCATTTTGTTCCGCAAGTCATTCGCATAATCGGTTATACTGCGTGGGGCATCAGGTGGTATTCCGGTGATCAGGTCTGCAGGCAGCCGTAATTCCCTTCCAAAGTTTGCGAAAGCTGGCGTCACCGATGTACTTTCGTGAACAGCACTTCTATATGACAACAAAAACGGTTGTATGTGCTTGTCCCAATCTCGTTGCCGATTTTCCACAACTTTTGCCAGGTATCTCTCCAATGTCTGATTAAATCGTTCCACCATTCCATCCGATTGTGGGTGGTAAGAAGTTGTTCTCGTTTTATGAGTACCCATGACTCGGCAAGTTTCCTGGAATATTTGGGACTCAAAATTCCTTCCCTGATCGCTGTGAATCTCCAAGGGTACTCCAAAACGGCAGAAGACTTCATGAACCAGTTTATCTGCAACTGTTGACGCTTCCTGGTTTGGAATGGCGAACACTTCCGGCCACTTAGTGAAGTAATCCATTACAACCATGAAATACTTATTACCACTTTCACTTACCGGAAACGGCCCCGCAACGTCAAGGGCTATCCTCTCCCATGGTGCACCAACATTGTACAATTTCAATGCACCTCTACTACGAGTCTGAGGTCCCTTTACAGCTGCACAACTTGTGCATTTGCGACACCAGTCCTCGACATCGTCCCAACAGTGGACCCAGTAAAACCGTTCACGTACCTTCAGTAGAGTCCGTTTTACTCCCAGGTGACCTCCTGAACAACCATTATGGTACAGCTGTAGAACATCCGGTACTTGAGCTTTAGGGACAACCATTTGCAAATGACAGCTGTCCCCCCGAGCATTTTCCCATTTACGGCACAGGACTCCATCCTGAATCAGCAAGCTGTCCCATTGGGCCCAATAGCTTTTTGTGATCGAACTCATCGCTGAGACGTCGCTCCACCTGGGTTTAGGAGCTCTGGCCTTCATCCACTCCAGAATCGGCTTGATGTCCGAATCTTCCTGTTGTGCACGTTGTAGGCGATCCTTCCACTCGTTGCTGAGGTCTGTCTTGAGCATCTGACGTTTCATAAGTGCCCATGTTGGTTTATGTGAAATAAAAATATTTTGATTTGATTTGATTTGATTTGACATCCTCACAGGTACCACTTCCTTATCCTGGTGCCTAGAATAATGCTTGCAGTCTTCAGGACAAGGTCTTCTTGACGATGCATCTGCGTTGCCACGAGATTTCCCGTCATGGGTTTGTGTGATCGAAATCCTCGGGGCTCTTTGAACATCAGCCAGCACTCGCCCCACAGTCCTGGCTATTACTCGTTTTCCCTGCTGCTGCTGGGCGGTGCTGTTAGCCGCACTACCCTTTGGATACCAGCCATCTTCTCTTTCTGCAGTTCGCTTAGGGCAACTGGGTCTAAGGTGGCCCCTTTCCCCACAGCCGTAGCACCTAGGGCTGTATCCTTTATAGCGGTCGCGAACTGTAGCCGCTGCAACCTCCCTGACGCGATGGGAACGATGATCCTGCCGCACAGCTTCCACCTCGAGTGCATGGGCCAAGGCGTCCTTAAGCGTCCCGTGGTGACCGAGCCTCACAGCAGCTCTAACTTCAAGGTCGCGGATGCCATCGATGAATACCTGCACCAGGTTCCCATGAATAAGCGCAGGTACAGACTGGTATGCTTTCCGAACCAGCTTCTCCACTTCAAGGGCCCACTGCTGCAGGTTTTCATTACTGCGTTGCACGCGATCCTTTAGCTGCGCTCGAAACACGTGTTCCAGGTGAGCGTCGCCATACCGAGCCTCCAATGCCTCGAGGAGCTGCTCGTAAGTCACTTCCTTACCGAGAGCTTCCAGGACAGTTAAGGCCTGGTCACGCAGGCCTAGGGTGAGGGCAGTCATGGCCTGGCTTTTATTCCACCCGTTCGCCTTCATGACAGCCTCAAATTGGATTTTATAGGCCGACCAGGAAGAAGTTCCGTCGAACGGTGGCACTTTGAATCCACGTAGCGAAGGTGTTGTAGCTACGGGAGCTGCGATTCCATCCTCAAGTTTAAGGTAATCCAGCGTTTTCTTCACGTCAGCCATCACGGTTTTCTTCACGTCAGCCATCACGTTGTCAACCCGATTATTCACTTGGTCGATTCGGGTTTCAGCTTCGGACAGGCGGTTGTCATGTTGAGCAACCTTATCCTTCACCTCCTTCATGTCTTTCCCGATGGTAGCATGAAGGTCCTTCATAAGGAGCATCTGCTCTTCCTGGCGACGCGCCTGCTCCTCCTGTCGACGGGCTTGTTCCTCCTTATCGCGCTGGAGCTGTTCTTCCAGCCGACGAGCCTGTTCCTCCTGACGGCGGGCCTGTTCCTCCTTGTCCCGCTGGAGCTGTTCTTCCAGCCGACGAGCCTGTTCCTCCTGTCGGCGGGCCTGCTCCTGCAGCATCATCATCAGAGCAGCCAAGTCTGGTGCTACTGATGCTGGAGCTGCTACGGACGGGCCGGCCTCCGTGGTCGGTAGCTGGTCATCCGAGCTCTGTGGCATAGCTCCACCAAAACGTCTCTGGTCCGTCTCCTGTTGGCGTTGACTCCGGGTACGGATACCCTCCGTGTCGTCTTTGGGTAAAATCGGCATGATTTTAATCCTTGCTTCTGACACCAATTGTTACGAGCTTGGGGTTCGTGACAATAAAAACTGCCGATTTAATAACCAAAAATAAACACTTTAATTAAATAACACCAATAAAACAAACACACTAATTATAAAACACAATCGCACTACTGATCACTCTTAAGTCGCACTTGAAGATCGCTTCGAATGTTATCGCTTGTATCGCAGAACCAATACTCCTCCGGTCGCGGCCCACACCGGCCTTATATAGGGCCTCAGATAGTTCCAGAACTTTCTACTGTAGAAACATCTAGAATGTTCGAGTACATACCGGTCCCGACTGACCCGATGTCGATAGTTCTAGAATGTTCTAGTATCGAAAGTTCTGGAAGCATCTCGACCTACTAGTTCTGCTACTCGATACTAGATGGCGCTAGTGGTAGCTAATGTCGCCATCAATCGTGGCGCGCAACAATATAAAAATAATAATAGCAAATTGTCGTCAATCAGACTCGCTCCAAGAAACACTTGAGACTAACCACATGTAACCTGAACTGTACTGTGGTACATCCAGCGAGCGACGCGCGACACTAGATAGCTAATGTGCTAGCCAGCTCGGCACCTGCCTAGCGCGACACTCGGTAGCTAATGTGCTAGCCAGCTCGGCACCTGCCTAGCGCGACACTAGGTAGCTAATTTGCTAGCCAGCTCGGCACCTGCCTAGCGCGACACTAGGTAGCTAATGTGCTAGCCAGCTCGGCACCTGCCTAGCGCGACACTAGGTAGCTAATGTGCTAGCCAGCTCGGCACCTGCCTAGCGCGACACTAGGTAGCTAATGTGCTAGCCAGCTCGGCACCTGCCTAGCGCGACACTAGGTAGCTAATGTGCTAGCCAGCTCGGCACCTGCCTAGCGCGACACTAGGTAGCTAATGTGCTAGCCAGCTCGGCACCTGCCTAGCGCGACACTAGGTAGCTAATGTGCTAGCCAGCTCGGCACCTGCCTAGCGCGACACTAGGTAGCTAATGTGCTAGCCAGCTAGGCACGTGCCTAGCTGCGCTTGCGAGCTACGGCTCGTAGCGGCGACGGCGACGGATGCTCGCATGGTAATTGGAATCGTGCCTTTTGCGTCAACCGACCGCGCCGGACAGTCTGCTCAAGGCACGACAACTCTCGGTATTCAATATCAACTATAACCAATAAGTAATAAGGTTAACTTTCCAACAATAAAGGTGAAAATGCTCGCGTGCGTCCGAACCATAAATAAAATATGACGTAATCAGCAATTTAAGGATGCCACTGTCCTACAAAATGTTTTAGCATAATTTTATTGTGAAACGTGTACTTGAAGCAATTTGTTTGAAAGCATCGCTGTTCACTTCAGCTGAATGTTAGTGTTGGCAGCGCAACGCTCGAGTTTATTGGCTGCAATCGTTGACTGTTCTGAGACGAATGGTGGAATCATATTCCGCATCGGGCGATTTATGATCGAATCTAGTTTCAAATGTATTACAATTGCTTCAATAATCGCAACCACAAAAGTATTAAAGCTGTAATACTTTCACGAATCAGCTGATTCGTGAGATAAAAATACTATAGCTACGTTACTATAGTAATGTTAGTTATAAGTACATAATATTGTACCCTTCGTTGCTAGGCTAGGCACCACTTCCTTGGAGATACTTCTCAAGGACACACTCATTTCTTTACAAAAAACTCATAACATTCAAGCCGTTACTTAGGATTGTTCGACATAAGATTAGCATCTTATCTGAACATCTACTCAGGTATGGTATAGTTAGTATATTATTATTATTAGCACACCATAGGTACATTCTATCATTCTAGTTTTTGCTCACTAGCTCACTGCGTGACGTCGTGGACTCACGTCGCGACGTCTCATTATCTGATGGAGACGGCCGTGACGCGCACTCAAATTGGTCAGTGGAAAAGTTTACTTTGTAAATACAAATTCTTCTTGTATTGAACCTTCAAAAATGTTTCTTAAAAGTGTGTTTTCTAAGAATATTTCGGTCATTCTCGGTCAGTCATCAATAAACTCGACGTAACTAAATGAATGGATTGAAGTAAAGTGTAAATAAAACATCCATTGATCCATAGATATTCAAGCTCTTGGCAAACTTGGCACGTTCTTATAAGCTTAGATTCCGTACGATTGCCAAAATGATAATAAACTAGCAGCGCCCCGTGGTTTCATCCGCATACGTTTCGATCCCGTTGGAATATCGGGATAAAAACTATGCTGTGTCCTTTCCCGTGACTCAAA
Organism: Hydraecia micacea; assembly: GCA_914767645.1. NCBI lineage: Eukaryota > Metazoa > Arthropoda > Insecta > Lepidoptera > Noctuidae > Hydraecia > Hydraecia micacea. Next base: position 17,074,720 of record OU611794.1, on the reverse strand, counting down.
CTATCTCTATACCCTATATCCTATCGGTTCAGCGGTTTAAGCGTGAAGAGATAACAGACAGACACACTTTCGTAGCACAACGGACCAAATGGGAGTCTAAGTGCGGAAAAGGGAGGCCCATCATCATCATCATTATAATATTAGTATGGATGTCGCTTTTCTTTAGTAAATGATGTAAGTATCGCTCGACAGTGTTGACGAGACACCCCTGACGCGTTGTTATCTAACGTTCGCTTCACCTTGCCAATTATGAGCATATAAATATACCTAATAAATAATTAGAAATGATCTCACAGACTAATGAATCAACAGATATTGGTTCAATACAATGTAATGTTGCTACAGGTAATACGTCGACAGGGGTTAGGCAGAGCATGAGGTGTAGGCGTATTAGCACAGAATAAATAGTAATTAGCCAGTAATAAGCAGGTACAGCACAGAAGTTCTACTTGTAACAATGGCGGCTAGTGACTACGCTACGAGACTCGGAGTCGCTACGGTGCACGAGCCGCGGCCGGCTCCGACGCAGAATGTCCACTTCTCAAAATGTCCACTGGTCGCAAAATGTCTCTTTCGCAGAATGTCCACTTCGCAAAATGTCTCTTTCGTAGAATGTCCACTTCACAAAATGTCTCTTTCGCAGAATGTCCACTTCGCAAAATGTCCCTTTCGCATATTGTCCCCTTTTTATTTCTAACTTACTTTAATCATAATTCATTTTAGCAATTAGCTTTCACACATCATGTTTGACGTGTGTTTATTTGTATCGATATGGGTAAGCAAAAAAAAAAAATATAGTACAAATCACATTTATTTCTTTGCATAATCGCTTGATTTAAAGTAATTAAAGAGTGTTCAAATTTCTTTTTTTTTTTATTGCGAGTTAATAACAATTATGTTGGTAATATAATTACTTTAAATCAAGCGATTATGCAAAGAAATAAATGTGATTTGTACTATATTTTTTTATTTTTTTTGCTTAGCCATATCGATACAAATAAACACACGTCAAACATGATGTGTGAAAGCTAATTGCTAAAATGAATTATGATTAAAGTAAGTCAGAAATAAAAAGGGGACAATATGCGAAAGGGACATTTTGCGAAGTGGACATTCTGCGAAAGAGACATTTTGCGAAGTGGACATTCTGCGAAAGAGACATTTTGCGAAGTGGACATTTTGCGACCAGTGAACATTTTGAGAAGTGGACATTCTGCGTCGGAGCCCCGCGGCCGACCACACCGCGTAGCAGATGCGAGTTTATTTGATAAAAATTATAAGTAAAAAAAAACTTTTTAAAAACAAGCTTTTAGTTAAATGCGCTAAAAAGAATAAAATAAACTTTTCCTTTAAAACTTTTACCTAACTTATAACGTCATTACACAATATATAGGGTGACCGATACCTAAACACGTGATTGTACTCATGATAACACACAACTTTTACTATGGGACCCATAGATATAGAATTTCCGTAGATTGGGCATGAGAGTGAATGAGAGCTCCCGCTTTAACGGAACTTTGCTGTGTTAGAAAGAGAGAGAAAGTGACGCTGTTAACAGGGCCAAACACGTATTTGCTACCGGCCCATACCGGCCCCGGTGACTGTTTACGTGAGCGTTTCGGCAATTATTTAAGCGAACTAGAGTGATAACCTGTGATTAAATAACCATAATACGATGGTTTCTTGTGCAGTACCAGGATGTGAATCTTCCAAAAAGAAAAATCCCCAGGATTACTCGTTTCACCAGTAAGTTTACAATGTGTTTTAATCGTTATTTCTGCATTAACAATGCACTAATAAGCCGGCTATAAGCAAAAATATGATGAGAACATTATTATACTTACGATTTAGATGAATTAGCATGCCTAAAACCACCGTATTTAAGAAATAACAAATAGAGAAATACGAAGGAGTTATAACTTCACTTTTTAGTGATGCGATAGCCTAATTTTTGTAGATATCGACAGCTAAGATAGGTAGCTTCATACAAATGCATAATCTTAGAAAAATAGATTATATTTAAGTACTTATTGTAACAAACAAAATATACTTAGATCAATGGTTTTTGGTCTCGTTTGATTGTTGACATTACCAATCTACGGAAATTCTATATCTATGATGGGACCAAACCAAATCGCGAAAAAAAAATCAGCTGTTCCCTACATTTTGACGAGTTATACGAACATAAATGTAGGGAACAGCTGTTTTTTTTTCGCGATTTCAGGTTTGGTCCCGTAGTAAAAGCTGTTTGTTATCATGAGTACAATCACGTGTTTATGTCTCTTTTTTGGAGTTTAACTGCATTCGTATTCTCAGCAATTCCTTTCATTTGATACCCATATTATAGGAAAGTATAAAAAACTTAGTCCGCCATCTTTAGAAGTCCCCCATATTGGATTTAGAGTGACATCACTTTATTTTTCGAGTTATTCTCAGCAAGCCCTTTCATTTGATACCCATATTGTAGGAGTGCATTAAAAATAACTATTCCGCCATCTGGGGTGTTCCGCCATGTTGGATTTAGAATGAAGTCACACAGCTAAACATGCATCGTCATCCAAACTAAATGTGTATACAAAATTTCAGCTCAATCGGTTGAAGATTGCTTCAAAATTGAGTTGCAAGAGTACACCCAGAACAAACTTAGTTACATACATACATTGCAAGTTAAATAAAAGCTTGTAATATAATAGTAGTTGTAACAGTGGTACCATTTATTTTGAAATGTCATTTTACATTTATAAAAAAATAAACTACATAAATAGATATTTTTATAAATAAAATAGAACTGCTCCTGCAGCGAGGTGGTGAGACCCAAGCTGAGAGTGGTTACGCGTTATATCTCTGGTTTATAATATTATGCCGACGACGTCCGAGTCTTATTGCTATGCGAACCTTCTGCACTTTAATGTTGAGGCATCTCTCTTCGCTCGCACGCGTGGTGTGGGCACATCTCGTGAACTCTGCACTTCGCTAATGTCCTCCCTCGTCTGGGACTCTCACTTCGCTAATGTCCTCTCTCGTCTGGGACTCTCACTTCGCTAATGTCCTCTCTCGTCTGGGACTCTCGGCGATCTATCACAACTCACTCATTACACAGGTGGGGGTGGGTATTCTAATTATTTAGACTTCTTATAGCGGATACACACAATTGGATACGATGTGGTACACAACAGTCGATCTATCCTGTAAAAATCGCACCATGCAAACTTAGGTGAAATGTTACAGGTGTCATGACAGCTCACTTAGGTGAAATGTTACAGGTGTCATGAGAGCTCACTTAGGTGAAATGTTACAGGTGTAATGACAGCTCACTTAGGTGAAATGTTACAGGTGTAATGACAGCTCACTTAGGTGAAATGTTACAGGTGTAATGACAGCTCACTTAGGTGAAATGTTACAGGTGTCATGAGAGCTCACTTAGGTGAAATGTTACAGGTGTCATGAGAGCTCAATTAGGTGAAATGTTACAGGTGGAATGACAGCTCAATTAGGTGAAATTTTCCAGGTGTAATGACAGCTTACTTAGGTGAAACTATACAGGTTTAATGACAGCTCAGTTAGGTGAAATGTTACAGGTGTAATGACAGCTCACTTAGGTGAAATGTTACAGGTGTAATGACAGCTCACTTAGGTGAAATGTTACAGGTGTCATGCCACCTCACTTAAGTGAAATGTTACAGGTGGAATGACAGCTCAATTAGGTGAAATGTTACAGGTGTAATGACAGCTCACTTAGGTGAACTGTTACAGGTGTCATGACAGCTTACTTAGGTGAAATGTTACAGGTGTAATGACAGCTCACTTAGGTGAACTGTTACAGGTGTCATGACAGCTTACTTAGGTGAAATCTTACAGGTGTAATGACAGCTCACTTAGGTGAAATGTTACAGGTGTAATGACAGCTCACTTAGGTGAGATGTTCCAGGTGTAATGACAGCTCACTTAGGTGAAATGTTCCAGGTGTAATGACAGCTCACTTAGGTGAAACGTTACAGGTGTAATGACAGCTCACTTCAAGCTCATTTCACCTTAGTTTTTACGGTGAGATTTTTACAGAATAGATCGCCTGAATGCTCGAATGATATGAACCCAACCAAAACTCAATTGCACCTGTTTTAGATACCAACACAGTACACAGAGTGTAATATGTCTCGGTTTTATGTGTGGGTCTCGAGGGGCACAGTACAGCCTCCGGTCTGCGGCCCTTTCAGACCCATGTCGCGGTCTGCGGCAGGCCCCGGCGGCGGCGCCGGCGCGTGGGGGAGCGCCCCGAGCCTCCGCCCCAACCAGCGTGCTAACGTGCTCTATACACTATACACGTTACTATACTTATACGTTACTGTATATGACTACCCTAAACTGAACAGATAAGTTGTTACCGAATCTATCAAAAAGACATGTATGTAGATGTCCTTATCCTGTAACTCTGTCCCGCACAAACAAGTACTTGAACGAGTAAAGTTTGCAGGACTGACGTCACGGAACTGACAGCTGTCAGCTTATGATCACACAGATCATCAAATGTTTTTCTGCAAGACCATAGCCCCAGGTGTTGAGCGAGGCAACCTTGACAGTACAATGTGGTAATAATTAATGAGAGTAGTTGACCCACCGTGTTCTTGCCAAGAATCTCTTTTGGCACATCATTCATTCCTTTTCCTGTGGATTTATGGAAAGTTTCCTGTGTTACTCATGTCTGTTCGCCCCGCGACGAGCGCGTGGCGTGATGTGCTGCCGTCACTCGCTGTTCCCGCCGCCGCGCCGCGCCGTGCACTGGCTGACGTCCGCGTCGCTGTCAGACGAGTCACACTGGTAACAGCCGCGGACGGTGGCGGAGAGAATGCGTTGCCCACACGTGGGTGTTCTGAATGAGCCGATTGAGACGGATCGCTGCTGTGCACCTGCCCACCAGCACACTCCCGGCTGATACAAATGTCATACACTCCTCATATCGCTCCATGTGACAAAGTAATTACTGTCGTAATTTCCAACTCAAACTCAAAGCATTTATTTCAATTAAACCATGTACTTACAAGCACTTTTGAATTGTCAAAATTAAATAGATGGTCAGTTAGTCAGAAAGTTGAATCTAGCTGCCCATTCCAAAACGTACTATCTCTATAGAGACGGGCAAGAAACTCCAAGGACACTCTTTATTTAAATCAATCATTCTTGTTGCTTATATAATTATGTGAGAACAATGTAAAAAAAACAAGGGAAGAAACAATTCAAAATGTAAGATTAAAAATAAGTCCTGTCCTGGCAGTTAAGAGATGAACAGTCTCAGCCGACGGACGCCGCGACGGCGCTCGTTCACGAACATGACGCGTGGATCAGCACCATCCAGCTCAATCATTTTGTAGGGAACCGAATGATCCAAGACACGCGGTGAGACATTTAAGTGAGCATGACATATTCGCAACTGCCATGCTCTTGCAAGTCAATATCATAATAAACGGATCCTGGATGGTTCTTACATTTACAAAATTTAAATAATGCTACTAAATTATACAAAACTATAGTTACGCAAATGATGAATAAAATTTTACTACCAATTTTCCGGTGTGTTTACTGTTTGGGCAGTCTGTGCGTGTGTGTGTATTTGATTTAAGTGCCAAATTGTTTACGTAGGTATTGCAAAGAACGATATTTCCGTTGTACTATGTAGGTAGTTACATTTGTCAAATCTATGATGATGAACAATAACATAACGCTGGCTGGACTTGGTTTCGGTAAAGTGGAGTCATTAGGTTGTATAACAACAAATATTGTAATCGACGGCGACGGTACGAAATACGACGATGTGTTATTCTACGTGGTGCCTAAAGACTGTATGCCTTTTGATGTAATCATAGGTCACGAATTTCTTAAGAATGTTATAACGGTTATGAATGGTAGTGTTGTGTGGATGAAACCTGTGGAATGGATGAAATAAATAAATTGTTTTAGTTGCAGTGTCGAAGTTGGTCACGTAAGTAATCCTTAGGTACCTTAAGGAAGAGGTTGTGTGCAATGTTTGTTAACACCATCTATTGTTATGATATTTAGCTTAGTTTAATGTAAGTAAGAGTCCTGTGTCTGCTACACAGTACCTATGGCAACATGAAATGTCAGTAAACATGTTTATAGAGGAATATTGATGATGTTATGTTGTACTTTCTCTTTTAAAATAAACCTTAGATATTAAGTGATGTTATTGTAGAAATTAAGCGATGTTATGTTATTACTTTGATGTTGTGATGCTGTACTAGTAGTTGAGTTAAATTTAAGTTGAAAACTAGTGATGGATGTTTGTGTGGATGTCTGAGGACAGACATGGATCAGGATGGCCGACTGTGGGATAAAAATATTGTATTATCTTAAAGTATGAACGCAGCTATAATTGTTAAAACGGAACGCAGCGGGTGAAAGACAGAAAGGTATGTGTGAGAGGGAGAAAGGAGAGTAATGGCGACAGTTAGATTCACGACGAACTTACGGTGTACGCTGATCTTTTTTTGCGGTTAGAATAAATAGTCTCAAGTGTTAAAACTCGTTATTTTATTTTGCCATACAATCCATTGAGGTAGAAAAAACATGGAGATGCCGCGTTATTCTATACATACATTTGCTTATACAAATATGAGTGAAATATGATTCAGAATGTGAAATATCATTATGTCTCATTCTTTCTAATGAGATAATTTTATTTGATAAAAGAGACAACAATATTTTAGTTGTTGCTCATTATGGCAATATTTTATCGTGACGTAGTGACAGTTGTAGGTAAGTGCCATAGCAGCCATCTTATGCGATGAGTTTCGTGGTAGTTTTGCTGTCAAATGGTTGTTTATTTTTTGTATTATTGAGGATTGCGAGAAAATTACGAGGATTTTACCTGTTAAAACTGCATGTAAATGTTGGAAAACAGAAATTCAACATGCCTGTGTGTTGTATTGTGAAGTGTGGTGCAAGAAAGAATGAAAATCAACCTCAATTGTCTTTGCACAGGTTAGTAGCCAGTTTTTATGCATTAATACATACAATAATACACATTCGATGATGCAATTGTAACGTGATCATGAATTTATGGCTAAAGTATTGATATTTGGGTTCATTTCCGTATAACAGGCCTTTCTATTATATTTGTTAGTTCGTTCGTTTGTTTACAATAATATGTCATAATGGAATAGTGTTGTACCGTTGCCGACTTGGCGTAATAGTTTCCGAAACTAGTTCCTCCGCTGAAACGATACCGGTATATTCTGCGATGTTAACATAAATAATCCTGCGTCTTATTCAGTCCGAGTGACCTTGCTAGGTCCGGCCTGTGGTTCACACTTCACAGCACCAAAATCAAAATATTTCACATAAACCTACATGGACACTTTTATGAAACGTCAGAAGCTAGGTGCACGGTTCCAATTGGTTGTTTCGTATGAAGAAGAAACGGTAAGAAACTCCACGTTTGCTCTTTTAAAAATAATTGGCTTTTGCGAAACCACATTTTCTGCAAGCAAGTTTTTTTTTTCATGACATGGATTTTATTCTCAGACTAGCTATGCCCCGCGACTTCGCATAGAAGTCGTAAGATACACAGTATACTAAAATAACAGCCACACTAATAAAACTCATTCGTCCCCCGACCGGCCGCATTGCATCGCCCGCCCGCGCTATTATTTCGTTTTCGCTTAGCGTTCGTTTTTCTCGGCTCCTAAGGGTCGTAACGTGATGTTAAATAGCCTATAACCATCCTGGCTACCAAACGCAAAAATAATTTATGCATGGCATTTTTTTTGCGCGGAACCCTAATTATTTTTCTAAAATAAAGGTAGCCTAAGTTACTCCTTGTAACATATCTGTCAGTGAAAGTCCCGTCAAAATTGGTCCAGCCGTTTCAGATTAGCCGGAACAAACAGACAGACAGATAGACAAAAATAAATGCCATTTTGTTAATAGTACTGTTTAGACTTTTATAAGCATTTAGTAAAAAGCTGTTATTTTGACAGTACCAACAGACACTTCAATTTTATTTATTTTTATAGATAACGGAAAGTAAGATAACCTACTCATCTTTTTCTGTTACAATTTCAACGGACTTTGTATACATAATATTAGGTAGATATGATCTAAACGTGATAACTAGTAAGACTCGTATTTAGTATCGATACTAGTTATAGTAACACCTATGTTCCTTGATAGACACAACACTAGCAATGGCAGCCATTTTATGAGACAATACCAGTTGTAGGTATGCACCCTTTTTTTGTAGGTATTTCCAGTCCATAATTTTGTATGTCAATGATACAATCCCACAAAATTTGTATTTGGCCTCAAAAAGATGTATACACGGACAAGAAACCATTTTATTGTCAAAAACCTTTGTTCCATTATCATTGTATCTACCGTATACGGTATAAGTACAAAACATAGTACTTCTTATACAATTTATTTTACCAAAACCAAGTAAACATTTTGGTCCAAGGCATTATACACCCTATGATCAAAGACCGAAAACATCGAACGATTTATATCGTATGACACGTAGAAGAACAAGAATTTTATTTTTGTCCTCTTCATTTCATGCATGACGTCACTGACGTGTAATTTGTGTTTAGATACCTATTTGATTTGAAATATAAATAGGTAAATCATGAATGTTCATAACGAATTTTGCTTAAGCTTTACAAGGTGGTCACTCACCGGGTCTTCGCGTGTAATTAACATTCCGTGATTTGATTTTGAGCATTTGGTTACAATAATGCGTCAGCCCGACGCACTGACTAAGGAGCATTCGTTTTTGTAACCGCTTGAACTGTTGGTATTCAAACATGTATCTATCATCGACTCAGGTGTAATGCTCAGTTTTCCGCACTCACTGCTGCAATAGGTAGGTATGTTACAAATTGTATCATTACATGCACGCTGTGATGGTCTCCTGGACGTATCTCTGATGAAATACTCGAATCTTAATTGTTACATTACACGCAAATGCTCCCGGTGAGTGGCTAACATGTGATCGTTTTCATAACAATAGTCAACAATAATAATTATGTTAATGTTTATGACAAGTTGACAACGCATTTTCAACTAAAACTTACTTATTTCTAACACCTCTTCTGTAAGTATTTTTTTTACTCAAGTAGAATCAACAATGAAAAGCTAAAAACAAGCCAATATTAATATTAATATCCTAATTAAGTAGTATAAGTTTTATTTTGTATGTTATAAGAAGTATTTTACAATCTAAAAAATATATATATATATATATATATATTATATACAAGTGTATAAAAAAAAGACGAGCTCATAGGGCATCAAAAAATTCGTCCGCATCGCTGTCAATGGGATAAGTGCCCAAAAGGCTGGCAGCATTACCACGTTGGATGGCAATGCTTATTCTTTGGGCTAAAAATAGGCCAGCCCTCTGGTCACGTGTAGAGTCAACCAACCGCTTGGCGATGTCTCGAAACATGCGATGAGCACTCGGGCCCCAAGGCCCTAGAGTTTCAACCCCAAACGGCTCAAACATATAACTCCCAAAAAGGTTTATATTTGCGTCGTTTAAGGTTTTCTGCTCCTGCAGCAGCCGCCCCAGCACAGCCCGCCGTGCTAGGAAGATGGGATGGCGCGAGGGTGTCGACACAAGTTGCATCCCACACCAAAGGCCTACCCAACTTCCAAGGCATTATTGTCATTCCATCTGGCCTCTTCCCATCGTCACGTGCCAAGCCATTGGGTTCTAAAACAGTTGGCACCCCGGCGGTGACAAGAGCCCGACGGATGATGTCGTTAATGCTGGCGTGCCGTGCCATCCGAACAGCGCTCTTGCTGCAGGATAGGCCATGGTGTCCGAGGCAGTCGACTGCTTCACCGCATTGACAGCGATGTGGAGCTCCGCAAGGAGCGCCCAGACGCAAACATGTAGCGAGCCGGAATGTGGTGTCACCCAGCATAGTGCCTATGTTAGGTGACGGTAGCGCCTGAAGCCAAAGGCCCGACTCCCATTCACCCACAGCCAGCAGGCGGGCACGCTCAGCAGTATTGGTGGACGTATTAATAAGTTTATTCCGTACCAACCTGCAAAGCGGCTCATCCCACTGTCTCTGGGAAGACGGGTTTTCGGGCTGTACCTTGTCCGGGCAAGCCACCTTCCAGGCGTTCACCGCATCAGTCAAACACGGCACTTCAGAGTCAACCTGAGCAGGAATCAAGATTCGTGTGGTTAACTTTTCTGTGCTGTGGACCGAGGATATGAACGCCGGGAGGCTTACACTAGAAATTTTGCGGACGCCGAGCCCGCCAAAACGAATGGGTAGTGTGGCTTGCAGCCACGCGCGGTCGTCCAAAGCCACATTTAAAATGGATGTAAGAGTACTGCGAATAATGTGATCGATTTTGTCCAAAAGGTGTGGCTGCTTCCATAAAGATGAAAAGCGGAGAAAATACATAAAATTTGGACCGAAACAACAATATCTAATAATAATAAATAAATAATAATAATAATTTATTTAATAAAACGTTTACAAAAGGTGTACATTTGGCCAATAGTAGCAAATTTTCCATACAATTATAGTGCCTAAAATAAACTAAAACTAAAATATGTTTTATTACAGGTGCAAGTAGTGATGGATCGGAATTAGAGTGTTAGGTTGCGACCCACCCGAACTAAGTTTATTCAAACCTGTGTTTCAGGCCATCACTTTACCTTACAATTATATTAGAGCGTTATTTTTTAAATGTAACTGATATAAAAATAATTCATTAACAATACTGAGAAAAAGCACATTGGTACATTAATACGAGTACCTAATACTAAGTCTTGTAAACATACAAAAGTAAATACTTATAAGGGAATAAAATTATGATCATGACAAAATTTCTAGAAGTTTTTCTGTGTCTGTGTAATTGAGTGTCGCTAAGTACTCTGATAACATTGTACTACATTTTTTATAGCTTACACTTTAGAAGCTTAGTAACTTGTTGAGTCTATTATACAGAAAAGGTCCTAAGAACACATAAAAACGATTAGCAAACGCATGTCTGGTTTGAGGCTTTATGCAAACCAAGTCTTTCCTTCTCTTGTCGGAAGGTACTGGGTCAAAAGGAAGTGCAGTGTGCTGGTGTTGTACTATGCTTAGAATAAATAATTGCCTTACGGTTAGTACATTACATGATATGTAGATTTGGTGCGTCGGAAATCTAAAAGGGCGAAAAGTAGCAACCTTTAAAATTGCTCTTTGAGCGCGCTCTAGAGGAAGTAAAATTGTTTTTGCAGCACCTCCCCAGGAAGTTATGCAATAGGTAAGTATGGATTGACACAAAGCTAAATAAACCTGTTTAATTAATTTATAGTCGGCTATGTTCCGTAAGTTCTTAAAAACATATATTAATTTGCGCACTCTGGTACAAAGTAAATCGATATGTTTACGGAAATTTAGATTGGAGTCAAAAGTGACACCTAGGTATTTCAAATGGTCGGCCTTAGCTAAAGTGGGGCAAGAACATGCAGAGTCAGCGGCAGCGTACGTGCTGCAATTGTGTGCGTAAATGTTCAGATTAGTAAGCGGTATGTTAGTATTTCTCATTGTAAATAAAATGTATTTTGTTTTATCTGCATTTAATGTTAGGAGATTATTATGGAGCCAATTAGAGACAATGTTAAAACCATCTTGAGCAAATTCATAGACTTCAGCTCTTGATTTAGCTGAGAACAATAGAGCAGTGTCATCCGCATAAGACATTATGACTCCATTTTGGAGTGGCAAGCTGCACAGATCATTTATGTAGATTAAAAATAACGTGGGGCCCAAAATGCTGCCTTGCGGAATTCCAAAACCACTATTTTTAAGTTCAGAACTTGTACACTGCCCTATTTTTACACACTGACAACGATCGCTGAGATAATCCGCAAATAGTAGATGTTGTGCTCCTCTTATCCCAAGTGTTTCAAGCTTGTGCAAAAGTAAAGTACATGAAATAGTGTCGAAGGCCTTGGCAAGGTCTAGAAAGATCCCAATTGTGTGCATACCATAATCCAGATCGGTAGTAATATGATTAGTTAATTTGTGTACTGCTTGGCTAGTTGATCTATTGGGCCTAAAACCAAATTGATTGTCTGAAAGTAGTCTGTTATCTTCCAAATATTTTATTAATCTACTGTTAATGATTTTTTCCAAAATTTTTGAGAGGCCTGTTAGCACTGAAATGGGTCTATAGTTATTCACACAGTTTTTGTCTCCAGACTTGAATACAGGTGTCACCACAGCTTTTTTTAGCAATTTGGGGAATATTCCTTGAGACAAACATAGCTGAAAAATGTGGGTTAGTGGAGGGGCAAGTAGGTATTTAAATCTTTTTAGTATATTATTAGGAATGTCATCCCACCCAGTAGCACATGCAACCTTTAACCCGTCTATTAATCTTACTACTTCGTTAACGTCGGTATCTAATAAAGCAAAAGAATTTACTGTACCGGATGGTGTAGTCGGGTTTTGAGGGGAAAAACTGCTAGAATGTAAAGATTTTTCAGCCAAGTTTTTACCAATATTAGCAAAAATATTGTTTACCTTATTCACTGCTTCTAATGGATTTATATCTGTGCATAGTAAATCAAGCGGAGGTTCGGGATTTTTCGATCTAAATGTATTAGTTTTTATAAATTTCCAAACCAGTTTACTATTTTTCCCCGCCTTCTGTAATTCATTTTTATCATACTGATTTTTGAGTCTGATAAGGGTGAAAGCCGAATGTAAATTAATTTTAGAAAGTCTATCCGAAATATCGTTAAAGTGTTTAATTTTTTCGTCGACGAATGGTGAAAAAGTTGATTTTTTGCATTAAATGAACTTTGAGATTTGTTTACAAAATATTATGATTTTAATCATTTGTATGTTTTGTACTTATGCGGTGGATACGTTACGTTGAATACATAATCAACCTATAATGTTCCCACTGCTGAGACACAGTCCTCCTCTCAGTGAGACGGAGTGGGCCGTAATCCAACACGCGGGCCCAGTGCGGGTTGGCTACGTTGAATATTATGGAATAATGGTTGTAGACGATGTTTACTTGTCCGTGTATAGTTACATTTTTTTGGGGCCGACTGTACATAAGAAGACTGTCGTTGTCATACATTGACTGGTATTTCTCACAAACACATCCAGTTATTTAAAATTAGTTACATAGAATTGAGCAATCTGAGGTTTTTAAAATAAAAAACACATTATGTCAGAAAGAAACTCGGATGCCTAATTGCCTACACAATCTTTTCGCAGTCTGTCTGCAGTTTCTTGTCTGTTTATATTTATAAATGGTAAAATAAAATAAAATAAATAAATCTGTTCGCAGATAAATATTCAATCTAAAAATATAGTTGTTTTTCATTTATAACGCAATACTTGGCAGAAGGAATGATTACTTATCCACAAACAACAAACAACATTCCGCTCAGACCTGATGAGAGTGAGAGTGCTGCACTGCCGTTCTGTGCCGCTGCCGCTCGACGACGCCCGCAAACATCCACTGATCTAAATTGGGCGGATTAATTCATCCGACAACTTTCTGCTTTAGCCTCCGCACAGAAGTCAATCGTATCTGATATTCTAATAGGGTTCCATTCACGTTGGGCTGTTGCCATAATATCGGCTAAGGGTTTGACAAGCAACTGGCTAAAGAAAGTCGATAGGTACTATAGTCGATATACCAGTCTGTTTTGACTCATAGACGTGTGCGTGCGCGCCGCTCGGATCGAACTACCCCGGACGACGTGTGCGTGCGCGCCGCTCGGATCGAACTACCCCGGACGACGGGTGCGTGCGCGCCGCTCGGATCGAACTACCCCGGACGACGTGTGCGTGCGCGCAGCTCGGATCGAACTACCCCGGACGACGGGTGCGTGCGCGCCGCTCGGATCGAACTACCCCCGACGACGTGTGCGTGCGCGCAGCTCGGATCGAACTACCCCGGACGACGGGTGCGTGCGCGCCGCTCGGATCGAACTACCCCGGACGACGTGTGCGTGCGCGCCGCTCGGATCGAACTACCCCGGACGACGTGTGCGTGCGCACCGCTCGGATCGAACTACCCCGGACGACGGGTGCGTGCGCGCCGCTCGGATCGAACTACCCCGGACGACGGGTGCGTGCGCGCCACTCGGATCGAACTACCCCGGACGACGTGTGCGTGCGCGCCGCTCGGATCGAACTAACCCGGACGACGTGTGCGTGCGCGCCGCTCGGATCGAACTAACCCGGACGACGTGTGCGTGCGCGCCGCTCGGATCGCAAACCTATCGGCTTCGGTCTACCAAGAGAGAGAGATAGAGAGAGAGTCTCTCATAATCTTGGTCTGGTCACATGAGGATCACGCAGATTAATGTCTAAGATGGACAAACTGCTTGACTTGAGCTAAAGCCGTTCTACTTGCGGCTCATCACAGCTCTCGGAGACGCGCACTGACTCCCCGGTTCCTATCTGTGCTGGCCTGCGTGATCAGACTAGCCCCGTGTCATTGCATGTCTACATGTTTTTATCACGTGAACATACATAATTTGTTTGTGCAACCGGGTGTTTTATAACCGTAATAAAACAGTTAATTAATCGCAAATACACCCGGTGCTTATATCGGACTCGCCGGTTACATGGAGTGCGCGGCGTGGACAATGCGGGACTTGCCGAACCCAGTCCACAAACTAGGTACCTATTATATACTTTGTATTTTTCTGGAGATAATTCCCAGCCCAAGCTGTGAGTTGAAACAACAATGTGCCGCAGATTACTGATCTTCTAGATAGGATTCGAGAGCTCCCGTACCTATGCCAGCGGGTCTGCATATCTGTTGACCTCAGATGCGAGTCTGATTAATGCCAGAAGGTCGGATTAGTTTTGAAGGAAGTTGAAGTTAAATGATAGAGGCATGTCTTTTCAGCGAGAATTGGCTTGAATCCACCTGTGGCATTAAGTTCGTCGCTGTACATTTGTGTGCTTGAAATACTAATTGATAATACCTAAATCCGCTGTCCGCACTGAACAAAGTGCACTAACACTGTTTCACTTCCTGTGTAGGGCAGAGCGTGATGTTTGTCCTAGTCGCACCACTGTGTAAGTATTAATTAGAATTCAGATGTAAATGTAACAATTCAATTGTGATAGGTAGGTGCACACTTCAGAAGTAGGTAGCCAGCCAGTCTCTTCTGTAAACCTCACCGTGACAATGTAATTGGGCGTCAATCTAGGGATTGGCAGCTCACTTCACCCTAACTTCACCTAAGTCTCTGCGGTGAGAAAAAACATGGTTGGCAGCGTGCCCAAGCGCATGCCAAGATTGCCAGGTGAGATACCCTCCACTAATGGAGCTGCCTTCTGAGTGAAGTAAACATGTAAAGGAGAGGTCAAAAGTGGTATAATATTATAAGTTTTTACCCGACTGCGCGACGCAAAGGAGTGATAATGTGTTTATCAGCCTATGTATGTATGTTTGTATGTTCCTTTGAAGCACTATACAGACCAAACGCCTGGGCCGATTTTTATGATTCACACGTCAATCGATTCCTCTTAGTCCGGCGAGTGTCAGTGAAGACATGACGTTAGTGAAAATTCAATATGGCGACTACTGGACGCCATATTGTGAAAATGAAAAAAATGAAAGTCAACAAACTATGTCAAGTGGGGTCTCGTTGCAAAGCGTTTTAAAAGGTGATTACAAAAATATATACAACTTATATGGTTAAAAGTAATTCCAAGTGACAAATCGTAAAAAACACGTACAAGAACTAAATCGCCTGCGAAATCTTTCACATTTGTAAACTAAAAAGCTGGAAATAAAAAAAATAAATTAAAAAACCCGACTGCGGTATAAAACATTAGTTAAAAAAACTGAAAAGCTAAAAACAAGCCCATTTTAAATTAAATAAAAGTTGGAAGCAGGCGGGACCCATTTGAATTTGAAAATATACTAAAAATGGTATGGGTCCCGCCTGCTTCCAACTTTTATTTAATTTAAAATGGGCTTGTTTTTAGCTTTTCAGTTTTTTTAACTAATGTTTTATACCGCAGTCGGGTTTTTTAATTTTTTAAATTACTTTTTTCTTAGTGTAATTATTTAAACCTCCATCATCTAGATTTATTATTTAAACCCCCATCACCTAGATTTATTATATATACTAGCTTTTGCCCGCGTTGAAGTCGACATTTACCCCACGGCATAATTAAACGAACGAACTAAAACTTTTAAAATGTAAAAATACTGTCATATTTTTCCTACCAAGGAGAGGCGAGTCTAAATCACCTTTGCCGGTATTATTTAAATAATTTTAAACATAATACATAATATCATTTTTATAGAAGGGGCCCATGGCTAAATAATAACAGCCGCACAGGTCGATCGATCAGGTTAAGCTACGCTTGCTGCGGTTGGTCTGTGGATGGGTGACCATCTTTACATACCGAGACCCCTCCGTGCCTCGGAAAGCACATTAAGCCGTTGGTCCCGGCTGTAATTCGTAGATCTTTGACAGTCGTTACGGGTAGTCAGAAGCCCGAAAATCTGACAACCAGTCTTTTCCAAAGGAATATCGTATTACCCAGTAATTGGGTTGTGGAGGTCAGATAGGCAGTCGCTCCATGTAAAGTACTGGTATTCAGCTGCATCTGGTTAGACTGGAAGCCGACCCCAACCAGTTGGGAAAAGGCTAGGCAGATGAGGAGATGATGACATAATATAATTTTTCTTTCACCCGAATTTTACATAAACTCTAAAATTCCGCCCGAAAATAGGAGTAGCTCGTCAAGGTGAATGACCTGTAAAATATGTACACCAGCCTTTAGAGGTTAGAAACAGACGTAATAAAAAGTTGCGGTAGGTAATGTATTGGTGCCCCCGGGCCACCTGGGCCACCCGGGCCACCCGGGCCGGGACTGCCCGGTAGGTAGCTCTATTATATTGTACTGCTAGTAGGTTCCTACGATTAATAAACTTTCAATTATATTTACAGTGTTTATTGGATTCTTTTCGCCAGCCAACAGTAAGTATTGTGGAAAAGTAATTACTTATTTAAAACTCATTTAGTTATAACAGTTTTATCAAAAACAATCTTAATTTATTATATATACTTACTCTCGTTCGTAAAGTGGCGCTAAGGTAGCGAAATTAATTTTCTTACGTTTTTTGCAATTTGCTGGTCAGCGGGGCAATTGCGTAATACATTATCAATCGGAATCGGTTTCATTTTGACAGTTCAACAACATTCATTGCGTTATTTACGCTGCTGAGCAAACAAATTTTTCGAACTTATGAAGCAATGGATTAGCAATTTGCTTCAAAATGATTCAGATTCCGATCGATAGTATGTTACGCAATTAGGGTGCAGTATTAAGTTGTACGTTGATTAAAATATGATTCGCGACCGTAACAAATATGTATTTACAGAATTATAATCATTATCATCAGTAACACAACTTGTTAAGTTACGAGTAGTATAATCATGTCAAGATTTCATGAAATAGTCATTCAGTAGGATTTCTTGGTCTTAGAGAGTTGTGTTTATAATTCTGTAAATAGGTACCATATTTGTTACGGTCGCGAATCATATTTTAATAACGTACAACTTGACCAGCAAAACGCAAAAAACAAAAAAAAAATGAATTTCGCTGGCTACCCTGGCGCTTTCGCCTTAATGAACCACTTGTAGGTCCATAATGCAGTGTATTAAACACGTGTACTTTTTACTTTTTCCTAGTCGGAGATGTGCACTTTTTTAATCTCATCAAAGAGACTTCATGCCAAAAGGAATTCGCGGGCCATATTTCACTTTTTTTTTTTTTAATCTGAATTGTCCTTGGTCCCAAAATGAAGTATTTATTTAAGTACAGACGCCAGCACATCAACCTACCCCTAACTGTCAAATTTTCCCAATTAACATTGAACCTTATGCTTTAGCGATAAAGTTGAAAATCTATTACAGAAATCTGACAGATTGTAGTAGATTGATGTGCTGGCGTCTGTACCTTAAATTGTCCGTGGTCCCTCCCGGAACCAAATGGAAAAGACCCTGACTGGCGTGCTATTATTGCGGATTCTCACTGAACTAATTTATATTTCTCTACGTACTTTCTAATTCCATTCTACCTAAACTACTATTTGACATAGAATAGAATACTCTTTATTATGTACACCATATAAATTACAGACATAAATATAGAAACTTACACCACGACATACGACAACACTACGATCAGTCTAAACATTATTTTGTGTTTATTATATTTTTATATAGGCTGTTTAGCGGTTTTGCCAGTGCCTTTATTTACACCATTTTCCATTTTCCCATTTCCATAAAAGTTAATAACAATACAAGTCTGTTTTAACATTGGAAATGTTTTTTCGATCGCTTCTGTATAGCCCCTATTTTCGCTAAAAGTGCGACATGGCCCTAGTGTCGTGAGTTCTAAGGCTACGAAAGTAGTCGAGGTTTCAAAAGATGCGTCTAGTTACGGACTACAAGATAGTGAAAACATTTTTTGAAAAGACAAAAACTTTTTTGAAAATTCCGAAAATGTCAAAAAATTCCGCATTTTTTGGGGTCGCGATTAGATCGCTTATATCATCGAGAACTTAGACCGATATAGAAAAATTAAGAAACCCGTCGGGTTATTGAGTTGGGCTACATAAAAAAAAACCGGACTTCTCTATCTCTTACGGCCTAGGCAGGAAGATGCCCTTCGGTGTGACGCAATCGCGGGCGGCGTGCTCCTTAGATGCGCGTCGCGTCGCTGAGTTGTTATGGGAGTTTAAGAGTTTGATAGTGAAATGTATTTGTATTCATTTGTAAATACGTATTTTAATTTCATTTTATAATGATGTTAATTTAAATTAATTTTGTTTTCCGATACTTTGAAAATATGTACTTACTTCAAATTATTGAATAGAACTTTTTTCTTTCAAAAATAGTCTTAAGAATAGTTCAATAAAACTTAAAATTGCATGGCGTAATGTTTACCTGACGGATGTTTTACTTCGTGCATTTGAGCTCTATTACTTCAAAGACGATACAGTGGTTATTTATGCAACTGTTGTATAATAAGGGTTATCGAATGTGGTCACATGAGTGTTTTAATACCTAATTATGTACAGTTGCATACAAGACTCTATCTACACCCATGATATGAATCCTCTATTAAAGGTTCTGAAACCATAGGGTGATGTAGAGTGTTGTAAGAACTCTATGTAAATTCATGGAAAGTTTAATTGCTGAGTATCTAATACAAACAAACTATGTATAGGTAATCACACTATAATATTATAAAGGCGAAAGATTGTGTTTGTGTGTGTGTGTGTGTCTGTGTTTATATGTTTGTTACTTTTTCACGCTTAAACGGCTAAACCATTTTAGATAAAATTTTATTTGGAGGTAGCTGACACCCTGGATCAACATATAGGCTACTTTTTACACCGATATTCCCACGGGATCGACATTTACGCGGGTGAAACCGCGGGGCGCAGCTAGTAAATCATAAAGACACCACGAATTGAGTTGTAAAAAAGTGGCTATTTAGTACAACATTATAACACTCATTTGGATGATATTATGGTTACTATGCCACTGGTTGTTTTAATGTTGGCAATAAGCTAAGTAACTATTTCAGAAACTTTTCATCATCATCATCATCTGCCTAGCCTTTTCCCAACTCTGTTGGGGTCGGCTTCCAGTCTAACCGGACGCAGCTGAATACTAGTATTTTACATGGAGCGACTGCCTATCTGACCTCCACAACCCAGTTGTTGGGTAATACGATACCCCTTGGTAAGACTGGTTGTCAGACTTTCGGGCTTCTGACTACCCGTAACGACTGTCAAAGATCTACGAATGACAGTTATGACAGTTCTATTTCAGAAACTTTTATAGAGGATGCATTTTCAATGTACCCGAAGGTCGTGTAGAGTACGAGATCTGTGATTTTTTTTCCTCGCAAGTATGTTGAAAAACGTCGTATGAAACGTGTGTGCATTGATCATTACACACTCGGTTTCCTTATAGCGCTCGCCTGCGGCTCGCGCCAATAATACCGCCTCGGGTGCAATGTCATCAACATAGCACACATGTATCATAATGTAGTTTCCAATCAACTTTGAACCATAATGTTGAAAATCTATTAAAGAAATTTGACAGATTGTAGTAGCTTGCTATTGATCTCTTACTATTCCAACATCCTCCCTTAAACATAAATCAACCCCATCTTGGAAGCACAATAAGCCAGTTTTGAGTATGGCGTTGCTTTAGAGCGTGCATCAGCTACCATCATATCCGTCTGAATGTAAGTATTCTACAGCAATGGTTCCTCCAGCAACTTTATCACGAACAAAATGGTGCCTCACATCAATATGCTTCGACCTGGAATGGTAGGCATCGGATCTTGTTCTGTGATAGACCCATACCTTTCAGTATACAACTTAGCCAAATTCATTTCGACAGACTTTATTATAAGAATGATTGATCTCCTTGATTTAAGAGTTGACAAAGAGAACTTTTCTAGGATGAGTACTTATGTGAAGAACGTTTCTTAAAAAATGTGTAGTTTAAAAAAAGTTAAATTTAAAATTTTAAAAACCCCCGACTCAAACAAAAACCTCTAAAAACTAAAAAATAATATATATTGGCCCTTTAAGTTTAATATAAGTTGCAGGAAATATTTTGATCCAAGCGTCCTCACGTCGGGGGACGGCTAATGAAAATTGGAAGTTAACAGCAGCTGCTCTATGTTTTCTACAATAGCATGCATTCATTATTGCTGGGTTTAAGCCTCATCTGTTTGGCGTTTTCATTAGCCGTCCCCCGACGTGAGGACGCTTGGATCAAAATATTTCCTGCAACTTATATTAAACTTAAAGGGCCAATATATATAATTTTTTAGTTTTTAGAGGTTTTTGTTTGAATCGGGGGTTTTTTAAATTTTTAATTTAACTTTTATTTCTTGCTTTTTAAACTTTATAATATTATATTACTAGTAAACATGCTATACGATCGACACGTGACTCGCCGAAATCTGCGAAGCTGTACGTATTTTTACCACAGTGAAGCTAGTTAGGTACTCGTGGTCGTTGGCGTTCATTCCATATTAACGTATTCCTCTGTTTCCTCCTGGATAATGATACTAGTCCAAATACTTTGGCTTAATTTTTTTTTTAAACGGTTTTATTGAAAATATAAAGGTAATGATAATGTAGTAAATAATGTATTAAAAGCTAAATAATTCGTTAGGCCATAGGTTACCAGTCATCACTCCACTTTCCTCATCAATCCAGCTAGGGCATTGATTAGCCTAAAAAAAATAATTTTCAAGTTTTTAGTTTTCATTTCGTTAGTTAATATTCCTCATTCCCTTTCAATATAGTGTACATTATTCTACTTGTCAAGCCCTTTCATTTGATACCCATATTGAGGGAGTTGTGAAAAATGATGTAATCCGCCATTTTGTGGCAGCGGCCATCTTGGACCGATTTTCATCAAACATAGCTAAGAACACTCCCGACTAATTCACCTTTCAAACAAAAAAAACAAAATCAAAATCGGTTCATCCGTTTGGGAGCTACGATGCCACAGACAGACAGACACACACACACACACACACACACACACACACACACACAGACACGTCAAACTTATAACACCCCGTCGTTTTTGCGTCGGGGGTTAAAAACGAAGTGTGCTGATTCAAGCTGGTCACTGTAGTTATCATAAAGTGGAAACTTTTTCTAAATTTGTGCTACAGAGCGAATATGTGCAATGAACGACATGAATGTTATTGGTAAAAGATATAGATGTACACTTGAGTAAACTCAATTGTAGTTAATTCGCTAAACAATAGGCAGAAAAACGATCCAGGTCCTCTTGCAATTTAACACAGTCATCAATAGAGCTTATTTTACGAAACACGTTTTAAGGTCGTCAGCATACAACAGAAAACCACAGTTTCTAAAGCATGTATTTACGTCATTTATAAATAAATAAATAATGGAACAGGATAGATGTTCTTTTTGTAATTGATTGATTTTGATAAAATATTATTTCTATGATTTCATAATGTTAAAATCTATATTTTATCGACTATATTCCCTTAATGAAGTAGAACAGCCCTAACGATAGGCATACCTACAAGAACTGACCAATTGCAGCTGCATGTTCTTCCTCGTCCCCCGGCGCGCGGTACTGAGTCGTGTGCTTCGAAGAAATCGGCCTATACGCTCTCTAGTGGTTATATTCTCTTTGTTCTTACCAAATTGCAGAACTTGTCCGAGGTATACGTATTCTCGAAAAACCTAATGTTCTTAGTAGATTGTAAAATTGGAAAAGTTTTCCGGAAAATATTCAAATTCAAGAGAAATGAGTGGGAGTCGGGGCTCTGGCTTCAAGCACTCCCGTCACCCAACATAGGCACTATGCTGGGTGACACCACCTTTCGGCTCGCTACCTGTCTGCGTTTGGGCGCTCCTTGCGGGGCTCCGCATCGCTGTCAGTGCGGTGAAGCTGTCGACTGCCTCGGGCACCATGGCCTATCCTGCAGTAGGAGCGCAGGCCGGATAGCACCGCACGCCAGCAATAATGACATCATCCGTCGTGCTCTTGTCACCGCCGGGGTGCCAGCTGTTTTAGAACCCAACGGCCTGGCACGCGACGATGGAAAGAGACCAGACGGAATGACCATAATGCCCTGGAAGTTAGGCAGACCTTTGGTGTGGGATGCAACATGTGTCGACACCCTTGCGCCATCCCATCTTCCTAGCACGGTGGGCTGTGCTGGGGCGGCTGCTGCAGGTGCAGAAAACCTCAAACGGCGAAAATATTGCAACCTAATTGGGAGTTATATGTTCGAGCCGTTTGGGGTTGAAACACTAGGGCCATGGGGTCCGAGTGCCCACTTGGTTTTTCGAGATATCGCCAAGCAGTTAGTCGACTCTTCACGTGACCAGAGGGCTGGCCTATTTCTTGGCCAAAGAATTAGCATTGCCATACAACGTGGCAATGCTGCCAGCCTTTTGGGCACTGTTCCTGTTGACAGCGATGCGGACGAATTCTTTGATGCCCTATGATTATTTTACTTATTTTTTTATATAAATGTACATATTATTATAGTTTATATGTTATCTTAAATTATAGATATAAATAGACAATAAATTAATATTTAGGAATATTCTTCAATAAAGAGAAATACCTCGTTTTTCTATGGGATTTTTGTATGAACTATTGACGACGTCTGTCGGGTCAGCTGGTTTGTAATAAAGAGTATCGCAAGAAAAACTATACATAAGGTTTGTATGTTGCGGGAGAGAAGGAGAGGCATGTCACTGCTGCTACTGTATGTTGCGGGAGAGAAGGAGAGGCATGTCACTGCTGCTACTGTATGTTGCGGGAGAGAAGGAGAGGCATGTCACTGCTGCTACTGTATGTTGCGGGAGAGAAGGAGAGGCATGTCACTGCTGCTACTGTATGTTGCGGGAGAGAAGGAGAGGCATGTCACTGCTGCTACTGTATGTTGCGGGAGAGAAGGAGAGGCATGTCACTGCTGCTACTGCCACGCACTGCCGCCAGCTGCCGCTTTACCGTGTCCACGCGTGCAGCAGCTGTGATTGGCACCAGCTCTCTGTACCAGTTACCAGTACTACCTAGAACGGTTTCATGACCGGGATTTAAATTAATTCCAGGTGAGACTGTAAATTCTGAGAGCCAGAAACCAAAGGAGCACCTTATATCGTTAAGAGACTATGATTTTGTGGGCGAGGACCAGAGGCTGGTGGCACTGCTGACGGAGCGCATGGCCGTGCTGCAGACGCCGCTGAGCCTGTCGGAGCTGGAGGGCGACAGCCCAGCGCCCGAGCCCGCGGGGCCCAGGCCGCGGGTACCCTTCCCCTTCCAACCCAAGCCTGACTATCTGCACTCAAACGTCAGGCTCCCCCAAATGTAAGTAGTTTGTATTCGACCTGTTTGTACGTAACTCGTATACAGGGTCAAAGTAAATTAGCTAGCGGATCTTCGCAGACCTGATGGTATCGATATCTGAACATGAACTTTAATGTGTTTGAAGTAACGTACTCATCTAAGTATATACTTTGATTTGATTAGGTTATCGTTCATAAGTCCAGTCATGGAGAAAATACTCGAAGTGAAATAAATTAACGATTTTCTTCTCACACTACCTGCTGATTGAAATTAAGAGCAGTTTTACATCCAAACTAATATTATAAATGCGAAAGTAACTCTGTCTGTCTGTCTTTCTGTCTGTCTGTCTGTCTTTGCTTCACGCCTAAACTACTGAACCGATTTGTGTGAAATTTGGTACAGACATAGTTTGGAACTTGAGAAAGGACATAGGATAGTTTTTATTACAAAAAATAAAAAATAAAATAAAAAATAAAATTTATTGCGGACATACAGCGCCATCTATTGGTCAAGAGTCTGCATCAATTCAGTACTGAAAGTTCATCGGAAAAATGTAAATAAATAGTAAAAAGGTATGAAAATATAATATAATACAACTTTTAGTACAAAGAAAATGCTCTAACGGAGTATAGATAATTCTATTAGTACTATAATTATGTCGAGTTGGTGATCGCGCAATGGTGTCGATCGTTACACGAGTTCGGTTCATGTTATTGTTTTAATTCATCGGAAAAAAGTAAATAAATAGTAAAAAGGTATGAAAAAAATAATATCAATATAATAAAACTTTTAGTACAAAGAAAATGCCCGAACGGAGTATAGATAAATACTTAATCCGAGTTGTCACTATGCTCGATAGATGGCGTTGGGATCGAAATAGATCGCGCTATGGTTTCGTTACACGCATTTGGTTGGGTATCGGCCGAGCGCTTCGGTACTGTCGTGGAATTGTGGATTGATCGTTTCGTAAATTTAAAATTGGCTCCGTTGTATTAGTAGATTAAAAAGTATGTTTGTTGGGATGTCTGGTGGTTGTTTTCAAAATTGGTTCCGTTGTATTTGTCGATTAAAAGGTTTATGAATATCTTCCACATTTCATTTTTGAAGAGATCCCGCGAGATCGGGAACTATGTATGTGGGTAAAACCAAAAATCTGCCGGAAGTCACTATTCCACGCGAACGAAGTCGCGGGCAAAAGCTAGTAATAATATAAAGCGGCTTCGTATACATAAAAAAAAATTAAAGCTTTGTACATTAAAATTCGTTTTTTATTATTATCGTGACTGTATCTCTGCAATGTTAATAATACAGAGTCAACGTGAGCATGGACTACGCCGAGTATTTCAACGCAAGTGATTGGCTCCTAAAAGTGAACGCGTCCTTTCCGGTCGATTCGGCCCTCAGACCCGGCGGGCCCCCAGCCCCCGGGTACGTCAGGACCCCGGCCTCTGGAACCGGCTGGACTCCCGCCCCCGGACCCGGCCGCGACTTCCGCCGTCAAAACTTCGAGAACCCAGGTGAACGAGAAAACAACCAAAAGATACTGCTTATCATGAAACAATGTATCTACAATGCGCAACGTAAAATGATAGAACTAGATCCCCTCGTGAGAAAGTACGAGCGCGACCCCCGGTTCCGCATAGCGTTCATCTACAACCGGCTGAACGAGTGGAAGCACGACGTGCGCACCGTGTATCGCGCCATGACGAAGTACCGGCCCTACCCGCGGCGTGTCAAGCGGGTCATCTGGTACTACGAGCACATGCTGCGCCTCAACATCGACATCACGTACAGCGTCGAGACCCTAGTGAATCTGCACGTGACGTTCAGGAAAGCTTATGCGAACATGATGCAGATTGGGGACCATTTGGGATTTAGTAAGTTGAGAAAACAACAGAGGAAATTAAAGAAAATGGAAGCACTTGGGCTTAATACGCAGGCTGAAGGCTTTAGCACGATTACTACACTTAAGTAGGTACAGGAAAACTTTCCTAGTAGACGTTTTGAGTGATTCTCCGTCTAAACAATGTACCCTGTGTATGTACCCTGTGTATGTACCCTGTGTATGTACCCTGTGTATGTACCCTGTGTATGTACCCTGTGTATGTACCCTGTGTATGTACCCTGTGTATGTACCCTGTGTATGTACCCTGTGTATGTACCCTGTGTATGTACCCTGTGTATGTACCCTGTGTATGTACCCTGTGTATGTACCCTGTGTATGTACCCTGTGTATGTACCCTGTGTATGTACCCTGTGTATGTACCCTGTGTATGTACCCTGTGTATGTACCCTGTGTATGTACCCTGTGTATGTACCCTGTGTATGTACCCTGTGTATGTACCCTGTGTATGTACCCTGTGTATGTACCCTGTGTATGTACCCTGTGTATGTACCCTGTGTATGTACCCTGTGTATGTACCCTGTGTATGTACCCTGTGTATGTACCCTGTGTATGTACCCTGTGTATGTACCCTGTGTATGCACACCCTTCAAGGAAGTAGCTGGTTACCCCAACTCACAAACGTTAATAAACGTTTTTTATTATTTATGTATTTATTTTAAAAAAACTAGCTCCAAGTCCAACCACACCTTTTCAATTTTAATTTCCGTTTTACCAATAGTGTCTCCTCCTTGCAGTGTCGAACAGTACGCAAAATGTCTATTTACAATCACTAATGTGTTTTTACAGTATTTTGTTTCGTACATCTCGTCTACCATTCACAATCATATCGTTATTTATATAATTATTTAAAAAACTATTAAAATAGGAATGTGTAGCAATATTAAGCTCAACTTCTCATCAGCTCATCATCGTCTCAGTCGAAGTCCTTGTTGCCTTCAGTTTTGGATGCCGTCTGTTCAGTTTCCCACTCATCTTCAACTTTTAGGAGTGCGTCCAAGACTTGTCTCTTGACGGAAGACTGGAATTTTCTTGGCAACCGCTTGGTGCTTTGGCAGACACTTGCGAAGAACAGATCTAGAGAGTCATGGTCAGTGCTGGGCTGGTGGCTCGGGTCCCACACCTCGGGCTCACGCTCCTGATCCGACGCTATCTCTGAATCGTCCACCTTGATACCACTTTTTTCGGACCGTTGACTTCTAGAAATAAAGAAATAAGCGTTAGGAGGCTTTAGTCTAGCACTGAGCAGCTACAAGAGATGTAAAGAGTGTCGGGTGACTAGATATCGTAAGGATACTGATTGCTCACATCCACATGCACCACTCACCGCCTGATGGTCATATATGGCAGCACGAAGGCCATTCGGCCCTGGAAGCGCCACTTCTTGCAGGGCAGGCCTGCCTTGGTGGTGGCGCCAGTCTTGCTGCGCTTTAGTGCTTGACGCATGGAGTCGCGCAGGATCTTCCATTCGCGCTTCAGCACCTCGCCTGATAAACAACACAGCTTTATATTAATTATTGAATGGGCCGGACAGCTCTTGTCTGGGGTCCAGACACAGAGGCAGTGGAGGTTATCTGTCCCCATTCATATAAAGAAAACCCTTCAAAATTCCCTCAAAATATTGTAACGAATTTATTTACCAGATAAAATACAATTTAGTATATAATTAAAAAAATACAAGAAAAGTAAAAAACAAGGGAGGAGGAGTATGCCAGGCCTCAGTAGTGACCCTCTGACAGGAAGCGGCCGCAGCAGGCAGCGGTTCCCAGAGGGCAGGGGCTCCAGTAGGAGGCGGTCCTCAGCGGGCAGAGGCTCCAGCAGTAATCGGTCCTCAGCGGAAGAGGCTCGCTGCTGGTAGTGACCTCCGCAGGTAGAAGCCTCCGCAGCGGCCCTCAGCAGGGAGTGATCCTCCGCAGGGAGAAGCCTCCCAGCGGCCCTCAGCAGGGAGTGATCCTCCGCAGGGAGAAGCCTCCCAGCGGCCCTCAGCAGAGAGTGGTCCTCCGCAGGGAGAAGCCTCCGCAACGTCATAATTCGCAGGAGACAGTCGCAGATAGACGAAGATAGAATCCGATGGAATGCTGCTGTACAAAAGTCGAGGATTAACTGGTGCTTCACAAAAGTCGAAGATAGAACTCATGCTTCTTCTGACGGGCCACGCTTTTATACCCGTCAGCTAGCCTTCAAAATTATTCTTCTTTTCCATTTTCAAATAGTATCAGCCAGTTTTAAAAAATCATTCTTCTTTTCCACTAACAAATGGTTTCTTCAAATGTAGGGGATCCGAATATATCGGACCTCTTTCGAGTGCGTAAATTTCATAAGTAAAATTTAGAATTTCAGTACAGTTCATAATATAAAAATTAAATTAATACAATATTTTAGCGAAAATCAATAAAAATAATTTTAGTTATATAAACCAAAAAGTAGCATCATAGAATAAGACAGAAAAATAAAAAGAAACTGACAGTTTGACATTTGACATAAGTGTCACAACAACAAGAAAATTAACAAGTAAAAATATTAATAAATAAAAGGATGATAAATGAGATGAGAAATAGTATTATGATATGAATGACGTAAGTATACATAAATACTATAATATGTCATGCTAATTGCGTGTCCGATATTCAAAACAAAAACCAAGCATCACAAAATTGAACTTTATGGGGTTTTATTTTATTTTTATTTATTGAGGGATAATAAACAGCTACAATATAAAATATGACATGTTGTAAAAATAATATAAGGGGTGTTAACAATATTGTGACCCACTACATTATCCGCATATTACAAACAAAAATGGTAATAAGTGCCACTAAATGAGCAATAAAATGAATTAATAATTATTACATAATAATACAATAAAATAATATAAAAAGAAGAAGAATAAAAAAAACAGTGGCACGCCGCGCGCCGGGAGTGCCGACAGAAGTGAAAACAAAACACAAACAGAATACTTTGCCATCATTCACTGACATATCGGATATACATTAAAACCGAGTACATCTCGAAGACAGCCGAACACATCCGAAGCGGTGTCGGTTTTATACATTTTCGCCGCGCCGTAGATAGAGAGGATACTCCTACGCTGCGCCGGCTGTCTACTCTCCATCCGTCTTACGAATTTTCGATCAGGGTCACGTGTCCTGACGCGAGTTTAACATTTTTTACCCATTACAAAAGTGAACGCCGCTAAAGAAGTTTTCACTTCAAAAAAAAATAATTGATTTGAAAAATATCTTCGCTTATCTACATCTACCTACACTAATCTACACTAATATTATAAAGAGGAAAGATTTGTATTTTTGTATGTAACGAATAAACTTAAAAACTACTGGACCGATTTCAAAAATTCTTTTGCTGTTAGTTAGCTACATTATTACTGAGTAACATAGGCTATATTTATTACTAGAAAAAATTAGAGATCCTTAGAAATCCCTAATAAAACCAACCCAAGGTGTAAAAAAATTTGCCATTTAAAATGTTCATCGCATGCGCTGCGGAAAGTATTGACGATAGAACAAAAAAATGTTCTATAATATTATAGAACATTTCAATATCTACAAAAAACTTCGCGAGACCTATGTCCAACTATTGTAGTTATGTCACTACAACTACTTTTTACATTTTAAAAGTTGATAGTAAGTGCCGACAAAAATCAGACCATGTTATCTGTTCGCGACGAAGCGTCATCTATTTTATTTTAGCTTTTTTTAATAACTTAGAATCATTTGTGGTCGCGAATAACGCGTAACCAGGTAGGGCTTGATATTAACTTAGAGTCATTAGAATCACGTATTTTAAGTTAGAATAGGAACTATTGTACTATTATTTTCAATAGGAAGGCTCGTCACAAGAAATAGATTACCTTTTATTAATTTAGAGTCCTTTGTGGTCGCGAATAACGCGGTACCAACTAATTAGGGTTTTTTGTTATAACTTAGAGCCTCTTCATGACGAAGTCTCATAAATAGATTAGTTTTTTTGTATTGCCACTTAGAGTCATAGAAATAAGTAAGTGTGTAATAAAAGTGTTTACGACACGTCTTTTATTGACCAACAATGGTTGTACTACCTGTGAACCTCTGTCAAGTAGGCTGTATATAGTTTAGTACATCCAAGTAGCCTAGACCGAGACCTAGCCCTGGACGTAACTTATATAGCTTATAATTCACGGGATACGCCTAGTTAATAAGTTTATATGTGGTAAAATTGTTATTGGATTTTGAAAAATAGTGTGGTCTTCCAATAAGACCTTCAGAGGCGCTTCACGCCCTGAAAACCTAAGATATAGTAATTAAACTGTTGCATTTCGATTAGAACTAACAGGATAGATTAAAGTTGCCGAAAACAGGGTGGAAATCGGACAGATAGTGTTCAGATAGATTAGCCTGAAAAATAGTTTTGCCCTTTAATTAGTACCTTTTTTACCTTTGTCATTTTTTTTTTTTTTTTTTTTTTTGTTGCGCGGTGGAAATCCTCATGGACTTCCTCCGTCGTGGGGGGGACAGAGGGGCATGCCGGACTCTTACCGGCTAAAACCACCGCGGTGTTCCACCTCTACCTATGGCCGGGGGTGCGGGATTCGCATAAGCATTTACCTTTGTCCTGAAATAACTTTTCAGTAATTATAGATATAGGCAACATAAATATCTAAAAAGATAAATGGATTCAAACATAATCTAACGATATACGACACGTTAAGGTGACATTTAAGAATATAGGCATACAGGCCTAAAATAGTTTAAGACAAAGTACAAATAGTAAGTAAATTAAAGTTTAAAATCAGGAAGAAATTTCGGGTTCTCTTCATGGTATAGTTTCGAGCCACTTAAGCAATCCTTAAATCATAGTAACTTCGTAGTCGTCGGCAAGATTATTCCTGAAGAAACCCGAAGCAGCTTCCTGAACACTTATGAAGATTCAACAGTGCATTTGAATCCCTTCACGCATGAACTCTAGAAGATAGCCGCGAATCAAACAAGCCTTCAGTACATATCCGCAAGACTCGTCTACAGTAGATTCCCGAAAGCCTATCCAACCTATAGGTGCAGGACGTCAGCGCCACGCGATGGGGAAACTTACAACTTCCCCTCACCCGTTACGTCCGTGGGCGTGGATAACGCCCGTCTCGCACATTATCCATACCTTTGTATTAATTCTTATCCAAATAAATTATTTCGTATTCAAGACTGTATCAATACCTGTGAATTACTTTTTGAATGATTGAAATCGGACATTCCATTCAAAAGATATTACGAAATTAAAAATGTCAATAGTATCTATATCTAATATACAGGGTGATTGGAAGATGAGTGCAAAGCTTTAAAGTGAAGATAGTAGACAATTTAGAACCATTTTAGCCACTGTTGTCTTAGACGAAGTCTTACCAATTTTTTTTAACAAATTTTTGTTTTTTTCCAAAATTTTAAGTAAACTGCTTATTTATGGACAAATTGAATGATAACTGAACTAATTTATAATTTATTTAATTAAAGTAAGGTGTAAACAATCTAGCAAAACATGTTTTAGGCCTCTGTGTCATTAGACATAAAAAACATAAAAAGTAGGTAAAAAAAATTGGTAAGACTTCGTTGAAGACAACCATGGCTTAAATGGTTCTAAATTGTCTGTACTATCTTCGCCTTAAAGCTTTGCACCCATCTTCCAATCACCCTGTATAACAATCTCGTGTCACAGTGTTTGTAACAAAACTCTTCCGAAACGGCTTGACCGATTCTTATGAAAGGAGATGTTTCAAAATGTATGGAGCCTGGGCCAGGTCCTTGTACACTATACTTAAAAATAGGGAAATTCATTTAAAATAGTTCTCAACTGTCCAATTATTTTGAAATGGCTTGGTTTGCTGGTAAACACAAGAAACTACACTTGAAATTGCAACACACAACAAAAACCCGTCATGGCGGTAAGCTGTCATTTTGATTGATTAATGACGTTTGACACGTTTATTTCTGAAGAAGTGACACTGTTGTGACAGCTGACAGTTCTGTTTCTATGATCAATGGTCGATCTATGGTTTAGTGTCATTGTTTTTAAGCACAGAGTAACTAAATCGGTGAGACGCCATGTTGAAAGTCGATAAATATAATTGATAAATATAAATTCACTACCAGAACAGTATACATTTAATTGAATTATCTGTATTTTTCCCGAATTCTACGGATTTTTCTCTTTTATATGAGTTACTGTACATAGACCTGGCCCATTTTGAAACATCTCCTTTGTATGTATACTATTCAGTAGGTCTGAGAATAGGAAGTATTTTTATTATTATTTTAAAAATAATTTTTCGTGTAGGGTAGGGGTGGGGTAGGGGTAGAGTAGGGTTGGAGTAGGGTGGGGGTAGGGTAGGTGTGGGTAGGCGTAGGAGTAGGGTAGGTGTGAGTAGGGGTAGGAGTAGGGTAGGAGTAGGGTAGGGGTAGGGTAGGTGTGGGTAGGGTAGGTGTGGGTAGGGGTAGGAGTAGGGTAGGGGTAGGGTAGGTGTGGGTAGGGTAGGTGTGGGTAGGGGTAGGAGTAGGGTAGGGGTAGGGTAGGTGTGGGTAGGGTAGGTGTGGGTAGGGGTAGGAGTAGGGTAGGTGTGGGTAGGCCTAGGAGTAGGGTAGGTGTGGGTAGGCCTAGGAGTAGGGTAGGTGTGGGTAGGGGTAGGAGTAGGGTAGGGGTAGGGTAGGAGTAGGGTAGGAATAGGGGTAGTAGTACCGTAGGGGTAAGGGGTAGGACACCACGCGAACGAAGTCGCACCGGGCAGCTAGTAAGTACGTAAATCGGTCAGTGCCGAGAGCGATCCCGTAGGCATTGCTGACCTCTTTAAGGAACATTTTGAGCCTGATGTTGTTGATCATGGTGACCTTGGAATGAGATTCCAGTATGTAAGAGGGTTGCAAATGATGAAAGCTTGTAATCACAAAAAATAATATTTTGTATGTGATTTTGATATACTTACCTAACTACAAAATATTATCAATTTACCTTTACTTTGTACTGTGGGACCATGTGTGGGAGCTTGCTTGCATTATGTGTTGAACCTACCTACCCTATATATGTTGAACATTTTGATAATCATCAAAATATGTGACATAATTAGTATTATTAAAGAATATTTTGAGTTCCTTTAAAAAAAAAATGAGTTTACTGACTGAGGTTCTGAATTGACTGTTTTTTTATTTTATCCATAGACAAATTAGTTGTTAATGTAGTTAGCAGCGTTATTTAAAGTCAAGTCAAGCATTGTTTAGATAAACAATGCTTAGGACTAGATAGTCCTGCTCAGTGCCTTAATATGTAGGTACATAAAATGTTAGTAAGTAGGATACGTTCTGTGATAATAATTATCACAGAACAGATAAAAAGAACTATACATACAGACCTAGCCTAATTGCGTAACACAATTTCGACAAACGATTCTGATCAGTGGGCTTAGATTGTATCACAATTGGAATCAATTTATGATTTTCGTATTGCGTAACTCTACTATAGTGTTAAACCAATCGAGTCGGTTTGGAACGTTAAAAGAGTGAACGACATCCTAAGAAACAGTACAATTGTGCAACATTCCGCTTGTGTTTTAGTATTGACGATACACAGTAATTACTTATTAGTGGGTAATTAGTGTGTATCAAAAAACTAAAACACTAGCGGAATGAACTAGCGATTAGTAAGAAGAGTGGGGCGCGTCTTCGTGGATGACACTATATCTATAAATGTAGCTATACTTACTTAGACAAAAGTTTTTTATAAAACTATCGATGAGAATAGAATAGAATACCTACTCTTAATTTAATATTACAGACATAAATGTGGGAATTTTACAAGGGTCAACATAATGGGTGTTCATATCGCTTGAAGCCAAAAAAACCATCCATGTCCATCAATAGCAAAAAGTTCATCGTGAAAATGATAAAGTTCCTAACACGCGTGTAGTAGCGCAGCGGCATCGGCGGCGGCATGCGGCATGACGTCACAATATCAAGTAGTGTACACGGTACGTACTGTTGGCGCCGAGGCGCTCGGAGATCTCCAGCCAGCAGCGGTCCCGCACGTCGATGTCTCGGTGGTTCTCATGCTGCGTGTCGTACAACACTGGATACTTCTTCACTTCGTCTATTAAACGCTCCCTATAGTTTCTCGAATTCATCTAAAGATATTTTTTCACCGAGCGATAAACGCGGCCACCCCAAGCGACGCCAAAGCTATACTGCGAGAGAGAAAGCGATATGCGACGTTGCGCTCGGGTGAAGTTGAACAGCCACATCGCTCATCGCGCTCGGTGTGCGCCGTGGCTATAACGTGCTCCGTGGAGTCGCTCAGTCACTAGTCACTAGTCACTAGTCAGTACTAGTACCTAGTCACTAGTCACTAGTCAGTACTAGTACCTAGTCGGTGCGCGGTGGGGTGAGAGCGCGACTCGGAGTGATGCAGGCGACGTGGGCACTCAGTAGGCACTAGCCACTCTAGCAATAGCATATAATAGTAACATATAGTAGGCAATAGCATTAAGAGCGACTGCGTTTCAGCGATTACTTGACGCTGTATCGCGTGTTGTCGACGCATCACCACGTTTGAGTACGACTTAAAAATTGCGTTTTCTAACGATGCTGAATTGTTTTGCGGACAGATAAAGCATTGTCGCTAAGTAAATTGAGATTCCGAAAAGCGATTAAATTGTTGATTGATTATGCTAAAATTATGCGGTGTTAAGCAAATCTACAAAGAATGATGGCTCTCAGAAAATCCATACTTCCATACTAATATTATAAATGCGAAAGTGTGTGACCTGTCTGTTACCTCTTCACGCTTAAACCGCTGAACCGATTTAGATGAAATTTGGTATAGAGATACCTAGTTTGTGAGTCCCGGGAAAGGACATAGGATAGTGTTTATTCCGGTATTCCCACAGGAAACTTATGCGGGTGAAACCGCGGGGCGCTGCTAGTAATATCATATAGGGCGAATTCCACCATACTTTTATACCTAGAATAAGTATTATCCTGAGAATAAATTTTGAATTTCTGACAGTTTTTCCATAGGTACTAAGTACTTAGAATAATTGTCAGACGTCAATTTTATTCCACGGGTAAAAGATATCTGACTGATGAAATTACAAACTTTTTTTTAACTGCAAATTGGTTCGGTTTCGGCCGAAACTTGAAGAGGAGCCGAAGGTTCGGTTACGGTTTTAGTATCGGCTGAAAATCGTGTTTCGGTCGGACACTTTATAGTTT
Organism: Hydraecia micacea; assembly: GCA_914767645.1. Classification (NCBI taxonomy): domain Eukaryota; kingdom Metazoa; phylum Arthropoda; class Insecta; order Lepidoptera; family Noctuidae; genus Hydraecia; species Hydraecia micacea. Next base: position 17,039,661 of record OU611794.1, on the reverse strand, counting down.
CATTTTGACAGTACAACAACATTCATTGCGTTATTTACGTTGTTGAGCAGACACATTTTTCGAACATACGAAGCAATGGATTAGCAATATCCTTTAAAATTATTCACATTGAGATTGACAGTGTGTTATGCAATTAAGATGCATCGGTCAAATAATTCATTCATATTCATTCGATGATTGAGCGGTGTAGAAATGTGCTTCGCAAAAATCCGACATAGCCTGCATAACAGCTTTCTGTATTTTGCAGAAATATATATAGTGTGTATATCCACAATTAACCATACAGAAGACAACAATAGTTGACATTAGTCAATAGTAGATAGGAAGTAGATACCTATTCGTTTACTTAGTAGATAGGTAGTACCTGTTCGTTTAGTTAGTAGACAGGTAGTCCCTGATACCTGTTCGTTTAGTTAGTTAGATTGCTTGCAGTGGGTATGATTGAAAATTCAACTCCCAGTAACGTAGTTTTCTTTTTGACATTACTTACTTAATCTTTTGTAGGTAGGTTTGTACTTGTTATAAAAAGGAGGGGTTCGGGGGACCCCCGGCAGGAACGAAGTTCAAAATGAAAATCCAAGATGACGGCAGCGAAAATTTCAAAATACTTAACGAACAATTTTATAAATTTTGCAGCTGCGCCGATCTTGGATTTTCAAATTGATCTCACTATCGGTTTCAGCATCCTCGAAAACCACGAAAATGAAACCAATGACGAAAAATTTGAAAAATATTGGATACTTACAACCTTACAACATTGCATTTTGGTAGACGCATGGAGGGGCATTACGTTTTTTAGTTACGTGACGATTTCTATCAGTTTACTCGTAACACAAGCTCCGTTATAGAACTTCTTCCAAAAAATCACAAAAAAGAAACAACTGAGTAGGTAGTAACATTAATAACAACTGAGTAGGTAACTAGGTAGTAACATTAATAACAACTGAGTAGGCAGTAACATTAATAACAACTGAGTAGGTAGTAACATTAATAACAACTGAGTAGGTAGTAACAATAATAACAACTGAGTAGGCAGTAACATTAATAACAACTGAGTAGGTAGTAACATTAATAACAACTGAGTAGGTAATAACATTAATACCAACTGAGTAGGCAGTAACATTAATAACAACTGAGTAGGTAGTAACATTAATAACAACTGAGTAGGTAGTAACATTAATAACAACTGAGTAGGTAGTAACATTAATAACCTTTTACCTAATAGCATTTTTATTCTTTGGAATCCTAACTATCTATACTAATATTATAAAGAGGTAAAATTGTTTGTAAGTTTGTATGTAGGGGGTAATCTCCGGAAGTAATGAACCAATTTTAAAAATTGTTTCACTGGTAGAAAGCTACATTATTCGGGAGTGCTATAGGCTATAAATTATAAAGATGTCATGCATATTAGCCGAACTATCTCAATTTTTGTCTAGCCAGGCGGAAAAAAATAGCTCTTACAACAGAGTTATTTGCATACGCTGCCTTAACAGTTGTATATAATTGAAAACAATGTATGGCAACCAGGTCCGCTTTGAATAGTTCTACAAAAAAGTCCGCGACACCATATTTCTATCTTTTATATTTTAGCAGATATAGTAGCTTTTATGTGTTAAAAAAAGTATTTTTCGACGTACTTACCTTTGGACGATTTTTTAAACAACAAAATATTAAACCTTATCGAAAAAAATATTATTATGATCACAAGAACATCGTAGAGATACGATTTGCCCAAAACAGTATGTCAATTGGTTAAATAGTTTCGAAGATAATATAAAATTACTAAATCGGAAAATGCCGCCGTCCATTCACGAACCGCATAAGAACATGCTTTGTACGGACGTTTTATCCATTTACCCATAGATGGCGTTGTGCATAATGACCCTCTCCAGTTATTGTTTAACTTTCGTCGTTAGGTAGGTGAGTTGTACGCACTAAGTAGTTGGTTGGACGTTGATGGTCTTTAAAATTGTTTTGGTTGCTCGGTTTCTTAAAACACAAATTATACTACTTCGTTCTCATTCTTCGAGTTCGAAGCTGTGGTATTTCTGTTTTTGGGATATCGGACAGTTTCAGCGATTGTTTATCATGCCTAAAAGGAAATCACAACTTTCCCGTCAGACATCCCAGACAAGAGCAGCTCGAGTACGCCGTACGGAAGAGTCTGCTCTTGAAAATCACCAGCGCCTCTCGAGGAATAGAGAAAATATTTCGCAAGCAAGCGCTGGGGAATCTAGCGTCTCAGTGATTTAAGGCAGCATGTCTCTGCAACAAGGGATAGAGAGAGTCTAGCGCTGAGCACTCGCAGCGGCTCGCTAGGCAAACTGTGAGAACATCGCAGGCCCGTGCTCGGGAATCTAGCGCTGAACGTGCGCGGCCTCTCAGTTATTTAAGGCAGTATGTCTCTGCAACAAGGGATACGGAGTCTAGCGCTGAGCGCTCGCAGCGGCTCGCTAGCCAAACTGTGAGAACATCGCAGGCCCGTGCTCGGGAATCTAGCGCTGAACTTGCGCAGCGTCTCAGTGATTTAAGGCAGCATTATGTCTGTGGCAGCATGTCTCTGCAACAACGGATAGGGAGTCTAGCGCTGAGCGCTCGCAGAGGCTCGCTAGCCAAAGCGCGAGAACATCGCAGGACCGAACCACACTCATAATTTCATCACAAGTTAAAATGTTTACCGCCCAACGAAGTGGGCACGGGTCAGCTAGTAATATTATAAATGCGAAAGTATCTAAGTTTGTTTGTTTGTTACCTTTTCACGCCTACTAAACCACTGCACCGATCATCTTGAAAGTTTGCATATAGGTACTCGTACGTCGTCAGGTGTACGGAAACGGACATAGGGGTACCTTTCATCCCGAAAAAAACTGCTGTTCCCGAGGAAAATAAGAATAACGTTATTATGATAATGTATGGCGCCACGTGTCTTTCGATTCATGCATATTTTGCCCCCGTGCAAAGCCGGGGCGGGTCGCTAGTATATTATCTCAAACATAACATTTCTCAGCGCATTTTAACATCGTATTTACTTAGGTAACTATTCGGTACCAACAAATCAAATCGCACTGTGTAAACCAAGTACCTATGTAAGTATGTATAATTGTATAATGATAAGGAGCTCAGTCGGACGGATAACAATTATTATGAACGGAACGTGCGCGACGACACGGCCGCACCCACACACGCAGAGCCCGGCGCGAGTACAGTGTCGGGCGCGCACACACACAGCGGCTATAAGCCGGCTACAGACCTCCGCCCGCACGCAGTCAGGCCGCTGCCGCGCCGCTGTCGGGTCGCGGACGTACGTTACGTCACAATTCTTACTACATCACAAACGTTAAATAAGTGATTTGAAGACTACCTACGAACTTTCTGAAGATTATCAACAACTGATCGGCCACATCTTGTTATCGTTAAGTAGCACGTGCCGCGTGCGCTCGAGACACTTCCAGCGACATGGAACGCCACGACGACAGCTCGGTGTGGTCGCAGCCGCTCGGCACTTCCGCTGCCTTGGCCATACAGGTTTCCATCGAGAAACTGAAGAAAGCTAGTTACTGCAGCGTGATGAACTGCCACAACAATTCTGTTCATAATCCTGATTTGGGATATTTTAGGATTCCAAGTAATAGTGAGAGGTAAATATGATTTGAGACTGACAACGCCATCTATGTTTTACAGCCGGCACTAACTAGGTGTTATCGCAATGTATGAGTACTTTTGATCCATCGTGCATCGATTCGAATGAAATTTTTTGTTTACTTAGATTCTACATGCGAATGCATATAATTGCAATCGAATTAGGAATTAGATTTGTAACTTTTTCTTATATCTGTCCAACTACTTCTTAATTTATTTATTTATTTTTCCCAACACAACTATCATACAGGTTACCCCAAATCGGTAGCGTGGTCTTAAACAATATTTTTCCATTACAGCTTATCACATGTACCTAAAGTAATTTTTGTGAACTCATTCAGAGAACAAGCGAAATGTCAGTTCAGTATCCAGACGCACCCCCAAATGTCAGTTCAGTATCCAGACGCACCCCCAAATCGCGAACATCATCCTTACGATCCATTACCGAGTCATTCAGTTCATACCCATGGCGTATTGGATCTCTCATCCTACCAAAAGTTATGACTGAACATTTTTGTGCATTGAACCATAGTTTATTTTTCCTACTCCATTCTACCACTCTGTCTATGTCTTTTTGTAATCTAAGACAGACATCACTGACATCTCATTGGTAAGATTTACCTACAGATTCTATACCAAACGCCCTGAGGCATACCTACCCTATCCATTAAAAAAATATATTTTGAAATTAATTTACAATTGCCAGAGATATCGCGTAACATAATAAAAAAAACATTTACTTGAATTTTTACCACTAATTTTTGTTTAAAAACTAAACCACTGAACCGATTTTGATGAAATTTCTATGGGACAATCTGAAAGTATATCCTTTCAAATAAAAAAATATAATTTTGTAAATCGGCTTATAATTAACGGAGTACTGAGGTAACACACATGAAAAAAAAATATATAGGGTTATTGGAAAAACACCAACAACCTCTTAAGAGGTCATTGTACTCATCATTATGCACAACTTTTTTACTACCTACCTATGAGACCAAACCTGAAACCGCGAAAAAAAAATCAGCTGTTCCCTACATTTTGACGAGTTAAACGAACATAAATGAAGGGAACAGCTGATTTTTTTTGTTGAGTTGTTCATAATGATGAGTACAATGACCTCTTAAGAGGTTGTTGGTGTTTTTCCAATAACCCTGCATATTCAACCGAATTGATAACCTCCTCCTTTTTTGAAGTCGGTTAAAAAGACCATGAGCACCGCATTCAATTCAGTACCTAATAAGCAACCCAATTGTTTTCATCAAATCATGGCATGTGTGATGTGAGGAATGCCCTTTTTACAAGCTTTTATTTAACTTGCAATGTACGAGTATGTACTCGTATGTACGAATATATGTAACTATGTTTGTTCGGGTGGACTCTTGCAACTCAATTTTGAAGCAGATATCTTTAACCGATTGAGCTGAAATGTTGTATACACGTTTAGTTTGGATGACAATGCATGGTTAGTTGTGTGACGTCATTCTAAATCCAACATGGAGGAACACCCAAGATGGCGGGCTAGTTATGTTTAATACACTCCTACAATATGGGTATCAAATGAAAGGGCTTGCAGAGAATAACTCGAAAAAAAAGTGACGTCACTCTAAATTCAATATGGCGGACTTATAAAGATGGCGGACTAGTTATTTTTAATGCACTCCTACAATATGGGTATCAAATGAAAGGACTTGCTGAGAATAACTCGAAAAATAAAGTGACGTCATTCTAAACCCAACATGGCGGCAAAGCTTGTCGCGAGATTTACCTGTGTAGATAAACAAATAAGTAAATTAAATAACTTGATCTGATTGATTTTAATTTTTTAAATCTTCAAACTAAGGAAATACGAGTACTTAAATCTCGCGACAAGCTTTTATATCATATACCTAAATTGTGTACTTAATGACGTTATAAGGTGATAGGTAGTAAAAGTTTTAAAGGAAAATAGCGCATGCATTTAACTAAAAACTTGTTTTTAATAAAGTTTTTTACATTTAATTTTTAAATTAAAACATTTGTAATTAAAAAAAAAATAAGACTATTGGAGAGAAGAACAACATTCGTAGACTCACGCGCGACCCTTAAATCCCTTTCGACTAGCTGGGAAAGTGGAGTAATTGGACGTGCAGCATTCTTCTCTAAAGGGTCTACAGGACAGGTTGCTGCTGTAACAGTGACATTGTTTTGTTTCATCAATCATATTGAATGAGTTACAGCGCTACAAGCTATGCAGGACGAAATACAATCACAACTTACAATAATTATTCCAAGACAATAAATCACAAAGAATACGACTCCCGCATAGCTATTCACAACCACTCGATACGCTTCCGTACCGTATCGAACATCAATCAATTTATCGTAGGAGTCCTCTAAGCGCTGTTCACAAGTCCAAAACCCGAGAATTTTGTCAGTTTAAATCAAAGACGACCGCTATTCTTCCGATAGCTGTTTGCTGTCGGGGCAAGGCAAATCAGGCTATCGAAATGTGTCATTTTCGATACGATAGCCTGTCGGATGATTGTGAATAGCTGTGCGGGAGGGATCTCGATACGTAATAAATGCTCACCCACCCACTAGCCGACCTCGCCAAGCGTAGCTGAATCTTCGATCGACCTATGCGGCTTACTGACGGCCATTCATATATAACTACGAACCCCACCTCAAACACATTTACTTAATTTCCATTTAGTTTTAAAAACATGAATTTGGAATTGTGCCACTTTCGTTTTCAGGGTGCGAGATTTTTTTACAAAAAGTGGTTTAGACATGTACGTATTTCAAAAACTGACCTGTATATTAATGTACTTACCTATGTCCTTTGTTCAAGGGCTGCAACGTGGCTACAGAAAATACGACATACATACAAGAACAAATCAAAGAAGGTACTGGTTTGTGAGAGACACTTCGAGGCCCGCTATGTGAACAGGAACAACGCGGAGCGCACGCGCCTGTTGATGCACGCGGTGCCCACGCTGTTCCTGCCCGTCACCGAAGCGCTCACGTGCACGCCTGATGTCGCCGACGACGCCGGCGCAGGCCGCCGCGACGCGCTCGCAAGCGGTCACGCCGTACAGGAAGGCGGCCGCACCGTACAGGCAAGTGGCCGCGCCGCACTCTCAGGCCGCCGCGCCGTACACGCAGGCTACCGCGACGACGGCGCGGGAGGCAGCGACGCGCACGCATGCGGCCGCGACGTGAGAATGCCGGTCAAAGCTAAACCAAAAAAAACGACGCGTGCGCGTATTTCAACAAAGAAGGCTTTACAACGCATCGAAGCCTTTGTAAATAGAAAACAACAACCTGGAAATTCTAACAGACGTATCGCAGAAATTATAGCACTATATAAACGATTTAGCACGAGAAGGGACGGCGGGAAATTTACAGACGAGTTCAAGTTTTTTGCCTTAAAGCTGTATTGTACAAGTCCGAACACTTACAGAGCTATGCAATCACTTTTATGTCTACCCACGATTTCTACGCTGTATCGATACTACATTCCATCATCGACCAATGTTTGTGAGAATTTAATGATAGCTTTAAAGATCAAAGTTGATACGATGACTGCCCAACAGAAGGAATGTGCCGTGTGCATCGGAACTCTGGACGCAAAGGAATATCTCCATTACGATGCTAAAAAAGACCAATTGATCGGTTTCCATGATGTCGATGGCACTCAGAGACTGGAGCCAGCTAAGAAAGCTCTTGTGGTTATGGTGCGCGGTATATATCACAACTGGAAGCAAGCGATTTCTTATTCGTTTTTGGCGCAACATCAAGGCTATGAAGATGTAAGAGCGTATATTTTAAAGATCATAAGCAAAATGTTTATAATAGGACTTACGGTTCGCGTGCTGATATCTGATGTCGAGACGGATTTTATTGGTTTATCGAAAGCGAAAAAAATCAATTCGAAGGCCCCCTTCTTCCACATAAGCATTTATAAAATTTATTACATGTATGATCCAGCGCATTTAATGAAGAACGTGCGAGAATTCTTAACTACTAATAATTTTTACTTCAACGGAAAGATCGCTAAGTGGGAACATATAACTGCATGCTACGACCATGAATGTCAGAAACCTTTAAGACTTGCACCTCAACTGACTATTTACCACATCATACATACGCATCTGCAATCCGAAAAAGATAAAGTTCAATTAGCAGCGGAAGTGTTCAGTAAGCAGACAGCTGCTGCCGTGTCCACGTACGCAGAGCTGAAAGTCATCGACGAGCCAGTCGACGGCACCGTCGAGTGGATCCTTCTCATGAACAAATTGTTTAACATGCTAAACTTCACGTCCTACATTCGTAACGATGAGGCGACCGCTCCGTTCAGCGGCCAGGACGCGCAGTTTGAGTCCATAGATGAAATATCCACAATATTAGGTGACTTGCGTTTGGTTGACGTACACAGTGGTTCCAACACCACGAATAACGCCAAAATCATAAGTAGAATAAAAGCAACCCTTAAAGTCCTAGTGTCATTACACAGGGATTTAGATACAATATACCCTGAAGAGTTCCCGACATTCTTGAGCCGAGACTGTCTAGACTCGTTCTTTGACACAGTGCATAAAGTGCATGGCCAGCTACCCACCTGCAGGCAAATACAATTAGCAATAAGTAGCAAGACACCGATATTCAACATTTTTCAAAGCAATAAAAACAAAGAAACAGATTGTCTAGAATTCTTTCTGAGGGACGCAATAGAATTCAGTGCAATTGTAATGGTGTTCGAACGAGTGCAGCCAAAAGGTTTAACTGCTTGCTTGGAGTCTACTGCGGATATGGATTTAAATGCTGTGGAACTGTTCAAAGACTACCCGCTGCAGCACCTGGCGGCGTACCTGCTGTACGAGGGCTACCAGCGCCACAACGACTGCGAGGCCACAAAGAGCTACGCGTTCGAAAACGCCAACAGCATCACTGTCGTACTAACTATTAAACATAGTCGTAAGAACCAGAACGAGAACACGGTGGTGGTCATGGTCCCCACGGAATTTGTAGAATTCATTGAATCTATGGAAATGACGCTGAAATTATATTTTGAAACTGAATATCAGCGAAACGTACTGACGGGACTAATGGAACATTTGTTTTCTGAAAATGTTACGTTTTCGATGCCCTGCGAGTGTTTCCCTTTAGATTACGTGAAATGTTTGTACATGAGATTTAGATTTAATTTGATATTAAAGTACAACAATAACGAATATGAAAAAACTACGGAAGAGTGCAGAAAGTATTTTGTGGTCAAAGATCTGTAAACTTGTAATCGACATATTCCTACCAAATAAACATTTGCAAGACTTTGTTTCTGTTACCTTCATGCTGTTAATAAAAGTGTGTTGATTATTTTTATGCCATTTTTATTTTCTTCATCCAGCATCGCTATTCATAACCATTCGATGCGCTTTTTTTTGTCTTTAAAAGATCACTCTTAGCGATAAGACCGCCCATTGTGCCTCCCATTGTAAAATTTCTATATTATGTCTGTAATTTATTGGTGTACAACTGTACATAATAAAGAGTACTCTATTCTATTCTTCCGTACCGAATCAAACATCAATCAATGTTATCCAAGGAGTACTCTAAATCTGTTCAAAATTTTGACAGTTAAAACCAAATAGACGACCACTATTCTTACGACGCGACGACTATTTGCTGTCTAGGCAAATCAGGTTACCGAACATGTGTAATTTTCGACTCGGGAGCCTGTCGAATGGTTGTGAATAGTTATGCTGCTCTTTTTTCTTCAGTTTAGTTATTTGAGCAGGACTTTTATTTAGCTGCACATCCTCCGCCTTCCAAGCAGGGACTTGAAACGTTACTCAAAATAACGTTACGCGTAGTTCCGGTACCGATAATTTGTACCGTTCCACCAGGATACTGACAAACGAAACGAAATCTTAAACTGTTCACTAACAATATTATCAATATATCGTTATTAGTAGGTATACTATAATTATAATAACGTTATTCATTTCGATACGACTTTGACACTTTGAAATCTCTCTTTGATAGTTTCACATTGAATAATACTTTGACATTAATCTAGATAATATTTTTAACTGACATGCCTCATACTCAGACCAACAAAAAAAGATAGACAGCGCGCCGCAAACATCAAAAGTGAAGCCACAAAACCGTGCTCCTGCAAGTAAACATACACGCTCACGCACACACCTACACTAAAACCATGCTCATTGCTCTTAGTTTGTCACAAGTCGTCGTCAAGATAACATAGATTTAAAAAATATAATTATGCCTTCCTGTGTAGTGAAAAGTTGCAAAACCACACAAAAAGTCTCACGGAATCGCCTTTCACTTGTAAGTACTTGAAATTACATCGTTTCTTTATTATTTATCTATGAATTTTAGGTTACTTGGAACACAAAACCTCAACGAACGAAAGCAGTGACATAAAGTGCGGGGGTTGCCATAAGACGATTTAAAATTTCCCCTTTCAATTAATCTATACATATAAATATGATTTCTTACTTCGAGTTATATTCCCATTTTCTTTTCATATGTATTTAATATTTTAGGTTTCCAATTAATAATGAAATTAAAAATAAATAATATAATAATATTTAATAAAGTTGATTGAAAATATGAGTTTTTTTTTTTAATAGAAGTCCTTCTAAAATCTAAACAATTGAGGTACTATACCATACTCAACAATACTCGTACAATATTATACTAGTTCCTACCCTCACAAATATCCCCAAATTATAGGGAAAAAATTTAACAAATGGCAACTCTTCAATACACACATAGATAAAAAGGTGGCTTCACTTTTAATGTTCGCGGCGCGCTGTCTATCTTTTTTTGTTGGTCTGAGGCCTCATATTGTAATATTATTTTGTAATTTTATTATTTATCCAATAGTATTAATATTAACCTCACAAATTTATTTTTTGTATTGCAATCATTTTATTTGTGTACCTAATATTTGCGCGCCCCACGTGGCAGAATGTGATGAGACCATTTATTAATTTAAGACCATGTAATGTACTACCATGTTCGGACAAATAAATGAACTTGAATTTGAATTTGATACTCAACTTTGCCAACTTCATGATTTATAAGATGACGAAAAGTATGAAGAAAAACGATACAAATGAATCTGTAACATTTCACCTGTAACGTTGTTACTTATAATATTTTTCTACGAAAATGATATTCAATAACGTTTTTTTTGTAACGTTATTAATATTTTTAGGTTTTAGTATCGTTACAAATTTTGGATCGTTATACGATAACATAACAATAGTGGTAACGGAACGAAATTCATTTCGTTTTGAAGTCCCTGCTTCCAAGTTCCGATGCAATCTAAAGGCTGATCGACAACCATGGGTAGTGCGATGGACCACTGCCCTCCCCCGGTGTTCTCTTCCCACACTTGGACCGGGGATCATGGGAACTTGTACGCCTTCCACGATCCCCGGCTGGTGCCCGCGAGCCATTCGTCGAGCGCTGGTCGGATCGCCCCGAAGGTACCGAGGCCGACCGACGGTAGGGCGCAGAAGCCTGTCTCGCCATTCCGCCACCAGGACCTCGCGGAGCTGCGACCGACGCAGCTCGATCTCTCGCTGCATCGGTCCACCGCCCCGCGACCGCACCTCCTCGCGCCACCGGTACAGTGACGCGAGGGCTCTCGCCTCTAGGTCCCAATCCCAAGGCTGAGATCCGGCCAGTGCGCAAGCCGCTTCGTAGGAGATCGTGCGATACCCCCTGATAGACCTGACGGCCATCGCCCTCTGCGGTTTCCGCAGCATTGCGATGCCGCCGGTCGTCAGGTCAGAGGCCCACACCGGGGCCCCTAACAGGGCCATGGTTCGCAAGATCCCTAGGTATAACCTCCTACAGATGGTGCTCGGGCCCCCAAGATTGGGAAGCAGCGTAGCGAGTGCGCCCGCCGCCCCTATCAACTTGGGTGCCAGCCGCCAAAAGTGGGGGCCAAAATCCCACCGGCTGTCGAGCACCAGTCCAAGGTACTTCATGGTAGACTCGAAAGCAATTCCCCCCCCCCCCCCCCTTTATTTATTTATTTCAGCTGCGGTGTAAAAAAAAACTCAACACTAGAGTAATCTAACTACTAGTGCAACTAGAACTACTAAAGCAATCTTTTTAAAATTAGGTTTACGTTCGTCGTCGTTATTTTCAGCTTCATTTATAAAAATCTCGCTGAATCACTGAACTATTTAGCAAAATAATGAGTTATTAGCTCTTATCTTCACCAGTTGCCCTAATACGATATTTAATAGACAACCTACGTAATTATTTTCTAGTTCCTTATAAAAACAATCGTAAAACTTCTTTGTATGATACAATGCCTATATATAATCACAATCAGCTCGTTAGCAGTCGAAATGGTGGTAGAGTGCATACAGTTGTGTAAGGGTGCCAGCTGTTTTAGAACCCAACGGCCTGGCACGCGACGATGGAAAGAGACCAGACGGAATGACCATAATGCCCTGGAAGTTAGGCAGACCTTTGGTGTGGGATGCAACATGTGTCGACACCCTTGCGCCATCCCATCTTCCTAGCACGGTGGGCTGTGCTGGGGCGGCTGCTGCAGGTGCAGAAAACCTCAAACGGCGAAAATATTGCAACCTAATTGGGAGTTATATGTTCGAGCCGTTTGGGGTTGAAACACTAGGGCCATGGGGTCCGAGTGCCCACTTGGTTTTTCGAGATATCGCCAAGCGGTTAGTCGACTCTTCACGTGACCAGAGGGCTGGCCTATTTCTTGGCCAAAGAATTAGCATTGCCATACAACGTGGCAATGCTGCCAGCCTTTTGGGCACTGTTCCTGTTGACAGCGATGCGGACGAATTCTTTGATGCCCTATGATTATTTTACTTATTTTTTTATATAAATGTACATATTATTATAGTTTATATGTTATCTTAAATTATAGATATAAATAGACAATAAATTAAAAGTGTTGTGTAAGTATATCTATGTATTAGTTGAGGACAGGACGCCGTGGCTCACGTTGCTTGTAGGACACGCATGGAGGCAAGAGAAAGATTTTCCATACTGAGAACTTCTACATAACGTAACGTACACGTGTACGAAGGTACTAATTTCCATAATCTCGGGGTTGCTCGACACCGGCATGCTATTCCTCCGCCCACCGCCCGAATGCGACATGCTGCTTTATTTCTGGTTCCGAGCGATGTTCTGAGAAAGCAATCAAAATTTTGTTACAAAGTGAAAATAATATTCTTGGAACTCATTCGCCTACAAAAAGCCACTCGTCAACTTCACGTCTCACGAGGCAAGAGGCATGCAAGGCAAGCCTAGCATGCGAGGCAAGCCTAGAGGGGCTTACCGATACCTAGACTAGACGCTACGGCCGAGGGCGCACCCAGTGCTCACCTGCAGGGTTTTTTTTTGGGTGGGAATTATCAAATAAGTAACTGTTTCCGCTCTGGGCGGAGCGGGAGGGCGTCAGACTTTTACTGACTGAAACCCACCCGTGTTCCTTCAGTTGCCACGGTATCTCTTTCGAACAACCCGCGACCCTGGCAGGCATCCCGGCCTAGCGGACCCCGTCAGTTAGTGCTGACATCTCTTTGAGGCGCGCGTGGAACACGACGCGCCGTCGACCCGGGCCTGGTCCTTACCGGACGGCGAGCTGCCTATTGCTCGCCGTCCGCAAGCCCGCGCCTACGGTGGCCGGGAATCGGCTATCGATTCCCCACGCCCTCACCTGCAGGGCTCAAAAGTAGCATAATTGAAAACCTCGTAAGGATTTATTACACTTATCATTATGAAGCACTTTTACTATAGGACCAACACTGAAATCGTTAAAAACAATCAGCTGCTCCAGACATTTATATTCGCATAACTTGACAAAATAGTGGTTCATAATGATGAGTACAATAACCCCTAAAGATGTTATTGTCATCAATATTCATCATTTAAGACAATGATGAATCTTGTTTTTCTTATGATATTTGCGAAGAAATAACGGAGACCGTCCTTCATCTGTAAGTTTATCAACCAAACACTGCTTAGGTATTTATGTATTAGTCCAGTCACTGTCGTAATTGGTATCGTGGCTTTCGTGATGAACTAGAACGTGTTAGGGTAAATATGGAACGCTTTGACGTGGTCTGGACATTGTCTTGCTACTCTAGGAGCTGATCGCGACGTATTTGTAATTATTAATTTCGTTCGCAAACCAGCATCAATTCTACAAAGATGGTCCAGCAAAGGTATTGGTCAGTCTCTAACTACAGAGGTACTATAAAAATATCGTGAACGCGTTGAGACTGTTGAGAGTGCCAGTCGCGCGGCGCGGCACGAGCGGACCGGTTGGTCGCGCGGGACGAATGCGGCGCGATAGCGGCTAGGTCGAGGTCACTATCAACATGCCTTTATATGCAATGCTAAGTTATGTGTCACATGCCACGTGAGAAATCACTAGCGTAGGTTGCAAGTTCATGGATAAAATTCTGGTCGTCAGTCACACCAGTTCATTAGAAAACTGAGTTGGTCTTTCTTTAAACTTGTAATCTCTCGACCTATATATATATATATAGTCTCCTAGTCTTATTTTTCGCTGTTGATAGACCGGTCGTGTTCAGGATGAATTGTGTCTAATTTCTGGAGAAGGTACCTACTTTTCCATTAGCCACTCTGCCAGGGCTCCGGGGTCCATGGGCCCCCTAGTTACTGCCATCGTTGCAGCTAGGGACTGTCAAAATAAAACTTAACTTTTCCCAGGTGGGGTGATCAATATGTCGAGCTTGCTCATACATCCTGCATTCTCTTAATATGTCGAGCTTGCTCATACATCCTGCATTCTCTTAATATGTCGAGCTTGCTCATACATCCTGCATTCTCTTAATATGTCGAGCTTGCTCATACATCCTGCATTCTCTTAATATGTCGAGCTTGCTCATACATCCTGCATTCTCTTAATATGTCGAGCTTGCTCATACATCCTGCATTCTCTTAATATGTCGAGCTTGCTCATACATCCTGCATTCTCTTAATATGTCGAGCTTGCTCATACATCCTGCATTCTCTTAATATGTCGAGCTTGCTCATACATCCTGCATTCTCTTAATATGTCGAGCTTGCTCATACATCCTGCATTCTCTTAATATGTCGAGCTTGCTCATACATCCTGCATTCTCTTAATATGTCGAGCTTGCTCATACATCCTGCATTCTCTTAATATGTCGAGCTTGCTCATACATCCTGCATTCTCTTAATATGTCGAGCTTGCTCATACATCCTGCATTCTCTTAATATGTCGAGCTTGCTCCATCCTGCATTCTCTTAATATGTCGAGCTTGCTCATACATCCTGCATTCTCTTAATATGTCGAGCTTGCTCATACATCCTGCATTCTCTTAATATGTCGAGCTTGCTCATACATCCTGCATTCTCTTAATATGTCGAGCTTGCTCATACATCCTGCATTCTCTTAATATGTCGAGCTTGCTCATACATCCTGCATTCTCTTAATTTCAAACTTTTTGCATCAGGCAAACGAAAACCTAACTTATCCCAGGCGTGAGTACTAAACATTTCGAGCACACTTCGTCCATATTATTCATATTATATTCATTCATATACTACTCTGTCAAAAAAGTACCGGGAAAAGATCAATAATACACAAAATGTTAGTTATTCATCCAATCGCCTTCAAAGTATGCTCCTTCAGAAACGATACACTTACGCCAACGAATAATCCAAAAATCAAAACATTTTTTAAACGCTTTTTCCGGAATTGAGTTTAGTTCTCGCCGCGAATTCTCCTTTATGTCTTCTACCGAATGAAAACGGATACCACGAAGTGGTCATTTGAGTTTAGGAAATAGAAAGAAGTCGGCTGGAGCCATATCTGGAGAATAGGGTGGTTGCTCGATGGTATTTGTTGAGTTTTGGCCAAAAATTCGTACACTATGATGGCCTTGTGCGAAGGCGCATTATCGTGGTGAAAAATCCAACAAACTTCTTTCCACAAACCTGGCCTTTTTCTTCGAATTTGCTCTCTTAAACGCCGCATAACGCTCAAATAATATACTTTATTTACCGTTTGACCTTCCGGTAAGAATTCCGAGTGCACAACACCGCGATAGTCAAAGAAAACAGTCAACATGACTTTGAGTTTTGATCGACTTCGGCGTGGTTCTTTGGCGCCACGCGCCACTCCGAAGCTTGTTTGTTGACTAGTTTGCATGTCAAACTCGTAAACTCACGTCTCATCACCAGTAACAATGCGCTTCATGAACATTGGACCGGAATTGACTCATTCTATAATAGAATGTCTTCAGCGACTCTTATGCGATTGAGTTTTTGGAGAAAATTCAGGCCTTTTGGGACTAGCCCAAGTGATTATTTAAAATGACACGGATCGACTCGTGAGACACAGAAATTACAGCGGCTATCTCTCTCAAACTTTAATGAGGATTTTCAGTCACTATTTCCTTCACTTTTGCGATGTTAACTTCAGTTGAAGACGTTGATCCAGGGCGAGGCAAATCTTCCATCATATCTCGACCGCTTTTGAACAGTACCACTCATAAGCACGTGTTTTTGATAAAGTCGATTCACCGTAAGCCTTCTACAACATTTTCAGTGACTTCGAACACGACATTCCATTGGTGATGCAAAATTTAAGACAAATTCTTTGTTCGCTGACACACTAGATAATTATGATCTAACTAAGACAGCACTGTGTTTAATTTTAATCTAAATGACAGATAGAACTCAAACTGCGCGCCAAAATGGAAAACAGTTGTGCCAATCTAACAACAACAAAAACAAAAAATTGAATTTGGAACCATAAATAAATCATCCCTTCCCGATACTTTTTAGACTGAATGTATTTATTTGTATTCCATAATGTTGTAAGAGGTGTTGCAATGCTAAGGTACAATAAGGACCCTGTAGGGCGCACAGTAAAAAGTTTTGAATTAATTCTTAAAATAAAAATAAATTTAGGACACATTAACAATAAGCTCGCTCTTGCATCATACATTTTCCATAGGGTTACATTATTCTAGGGCGCTTAGAGCCTCCAACAGGTCAAAGGTGTCCCTGTTCACGATCTCACTTCATCTAGTTCTGTTAGATGCATGCAGCGGATAGGCACCTAGTGGCTGACAGTAATTAAAGAAGTACGTTGTGCACTCACCACTTGGACCGATGACCCCGGCGTAGGTCGCGGAGATCCGCTGCTGCCGTCATAGCACCGGTCGACGATGGTGATGGTGTGGCGATGCTTGTGGGAAGTAGGCCCATATGACATGTGCAGCTGTGGACGTCATATGACATGTGCAGCTGTGGACGTCATATGACATGTGCAGCTGTGGACGTCATTCGTCTGAAATGGTGATGATGATGTACTCACATTCAGGTATTTATACCGTAGGTACATAATTTTCGTTTTCCTTAAATGAGGTACAGTGAGCGCCCTATAGCAGGAGGGCGGCACCAGCGCCGTGGCGCAGGTGGCAGGGATAAGTCCGGCAGCAGACGGTAGTGAGCAGACTTAAGTGAAGCGAACAGGAAGCGAGTCCTGATACGTCCTGAGCCGTACGAAGTATCCACTACTAGCTAGCCAAGTGAAGCGAGTCCTGATACTCCCTGAGCCGTAATAAGTATCCACTACTAGCTAGCCAAGTGAAGCGAGTCCTGATACTCCCTGAGCCGTAATAAGTATCCACTACTAGCTAGCCAAGTGAAGCGAGTCCTGATACTCCCTGAGCCGTAATAAGTATCCACTACTAGCTAGCCAAGTGAAGCGAGTCCTGATACTCCCTGAGCCGTAATAAGTATCCACTACTAGCTAGCCAAGTGAAGCGAGTCCTGATACTCCCTGAGCCGTAATAAGTATCCAATATTAGCTAGTTGTGGTCGTGGCTAGCTGTGCCGCAATATCATTTGGTATTGATTGTGGTTTTAAATCTTCTATTTTCAAACAAGGTATCCATTCCGCAGCCGTTGTGGTCGGCGCACGCGCAGCTATTCGTGTGAGTTATCAGCGCATCGGATCGGGCGTCAATCGATTGTCTGCGCCTAACATTATGTCACTCGTACGCCACGCCGCGTTCAATCTGTATTAATTTAAACTTACTTTTATATTGTGCCCGACTCCTAGAGCTGTTCTAGTTGTAGATGGTGATATTTGTAGTAAGGTACCTACCTTGTTCTAGTTGTAGATGGTGATATTTGTAGTAAGGTACCTATATACCTTGTTCTAGTTGTAGATGGTGATATTTGTAGTAAGGTACCTACCTTGTTTTAGTTGTAGATGGTGATATTTGTAGTAAGGTACCTACCTTGTTCTAGTTGTAGATGGTGATATTTGTAGTAAGGTACCTACCTTGTTCTAGTTGTAGATGGTGATATTTGTAGTAAGGTACCTACCTTGTTCTAGTTGTAGATGGTGATATTTGTAGTAAGGTACCTACCTTGTTCTAGTTGTAGATGGTGATATTTGTAGTAAGGTACCTACCTTGTTCTAGTTGTAGATGGTGATATTTGTAGTTAGGTACCTACCTACCTTGTTCTAGTTGTAGATGGTGGGTGATATTTGTAGTAAGGTATCACCATCTACAACTAGAACAGCTCTAGGAGTCGGGCACAATATAAAAGTAAGTTTAAATTAATACAGATTGAACGCGGCGTGGCGTACGAGTGACATAATGTTAGGCGCAGACAATACCTACCTACCTAGGTAAGTATGTAGTTTTACTTGTTTGGTCTGAAGAATATTTTTTATAGTATGTCGTGTCAACAACAACATGTTGGGATTACAGACTCCTAATTGATCAATATATTATGATGGAAGTCGGGGGACCGTTCTGTTCTGTGGAACACCTTCTATTCTAAGAGGTGACTGCCTGACTGCCATTATGTATTTATCCGTTTTAGTCTCGTTACATAAATTCGTTAAGTCGGGGGTTTTTAAATTATGTTATCCTTTTCCAATTAGATTTAACCGTCGTGGGTTTTTTCTAAATTTTTAATTTTGCTTTTTATTTCAAACTTTTTAAAGAGCATAGGTTCATTATACTTACACAACAATATAATACTGCAGCGCCTCCTAGTGATTTTCCACCGTAACAATCCTCCACGTAAGAATCCTCACTAATCAACCACAAACCTATTATTGATCACAGAACAGATAAAAACCGCATCCAAATCGGACTAGTAGTAGTAGTTTTGGTTTTGCACAAACAAATATTTACTGCAGCGCCCCCTGGTGAGTGGTCACCGTAACAGCCTATCTAAGAACATGCACCAATCAAACCAGGTCCAGAACCCATCACTGAAAACCGCATCAAAATCGGACTAGTAGTTTTGGAGATATAAATGGCAACATTGGTTTGTATGTACAGACGCCAGCACTAGACGTGTGCGCCGCGCCGATCCGCCGCCGCCGCCGACATTTTTTCGACGCCGCCGCCGCCGACCACGCCGACCGGCGCGGTCGGCGTGAAATTGGCGCGAGTTCTAAATGTTTTAGAACTTACAGATTTAGGAATCCCTACAACATCATCACTCACACTATTCTGTACTGAATATCTGACTTTCGAACATAGACATGTCAAGTACCTACCAACCGTTACACCATTCATATTCCATATATCCATACCATAAATTAGAAAAAAAAATCATCGATATGAAGTTGGTGTAACTTAAGCTTTAAGCGAAGACATCCCGGACGTCAGCCTGTAAGAGATTAGGATGGCTCTGAAGCAGCTCAAAAACAACAAGGCGCCGGGTGATGACGGAATTACGGCCAAGCTCCTGAAGGCCGGCGGAAAACCCGTTCTTAAGGCCTTCAGAAGCTGTTTGGTTCCGTCATACTCGAGGGTAAAACACCACAGACATGGAACAGAGGTGTGGTGATACTTTTCTTTACAGGCCCAACTCACTTCTGAGCCAAGTCTACAAGCTGTTTTCAAGAGTCATCATGAACCGTCTCGCGCGCAGGTTTGACGACTTCCAGCCTCCCGAACAAGCCAGATTCCGTAAAGGCTTTAGCACCGTAAACCACATACATACGCTGCGACAGGTTATACAGAAGACCGAAGAGTATAACCAGCTTCTCTGCTTAGTGTTTGTGGACTACGAGAAAGCCTTTGATTTGATCGAGACATGGGCTGTACTGCAATCTCTTCAACGGTGCCAGATCGACTATCGGTACATCGAGGTGCTGAAGTGTCTGTACGAAAATGCCAGTATGTCAGTCCGACTCCAGGACCAGATCTCGAAACCTATCCTTCTGCAGCGAAGTGTGAGACAGGGAGACGTTATCTCTCCGAAACTGTTCACCGCTGCACTGGAGGATGTCTTCAAGGTTCTGGACTGGAAAGGGGCTGGCATTAACATCAATGGCGAGTACATAACTCACCTTCGGTTTGCCGACGATATCATAGTCATGGCTGAGACTATGGAGGACCTCAGTACAATGCTCGATGACCTCAGTAGAGCCTCCGAAAGAGTAGGTCTGAAAATGAACATGGACAAAACGAAGGTCATGTCAAATGCCCATGTAACACCCACTCTCATGAAGATCGGAGATGCTACATTCGATGTCGTGGACGAGTATATTTACCTAGGACAAACTGTCCAGTTAGGTAGGTCCAACTTCGAGAAAGAAATCAACCGTCGAATCCGACTCGGCTGGGCAGCGTTCGGGAAGCTACGCAATATCTTCTCGTCCTACATACCGCAGTGTCTCAAGACGAAAGTCTTTGACCAGTGCGTGTTGCCAGTGATGACATATGGCAATTAAACGTGGTCGCTCACAATGGGCCTTAATAGAAGGCTAAAAGTCACCCAAAGAGTAATGGAGAGGGCTAGTATGCTTGGAGTTTACCTGCGTGATCGGATCAGAAATGAGGAAATCCGCAGGAAGACCAAGGTAACCGACATAGCCCGAAGAATTGCCAAATTTAAGTGGCAGTGGGCAGGGCACATTGCTCGCAGAACAGATGGCCGATGGGGCCGAAAGGTTCTGGAGAGGCGACCGCGTACCGGAAGACGTAGCGTTGGAAGGCCTTCCACAAGGTGGACCGACGACCTTGTGAAGGCCGCAAGAACTCGTTGGATACGAGAAGCACAAAAACGGTCGAAGTGGAGGTGCTTGGGGGAGGCCTATGTCCAGCTATGGACGTCTTTCGGCTGAAATGATGATGATGGACAAGAAGACATTGGAAAAGAATGCCTCAAATATTTAGTATCCTGTGATGCCACTGATTTAAAGGATGGGAACATTATTAAATACTGACAAGGTAGACGAGCAGCATTTCCGATGCTATAGAAATTAGTGAAGGTCATTTTATCTGTGCCTGCTACAAGCACGCCTAGCGAGCGGGTGTTTTCTGTTGCCGGTTTGACGGTGACGGCTAAAAGGTCCCGTTTAAGTCCGACACGGGTCGACAAAATTATTTTTGTTCACGACAATTACAGCCGTTGCAAGGCAGCCGTTAATTAAAAATAGTTTTATTTAGCTGTTTTTGTTGATTGTTGATTTATGTTTGTGATTTTTTAAATTATATTAGATTTTTTTAATAAAAACTATTTTACAAGCTAGACAGTTTTAATAAAATTCTCCGCGCCGATTTCACGCCGTTTTCACGCCGCCGCCGCCGATTTTTGACCGGCGCCCGCCGCCGGAGATTTTAGAATCGGCGCACACGTCTAGCCAGCACATCAAACTACCCCTAACTGTCAAATTTTCCCAATCAACATTGAACCTTATGCTTTAGCGATAAAGTTGAAAATCTATTACAGAAATCTGACAGATTGTAGTAGGTTGATGTGCTGGCGTCTGTACAAAGAAATGTTTACTGCAGCGCCCCCTGGTGAGTTGTCACCGTAACATGAACCAATCAAATCATATATTAATAAATCGGACTAGTAGTTTTGGAGATAAATGGCAACATTGGTTTGCACAAACAAACAAACACATCCTCTTACCCCAAACGCATAATTATACCGTCTCCCATAGAAATGTTCATGTCTATGCCGATGCCGCCGTCTCCGTACCGCCGCGCCGCCGCCGCCGCGCCGCCGCCCGTTGGCGTCGTGGGTAAATACCGTGGGTAAAAAAATAGACGACAGGCAAAAAATTTGTAAAATTCCAAGAACTTAAGTATCAACTTGCCAACAGTCAGAACTCCCCTTACAGTGGCGACAGTCTGTCTAGCAACGCCGGTGACAGAGACAAATATACATTACTACCAAGAAAGACAAAGACGGCAAACGCATGGCAACCAAGCGTGCCGTCTCGGTTTCAAGTACGTGAATGAAAGAGAGGGACACAGTGATGATGGTTGTGTTGTGGTTGTGTCCTTGAAAAACGTCGGCAGCTATTATTGATAGGTGTAATTATTTTGCAATTTAGAAAAGTGTTATATTATTTTAGGTATGAATTCATGATTGAAAGGAGGAGGTGTTGTACCGTAGATAGACTAGAGACACCAGTGCGCTCTAAACCATCGGAAACTCGGAACAGAATAATATTTGATAAGACACCTAGCTCGACACTATAGGTACCGTGGTCACCATAGATATCCGGTGGTCACAGTACAGACAGTGCAGTAGGTAGGTAGGTAGCCCACGGGCCCCGGCGAACTGTAGGTGTACTATACCTCTATCTTAGCCTTGGGGTATTACAGGCATGATCGTTTAAGTTATATTGAGTCTTTGGTCAACTGGACCCACTCGAACTGGACACACGGGTCCAGTTGACCAAATCATTGATTACGTCATTGATCTTAACCCTAATTTAATAATTATTACCTTCATAAATTATAATGTAAGTATTAAATTATAGTTTTGGTCGTTGCACGTAACCTTTGAGCTTATAAAAAGTAGGTAATCACCTGTTCTTATTTAGTATAGATAATAGACATTATAGGTAGTTCAAAGCATTTCTAAGGCAGGTTGCACACTTGCCGGATTTCGCTAAAACTATTTACGATGATTTATTTTGCAGGACAACTATTTTGTGCTTAAATTTATTCATAACTGCACAAATTAAATTCAACTTTACTTACTTTACTTTTTTTTTTTTTACTTTCGCTTAAGTTTAATTTGACTAAAATGGGATGTTGATGAACTAGTTCAATAGAATTTAGATCCTGAAAGAGTGTACGACTGTTTGACTTTATGTCTACCTACTTTAGAAAATACATATTTCTACCGCGCTGACACGCTGCGCTGTCGAAGTGTCGCGTCGGTCGGTATAATTAATAATATCACGTATCACGTCCGTGACTGTACACTGAGGCTATTGTCACGGGTTTTATAATGGCCGGCGTACACTCGCGTAGCAAAAACTGAAATTTAAATATAAAAATAATATTATTGTTATCTCCTTTATTTCAGTAGGCAAATTTATTATACATTTATTATAAATATTGTTATTATATTTTGAATTTATATATCTCGGGACCATGGGGTCCCGGTCCTTTGGAAGGCGTACGAGGGGCCGAAGCACAGAACAGATAAATATCTGTTCTGTGGGCCGAAGCCAACTCGCAGAGGCCCCTTAGGAAATTTTAATGAAATGCGGCACCATCCGACGATTATCCGAATATGCACTATGCAAGTGCACCCAAGGATAACCCCCGGTTGGTGTAGGACTATTGCAGGATATGGAAAAATAAAAAGTTTGACTATGGGTTTGGGTGGCTAGAAGTGGACTGGTTACCAAGAACTATGGAAGAACTATGACCCCTGCCTGATCTATGTTTTATATATACACGGATAAAATGGCAGGGGGTGACTTGCACACTCAATAATGGGCCCCCGGAAACGGTCGCTAGCACATAGTGACGTAGTGACAAGGGGGCAACATGTCCTGAGGTGCTTATGAGGAGTGGAGAGGTATTCCACGGCTATCAGGGCAATCCCGGAAGTACGGTCAAGATCCCTACCAGCATCTTACTGGAATACTTCCTTCCTCCGAGCACGTTTGCTCTTGCGAATCTCCACTCAAGCCGGCCAATAAAGGCAAGAATGAGGTGAGGAACAAGACTTCTACTGGGAGGTAGGGTCCGTGGGGTCGCTACTGCCCAACAGCTCGCCACATGCTGTCCTGCGGGTTTCTGTATCTCTCTTGGTCTAACTCCTCACCTTAGACCTATTCCGGAAAGTAAACTCTTCCGGCACAGGCCCAGAGTTCGGAGCGCGCAAGCCACACCACGACGTCAACGTAGAGATACGGCGATGGGGATATTGTTATTATTATTAAGTGGCTATTATTAACCTCTCACACGTCTGCCCGCCTACCTGTCGAAACACCCCACGCGTCGGAGTAGTTGAATGGGCGCAGTAAAGTCATTGTTTTAACAATGACAATAGAACAATGACACTGTTGTGTACACACGGTGTACCGTTGACATTTCGAGCACTTTTTCTTATGTACATATGGTGTACCGTTGAAACTTGAGGGGTTAAATAATTAAACCTGAAAAACGAGACACGAATTAACAGGAAAACACTTATTAACGATTGCTGAACACTTGAAGACGTAAATATTAGTAATTACTCATTTTTGTAACTTCGTTTATGAGAAGACCCATGTTTAGTTTTTGTTCCATGACTCTGTCTTAACTAGATACAGAGACAGCACATTTTATGCGTTACACTAGACAGAAGAGAGTAAAACGGAGGATGCGCAGGAGTGTTTTTTTAGGTCATGGGTTTAATGCTCGCGAGATGAGCTGCTCATGTGACTATGGTGGGTTTTAGACTGCTAAGTGCGGTTTAGATATACAACTTTATAATACTTTACTTAATTAATATTATCTTCTTCTTAGGGTGTCGATGGCAATCTAAATGAACTCGTACCAGAAATCGGCTACGTGTTTGGCAGTTCCTGTGACGAAGCTGACAGGACACGCAGGACATGAAATTAAGTGTCCCATCATTTGTGGAACAGCACCACATTTACACTCCAAGGCAGGGTTGTCAATGAATGTCCACCTGAACAGGTTTTCCTTGCTTCGGTTCACCTGGGTCCAGTTAATTAATTAATTATTACCTATTATATATTATTAGGGTTCCGTACCCAAAGGGTAAAAACGGGATCCTATTACTAAGACTTCGCTGTCTGTCCGTCCGTCTGTCTGTCACCAGGCTGTATCTCAAGAACCGCGATAGCTAGACAGTTGAAATTTTCACAAATTATGCCGCTATAACAACAAATACTAAAAAAAAAAAACAAAATAAAATAGATACCTACTTAAGGGGGCATATAACAAACACGATTTTTTTGCCCTTTTTTGCTCGATATCAATAATGGCAACAGGTAGGCACTTGGAATATGCACAAAATACTCAGTTGTATTTTTAATTTAATAATAAAATTAAAATAAAATAAATATTTAGGCAAAAAATAGGCAAAAAATGGCGTTTTTCGTATGGGAGGCCCCCTCCCTATGTTTGCTCGATATCATTAATGGTAACCGGTAGGCACTTGAAATATTTACAGAATAGGTATATTCACTTTAAAAATAAATTATTAAATTAAAATAAAATAATTAACGGGGGCTCCCATACAACAAACGTGATTTTTTTTATAACGGTGGTACGGAACCATTCGTGTGCGAGTCCGACTCGCACTTGGCCGGTTTTTTTATAACTGTAGGAATACTATGTGACATCTGCCAACCCGCACTGGGCCCGCGTGGTGGATTACGGCCCACTCCCCCTCTCACCGAGAGGAAGCTTGTATCCCAGCAGTGGATAGGCTGATTATGATGATGATAGGAATACCTATGTCTCGAGATCGGACGTCGGCGTCGGTGGCACAACTTTAATCTAAAGCTGGCCTGGCGTCGTAAGGAGTTTCAATACAATAACAAGCCAGCACATGGTGTGCACAGATACTGGTGGTGTGTGGTGTCGCCACTGATGGCGGTCTACCGTACCTACTCTAATGTTGACATGAATCATAAATATCTAGTCCAAATGAGAAGGCTTATGTCACAGACCTTTTAGGAGTACATTATTGTGTCAAAGTTTTATTCAAAGCAATAAGAATCTCCAAAAACAAGCTTTCAAATTCAAAATTATAGAGTTAACAAAAAAACACAAAATAAAAGTTGCAACATAAAGATGAAAGGTTCACGCTCACTGGACTTGTCACATGTTATATTTTTTAATACCTAATCGGAATACGGGGTGTAAGGGGGCTCTCTTACCACCTCAGTGCTCCAAGTCAACCTCACCTGCTCGTGGTGCATGAGGTGCATCCTGCTGAACAACAAACAAGGCTCTGACAACCGACAAATAACCAATAATGTCATTTCGCAGCCAAATGGCGCAGATTAGTGACGGGCAGCAGCGTCACTAGTACGAGAAGCTGCGACCTGCGATCGCCAACCCGCATGCCCAGCGTAGCGATTATGGGCAAACCCTCCAATGGCAAGCCAGAATCAACCACGGCCCCCAGTTTCCGGCCGCCTTGCTATTCCTGATTTTGGCGGCGGTCACGGTAACGTCAAGGTAGGGGATGCGTAGAATCCCCGGGTTACGAATGACCGCCAAACACAACTGACCTTGGCGACGTATAACGGACGCACGATACGGCTCGACGAACATCTAGTGCAGCTCGAAGAAGAACTCGGGAAAATAAAGTGGCACATTCCTGGGTTGAGGGGAGTCCGAAGTGTGGGCCAACTTCCATGAGAAGAAGGGGCTTTTCTTGATGAATTCCTTCTTTAAGAAACAGCTCCTAAGGAAGTGGACGTGGCGAAGTCCCGACACTGTGGGTCATTTTATTTTTTAGACAATGTGGGTCATTTTATTTTTTACTTATTTTTTTATTTTGATTATTTTCTTTGTTCTGTTTAGTTTTTGTCATGGTCTGGCAGTTTGAGTAATTTATGTGGCCTACCCAAATGTCCTTTCTTTGGTATTGTTCGTCGAATCGTTGAGCTCCTTAAGTTTTGAGTTGAGCTGCACGAATTCTGACAAATGCGTGCACTGACTGGACAGGTCCACTCAATCTGTGTGGTTCTTTCTTCAAAAGACCATCCCGGACTTCGATCTACATGGTCTTCATATAACCTGACCAAGATTATGTCTGGACTTTAAAAGAGACTGTGACCTCTGAGTTTGTTTCGGCCTTTCTTCTCAGAGTAGTCAGATAGGAAACGCCGACCTCATCTAGTTTTTAAAATATGATTGACGTGTAAAAGTGTTTGTGCAAACCTACTTACAGAAATAAAATCATTTATCATTTACTATGACGAAAAATGAGAGACTTCATCATAACGGATAAAAAGCATATTATTCAGGGATGTCTTGGTCGTATTATATTATCTGTGTCTTGGTGAACAACAGGTTTAATACCGGCAGTGATCATAGACTTGTTCGAGGCTCTCTGAATATCAACTTTAAGCTCGAACGAACTCGTTTGATGAAGTCTAGGCTCCGTCTTAATAAGTTCCAAACTATGCTAGTATCTGAAGCTTTCCAGTCAGACCTGGAGAATCGATTCGCTGCCGTGGAAGCCACAAATGACGTTGACCAGGAGCTCGACCAAACTGTGGACATCCTTAGGGAGGAAGGTACGCGATTTTGAGAAATGCGGCGTACGGGCAAGAAGTCCAAACTTTCGGAAGAGAATGGAGCTTATGACTGAACGACGTGAAAACCCACCTGTCACTTCGTCAGAACAACGGGCACTCAACAAAAAGATTAGAGCATAGTTACGACGCAACCTCCGACGCTCCAATACACGCTCTATAAAGAAAGCGATTGAGGAAAATCAGGGGTCGAAAGTGTTCGTCCAATCTCTTGGGAGGAGCTACCTGACGAAGTTGACTAGAAATCAAGTGGGGATATCGGCGATTCGAAGCCGGAGATCCTTTCGGAAGTCGAAAACTTCTATGGCGAATTGTACGCATCGCATGCATCTCGGCCTGATCCCAAAAATAAGGATTCCAGAGCCACCCTAACCCGTCACTTTACTGAAGACCTTCCAGAAGTCAGCCAAGACGAAAGCGAGGCGGCTCTTAAACAGCTTAAAAATGGAAAAGCCCTGGTGAGGATGGGATTACGACCGAGCTCCTGAAAGCGGGAGGAAGTTCTGTGCTGAAAGAGCTTCGGGAGTTTTTCAACTCTGTCCTGTTCTCTGGGAGAACTTCAGAAGCGTGAAGAATTCGGCTGGGCTGGGCAGCGTTTGAGAAGCTTCGTCGAGTCTTCTCGTCGCGTATTCCGCAGAGCTTAAAGACTAAGGTCTTCAATCAGTGCTTCCTGCCAGTTATTACGGTACGACTGGTCCATAAATTCAAGGTCGCTCAGCGAGCTATTGAACGGGCTATCCTGGGAGTCTCTCTGAGGGAACGAAACCGCAACAAGGTGATCCGGCAGAGAACCAAAGTTGTCGATATAGCTCACAGAATAAGCAAGCTGAAGTGGCAATGGGCCGGCCATATTAGCCGTAGAACCGATGACCGTTGGGGTAGACGTGTTCTTGAGTGGAGACCGCGAATCGGTAAACGTAAGATGGGACGCCCTCAGGCTAGGTGGAGCGACGATCTTCCCAGGATGGCTGGTAGCAGCTGGATGAGAGTTGAATGGCGTGCAATAGGAGAGGCCTATGTTCAGCAGTGGACTGCTATAGGCAGATGATGATGATGAATCGGAATACTGTGTACGTACCCAGTATTCCGATTCATTATACCTATAATGGTATTATTAACATTACATACAACACACACAGACACACACGTATTACATAGTGATACAAACTATTACCATGGATTCAGTACACGATTCAGAACATTAAAACGATTGTCGGTGGGAAAAACAGCTGTTCCATACATTTTGAACGTGTATTTTTTACTTTGAAGCAGCAGATTTTTTATACCGACGAATTTCGTCGCTGGAGAGTCTAGGAAAATGTTGTATCGAAGATGATTCAGTATTCAGATCCACCGGCAAAAATCGTCAGTTATAAAAAACATAATTTTTTTGAGGTTTAGAATATTGTACTTAATGAATTAATGATAACAGTTTGCGCGTCGCCCTTACCCCATTTCAGGTTTCCAGTTATTTCAAATACACGGTTATTTGAAATAACTGGAAACCTGAAATGGGGTCGTTTAGGTATACTCATCATTATGAAAAACTACTAAAGGATCAATTCTGACTGTGTTTCAAAACAGGGGTTCCCTACTGCAGTTATGCGATCATAATGTATGGAGCAGCTGATCTTTTGGAATATAATAGCTACCGTATATTGTGTAGCACAAGAGATATCAATATATTTACGATTTGAACCGCAGTCGCAATATCATTTGAACCGCAGTCGCAATATCATTTGAATTCAATGATCGTTGCACCACAGTGGATGCCGAACCCACGTTTAACAAGATAAACGTTAAGCTGTGGCTATTAATTGTGCGCCGGAGCACGGCTGCAATAATAACAAGATGGAAGCATAAAAAAACGTTAACAACACAAGGAAAGTTGAACGTCGGGCTAACCGGTTCGCTACCGTCTCGCTACCGGTTCACTATCGGCTCCGGAGCCCGCTGCTTCCAACCGATAAAGCCCAGCATGCATTATGAACGTATTTATAATGAATTGTAATCTGTAATGGTTTTTTTCTAGGCAAGTACCTACTTCTCAGTAGCTCAGAAACTGGCCTTGTGCCGGTTCATAAATTATGTTGTGGGTTTTTGGATCATAACCGAATCATAAGGAATAATAAATAATACCTAATGAGGACTAGTTTTACATGATTGTGAGTCATCTTCTTAAAAATTATTGCTCAGTGACGTAAATAAAAAGTAGGTAAATTGTATGCAGAATATTAAAAAAAAAAAAACATAAGTAATTGCTTTTAAATAAACTTGAGCGTTTGCAAAATATCTGTATTACATTCGTTTTGTTTTTTTTGAGGGGTCCGTGGCTAAATAATAACAGCCGCACAGGTCGATCGATCAGGTTAAGCTACGCTTGCCGCGGTTGGTCTGTGGATGGGTGACCATCTTTACATACCGAGACCCCTCCGTGCCTCGGAAAGCACGTTAAGCCGTTGGTCCCGGCTGTCATTCGTGGATCTTTGACAGTCGTTACGGGTAGTCAGAAGCCCGAAAGTCTGACAACCAGTCTTACCAAGGGGTATCGTATTACCCAGTAACTGGGTTGTGGAGGTCAGATAGGCAGTCGCTCCATGTAAAATACTGGTATTCAGCTGCATCCGGTTAGACTGGATGCCGACCCCAACATAGTTGGGAAAAGGCTAGGCAGATGATGAGTCGTTTTGTTTTTAATCTTAAAAAGTATGATCACGTCTCCAACTTTCGCAAGATACTCAAGTGGCTCCCCATTCGACTTCGCAGGAACTCTCGGATATTGTGTCTGCTATTCAATCTCCTTCACAATCCCAAAACACCATCCTATCTACGGGAGCGTTTTTCCTACGGATGCGCCTTGCAGGTCGCATCTTAAAAACCTTCTCAAGTCCCCTCCCCATTCCACTGACTTCTACTCCCACTCCTTCACAGTGCACGCGGTGCGGCTGTGGAATTCACTACCGCCTGCAATTAGGGACTGCCAAACTGTTGCATCTTTTAAAAGAGGAGTAAAAGAACACTATATTTCCACTTTATCATAGTTGTGTATGTATTTATTATTTTGATTACTTTATTTGTATTTTAGAAGTATGTATGTTTATTTGTATGTATGTAAGTATATTCTCATATTATTTGTGTAGTTTTATTTAGTGAATTGTTTTTAGATTTTATGTATTTTTTTTGTCTCCTTTACTCTTTTACACGCTGTCTACATCTCTTTATTTCTTGTCCTATCGCAGGTATGCTGGAAGTGATTTCTTATGAAATAAGCATCACCTTTGTACCTATTTTTCTATTCTGTTTTTTCTTGTCTGTTTATATATGTGTGTACATAAATGGTAAAATAAATTAAATAAATAAATAAATGAAATTTTATTAAAAAGGAACAAACATACATAGGTACATACACAGAACAGTTTATCTGTTCTGTGGGTACATAGGCTGATAAACACATTACTTACCCTCCTTTGTGGCGCGCAGTCTGATAAAAAGTATTATTTTAGGTGCACAAAGCCCTGGGCCTTATATTCAAAGAATTAAAAATCAATGAGGTTAAAAACCAAGTAATTGTTGGAAAAACTAACAACAAGTAAATATAAATACAGAGCTAGGTTGTGTATTACAAGAAATAGGTAAAACGAATATACTGGATACTGGAAGTCTGACTGCAGAATAGACGGTTAGTAAATAAGGCAACACATTTATAATGATGTAAATACACATTCTAATGGGAATATAATTGTGTAAGATTACCTAATTATTTTGTAAATGTGAGGACTTTGTAAGCCTTGTAGACTTTAGATCTGTAGACCATTTTTTATTTTATCAAGTACCTGGTACTTGTTGACAGGCCTACGCTGTCCTCCCATACCTACTGTAACTCGAAAACATTGTAAAAGCCAATTTTTTTTTAAAGAGTAACCATGGAGTTTCTTGCCGGTTCTTCTCCATAGGAAACGACCAATTGGAACCGTGCACCTAGCTTCTGACGTTTCATAAGTGCCCATGTTGGTTTATGTGAAATAAAAATATTTTGATTTTGATAATAAGTAGGTATTTATTTAAATCTATCCGGTTAATATTATTTTCGCAATATTATCACTTCAAGTCAGTTTGTGGTACTAAGTACACTACTAGATAATTATAACTAGACACTGTCCACTGTGACGCTGTCCACTGTGACACTGTCCACTGTGACACTGTCCACTGTGACACTGTCCACTGTGACACTGTCCACTGTGACACTGTCCACTGTGATACTGTCCAGTGGGGTAGTTGCGTAACACACTAGCAGTCGGAATGGCTTTCATTTTGACAGTTCAACAACATTCATTGCGATATTTACGTTGTTGTGCAGAAATTTTTTTCGAACATAATATGAAGAAACGGATTAGCAATATCCTTCAAAATTGTTCAGATTGAGATTGATAGTGTGTTACGCAATTAGGGTGCTGTAGAATATGTTGTGCCGACTGTGCCGAGGTGCCCGACTGTACTGAGGTGCCCGACTGTGCCAAGGTGCCCGACTGTGCCGAGGTGCCCGACTGTACCGAGGTGCCCGACTGTGCCGAGGTGCCCGACTGTACCGAGGTGCCCGACTGTGCCGAGGTGCCCGACTGTGCCGAGGTGCCCGACTGTGCCGAGGTGCCCGACTGTGCCGAGGTGCCCGACTGTGCCGAGGTGCCCGACTGTGCCGAGGTGCCCGTTTGTGCCGAGGTGCCCGCCTGCGCCGAGGTGCCCGACTGTGCCGAGGTGCCCGACTGTGCCGAGGTGCCCGATTGTGCCGAGGTGCCCGCCTGTGCCGAGGTGCCTAACTGTGCCGAGGTGCCCGACTGTGCCGAGGCGCCCGACTGTGCCGAGGCGCCCGACTGTGCCGAGGTGCCCGACTGTGCTGAGGTGCCCGACTGTGCCGAGGTGCCCGACTGTGCCGAGGTGCCCGACTGTGCCGAGGTGCCCGACTGTGCCGAGGTGCCCGACTGTGCCGAGGTGCCCGACTGATTGTTAACTTGTTACCCATACCTCCAGAATTTTTCGATCCGGACCTAGGGGGTAATTCGATAAACATTGGCTTGTGAGACAATGGAATATATTCATAAAATCTAATTCGGCCTTGCTGAATAATGAAATTACGAGTAAACACCATATCTCTTTGAGTAGTCTCATCAGAGAGCGATACTTTGCAGGATAGTTGCTTGATGAAGTTATTTTTATTCAAGAATTCGGCCAAAGAAGTGCTGTTTGGATCAATATCGCCAAAGAAGTGATGTTTGGATCAAAATCGTGCCAATTAAAACTATGCACCTTTTATCTCGTGTATAATTAATCAATAAACAAGTTGATTGCCACTTCAAAATCCGCGTCACTTAAGTCGCCTCTGACAAAAACTTTTCATACAGTAACAAAGCTTCAGCAACTTTAAACAGTAGGTAACTAGTTTAGTAAGGCAGGCCGCACACCAGGTACTTATACACCTTGTATTTGTATTACGACACTTGTGGCGCCACATTTGCGCGCTAGACTTAAGCACACACACTAAGGACACATTTGTAGCGGGTGCAGTTAGTGGCGAGACGTCTGCCGCGCTACACGAATTCAAGACCGAACACGTTCATATTTTGGGACGCGGATGATTTGCAAAATTGAAAGACAACATTGAATTTTCATCATCAGCCTACAGCAGTCGACTGCTGGACTTAGGCCTCTCCAATTGCACGCCATTTAAGTAGCTCGATTCTCGGCAACTCTTATCCAGCTGCTGCCAGCCACCCTGCGAAGATCGTCGCTCCACCTAGCCTGACATTGAATTTTACGTTGACTTTATTGCAGAGGTTGACAGAAACCCTATAGTTTACAACCATGTAGGTATGTGTTTTGAGACATTCGGATGATATAAATGAAACTTTTCTTCGAACCGTAACTCTTACGTACCTACTTGATTAAACGGGTCAACTCAATAACTTCTTTTTTTCTCATTAATTGCCACATCAAGATATCTGTATCGTCGAACGTTGACATTCTGTAAACTGGACCACAACTGTGCGTTCGATGTGCTTGTCTGTACACGATACATTTGCTCCAAGCTAAAATGTAGCGCAGTAATTGTGGCGACGTAAATGTAGCGACCGTGTAGCGTGTGGCGCCGCGCGCCGTGTGTGCGGCCTCACGTAGTGCGGGCCCCTGGCGGATACTTGAACATTTTTAGATTTATTGAAAGGGTTCCAAGTTTCGTGACAGTTGGAGTAGCATCCTGGGAGTAGTCCCTCGCTACATACTTTAATGTGGAGTGCTTAGTTGAGAGTACACTTCCTATTTATACAAGTTCAAAGTAAGTAGGTGCGTGTTATAGAACGTCTTATTACCCGCAGATCCAGGTGGTCCCAGGTGGTCCCTATGTGGACGAGAGCTGCATCATCTTAGAATTTACACCTACTAAAAAAATATTATGTACATAGGTACCACTACTACCAGTCTTTTCTAAGGCCGGATCAGAGTTTATCGCGCAACTAACATAGATACAACGGCCCGACATGAATCAACGGGCAGTTGCCCGCCAGACACAACACCCGTCTGGTCGGAGGATCCTCCATTTTCATAGAGAATGAGTGAACTTTACACCCTGTTCCTCATACCTCTATACTGGTGACCCTTAACATGAACGTCAGCGTAGCGTTCGTGCAAAAACTTCAGCGTGACATCATCATCATCACTCCCGCAAGCTTTAGAGCGGCAAGTCACCCAGCCAGCCAGCACGACCGGGTATTCTGACCACCAGCATGCAGCGACTGCGCGTACCTGGTCATCACCCTCAGCCTCATCTGCAACCTCGGCACAGCATACTGCACTTTCGGCTGGTCCACAAGCAGAGCCTTAAAAACCCTCTCCTGGTCGACGGAAATAATTCTTGACGTTCCGTTCGTTTCGGAATGAAGCCGGGGAGCGTTCTGAATGAAGAACGGAAAAAACACCGAATGACGTCATCCCGAGTCCCGAACACGGCGCTCGCATACAATATTTGTACTATCCGCACGGAAATTTTCAGTCAGTCCTCGCACTCCTCGCCAGAGCGCTGTGCCGCGTGGATATGAGGTAGTTTAATATTTTTTGGCGATAATTGTTTTATGTATAAAAATGTGTGAGCCCGAAAATTTGATAATGTCGGTGGAAAAATATACATGTATATGGGAGATTAATAATACGGACTTCCACAACAGAGACCTAAAGGACTTGGCGTGGGAGCAGTTCCGTAAAGAAGTTTTGAATGATTGGAAAACGTGCACAGACAAAGCAAACAAATGTATTTTTTTTATTACAAGCTTTCATTACGTGTTTTCACGAACGCGTAACTCTACGTACTGGCAGTGTAAATTCCGAATAGGAAAAAAAAAACGATCGTCTGCGCTAGTCTCACGGAATTTCGAATCTGAATGCACGCATTTCATACAAAATCTTCTCTTTAGCGCACACGTTCTTATATTTTCCGTTCGGAAACCCTGACGGAAAATACTCGTATAAGGCTGGCCGCATACGTCCGGTTTCCAGATTCGGAATTCAGATTCGGAGACCCGAATGCAAGCATTTCATACAAAATGTTCTCTTTAACGCACATGTTTATTTATTTATTTTATTATTTATGTACACACAGTAAAATACATAAAGATATGACATAATTAAGATTTGAGTACAAAGGTACTGCTTATTTCTTAAGAAATTTCTTCCAGCAGACCTGCGAAAGGAGAAGTAAAAAAGAAATACGACGTTCTTATATTTTCAGTTCGGAAATAATTCCTGACGTTCGGTTCGGAATGAAAGCCGGAGTGTTCTGAATTAAGTTCGGAAAAAAACCGAATGACGTCATCCCGAACGTAGCGCTCGCATACATTTTGTACTATGCGCCGCACACGCACGGACATTTTCAGTCAGTCTTCGCACTCCTCGCCAGAGCGCTGTACCACGTGGATATGAGGTAGTATAATATTTTTTGGCGATCATTGTTTTATTAAAAATGTGTAAGCTCGAAAATCTTAATGTTACGCTCAACTAAACTGAATATTTAATGGCTGTACCCAATAGCGACGTTTCCTCTTACTCAATACTAAATTCTTTATTGCATTCCATATGAGTTAGATTTCTTTCTACCATCATCTGCCTAGCCTTTTCCCAACTATGTTGGGGTCGGCTTCCAGTCTAACCGGATGCAGCTGAATACCAGTATTTTACATGGAGCGACTGCCTATCGGACCTCCACAACCCAGTTACTGGGTAATACGATACCCCTTGGTAAGACTGGTTGTCAGACTTTCGGGCTTCTGACGACCCGTAACGACTGTCAAAGATCCACGAATGACAGCCGAGACCAACGGCTTAACGTGCTTCTTTCTACCATAAGAACAAATCTCTTATGGAAAAGTGATTATGGTAGAAATCTAACTTAAAAAGATATTTATTGATTCTAATGACTATAATTCTGTAAATAAATATTATCTATTATAGTCGCGAATCATATTTTGATCAAGATACAACCTGACACTGACCTGAAAATTGCAAAAAACGTAAGAAAATTTGAATTTCGCGGTCTACCACTGCGCATTCACCATAACCTGTTTTCACGAACGCGTAACTCTACGTACTGGCAGTATAAATTCCGAATACAAAAAAACTAACGTCTGCGCTAGTCTCTCGGAATTCAGAATCTGAATTCCTGAACAGGAAACCGAATCAGGAAACCGGACGTATGCGGCCAGCCTTAGTCCTTACGTCCGGTTTCCTGATTCGGAATTTAGATTCGGAGACCCTGAATGCACGCATTTCATACAAAATCTTCTCTTTAGTGCACACGTTCTTATATTTTCCGTCAGGGTTTCCGAACGGAAAATATAAGCACGTGTGCGCTAAAGTAAAGAGAAAATTTTGTATGAAATGCTTGCATTCGGGTCTCCGAATCAGGAAACCGGACGTATGTGGCCTGCCTAATGCAGAGTGCGCCTGGCCTGGTCTAGCGCACAAGGGTTATATATCGTTGTCTTGCTGATCATGACAACTGTCAACCAGTTTTCACAATTGAAACTAGAAAAGTTGTTATTTAGTAGCTATACATTAACTTTTAAATATACAGGGTCCCATTAAAATAGATGGACACATTTTAACACAGCGCTCAGTGCGTCTAACGAAAGATATCCAAGCAAGAAAAAACACTGATTATATTGATTTTATTTTGACCTAAAATAATAAATTGCCATTAGTGTATTTTCGTTAGTTGATTATTTTTCTTGTACGTATCTAATGCGTTTTTTTTTATTTTTTTTTTACAATCGTCCTTATTTTGATGGTCTGAATCACCAAAATAAGGACGATGACACTAATGTGATATATCAATTTATTATTTTAGGTCATAATAAAATCACTTTAATCAGTGTTTTTTTTGCTTGGATACCTTTGGTTAGACGTACTGATTTATAAGTTAGTCGTTGTTACCTACGAGTATGTCACAGAATAACTAATAGTCCTTAGCCTATGTTGTCAGGTGATACAAACGAAGCAATATGTTCATCTAAAAAGGTTTTTAAATAAAAAAACTGAACTGTATGTAACCACAACAATTAATTATGCATGTTTATTTGGGTTTAAATAGAAAAGTTCTTAGGTTTTAGTCTTATTTTAGTGTGAAAATAAAATTAATTCCTTACGAATCAATATTATTATTATATGAAGTGTAGGAATTAATACATCTCCTGAACACACAGATTAGCATTTTTCATTTGTCGAGCGTGCTTATGTAAAACCACTGAAAGTATAAGGTTTAACGGTAAGTTCCATGTTCTTACTCATCCATGTTTATAGGAAATGAAATCGTAACAATATACAGCTCAAACAAACAATATATTCCAATAAGATAGGACATCTCGTCACTGCAAGTTGCCGAGGAGCGTTCGGTTGACGGCGACTCGCCTCAAGCGGCTATAACCATAAACTAAAAGACACAGACATCCGATGTTCATTCGATGTAAATTTATTACTTGCCTCTCAACTCTCTAAGTGGCCGAGGTAACGGGCGGTGGAACGAGCGAGTCACTCGCGCCAGCGACTTGCCTCTTTTACGACTTTCCTGCGCTTCTTTGATGGATTAGTTAGTGTAAAAGGAAATGTTGTGTAAGTTTCACGGGCGTTAAGTTTTAACAGTTGGGTGTTTTCGTTCGTTTGTGTTTAAGTAAGTTTCTTGGTACAAATATAATGCCCCTATTTTATTGAGCGGATATCCAGTAGGTAGTATACCTATTTACAAAGCTGCAAACTTATATTCTTTTTTCTTAGTATCGTATCCTGGACAACATAAGTGTTTGTCTTGGTCACACAACTGGTTTGAAACAATAAACAACACTCCTTTTTCTTACCAAAATGTGAATGCGCTAGTAAGCTGCACTAGCACTCAAACGAGGCACATAAACCCGGGCCGCTGGATACGTGGGTGTGGCTCCTCTGGTACCTGTTTAATGGTCCACTAAGTTACCCTCCCGTTTTTTAGACTGGCAACACTAGTCGGGATCACGTATGCATTATTTATGTTCGTCTGTAATTTATGCCAGTTCGTAATTATAGTTTAGCTTATTAGTAGAATAATAAGAAAAGAGAGAGAGGAGGAGATGATTTGTTGCATTTTTAAAGGTTTTTTTTTTGTTCATGTTTGATTGTTTTGCCTCTTTCGTTAGGAATTATGGAAACACTAGCTTTTGCCCGCGACTTCGTTCGCGTGGAATAGTGACTTCCGGCAGATTTTTGGTTTTACCCACATAGTTCCCGATCTCGCGGGATCTCTTCAAAAATGTAATGTGGAAGATATTCATAAACCTTTTAATCGACAAATACAACGGAACCAATTTTGAAAACAACCACCAGACATATAATGTACTCTGTGCACCAGACAACCCAACAAATAAACTTTTTAATCTACTAATACAACGGACTCAACGGAGCCAATTTTAAATTTACGAAACGATCAATCCACAATTCCACGACAGTACCGAAGCGCTCGGCCGATACCCAACCAAATGCGTGTAACGAAACCATAGCGCGATCTATTTCGATCCCAACGCCATCTATCGAGCATAGTGACAACTCGGATTATTTATCTATACTCCGTTCGGGCATTTTCTTTGTACTAAAAGTTTTATTATATTGATATTATTTTTTTCATACCTTTTTACTATTTATTTACTTTTTTCCGATGAATTAAAACAATAACATGAACCGAACTCGTGTAACGATCGACACCATTGCGCGATCACCAACTCGACATAATTATAGTACTAATAGAATTATCTATACTCCGTTAGAGCATTTTCTTTGTACTAAAAGTTGTATTATATTATATTTTCATACCTTTTTACTATTTATTTACATTTTTCCGATGAATTTTCAGTACTGAATTGATGCAGACTCTTGACCAATAGATGGCGCTGTATGTCCGGAATAAATTTTATTTTTTATTTAATTTTTTATTTTTTGTAATAAAAACTATCCTATGTCCTTTCTCAAGTTCCAAACTATGTCTGTACCAAATTTCACACAAATCGGTTCAGTAGTTTAGGCGTGAAGCAAAGACAGACAGACAGACAGACAGACAGACAGAGAGACAGACAGACAGAGTTACTTTCGCATTTATAATATTAGTTAGGATGTATGATTAATTAACTTACAATCAGAAGAACAGAAGTTGTAATTGTACCTAATTTGTTAAGGTGCTCAATACAGAATATTCTGAAAACTACCTTTCTAATACACATAATGTCTGAAATCTGGATCATCCATATTTGTGCGTACCGACTGAAGACAAACCAAGTCACTCCACAATTAAAACCATGGCTTCACGAGCTGTGTTATCTTATCTTTGTCACTGATAACATCACAATGGGCCAGACATCGTGACGTCAGCAAAACTCGCTGTTGCTTGTAAGTGTAGGTACCTATGATGAGTGGCTGTGAGCGGGACCCGCCTGGATCATTATCGATTGCCTCTCTTATTCCCGACGACAACGTTGGGCTGGCTACCACACCAAACCAATCAATAGCATTGGTTGGTCTTGGGTATCGTGGGACCAGCAGTTGGTTGTGGTGGTTACATTCTCGTATCAGCTGCATCCCGTTAGCTTGGAAGCCGAGCCCAGCATAATACTATAACGTAAATTAATTATTTTTGTCACTTAAAACTTTAATTTACAGTCACTCATTATATATAAAAAATCTAGGAAGTCAATGTTACCTACTTGTAATAAAATTGTCGTATCGAAATGAAACTTTGTATGAGTGCAGATGACAATACTATAATTTGGTATCTTGGAGCTGACCTGATGATGGAACTAGGAGGTCGATAGTGGAACTCTTCACAGTGGCATGGTAAAAAAGCGTGGAGCGCTTTTTGGTTGTGTGTACTTTTAATAAAGTATACAAAGTGCTTCACACTTTAAAAAAAAATTAGATATTAAAAGAAGCAACAAACTGCATACCTAGGTAAGTACCATAAAAATGTCATATATATCTACTTATGGTAAGTACTGATATCGTAACTAATACTAATACAAGTCTATGTAATCATTCGATCATTGTCAGTGCGAAATATAAGCGTTTTTTATAACTACTTATATTTAGATACTGTTTATCCAGAACGGTCAACTCCTTGTGAAAGGTTTCCCCAAAACCCAAACACCTAGAGAGGAGAAGAAGGATTCCATTCGAAGAGTCGCATGACATTATGTATTACATTATCTATATAAATTCAGCTTCTATCGAAGGCATAGTCTGCAAAAACTACACGTTTTATTTCAGCATATTTATAACTCCGCGAGTGAAACATGGGGGCGACGCGAATGGCGTCTCCTCGCCACGCAGAGACAGCGTGGCGCGTTGGGCGCTGCGCGTGCGCATCGTCACAATAGTAAACAGAGTAGCACCACAACACAAACACTCGTGAAATGTAAACTGATAGGACACGAGGCGGCCCGTGAGGCGGCCTTGTGGTGCCGCGCACGCGCGCACGGTACTGACTGGTAGCTACCGAGATACAGATACAGGCCGAGCTGTGTCGGCCGTAGGGTTCCAACTCAGTTCCATCTTTAATGGTTCCTTCCATGACGTAAACGGAGACTTCAAGACATTTTTTTATTGGCATGACCTAGGAATCGAACCCAGGAGGGTTCGATTCCCAGGCCGGGCAGTATTATCGGGTTTTGCCACCAGGAACTTCTCAGTAGCTCCGGGATTTGGATTTGTGCCCGGTTGTCGGCAATTAGGCTAGCCCCCAATTGTATAGTTGACAAATGTACACACACACACTGCCGCGCTAGCGATATCAGCAGTAAGTGCAATTTTTTACAAGAGGACTACATGACCTAAAGCGCGGTCTTCGTCGGTCTGCATAGAAAAGAAAGAGAAGCGCGATGCCACAACGCTGGTAATTTATTGCAAAATATGAAGCAATTATCGATTTACGAAAAATCTAGTCTTTGGACAAAAAAACTAAAACACTATAGTTTTAGTATGTTGCTTGTTGAATAATCTGACAAAAAATCATAATGATTGTATGTATATTAGTATGAATTTTGTTGTAAATAAAAAGTTTTTAGAGGTATCTTCATGATTTTTTTCTATCGTACCAAATAAGTTGTATTATGTTTTCAACACACTACCATCCTAGCATTTATCCTGAAGAATATCATATATTTTTTTGTTTTTTTTTACTGTAGGCGATCATTTACTTTTATTGTTTCTAAAACTTGCGTTTTTTGCGTTTAGGTCCTGTAAGCCCCTTAAATATTGATTCATAAATATGACCATTGCGCTGATTCGGGATCAATATTTTAAATCATTTTGTCAAAAATTGAACTTACTGCTGATATCGCTAGCGCGGCAGCACACATAAACTCAAATCCTTCGGCGAAGACAGGCTCTTGTTTTTGTTCTGTACAAAAGTACAGAACAAAAACAAGAGCCTGTGTGTGATTTAAAAAAAATTACCAGTAAGTAACGTCATATTATATTCCAGTACTGCTGGTCGCTGGCTATAGGCTCATGCCTTTTAAAATGTGTAGGTAATGACATGCCTAAGGGCTCATTCACACTGGGTCCGTCAAGGACGATTCGTCAAAAAAGACGATACGTAATGACGGATGAACGTTCACATTGCATACGGAATCGAGTTTTTTCACGATTCATCAAAAT
This sequence comes from Hydraecia micacea, assembly GCA_914767645.1. Lineage (NCBI taxonomy): Eukaryota > Metazoa > Arthropoda > Insecta > Lepidoptera > Noctuidae > Hydraecia > Hydraecia micacea. The sequence goes on along the minus strand of OU611794.1, from coordinate 16,998,218 downwards.
ATCCGAATAGATGTTCACACTGAATTCGTGATTCAGACGTCAGTCTTGGAGTGCAAGGCATAGTCGTCCCGACCGATCCGTCATAACGATTCGTGATTTAAAACTGAAGGTTTTTGAAAAAAAAACGAAACGTCTTTTAAGACGTATCCGTAATTTTTCACGATTCCGTAATAGTGTGAACACGGGCAATTAAAATGTATAGCCGCCCATACAAATCAAAATAACGATTCGTGAAAAAAGAAGATTCGTCAAAAAACACGAATCGTCTTTGACGGATTAGTGTGAATGAGCACTAAGATCGATGATAGACAATAGTGGACAGCTCAGTCAGACTTAATAGTTGGCACCTTCTGGCTATAGATAGAGGATAGAGTCAATAACATTAAGTTTGATTACACCTTAATATCTCACCTCTTTGAAAAACAAAGTTTTGTTCATAACATGTTTGTTGAAACATTTGTGAGACCCACTGACGCCTCCGCCACAATCAATATTATTCTCAAGATTATCAGCGTGATGGTGATAACATCTGTTACGACTCCACGAGGGAGGCGAGTGATCGCTGATGACGTCATCATTTGTCATCAGATCTGAATCAATCTTAAATGAAGTAGGTATCGTATTTGACACTAAAATGTGGAGGTTAATGTAATTAATCGGTGACAGATAGCGCCGTCTGTTGTGCTTCTGTCAAGTTTTTGACTTCTTACGATTTACGATGGCATTGACAGATTTTGTTCAAGTGTGCCAAACTGCCAACATAATGCTGGTTAATTTACGTTAATGATCGGTTAAGTGGTGTCGTGTTACCGTGTGACGTCATCTATGGACGTGATGCACACAATCGCCCAGCACAGTAGGTGGGTAGGTAGTAGGTACAATCACAACAAACGGAACATTTTCAATTTTCCACGCGAAGGATCTCCAAATCGGAAATCTGTATTCCGCTACAAAATTGAGAATCGCGATTTTATTAAAATCAAGGGGGAGGAGAATATTCTTATATTTTGACACCGACTTTTTTAAATTGCATCGCCAGGGCCCCGGGGGTAGGCAGACTGAAGGCATTTGCATTTTTATACTATAATTAAGCCCTACAGAGGGTGGAGGTATACACGAAACGTGGATTAATTTTATATTTTTTCTCGCTATTAATTTGGGACGTCGTTAATTGCGGTATATTCTTATTTAGACTGACCTAAATTAATGATAATGGCGCGCAATTTGGGCTCGTTAGACACATTTTCATGGTGAACATTTGGCTAGAATTTTGTAAAATGATAATTCAGTGATTATTTAGATCGTTTGAAGTTTCTTTTTTCCCGAAAAACGGGCGATAATATTAATTAAGATAATTTTAAAAGAACGAGAGTTATTAATACCAGCCCTCATTCAACTTCCCCAACCTTGTCCTTCAAGGCCAAACTGGCTCATTGTTCATCTCGATATTGGATCTAATTTATTAGGTCTTTTAAGAAAAATATTCAGTTTACAGTTCGGACAGAACACAGCACGGTTAATGCGAACTCTTTGTTTCGTGATTTTACTGCCGCCTGTAAAATAAACAAAGTTGTTTGCGATGCGGCGCAGCCCTACGCCATGCGCCACGTCGACAGAAGACAGAGAAGCTTCACTTGTAACAAGAACGGCACGAGAAGCGCAAGAAGAGAATTAGATGAGTCACTTGAGTCAGTGTTACATGGTTCCCAATTCCAACAAAGAATAGAGACAAATTAAATAATGGATGTACTGTCGATGGTTTGTCATCTCGAATGTTTGTCTTTTAATATTATGAAAAAATACGCTTTATTTGAGAATGATTGTTGTATAGGTACAAGCATGGTATGAGAGCTTTATAATAGGCATACTAGTGGATCTTCCATAGTACTCGTATATTATGTGTTAACTAATCCTGTTATGCCTGGTGTAGTAACAGATGTTAGGTAATTACGTGTTTTACGATTCATACCGAGACGTAAACCCAACGTGCCTCACAATGGTGAATTTTATTAAACAGCTGTAAAATATATATGTAATCATATAAGGTTTTATGGATCCAAAAGGTTTTTGGTAATACCTACATAAAATATGTCTCTGCAGTTAATTATTTTTGTTAAACGATTTTCAACCTTATTTTATAGAAGACAAGGTTGTGCAGGTCGTTTTTAGATGTCGTTGTAAAAGTAAGGCAATGTTATACTTTGTGAAATCGTCACCTTTCCTTTGTCAAGTCGGGTTTATTGCGTTTGTACGGGAACCATTTATTGTATTGATTCGATTGTTAGTTCTACGACTTATATTGTTGTAAATTTGCAACAGAACGTGGTTGGGTTTGTTGAGACATGTCCCACGGTGTCAGCGATGGACATAATATTTATTACGGATTTATGTACAGTCAGGCATCAATTTTGCATAAGCATATTAAAGTTCAAATTGCTGTGATAATACCGGCCGCCTCGCGCCGCAGGCCATATCTGTGTGTGTGTCGAACACGCATTGGCTAGCGTCGAACGAAAGAAAACATATCGTCGCTTTTACGCACACGGTACTACGTAAAATTACGCATGACCTTGGTAGATTGATACTACTAATAAAATTCACGTTATCACAGCAAGTATAGATAGCTGGTAAAGTAACCTAATGGTTAAGCAAACGTGAAAGTCTGGGTTCCAATCTCGAGATGACTTATTATTTTTCTTTTCAACAATTATCTTTTTCGTTTTTTTATTTGTTATTCAATAGAGATAATAAAGGAGAATAATAATGTAACAATTTTTATATTTTTATTATTATATTGTTATGCTTTTGTTATATGGGGTTAAAAATAAAAATGTTTTATACTTAAGTGTTTTCAAAATGTTTATTCGTTATAAACAGTCGTATTAATTAGGACTTATTGCGGTTATAGCTTAAGTATTCATTTTCATTATGAAAAGAAGATTGAAACTAAACCTCAAAATAATCCTTATTACGGATATGACACAATTTTATTTTAATATTACTAAAATCAATTCATAACTTAATACTTTGTAAAAACGTTTTTGTTATGTTGAGCTGGTTTTCGCTTGCACGGCGAACGCTTCGTAAACACTTGTCGAATAATTCGGCAAAATATTTTGTTGGTATGAATCCACTTGTTTCATATTCACTGACCAGCTGGGCCTTCCACTTCGCTTTCGACTGGCATGGTTACCCACTTCCTTATATCTTTTGACCCTCCGACTCACAGTTGGTAATTTCTCTAAAACAAAAAAGGAATACTGTTAGGCAACTAGCAAAATTATAAAATATTATTACTATTTTGAAACAAAATTATTTTGAAAATAGAAATGTTACAAAATTATTATATTATAATTATGCTTAATTTTATATTCATCATTCCAAAAGTAAATACTTAAATAAACTTTAGGAAATATTTTTTTTCTATTTAGGGCTTATGGTAAATATAAAACGTTTAAAAAATAACTACAAGGATCATCAGTTATATTTTAATTAGATAAATGTTCGATAAAATAATTAAATCATAATACTCACAGTCAGTCCGGTTTCATCAAATATTTGTGATATAATATTAAGTCCATGTTTACGCAGCGCGATAATATCCGATTTCATCTCAATATTTAAATTTGCTTGCATTTCAAAATGAACTACAACACCGCAAATAGATTAAACACACTTCACTAACCCACAATATCAAATTATCAAAGAAGCAACAACATTCTATTTAGTCGGGGACTAGCGGTGAATGAGCCGTAAGTTAAGCATCTATCTACCTTATATTTTATTTATTTAGATTTCTGTGGGTATAATCATAAAGTTTTACGAACTATGTGAACAAGACGAACATGACACGGAACTATATTCGAGTAATATGCGAGTGTGTGTGTCTAATTACTCATTAAAAGAAGGTCGTAAGTCAAACTAAACGTCAAGCTATTGCTTTGAGACTTTGCCTATGGACTTTTGGAGCCTACTGTACCTATGTATAAAGTATAATAACTACTTATATTCGCAAAACTGAATATTGAATCCAATTCTGGCCAAACCGATTATGGCAGGATTAAGATGTAGGCTTTTAATATCTGGCAGATAACATGAATACCCTTTATATAACATACCAATAACCCATTAGTATTTACACAGCACACATCATAACCTTCAACCATAATAACAATTGAGTGCACCACTTTCGAATCTCGAAGGAGTCACCATGCTACCAGTCTGCCCACCCCCAACCACGGTCACATGGTAACGGTCCCTAGAGAACTAACCACTTCGTTAGGTTTGTACGAGGACCTGCCCGAGAGGGGACCCTGACGCTTGTTAGGGTGTGCCATAACTGGCTGGTTTTATGGCGTGCCGGATGTAAGGAGCTATAAGTATTTTCATAGAGGGCTTGTAACTGTTTCATAGAGGGCTTGTAACTGTTTCATAGAGGGCTTGTAACTGTTTCATAGAGGGCTTGTAACTGTTTCATAGAGGGCTTGTAACTGTTTCATAGAGGGCTTGTAACTGTTTCATAGAGGGCTTGTAACTGTTTCATAGAGGGCTTGTAACTGTTTCATAGAGGGCTTGTAACTGTTTCATAGAGGGCTTGTAACTGTTTCATAGAGGGCTTGTAACTGTTTCATAGAGGGCTTGTAACTGTTTCATAGAGGGCTTGTAACTGTTTCATAGAGGGCTTGTAACTGTTTCATAGAGGGCTTGTAACTGTTTCATAGAGGGCTTCTAACTGTTTCATAGAGGGCTTGTAACTGTTTCATAGAGGGCTTGTAACTGTTTCATAGAGGGCTTCTAACTGTTTCATAGAGGGCTTGTAACTGTTTCATAGAGGGCTTGTAACTGTTTCGATTTTCTAGGGTCGTCGATCATCGTTCTCTTGCCCTTGTCCCAATTTATTGGTCGGTGCAAAATGTCTTTTTCTACCACACTTCTCTACTAGGTAGTCGTCCTCTCGGTAGTCAAGGTTGTAAGGTGGTCGACCAGCCATCATTTCTTTGGTCTTCCCCTATTTTTATAGGCATCAACATTTTGCTAAAATCTTCGATATGGGTACTTATCTGTAGTTTATTTTCATCTAGGTTGAGATAGAGACCTTCCGTTTAGACTCCATACCGGATAACACATCGTGTAAAATGCCTTTAGAGGTGAAGTCTCGTGTGTTTGTAATTCTACCGGAACCCACACTCTCCTAAAGCGGAAAAGAAACAAAGAAAATAATATTATTAGGCCCAGCCACACATTATACACAGTACACCTACAGAAAATAATATTATTAGGCCCAGCCACACATTATACACAGTACACCTACAGAAAATAATATTATTAGGCCCAGCCACACATTATACACAGTACACCTACAGAAAATAATATTATTAGGCCCAGCCACACATTATACACAGTACACCTACAGAAAATAATATTATTAGGCCCAGCCACACATTATACACAGTACACCTACAGAAAACAGTGATTCTGAAGGAAGAAGGTGGAAGGTGTTGGTCGGAGCTCGCTGTCTCACGAACACTTCACATAGATACCTTTTCGATTACAGCTCACTCATGCCAAAATCGGTTGATGTCGTGCTCTTGTGCTGCCATTACTAGAACTAATAACGTGAAGTATCTGGGGGTGCATATAGATGAGGGGTTGAGATGGGACAAGCAGCTTGATACCTTAACTACCCGAACTATCCATCTGATACACATCTTTAAATCCCTACGAGAATCGGCTGATTGTAACATTCTCAAGATGGTGTACCTCACGTTGTGCCAGTCAATCCTCGGATACTGCATAACCGTGTGGGGTGGAGCAGCGAAGACTTTTATTCTGAGAGCAGAGAGAGCTCAAAGAGCTGTACTTAAGGTTATGACCAGGAAACCGTTTAGATACCCCACAGCACAACTCTATTCTGACTGCAAAGTTCTGACGGTACGTCAGCTGTTTGTTCTTCGATCTGTTCTCAGAGTACATGGCTGCCTACCCCTACCTGACCCAAGGAAGCGTACATATGTCCCCTCTGGTATACAGTACAAAACTTCGTTTTCAAAACACCAATACTACGTTTTAAGTATTCACATATATAAAATTATACAAAAGAAATTAAATATAATAAACTCAAATAAATTCAATATTAAATCTAAAATTACTGACTGGCTCTTACAACAGGACTACAATAACACCGAATCTCTACTGGCATACATCGCTTAACTAATCACTATTATATAGGAACACAAAACACTACACACAAACTATCACCTCATAACACACAACACACACACCCATACATCACAACTAACGTCACTCTCACGAACACGAACACACAGACCTCTCTACCTTTCACACCCTCACTCTTTCTCCATAACTGCATCCATGCTCAAATAGATCTAAAATCACTTACTCAGCTAACTCGAATTTTGTGTTATGATAGATTAACATCGACACTCGATACCAAACATTAGTAAAATTTACACTTTAGATTGTTCGAATCATTGTCTCCTAAGATACAGGTCATTCCTAGTTTAGGAGACAAGGTTTAATTTTTTTGTTAATATAGACTTTTACTGTTTCTCCCCTTGTGTCCATTGTTAGTTGTTTAAGTCCTAGCATTGTAACTAGTATACAACCAAGTGTCTATGTGTATCTTTGTATCAATAAACTTTTTATTATTATTTTTTTTTATGATTTTACATATCTCGGGACCATGGGGTCCCGGTCCTTTGGAAGGCGTACGAGGGGCCGAAGCCAACTCGCAGAGGCCCCTTAGGAAATTTTAATGAAATGCGGCACCATCCGACGATTATCCCTATTATTATTAGATATAAATGTGAGAAGAGCACGAAGAAATTATTTTCAAAACTCCCTTTGAGCACTTTCTGTTACAGGTCAGAAATTTTGTTTTAAATCTTTCAATGTTTTATACTTACGCTATCTATACAGGGAAACCTATTATTAGCCATTCAATACTGTGACACACATACTCTGTCTGTAACATCTAAATGGATCGCTGATGGTTGCCTACATAAAGAATATAAAATGAATGTCGTGAAGCATTCAATGTCATTGCAAACGTGACTGCTATCTAATTGCCTATGTATAGTGTATGATGTTATGGCTCCATCTCAGGGGCTCCTGATAGTGATAGACTGGGAATCAGGTCACTGTTTGGAATATATTTAGTCTTATTGAACACAACGCCGCTCTTCCGTGTAGTTTCAGTGGATATCATAAGTTACTCATTTACATTTTCATATCTACCAATGCGATGAACTCAGCAGTCGAGAGGATTTTTCCTCTATGTTATTATTATGATTGGCTTTGACTACTTTTAGGAAAAAGCGGTGTTATCATTTCTGAGTAAAATTAGTAAAGCTTCGTTCACACAGCGGCACCCTTATTGTAACTGTGGCCATATTAGACTTCAGTGTTGACGCGAGACGTTTAGGATTTTTAATTTGGATTGTCACACAAGCGTATTCTATCTATAAGGTAGGTCTGTCGAATTACGCCTACTTAAGGATGAACGTAAATTTCTCTAATATAATAAATGAAAATGAAGAACAGAATGTGTTCATGGGATGTATGTTTATTATTACATAAATAAAATACAAAATATTATTGGTATGTTTATTAGAATAATAAAAAAAGATCAGAGTTAAAACACCATAGTTTTGGCGCAATTAAACTACTGAAGTTAAATTTCGCCTACCACAGTTTTCTTAAAATTAATTTTTATTAAAGCATTAACACAGTTTTCTGTAATTAGGAACATAATAAGTCTAAGCAGGAGTATCTTAATTATCAGTTCTTTTAAGTTTTACAACATATTTTCACGATTAAACAATAAGGTAAAAAAAAAAAAAATTACTAAGATAATAACATAAATATTTTTTTTTCTTCAATGGCACATAGTTTAAACATAATCAAATAGTCTGTATACAGATTAATCAAACAAAAATAAATTCTAAAAAAAAAAACAATTGTAGGCGTTACTAAACGCAGTTAAGGTAGTAACGCCTATCGAATCTGCTTCATGCCAGTCTCGTCCGGCAATGCCTAATTGCTTGTTAAAATTGTTAGGAATGTTATATGTTTCGCAAAACACAAATGCTTGTTTGCGTATCATCTTTGGCGTTAACGGGATCCCCAAATCTGCAAACCTAATAATCCTTTTCACAAAATCTTGTTCCTGTTCGCTAGTAATATTGATCTTCTACCTAAATTTAGTTTGGACATTCCACTCTTTAAATAATCCCGTAATGTTCTTCTAGGAATGTTATAACTACTAGCTGCTTTATAACTAGACAACCTGTTTGTCTGAATTGCAGTAACTGCAGCTTCGAAATCACTTTGTGTCCACGAAGCACGCTTTTTCTTTGCAGTTGACATATTTTTTAACCTAAAACAATGAATTGACATGAAAAGCGCATAGTAACTTATTACTATATTTTGAACTTTATTATACTTACAATGAATTACATTTCGCGGATCAAACAATTCATTTTCATAGTGTGCAAATTAATTAATTTCATGACAAGCTGACGAGATGGTTAAAAGCGCCTATGGTAGCATTTGGCATGGGTAATAACGCCTAGGCGTAATTACCGTCGAGGACACTTCTAATAAGTTTGAAATATAATGGAAAATCGACTGCTTAATACTATAGAAAAACTGGTTATGAACGGTTCAATAATCATACAAACAACTAAGCCTTATAGTTTACTACTAAACTTACTTCCCGCGCTCTGTTGTTAAAAACGGCACCGCGACTACTCACCACGGACGTCAGTCGAATACTACCTCGCGGGGTGGGGAGCGCCGCGGGCGCTACTCGGGGTTGTTTCGGGATGTATGAACCTTGATGCGTAGGTATTAAGTTTGATTTTAACTAGTATGTAACCTGAGTTATTTAGTATAGGCGTAATTAGCATCTAGGCGTAATTCGACAGACCTACCTTATCTTATATTGTGCTGAATGCTGAGTTTCTTAACAGTATTATTACGATGTCTCTACTCAGTAGCATAGGTATATACCTATTAATGATACCCTTCTGTGAACGAGGCCTTACGTGATGAACACAACAAATATTATTTGCTAAACTAAACATACAAATTATAAACCATATACCTATTATGATTATGAACGACATAGTTCTGAACACATTGAATCATAAAAACAAGCAACTAAGATTGATCGCTATGGTAGTATGGTGTGATGGTAACACAGTAACGCACACACACACCCTGACGTGATCATAACACACACAGACGTCACCCCCATGATATTAGGGGACAGGTTTAAATGATAGATGTAAGAACAATGACACCAGATTACAAAAAACGAGGTAGCCGTATTCCTGAAGGGGTGTGGAGAGATGAGGCGATCCTTTAGGTACTTTAATATTTTTAACGACTAGATACAATTAAATAACGATAATCGAAATGAGAATGCAATAAAATTAGTTTAAAAAGTATCCAACCACAAAAGTAAGTAATAAATCCGATATTCCCGTGCACTAACAACATCACGAATTGAGCGCTCGCCAATTACTATCGTTAACGTTCTCAAAGGAAATTAGCATCCGCGGAACGTATCTATTTGGTCGCTGTCGCCCGTTAGAAGTTCAAAAAAAAATTTCGCATCAGCATATGTTTACCTTTTAAGGTTGACTCACTAGGTACCTATAACTTTTTATGGTAATCAAAGTTCTAAAATAATGCATTATTTGCGAAGGTGTTTTTACAAACACGATATTAATCCTTATCCAAATAAATACGTTATTCATATCATAAGTATTTAATTTTGAACAAAATTGCCCTTGACATCATTCGATTTCAATGAATATCTTAGGAGATATCATAGTTTTAAAATAATACTATTAACAAAGCTAAAGAGTTAGTTTGTTTGAAAGCTCTGATCTCTGGAAGTATCGCTCGAATTTATAAAAATCTTGTTGCATTTGATAGCCCAATTCTCGAGGAAGGCTAAATCACGCTAGGACCCTTAGGAGTTGAGCAAAAAGAAAGAAGTCTGAGATTTTCGCTAAGCGAAAACGAAGTAATAGCGCAGACAGGCGATGCGATGCGATGGGGTGAGTCGGGGGAACAAGAAATTTGACGCGAACGAAGTCGCGGGCAAAACCTAGTAGTTACTTAATATTGGTTATTTATAAACCAAACCTAAAAATTAATTACTGGAAAGAATAATGAACTCAATCAGCAGAGTAGTAAAACAACATTTCTCAGAATGTTAATATTACGAGTAGGTATTTATTCTTACTAATACATGATTATCTCCTTTGATCACTCGCTCGACTCGCAACAATCAACTAAGATGAATTATCTACTAAGAAGGCTAAAACATATCGTCAACAACGAAAAAATTCAAAATAGCCGTAATAAAGCCAAAGTCAAAAGGTTTAAAAGGTGTCAGTCAGCCTTCTAGTAAAGTTAATTAACAGAATATTTACAAATGAGATCTATTAACGCTTACTTGCTTATTCTACTAACAAAGATAACAATTACGCGAACAGAATTTTCGTTTTGAAAATGTTTAAATTATTAGAAAAACATAACATTTCTTACATAATTATTATATACCTAGGTGTTTAATTAAAAATATATTTAGAGAATGCATGTAATCAACATCATTTCACTAACTAATTCATAATGCATATTTTTATCCACGGAATTTGCATTAAGCCTTCCACAGACAGGCGCGACGTGACGTGTGACGCTAGTCTGGTAGAACAATTTCCATGAAGTTTTGCACGTTACAGGAATTGATGGACGCTAGTGATGGCGCCAAACAAGTAGCCGAATTCTGGGCCGAGTACATTTAGATTGCTATCGACACGCTAAGAAGAAGAAGAAGGCTGCTATCGTCTAGTCTAGGTATTACAGAATTATGTGCCTTCTGAGTTAAAAAGGTAGTGAGAGAATAATTTCAGAGTACACAACACACGAGCAGTGCAGTGCGTGCAGTGATTTTCAGACTAAGTAGGCAGTATAAGCAAAAACAATAAATTTTCCTATTTTTTCAACATTTGGCATCTCGGCCACAAACTAAACACTGTAATTATCCATGTTCATTTATCATGATCCTATTCATCTGCTGCCGGTTGCCTGTCCAGTGTCATCGTGTTAGGAGCTGTTACTCCAACAGCTACGCAATGACGTCATCTCACCAACTCTCTTAATTACGTTAGTTATTTTCGTTCAGAAGCTTTGTCTTAAAGGGACAAATTTTGAAGAGTTTCTCAAACAATTCGCTATTTGTGAGCTATTTGTTAGAAACTTGTTTATTGATGGTTTAATAACTGGGAAACTGGTAACTGACAAGTCTTATTTTGAAGGGGAATTGTGCAGGAAGGAGATCTCTTTTAATTATTATCATCTAGTTGAAGTGATTTAACCACAGATGTTAGAAGGAATTTCACAAACTCTTGTGTCTGGTAGCTATACATTTAAAAAGCATTATTTAATCAAGATATTAGCTTCGAATGGAAGTGGCTTATCTTTTCATCAATCAGTTAGAAAAAAAAAACTGTGTTGATCATCGCAGTCACTAAGACTGAATCGTTCACTAAGACTGAATCGTTCCGCGAGAGATCATTCAAGAGCCCATGAGTAGTTGTCAAATAATGTTAATGAATGCCCAAAACTTGAGCTAAACCCTTAATATATTATCGCGGCACTTATAATCCCACTAGATTGTACAGTGATTATTTTGTACCCTGCCTTGGATTCTGCCAACTAAGGACGATGCATCTGACGACTGAATATGACCAAAATTGGCATACACGTGTAAGGATGCCAATTTTGACCTTATCCCATCACTAGTTAGTTATGGAGTACCTTGTGAAGAGATCGCGCGGATGGCCAGAATAAAAACCACTATTAGGCATCTATTTCCGCCAGCAATCAGTATTGCAATTTGCAGTGTTACCGTCTGGAAGTTATATGAATGCTGTTGATACGTAATTACGTACATAATAACATATTTTATAAATCTTTTTTGAAAACCCTTGTCTGCCAAACGTATTATTATTAAGATAACTATGGGAATTTCCTTGTTAACTACCGTTGTCATTATCGACTTGTCTGTCTTTGAGGGCGACGACGGCAGTCGTTGAATAACTTTGGTTGTAAAAGTTATTTGGGGACGACCGTAAAGATCAAAATGAAGATCACTAACAGTTAGGTACAGACTGACAGGGATGCTCCAGTTGAGTTACGCATAGTGCTTAAAGATGACATACCAGTAGCCCAGCGTCCAAGGAGAATATCGATGGCTGAACAGGTAACAGTGGAAAAGCAGATATCAGAGTGGCTCAGAGAGGGGATAATTAGAGTAAGTTACTCGGAGTATTCTTGCCCTTTGGTGCTAGTTAAGAAAAAGGATGGTAGTACGAGAGTGTGTGTGGACTACCGATCCATTAATAGAAAGATGGTCAAAGACGAATTCTGAAATAAAGTATTATTAATATTATATTAATACTATACTGTATACATTACATACTTCAACAATATATCATTATTAAAATATGTTCCTAAGTCTACTTGAGTATTATGCTATTTACCTAATTTCTATGATCGCTGTCTCCGACTCTCCGACCTTCAACGGCCTATGAGGCTCCCAGGGTGACAGCAGGTGTTAGGGGCTTAGCGTTCAATTTGCAACTACATACCTACAGGTGTCAGCCGCGAGCTCCTGACTCCTGGTGTTGGATCACGAGGCTTACGGCCTGACATAAATTAACTAACTACGAGGGAATTCAATACGTAGTCTATAATGGAGACTATTTTTATAGTTTGGACGAGTTCCCAATTTTTTAAATTGTGAGGTTTTGATCGGTCTGCTTCCAAAACGTGCAACTTGCACATCAACTTGAGACCTTCTTCTTCTTTTCTTGTCGATGGTACTGTTCTTCTATGTTTTATATTGTTTGTGCCAGTAGGTGGCCACGTTGATGGCAGCATTATTGGCATTCTTTGGGTCATCTAAAGTGCAGGTGAACGGGCATTTGGGGCACTCCAGCAAGTGGGGCATGGTCTGATCAGAGGCAGGACTTGACAAAGAATTTGACCTAAAAACAAAAGAAAAAACATGTCGGATTATGCCAAGACATCAGAAGTAAAACTAATACATAAATTTATTTCAATCGAACAATGAGTTATCTTAAATCTTTAAAATACAGAAATTAAATTAATTCATTATTAAATAACTAATAATGACATTGAGGGCGGTCACATATAGATTGGATACCAACTCCTTTAAGCCAAATGATCGATAGAGTGAATGATTTGTCTATGATGCGTCCGGTGCACGTTCCACTAGCGCCACCTAGTCGTCGTCTCTCGCAGCTGCTAGACAATATGCCGTCAAACACATTAGACACACACATTTAACACATCATAATATTATTTTTGATATTATTTAGTTTGTGCAGAAAAAACAATTTTTCTTTCTCTTTTTACCCTCCTTTGCGTCGCGCAGTCGGGTAATAAGGGTAGATTATTTTCTAGACCAAGCTGGTTTTCGCTATCAGCAAGTTACTTCCTACTAATATTATAAATGCGAAAGTTTGTGAGGATGTTTGTTACTCTTTCACGCAAAAACTAATGAACGGATTTTGATGAAACTTTAGAGTAATATAGCTTATACATCAGAATTCGATACTTCACGTGACCAGAGGGCTGGCTCGTTCTTTGGTCAAAGAATTAGCATTGCCATTCAACGTGGCAATGCTGCCAGTCTTCCGGGCACGTTTCCGGATGACAGCGACGTGGATGAGTACCTACTTCGACGCCTGTGTCCTTTGGTTTTTTTATTTTTTATTTATTTGTATAGTAGGTTAGTTAGTATTTTATTTTAGTATAGCTAGTGTATACAGTTTTATTGTGATTATAGTTAAGAAAATATACATCAGAATAACACATAGAATACTTTTTATCCTGATATTCTCACGGGATCGACATTTACGCGGGTGCAACCGCGGGGCGCAGCTAGTAGTTTATAAAAAATCTGTCATATGCAGTTGCTTTTGGCGCTTGGCGAAAATCGGAACTAACACCGCCATCTTGTATTGAAAATATATTTCACCAAACAATTGCATTCATTATTTACGAAGAGCGCTACTCTGTGCATGTAGCATGTCAGTTAGCAGATAATAATGGAACTGCCTTTACTGTCATAATCTCCACGCTTTAGAGTTTAGAGAGTGATTCATGAGCTCATAAAGTAATCGTTACAGCTGATGAAGTATTGAGCAACGACCACATGTCACATAATACCGTCCAAACTCCGTCATAATGTACCTACTGAACCCGTTCAATCATTTATTTTTCTCAACTGCCACAAATCAGTTAAATTTCAGTCATAAACAGACTCTTTTAAGGTTTAAAACCCATTGGCACTGATCAATGACAGATCTAATTTCATTTTAATTAATGCCTGCACTTTGATAGTAAGAGCATCCACTTGTCTCTTGAATCTAAAAATAGAACTTTCGATTGTCCAATTTTGATTCTTGTCTTTGGACATTAAGGTTGCAATTGGATTGAGTGGCCTCTTCAAGCAGTTGTTAAGCGAGGTCTGCCGGGCACACGTGTATGCTGCATGATGTGCCGATGAGTGGTCCACTTCAGTGGTGTATCGTCGTATGTTTAGTTATCTCATAGTTACATCTTCTTAGTGGTTGTTTTATCACCGATAATTGAGTTAAGTACGACAATTATATTCTTCTAAGAAGTCGTTCTCTTACTGTATTTCTCTCTACTTCTCTAATAATTTAGGCATGCATAGAGTACCTACCAAAAGCACGGTAGGATCAATGATCTATTCCAAACATATCTGATGAAAATGTAAACAAATGGATCTGACAATGTATCTGCGGAGTGTGGCCTGTGGGTGCCAATTTGTAGTACCACTTACGAATTGAGTGCTTTGAATAATTAAAGCCAAAATTCTAATTTAAAATCACCATAAATATGTCATTTGACAATTAAAATCAATTTTATAACCTCAATTTTCACAAAAGTAGTGTGAGCTAAAGTTGAATCCATCTTAATACAGATGGATGTGTTGCTAATTTCCTTTAGTGAGTGACTGCGTAAGACCTTGACCTTGACCTGGACAGGGCTCGTTCGTTTACAGTTCCATCAGATCTCAGACCAACAAAATAAGATAGACAGCGCGCCGCAAACATCAAAAGTGAAGCCATAAAACCGTGCTCCTGCAAGTAAACATACACGCTCACGCACACACCTACACTAAAACCATGCTCATTGCTCTTAGTCAAACAAACAAGACAAACAAACAACGACAAACTAAGAGCAATGAGCATGGTTTTAGTGTAAGGCATGTTTTTTTTTTTTATATCATGACTTTATGTCCGCTAGAGGGCGGAATATTCAATTTAATGTGACGTCACACAGCCTATATCCAGCGGACGATCAAGACGCTTCCAAAGATACCTCATTTGTCTAATTATGACAAGTAATTTAGAAGTTATGAGGGAACAGAAGATGAACATACATACATACCGGTCAAAATCATAACCCTTCTTTTTGCTTCGCCGTAGTCGGGTAAAAACATTCTTGATTGTTATTTTTAGTTCAGCTACGTTCGGTATTCTACCAGCTCGGATACTTTTTCATGTAAATCGCCGAAATAGTTTAACAAATTAAAATTTTCAGGTATTTTCAGAGAGAAGCTGAATTTAGGTGGGTGCTGAAATTTTGTATTTTTTTTCTACTTTGAGTAAAAATGTTAAAAAATACAAGCATTTTCGTGCTACACGAATGTACGATATACGAACAGTTAGATTCTGAAGTCTACAATATGTACTTCGGTACTTAGGTATATTCCAGTTATGTGAAGCTCAGATGGAAGTAAGTATTCGTAAGTATCTCCGTGAAAAACTCTTGTTGAAGGCACATCATCTCAATGTAGAACATTCGCGCATGTAGTTTAGAAGCCGACCCTTACAAAAAGTTTAGGTTCTAGCTAGGCTCCAAGCTAATTTATTAACATAGTACCACCACCGAACGCACCCGATGATGAGCCCATGACTAGATCCACTTCTCATGAGAAAGGTCTGAAGAAAACATGAAAATGCTTGGTGGAGAAAGAGTCTCTTTCTAACCAATAGGTATCTCAATCAAAAGTTCTCAACTGTCCGCATTCCTGTCAAGTGCTGTCCGAGTAATGAGTTAACCAACTTTTTAATCAGAAGAATGAAGAGCTCTCATAACGCTAATATAATTCAACATTACGCCGCCACTTCGAGAGGAAAGTAGCAAAAACACATTAAGAGGGCAAACTTGAGTGTTGAGAAGTTTCATTATTAAATCTTGCAACCCTTCCTGATTAGCGTCACTAGGAGTTAGTTAATGAGGTCGACGTGCAGACGTGCGTCCTCGTCACAGGCCACCTCCGAAGTGGACTGCCGATGCCGGCGCGACAGCTTGGCCGACTGCCCTGAGCCCTCCCTGTCTTCTTAATGCATTTACTCTGTCGACCTCCCATCTTTGCTTTCCACCGTGAACTCTCGTGGATTAATAAAGTGTAAAAATGTAACTTGTGTAATGATGATTACACGCCACGCCATCTTTTAAGAGAGGTGTATCCGTTTCCCTTTGACTTGTTAATTTTGAGTTAGATATCGTAAAGCCATAGCGTATTAGCAAGTCGAGTAGTGATCCATTAATTGGATTACTGTACAAAATATGCGATTCAATAAATCGCCTGATTGTTTGTTTTCGTATCAAACCAGTCTTTTGGAAAGGCACAATATTGTTTTTATTGACTATTCTACAATCTCCGTGCGATGGTGTCACTGACCACAAACACGTTGAAATCGAAACGGACCAAAATAACACAATTTATGTAAGTACCTATACATGTATAATATATAAGTATACATGTAAATGTTATTATTTTTGTCTTTTTTTATTATGTTGTCGTAATGCATTCAATAATTTAACTTTACGGCTGAAAACTGCAATGAACCGGTTTGTCAACATGTATTTATGTGTCAAAGGAATTTCAACTTCATGATATTACTGTAGAATCGATTTCCCCTTGTAGAGATAGCGGCTGGAGATAAAGCTGATGGATCAACTTGTTTTTGAAGATAAAACTGTATTTAATTATGATTCACGTGCACGTGAGGTTACCC
This sequence comes from Hydraecia micacea, assembly GCA_914767645.1. Taxonomy (NCBI): domain Eukaryota; kingdom Metazoa; phylum Arthropoda; class Insecta; order Lepidoptera; family Noctuidae; genus Hydraecia; species Hydraecia micacea. The sequence goes on along the minus strand of OU611794.1, from coordinate 16,981,035 downwards.
GTGGTCACATTACATTCGATTCATTGAAGTTTCAATTGAAACAAGTGCTCGTTGGAAACTGCCAAAGAGAAAAGACGGGACAAGAAGTGTAGCACTGAGCTTATGAACGTAGCAGATACAATTTATTGGACCAGTGCAGTGTGGTGTCGGGTTGAAATTATTCGGGGCAACGATAATTGGGTGTAGATGTAGATACAGAATACACCGCAGGTACTTCATTCTGGGAAAATGGAAGAGGAAAACTGTTACGCAAGTAACTTGAGACAAGGTAGGCAGAGTAACAAGTTCTGTGAACATGAGTGATTCACTTTCATCATCATCATAATAAGTTTCTGAGCCTTCTGTCCCAGCGCTGCAGTGGTCGTTGTCGCCGAGGTGATTATCCGCCAATGTAAACACTGCACTGTTGCTAAGTCTCTTATCTCTTATCACCGCCGCGCGCCGGTTGCGCAGGGCACACATCGGAGAAAGTGTACGTCCGCACTGCCCTTGCAGGAAACGACGGCTTGTTCACATATGAATGGAGATTCGTTATCTATCCGTGGTAAAATAAGTGTGGACTTTGCTTTTTTGTGGCGCTTGTTTTGTTGGGCGCGAAATAATAATTGAAGGAATAAAGCTACAATTCCGATGTTTAATGCTTTAATGTTTGTGCGTATCCGTATGCTCATGAATGTCATCATTATTATATACTTAGTTAAAATATTTCTCATTAAGTGAAATTGGTAGTAAATTTCTTTTGAGAAATAAAGATTCTTTCACCTCAAAGGTGGTGGTTCCTAGGTTCCTACAGGGATATTACTTACCTATTGTATAGTTTAACTATACGAAAAGTATTATAAACACCATAATTGGATATGATGGGCACCGTGCGTACATACAGACCAGTCAAGTAAGGCTTCCTGACCATGCCTTCCTTCGCCACATAAGTCAGAGATTTGTTTAATATGTAGGTAGGTATATTTAGCATTGGATGTTTAGAATTTGAGTGTAACATATCACAAGGTAAGGATTGAAGACAATTAATGGGAAATAATCCACTCATCATCGCATTAATCAAAGGATGTGAAGTACCCATCGAAGTGAGCGCTAACATTTCACAGATATAACATCTCAATGCTCTTCAAAGGAGTTACTTCAAACATTGAGTTCAAACCGACGGCAGTTCTTGCGCGAAATTGCTATCCGCGCTGAGTCGACAGAACCAGCTCCACCTGACCTCCACCACCCTCGGAACCTGGCGGGAGCTTGTACCGAATGTGCGGGATCGGTTGATTGGCAGGTGGCTAGGTACACTGGTCAGCTGGTCTCCAAGTTTGAGTATGATTGATGATAGGTGCCGTAGTAACTGTTTGAGCCTGTAACATTTAGTCATTTGATAGGCAGCTCGCTGTTCGACGGGAGCGAGAATTCTTCTTGAAAATTGAGTATGTTTCTCATTCCGTTTTATTACTTACGGAGATTATTAAGTCAGTGATGAAGTCATTATGTTTAGGGCGATTTTGCGAAGGAAGAATTTTTGCTTTTTCGTAAACTTTTCTTATTCGAAGTTCACTTTACATACGATTGATGCCCGGCATATTACCCTGATTCAGTGCAAGAGTATTTGAAAAAAAGTGTGAACTTTAGGAATTCAATTGATACTCATAGAAGGAGGTTTCATAACTTTCTAGAAACGAGTAAGTACATAACATAAGTACATAATATTTTTGTTTACCGTCGTCTCTCCGCTAACTAAGAACATACTTGTTTTCATTAGATAACTTATTTATCTACACTTTATGTGCTAATCTTCGTGAGTCGTGACTCATCTTAATTTATTATCACACTTCCAAATTATCTTAGATTCAAGCAGTCAACGACCTTACGAGTGGCGCGCTCCGTATACTGAGCTGAGCCTGATCAAATGATGAAACTGACTGACGACGGAATTCATTGGTCTTTTCAGTTTCAAAAGACGTTTCTGCCCATCTTAAAGTTGCTTTTTTCGTTCCCTACTGTTGTCGAAGCGTTTTATTTAATTGGAAATGGCTTCTTGACTTCACGTCCGGCCGTTCAGCATTCAGCAAACGAGCACTTAGCAGAAGGCGTTGATGGAACCCAGTGACCGCGCAGTTCTCAACGAGTTCACCTACAAGTCAAAGGGGATCGCATAGATACAATATTACATTTATATGGTAACAAGTATCAACGTGCGCATAAGTCCTAGCTATATTGTAAGTCCTAGCTATATTGTAATTCATAAGTCCTAGCTATATTGTAATTCATAAGTCCTAGCTATATTGTAATTCCTAAATTAGCTTGATTGTGGCAGCTAAGTATGTGAATTAAAGGAAAATTGTTAAAAGTGCTGAATATGATTTGAAATGCGATTCTTTATGTATTCTTATAACATGTATGTGCTTATATTTAAAGAACAATCTAGAAATTTGCTTTATTTTCGCACACAACGGATAGGGGGGGAATAGATTAAGTATCAATTACGGGAAGGGAATCAAACACATGAACATTATTATACCTCAACAATGGCCGATCATCATCTGCCTAATGTTTTACCAACTATGCTGGAGTCGGCTTTCAGAATGGGCTATTTATTAGGTATAAATATAATTATAAATAAAAATCTAACACGTCATATGTACTTATTTGCTGAATATTCAAGCGTGGTTTTCAAAAGCTAGAGCTCTGCCTCCGCTGTTAACATTATAGTCGTGAAGATATGGCATCTTTTATACTGTGCCATATTGACACTATCTTGAATATCAATATACTATTTATTGTAATAACGAAGGAGTAGGTTGTGTTGTAGTGGATTTGTTGGTGGCTAGGGTTTGTTCAAGTGTGGTGCAGGGTTCGACTCTCATACTTACATGTTTTCATTGTCATCAGTATCAGCACAGCTGACTTTAAATTCCTCTACAATCAGCAACAGCAAATTGATTGGTGGACGTTGCACACATAGAAATGTAACATATATCTATGGATGCACACGTACACGCACACAACAGAACTGTCTACGTTATGCGGGACAGGTATAGGTACCTAGTACCATATCACGGTAAAGGACTCGAGTTTTGTCTAACATCGTATTTGTACGTAATCAAGGATGTTTTTTTTCACGTACAAGTCACGTTCTTCTGCCAAACAGGGTAGGCTGGAATCCACGCGGAAGCAATTATGTCAGGATTGTAGGAAGCCTCATTTAGTAAGGATTTACATAAGTAACATATTTAGGCGATACAGACTTGTGTTTATCGGAAAATAGCCCAGATGTTGCTGTGCACCGACACACTAAGCTGTCCTTTATCTACAAACGCTACGCATGCGTATTGCACCCAGGGAAGCAAACGTATTATAACATGCCAAGTACTCCAGGCAGTTGAAATACCTATATGCCATAATAGTATATCGATGCGGGCACGCGGGGAAGTGGGTCGGGGCGGGGGGCACACAAGCATGCCAGTCGGCCGCGAGACGCGTAGCAGGAGGCAGCGTGCGTGTGTGCCAGTAGCTGGCAGCGACTGTCGTTCGTTTTTCAAAATGGCTCGCTGGGGCGACGAGAAGACGATATTCTTCATCGAATGTTATAAGGACCACGAGTGCTTGTGGAACCCAACATCGTTTTATTACAAAAGTAAATCAGCTCGAGCGGATGCTTACGCGGCTCTATTAGAACAATTCGATGATGACCACTTAACAGTGCAACTGCTCAAGACAAAGATTAAAAACATTAGGAGTACATACCACCAGGAATTGAATAAGATAAGATATTCGGTGAAGTCGGGTTCTGCGCTGTACAAGCCTACCTTGCACTGGTTTGACGCGCTGGATTCATTTTTGGGTGACACTATACAAAAAGAGTCCACTAAAACAGTGAGTACCAGTGTCTACAATACAGTTGTATACGCTTTCATTTGTTTAGCTGTTTCTACATACCAACCCGCACTGGGCCCCCGTGGTGGATTACGGCCCACTCCCTTTCACAGAGAAATGGCCAGTGTCCCAGCAGTGAGAACGTCATAGGCTTATAATGCGCGCGTATCACGCGTGATTATCACGTTACCATGATAGCGCTCGTTGTTACCGCCGCCGCGGCCGCGTACATTTCCGCCGTTGCATAGAGCATCCCGCTATTGATTCCACTGAGGTGGAGACGAGCGAAGCGGAGCGGACCGGAGCAAAGTAGACGTGCAAGTAACGATCAATCACAGACGTTATTCTGGGATATTAATGAACAAACATCGGACTTCAAAATATGTAACATAATACATAATCTGTTATTATTGAAAGAATAATGACGGTGTCGGTATTTGGCTACGTGCATTTGTTTGTAGTTTAAAAAAAAAAAACAATTTCTATGGGAAACATGGTCAATATACAAACTTAATCTAATATTTCCTCGTTCCTAAACAATTTCAGAATTATAACTTAACATTTGGAAAAAAAAACTAACAATTTGGTTAAAAAATAAACTGACTAAAATACAAGCAAGGTCGATTAATAAATCAATAAAAAGTGGTGAAAATTCCCAAATTTTAAGAATTAATTTTATTGTTCTATCTTCATTAAATATCGACTTCAGTATACCATCACGTCTGTGCTGTAATGATGTTTTGCCAGCTCATTAGTTGTATGTAAAACAGAGTTTCCGCATGTATACGTAGGTAATAAAACAGGTAGCTGTTTTTTTAGATAGGTAATCATTAATTTATTCTTCAAGGTATTACCATATCCAGTGCTACAATTAAAAGTTATCCAGGAAAGTTCCACATTCCGTTTTGCTGAATTTTCATCCAGTCATTTGTTTCAGATTCCACAAATATCAAGAAAATTCAATCATTTTAAACGGAAGCTACTCGTACTTTCGTCAAGTCACACGGATTTGAAGGCATCATCACAAACTTCATCTGTCGATAAACTTGAATATACTCTGGAGGTACAACCACTTACTAACGATCCAGAACCCTCTGCAAGGAAACAAGTAAGACTGCTCACCAATAAACTGATGACAGGTCGGGACGATGAAACTGATTCAGAGAAATCTGGAACTCCTAATCGATTAGATAATACATCAAATGTTATAAACACTCCAAGTATGTGTGAAGATGAGTTCCATTTCTTCGGTATGAATGTCGCTGCTCAGCTGAGAAGACTGCCACTGCACATAGCCTTACAGTTGCAGAGTGAGTTCCAAAATGCACTATACTTGGCAAGAGTTCAGAGTTCTTCTCCCGGTCCTGACATGCAAGAGACCACTAACCAAACGACTGAAGACACTGAAAGTGAATCAATAGAACAAGACGAGGATGAGAAAGACTTCCCCATTGACATTCAGGACAAGATTGAACTGTCACTCGCGAGTCCGTTGACACATGAGGATGAAGTAAATGAATAGTGTGTTCAACAAAACCTGGGATGCATCTTAGAAACAATATGAAACAAACGATGTAGACGACTAGGGTAACAATTATATTAAGTACAGACGCCAGCACATCAACCTACACCTAACTGTCAAATTTTCCCAATCAACATTGAACCTTATGCTTTAGCGATAAAGTTGAAAATCTATTACAGAAATCTGACAGATTGTAGTAGGTTGATGTGCTGGCGTCTGTACATATTAAAAGTCTCAAGACATGAGTTATTTGTCGGACTTCAACTCGATGGAACCTATCTGTTTATGCGTCACACGAACTTATAATCGCAGAAATCCTCGTGTTGTTTATCACTACAATATTATAAAAAAAAACACTAAAAAGTAAAGAATACAAAACCGAAGACACCGACTTCAGAAATGAAGTTTTTTTTTCGTTTTGTAGTGTTTTTTAAGTTTGTAAGTTCTTATAAGTATATTCACTTTTTAGCTGTCCCACCTATCTCACACCAATTCGTATACCAGTGTCTACTTGCTATGTAAACAACAGTAACAGGAAGTTTTATAAAATCATCAACTTATACTAAGTGGATTATTGAAGCTATCTCAAAAACTACCAAAGCAAACTTAATAAAATTCATATATGTATGGGACCACCACGCGAGATTCCCCTATCAAATGAAAAAGGATTTACAATATCTGTCCATAATTGATGAAAATATCTATGAACATACGAGTTGACGAATAAGTCCATAAGAAATGCATAGGTACAGACGAACATAGAACCTCCTCCTTTTCAAAGTAGGTTAAAAACAAAGTCCCCGCCGATCTGTGTCTGAAGTTGAACACGCTAATCTCAGGAACTACATGTCGGATTTGACATTGTTTTGAAACACACAGACGAAGTCGCGGGCAGAACCTTGTTAATAATAAGTAGTAGATAGGAACTTAATAACTATTAAGCACTTTAAGCAAAAAAACACAGACAGATGGTATTCCATCGAAGGCGTAGGTGCACTGTACATATATGTATGTACATACACACACTCGTCGAAATAGTAACCAAGCAATCAGAATGGGTGTGACGAGTTGTCAACTGAAGTCATTACGCTGGCTGTCATGAGTTTCTTATGACGGCAGAATAATTAGCTGAGTGCGAGGGGACCGGCAGAGGTAGGCGCGGGTTTGTGTCGGTTTTTAATCTGTGCTCGGACTCACATGTAGATGTTTGTTGAACTTCAACTGACTATATAACTTACTAATGCTTCGCCCGCAGCATTGACCGCGTGTAAAGCAGACTTTCTTTTATTTTTTTTAATTTACCCTTTTTACACTCAGGGATATCAACCAATCAATCAACTCAGCCTATCGCAGTCCACTGCTGGACATAGGCCTCTCCCAGACTGCGCCACAGCACCCTGTCTACCGCAGCCACCTTTTTTAGGTCGTCCATCCAACTAGCTGCGGGGCGTCCCACACTACTCCACTCCAGGACAGGGATATAGGTAGTGAAATAAAAATTGAGCCGTCGCGGGACGCCTCGCGCCTGGCAGATGTGAAACATCGAAACTATTTTGTATAGAAAATATGCATCAAAGGATGTTTTATTAAAGGAAATAAATATGGCATAATAAAAAACAAAGTACCGATTCAAATTTTTAGATTTAGATGTGCGCGTCGCCTTGGCAACAGCCGAGCTGACCCCGGGACTTGATGTGCGCGTCGCCTTGGCAACAGCCGAGCTGACCCCGGGACTTGATGTGCGCGTCGCCTTGGCAACAGCCGAGCTGACCCCGGGACTGGATGTGCGCGTCGCCTTGGCAACAGCCGAGCTGACCCCGGGACTTGATGTGCGCGTCGCCTTGGCAACAGCCGAGCTGACCCCGGGACTTGATGTGCGCGTCGCCTTGGCAACAGCCGAGCTGACCCCAGGACTTGATGTGCGCGTCGCCTTGGCAACAGCCGAGCTGACCCCGGGACTTGATGTGCGCGTCGCCTTGGCAACAGCCGAGCTGACCCCGGGACTTGATGTGCGCGTCGCCTTGGCAACAGCCGAGCTGACCCCGGGACTTGATGTGCGCGTCGCCTTGGCAACAGCCGAGCTGACCCCGGGACTTGATGTGCGCGTCGCCTTGGCAACAGCCGAGCTGACCCCGGGACTTGATGTGCGCGTCGCCTTGGCAACAGCCGAGCTGACCCCGGGACTTGATGTGCGCGTCGCCTTGGCAACAGCCGAGCTGACCCCGGGACTTGATGTGCGCGTCGCCTTGGCAACAGCCGAGCTGACCCCGGGACTTGATGTGCGCGTCGCCTTGGCAACAGCCGAGCTGACCCCGGGACTTGATGTGCGCGTCGCCTTGGCAACAGCCGAGCTGACCCCGGGACTTGATGTGCGCGTCGCCTTGGCAACAGCCGAGCTGACCCCGGGACTTGTTTGACATCTAAACGGAATCGGATCAGTAGTTCCGAAGATTACCCCCAACAAACAAACTCACAAATACCTCTTTATAATATTAAGTATAGAAAAGTACTACGAATGACCTGTTTTGTACTATATAGTGTAATATAAATAAGTCATATACGTGTTGGACGTGAACGCATTGAAAAGTCATATCATAAACTTGGATCTTTGGGTCATATTGTTAACTAAAATTCCCATTCCCATATTTGAATAATAATATGGAGATTGTAAACAACGAAACTGCACCCTTGAGTGGACCAGTCGGCTTATTGTTAATTGAAATACCTAATTCGGAGAACGATGGGGCGCTTTGTCCGCGCGGAGCAGCTCCGTCACTCCGGTCCGGTTGACAATACTGTGCAATACAACACTTTATCAAGAATGCTGCGTGCTGGGCTGCTCATGTTACATTTACATACATGACTACATACATACGTACTAGGTCACCGTGCCGAAGTCTGCCGAACTGATACGACGTTACACGATGCACGGCTTTCAACGCTGCACCGCTGTGCCGGTCGGAGTGGGGGGTGTTACTTGGATAACTTTTTTATGCAAAAAAATTACCTTTAAAACAAAATTCTCTCAAAACATTACAAACGTTTTTTTTCTTATGTTATTTATTACTAGGTATATATACATATAGATTATAGGTAATGTATTGGATGTTCTTAAATAATTATGTTTTTAGTTTTTTTTTTATTTGTTACTCTAACCTACTATTTTATTAATTCAAATGCCTCATACGGCGAGACTAGTTTACATTTCCGTTAAAATATGAAATGTAGGTAGTTAGGTATAAACAAATTGACGAAAACAATATAGAACCGGTCATTGAAGAACAAGGTCACTGTGGTACTCCCGTGTCCCGTACGCGAGCGAGGGAGCCAGCGTGCAGCCTACATCACATGTCCCGTACGCGAGCGAGGGAGCCAGCGTGCAGCCTACATCACATGGATGCGACTTACAATAAATTGTTCTAATAACATTTCTTTAATTTTTTGACAGATTTTGGCATAAGAAACATCTGCTCACGTTATGCAATCTGCTTTTGTAAATTGATTTTGATAACATTTGCCATTTCTTGCCTTTGGGAATCGACACGCTAGGGATCAAAATAAGGTAGGATGTCGTCTCACCATTTTCTCAAAAAAACGTTATCAATGGCGGTGCTTGGGGGCCACCTATGTCCAGCAGTCGTCTTTCGGCTGAAATGATGATGATGACGAAGTAAGTACCTACTTACCTATATCTTCTATGTGACATAATCTATAAATATGTATAGGTATATAATATTATATAAATTTCAAAGTCCTGACTGACTGATATATCAACGCACAGCCTAAACCGCTGGTCGTCCTAGAGACATGAAATTCGAAGGGTGTTCTTTTTGAAGATAGGTATCCACTAAAAAGGGTTTTTCGTAATTCCACCCCTAAGAGGGTGAATGGGGGAGGGTGAAATTTCACGCGGACGAAGTCGCGGGCAGAAGCTAGTGTTATAATAAAATAGTAACTAAGCCAATAGTGAACATTTAATATTGTTAAAAAAATAATATTGCTACGAGGTGAGGCGGCGGAACGGCTAAACGGATTTGGATGAAATTTGGCACACGGATGGTTTATAACGAGGATTAACACATACGGTACTTTTAATCTCGGTGGCACTTTCCCGTGGGATATTTTCCGAAACACACACGGGTAAAATTTAGTAGTTTAGACGGATTAATTGTTAGTGTTAATAGTCAATAACTCGCTAATGAACAGGTAAACGTGAAGGTCCTGAAGGTATGTCCAACCTGAGAATGACTCATTGTCACAGCTAGTTTGTTTTTCTGCAATTGCGCTGACTATGGAAAATTTGCAGTTTTTCGTAAACAAGTGCGATAATATATCATTATGGTCATTATCATTTTACGTCACCTTTTTTCGTTATCAATCGTATCTTGTATCGACAGATTTCCGCTTATCTATTATAAAATACTGCAGTGCTGGAATTAACACCAAACTGTTGTCAATAAGCATGCGAGTATCACGGTTTCTACCTACATTTGTATGTTTTACTAACAAATGATCAATGTATGCTATCAGTTACTGAGGTAAACAAATGATCAATGTATGCTATCAGTTATTACACTTATTACTTATCAAACATAATTTATGATGGATGAGGCTGTTGTGGTATTAAAACATGGACGATAGGATAAAGTATTTTATAAAATATTATATTTTGTTATAGAACATCCAGTTTTCTCAAATCTTAGTTCGTCCATAATTATAAAAAATAACGAGAAACACTATACATAGCAGGCAGAACGAGATGATCGTAGCGGCCCCATTCCACCCAGCACACTATACATAGCAGGCAGAACGAGATGATCGTAGCGGCCCCATTCCACCCAGCACACTATACATAGCAGGCAGAACGAGATGATCGTAGCGGCCCCATTCCACCCAGCACACTATACATAGCAGGCAGAACGAGATGATCGTAGGGGCCCCATTCCACCCAGCACACTATACATAGCAGGCAGAACGAGATGATCGTAGCGGCCCCATTCCACCCAGCACACTATACATAGCAGGCAGAACGAGATGATCGTAGCGGCCCCATTCCACCCAGCACACTATACATAGCAGGCAGAACGAGATGATCGTAGGGGCCCCATTCCACCCAGCACACTATACATAGCAGGCAGAACGAGATGATCGTAGCGGCCCCATTCCACCCAGCACACTATACATAGCAGGCAGAACGAGATGATCGTAGCGGCCCCATTCCACCCAGCACACTATACATAGCAGGCAGTTACGATTAATTTACGCGCACTAAAAATACACTTTAGTTTGCTTATACGCGTAATGCGTAAACGCATTGTACACTAGAGACTCAATGGTTTAATTCTCTTTGTACAGGCTACAGCACGCTGTGCGAATGTAAACAACATGGCGATTTTGTTTTTTGTTTTCACGTATCTTCTTATTGTTACTGCACTAAGGGATTTACTTGGAATCTGAAAAAGTAGCTATGGCAAAGAACAGAGAAAATACGTAGACTATCAACAAAACAAATATCCATAATATGCAGAGAACGTACAACCAAAATAAAGTCATCTCATTACCAATTTTGGGCCACAACCAAATATTTTTATATCGGCAAATCGGTATAAATAACCCTATAAACGCTAACCGTAACATATTGCAATCCGCGGTCCATTCGACCCAAACGTAACCCGATCTGACAAAAGGATCCATGCTTTTTAATTTTTTATTCTTTTTCCTTCACTGCTTGCTATACGGGCTCTTTAAAATTTTCGAAATAAGGGTCTTTATGACCCCTTGTGGTGTGTTTCGATTGTACACGCTTGTCACTTAAAGGGTTATGGAATGAAAACTATTGAATGTGATGGTATTCTGATGGTATCTCCATGTTACATATGTTGTTGTTGTTGAGACAGGGTTTAATGCGTGAAACCACTTTTAGAAATGTTAGCGTAGGTTTTATTGTCATTCTTATCTATTTGGTGAAGAGGACCTTCGAGTGTGAGAAGTTTTGGGGCCAAATCATTAGCGGTCAGGGGCTGTCCTCCTTGACATGGATGGTTTAGATCCAGCAGGGAATAGACCACCATAGTTCTTCCGCCGATAGAAACTTAGTGCTCACCAATCCGCTACGGTACGAAATACAAGTAATAAATACGTTCATAAGACACAATAAATACCAAAATATTTCTCTTGGATACAAATACGTATCCTGCCGCTGCGTGCACAAGCCCGTACGGTTCGAATCCGGTGTTCTGCCGGAAGGTTATCAGGGAATCATGGGTCATTAGGCACTTTACACCCCGTGGCCAATGTTGGAACTTACTCATTTGCAAGAGTTTAGTCGCCTTTACAAAATCGTGGGAAGTAATGAGGCTTCGCGTGAAGATCACAAACTATTGTTTAGACCAATATAGTGGGATGCCAAGACCTGAGCCTTCTGGTAAAGTAAAGTAACTTTAAGCTACCAACTATCGGCATAAGTCGTCAAACAATCACTTGTGCGACAGTCTGTCAGAGTCAAGAACGGAGATTAAATAAGCGAATGCCATTACTAGGTGTGTTACATTTGTTACTATAATAATATTCCTGATTTTAGCCCCCAGTTCTTTCTAATACTTTACACCCTGTATCTCTGCCTGGTCTACGCACGAGACTCACCGGCGGGCGTAACGTTACGTATTACATTATGTTAGTGCTAGTTTCGCAGCACTGTCTTGTTTTCCATGGCACGTGACGTCACCGGACATCTTTCCTGCGAGTGAATGGTGTAAGTATGCTGCATGTGTACAAGGGGATGTGTTAGCCTTGCTTCACTGACTGCGGGGGCGCGCTGCTATTTATGTTGCCGTTCCGCTGACGACTGCTGAATGTGTTTCTGTAACATTGGAATCGTTTAAAAATATCTTTATGTGCTTTCTCATGAACTAGTTTTAAATGTAGCAAATTACAACCTGAAGGCAATAAGTCCGACACATGGTCTGACACTTCTGACAGCATTACAACGCAGTAATCAAAACTGGCTTGACATTATAAGACCTTTTTCAGTCTATTTTCAGTGGTGATGTGTAGGTTATTTTGTATCATTATTTGCCTTTTTATATGTGCCTTCTAATAGCACAGACTTAGCGCCATAAGTTCGTAATATTTCCACAACTTAACAAGAAACTGTAGAGTCCCTCGTTGCACTGTCAGATATAATCCCTAGACTTCAGCCATTAGGCTAACGTCTATGAATGATGTTCAGCGCTTCAGTAGTAGGTATTGCTTCTGGTCGACAAATGTATAGCTGTAGATGTAAGTTTATAACAAACAGTGTGCGTAGAGGCTAAACAAAGGGAAACGAAACAAGGGCGCGGCGTCGCGGAACAGTAATGTAAGGTTTACAAAAGTTAATAATAGACAAGATCCCCGTCTATATTTATAACAAGGGCTGAGCTAATTTTTTGACCCAGTAACTTTGGCGCAAGAGAAACAACGTACAAGATAAAATCCTAAAATAACTCCGACTCCATAAGGCGGGGCCGACAAATTCACTGACATGAACAAAATATTCTTGTATCTTGGCTGACTTCATGAATTTCATCAAGACTCAGCGTCTCCCTCTAACGTATGTCGATGTCTCGCTTACACTCAATCTCCATTATAACGATAAAGCGACATTGAGCGTGAGATTGCCTGTGCAAGGATCTCTTCATATTTTCACTAGTCAGAAATTTTCCGCTATACGATTTTGGACCTTGTTGTTTGGGTTATAGGGAAAATTTTGGGGGTAGTTATTCGCAGAACAAAGTTGGTGGTTGAATAAGGAAGTGTTTTCCTCTGAGAGTAAGTCGGTATCTATAGGGCTGTCAGCTGAGGCATCAAGTCGCGTCATGCTCATAGAATATGTTGCGGAAGGCGCGGGGGGGTGGCTGCCGGGCTGGCAGTACGTCGTGATGCGCGCCACTTCAAGGGAAGGGTGCCACTAAATCACGGCGTAATTGTGAATATGTTTTTAAATGTGGCGTCAGATAAGGTTTATGTGGAACGTACGTATTGTTGCCTGTCGGGGGTAGCTTCCTGTTTACCTACAGCTTTTTACATTTAGTAGCTTATTCAGTTAGGTTTTATGCTAGCGCCGAAAAGCTTTATCATTTGAAATGACATGTGGAACTGCTACATAATGTTTAAAGATACTTTTGATACGAGATTGGTAGGATGATAATCTGAATATAGGTAAGTACTGAGTCATCGAATATCTAATGATAAATGATTTTACTTTCAAGTGTAAAACACCGTTTTTCTTTGCCGCAGCGTTTTTTTTTTATCGCTCCCGACATAATTAATCGACAAGCCTAATACATTATCACCCCCATCCTGGGGGTATCCCCGCGATGACGTACCTACAAATCAATTGATCCTCTCACGGTGCACACTTCACCAGCACGTTATCCCCTGAGTACATCTGCATGCGATGGCGGAGCACTCTTCAGCTACAATCCATTATGTTTGGAACACGTTGCGGGCGACAGAACTGTGGGGAAAACAAGAATGGCTACGAGTACCTATGGTAGAGCATGGTGTTTTAACAATATAAGAGGCTAGTACTTCTAACCGTAATTATGTCTATTTTCACTAACACTGGGCGATACCTAAAATATTGTTTAATCGCTGTTGGATTTTCAACTTTGAACGCTGAGCCGAGTGTTGAAAATCCAACAAAGCGCTTCTGTTTTGGTGTCGCCTAGTGACAGTGACGAAGTACAATAGTCCACAATTTAGCGATATGTCCGGCGCACCCTGGACAGTCAGCTCTTCTTTCTGGCTGACTGGCTAATATTTCGTATCCCGGCATGAACTAGCCCGGCAGTTGTTGCCAGTGAGACGAAGAATGATAATCCGCAAAGATCATTAACAAAACTCACTGCTGATCGTTACCTCAAATCATATAAACAAGGTGACTACATACGCGTCCTAGCACACCGTCGCTCTTCAGACAACCCCACAGGAGGAAGCTGCTCCTCATTCCTCACTTTAATCTCTTTTTGGGCTTTTATGTATATTCAGGTACCTACCTAATTTAGTCGTATGAATGAAAACTTCCGAAATAGTCGTCTATTCATGAAGGATTGTGAAGGCCTGTGTGCGGAGGAGCTCGGCTCGATCCTACCGTACTGGGTGGCTGGGTGGCTGGGTTAGGGGCTGTCCGTGAAAGAATGCTAAAAACTATGTGTGCTTTGAGGGTAGTATTTTTTGTTGAACTATTTTTTCGTCGTGTCGTGAAGGTATGTACAGTCACGAGCATAAGTATGTATACACTTGGCTTTATTCCAAATGCGATTTTCTCCTTTATTTTTCAATGGAATTTTATGTTATTACGAACTTAGTATTTTCGAACCCGTAGGTTTATGTAAAATGTCGTATTTCAATGTTGCATTCGTTATTTCACGAAAATATCGCTATTGAAAGTTGCCAATAAGTGTTGACATATTAGTGCTCGTGACTGTACAGTGAAGCAGCATGAAGCGAAGGTGAAGTTAAATAATTCTCCTTTGAGTAGAGCTTGTTACTAGGCGGTGTTTCGTGGCATTGTTCTTCTAATGAAGGATTTTAGTTAGTGCCGCGGGAGTGGCGAAGTGTGGGGCCAATGAAGAAGTTAGTTACATTATTTTAACTAATTAAAAAAATCGATTTAACTAAACTGAATAGATAGAATACTAAATTGAGCTACCTACTACTGCTAAACTAGCTACTAGCCCTCTTGCTATCGCTAGGTGGGTAGTGTGAGTACTCTGAAGAAAACAAATAAATAGATACCTATAGGAAGGAGTCCCTTTTTTAGAATACCCGTAAAAACATCGATAAAATCAACCGATCATCAATCTTCTCAACCCAATTTTCCCTAAAAACTTAACGCTTACCATTCCCGATTCCTCCCGACCTCGCTCGAATCCGCTCGACTCCGGGCGATTCCTCGGCATTACAAACTGCGCCCTTAATATTTATGTCTCTTCGCGCACATATTCAACCCCCGTGAGGGATTCCAAGCCACTCCAAATGTCAATTAATGTCACAAGCTACCCATGTTCCAGTAAATATTCCACATAAAATCAAAAGGGTCTCATACACGCAGATTTAGGAGTATAATATCCTATTTATAAAACGTCAAACCTATTTTTGGATTAACAAAGGCAGTTAATGTAAGCTCCAGCAATTTGTGGTGTTACCGAAGTTCTAAAGGGCTGAGGTTACTGAGTGGCTGTGAATTATCTTGTTATTGTGTCGCGAATATTCTTCTATTACACAATCTGAGGAAATAAACTAAAATGTCTAAAACAAGGATGGGAATCGAGAAATACGGATCTGTTGTAAATGCAGATTGATTCACTTTCATTGATTATAAAACGTATGTTGATAATGTTGATATATTTGCAAGAAACATAGACCATAGCAACAAAATAGCATGAACCACGTAACGAATGGCGAGCTATGATCGAGAAAGAACGTGAGACGTCCAGCTGGGAGATCGGTTGACGATATTACGGGGAGTGTGAGTTATGGCGGCGATTAGCAGGACCGAGGGCATTGGGACTAGGAAATAAGTGTCTGTATCCAGCTGAACAGTACGGTTGAATATGATGACAATAATATAAGGAATACATTTACAACTAAGTATCTACCATTTTTATATTTTAATTTTAATAATACCGACTGATTTTATTGTTTGCTTTTATTTTCTTCAATATTTGTACGCCTTCACGGCAAAACATAGCGGCCATATTATTAACCTAAGACCTTTATGTAAATACCTATGTTTCACAAATAAATATTCCGATTCTGTTCCTACGTTCAGTCTTCCATATTGTACCTACAAGTAATATTGTGCACGTACTCAATAATCAAGAAGCGTCATAACTCGGTTACTCACAGGATACGACGTCTTTTCTATCACCATGATGGGCCATGACTTGTCCCCCTCCCCTCAGTGATTTACAAACACAAATTTTTCTTGACCTATTTATTTCCTAATTAACAAACAAAGTACTTACTTGCTCTCAAAGTATAACACAAAAGAACATTTTCACAAACATCATGTAACTTGTTACAGAAGACATAATTAGTTAATTAGTTTCGACTTCAAATTAACAAGTTATTACAAGTACATCGTTCCGTTACACAGTGTGCCCACCGCTCGCTTCGTAGACAAAATTATTAATTCAAATTATTGTTCGAACGAGACCGAACTTACTAAAAGGTATTCGTATTTCGGCCATTAAATTATTGAGCTATTCAAAACTTTTGTCTGCCGGCGCGTTCCGCGAACCTTAACGAATTTTCGTTTCTAGTAACATCTGAGCGTTGCAGTCAGCTGACTTCCTGCCACCCTATCATTACACGTTTCCAAGCAAAATTGAACCAAGTTGCTGTTTCCTACAGTGCATTTTCGTGTAAGGACCCAACTCAAGGGTGTAGCCGAAACAAAGAAGGAATCAGCTGTTCGCCACGCAATTTTGGAATCCTGGGGTGAGTGGATTTTTAAATAATTCATTACGTACATAATTTGTATTCGAAGACAACATCAATTCGGCGATAAGATTTCAATTTACACTAATAACTAATATGTTATTGTTTATTGTAAGAGAGAACGAATCCACGAGTGGGGAAACCACAAGGGCAAATGAATTCAGAATTTGGAGAAGTATTTGATAGGGTTTTGTTTTGTTACACATTTTTTATGAACTTTGGAATACTTATCGACGGCGACGTGGTAAGTAAAATACGAACGTAAATCTCTCTAAATCGCATCCAAACCCAAATAAAAATATAACGAAATGGCGGACAATTCAAATAATTCCGTATAATATTTATATAAAAGGGTTAAATTACGCATTCTCGCACCGAATATGCGCCGAAACAATTCTCTACGAAGACGATGAGCCCTGCACGTCAGCACGTCTCCGGCATTCTAAATGTATGCTGATAAAACAATAAAGAGAACGACCATAAAAAGGAAGCCTTTTTACGTCGAAGCGTTAACATACAAAACACTAGTGAGTATATATATAGGCGATAGGTAGGTACGCATCCTATATTTTATGACAGTAACACAGTCTTAATATCGAGGACGATAAAGCGACGCCCTTCGTTACCCCCCGCGTGCGCCGCAGAAGGTCGTAAACGAACAATTTTTATGTAGACTCGCATAAAAGTTGCCAGTTAAAGTGCGGGGTTCAAAAATGGCAGCTGTCAACCGTCACAGTGAACTGCGAGTGCCAAATGTTATTTATTGGCAGTTCTCGAGCAGTCCAGCCCGGGTTCCGGTGGCTGATGAAATATGTGGCAGATACAATCTGAGAATAAATAGGATTAAATCTGTTTTATCAGTAAACTATTTTTGCAATATCGCATACTTAGATGAAATCGTGATTGATTATAACCTTTTGTTTTCTATTTTAAAACTATTTCATAAAGCTTTGTTTTATGAAATAATTTAAGGATTTTTTAAGGTTGCGTTGCGGTGTTATTTTCTCCACAAAAAGTGGAAAACGAAAACGGAATCGCTTTTAAAACATAAATTTTACATTATTTTTAAGATTCAGTTATAAAAATTTAGTTTTTGTCATGAATACATTCATAATTAAAACCGTGTAAAAAGTTAATAGTCCATTATGACAATTTATACTCATAATAACGATACAATAAAATGTTGTGAGCCATATTGGGACTGGAGCACCACGCACCGGGGCACCGGGCGCCCGATAACTCGTCCTTTATAGTTTTACACCGATCATTACTATCGAAGGAAACACTCTAAATGCTGTAATTTTCGAACAAAAGTCGTGATAAAATCAAGAAGTTTCGGAAAATAAAAAAGTAATTTATATAAATTTACGACGTAATTCGGAATGGCGAGGAAGTGAGAGCTACAATTTCAGTAAATTATGTCTACAATTCGATTTGTGGATGACAGGAGCACTGTGCATCAGCTGGGTGCTATCCCCCGGCAGTCAGCGGAGGATAACGGGAGGGGCCAGTGAGTGAGGGCGGAGGGTGCGCTGTGCTACTGTGCTATGTGCAAAAATGCGGTATTTACATTCAAAACATTAGGACTGTAGGTATAAGATAGGTAGTCGTAACTTACGCAAATAAGTAAGTACCTATTGCGGTTTTCACCCCTGTGGCATCCCGGGCTCTGCCCACTGCGAAGCTTCTATGAACTAATCTCAGAATTACAGGAAACATTTTGGGTAACATAATAAGAACAAGAAAGTCTTTAGGATATCAGCAATCATAGTTTTGTTTTAATATTGATAACCTAACTATTATAACACTGCTTCGAGTATCGTTAAAGGCTATAATATACGTAATTGGTATAATATTTTGGTACCGTACAATTAAAATCCATTGGTCTCATAGTTTAGCCAACAGCTATAACTCAAGATACGTGTCCGGTGCCCGAGCCGGTCCGGTTTATCTGCGGCCACCGGACGGTCCGGCCGGCTGCCGGACGGCGACGGACGGTAATGGCATGAGATAACATGAGTACTTATTGTAGAAATGTGTTGGCTTTTGTGCTATTCTCTCTCTCTCTCTGTGGTGTGCACAAACATTTTGGATATAAATGGTACTTACTTACCTTTATTAATTTATTTAAAGTTTTCTTAGAGCTAAGCGTATCTTACATTCAATCCCATGAAACACACATTTGCCTAGAAAGAAAACTTTTCCTTAAAAATATCCAAGACTTTTTAAAACACCTTTAATTGTTTTAGCAGCGCTACCTTCCCAAAATATGCTGGGAACATCATCATTGACACACATATAAACACGTATACTTGCGTCTGACACTACAGAATCGTCATCATTCCTAATGTTTAACCGTGTAAGTATGTCCTAACTAAAGGCCCTTCCATCAATGCTTCAGTGTTACAAATCCCCATCGCATCTAGTATTTTACATTAGGTATATTGCAATCTCATATTCTGCTTGATATGATCCCTATCTTAACACGAAAATAAACCGATGTCGGAAGCGAACTCCCCCTGAAGTAAAACAATCGTCCAACAACTGCATTCGAGATGGCGACCACTGAATAAAACAATCGTCCAACAACTGCATTCGAGATGGCGACCACTGAATAGAACCTCACAGAAGTCGCACTCGTATGTTTGTTGCACGTTCATTGATCTTATGTTTCGACTTTTTGCCAATGAAGAAGAAAGAAGTCGTGCAAGGTGCTTGCGAATACATAGATGTATAGTGACATGAAATAGACGGCAGTCTGTTCGGGGTGTTCGGATGTAATGGAAGCCTCGGCAGTTGGACCATGGGTTGGTATAGTAATAAGGAGTCTTCAGTAGTGAATAGGTTACTTGAGTTCTAGGCAAGTGCATCATCGCCAGACAGTATTATTCCTTAGGTCTTGGCTATTAGGTGAGATAGCGGTATACAGGGTCAAATTTAATTAACTAACGAAACTCCACAGACGTGATGGGTATCAATAGCTAAACATGATAAAACAAAAAAAAAAGATTGATTACAGTTTTGTTTGGGGTTAACGAGTACGAGTTACTTGAATATGAATTTGAAACAATCAGAAATCAAAATCATCATTATTTAATTGTTTTATCGTGTTTAGATACCCATCACTTCTGTGCAGTTTACACAAATGAAAGTATATTTCAAGCAACTACACCACCAACTACACCACCAGCTACACCACCAACTACACCACCAGCTACACCACCAACTACACCACCAGCTACACCACCAACTACACCACCAGCTACACCACCAACTGCACCACCAGCTACACCACCAACTACACCACCAGCTACACCACCAGCTACACCACCAACTACACCACCAGCTACACCACCAGCTACACCACCAACTACACCACCAGCTACACCACCAACTACACCACCAGCTACACCACCAACTACACCACCAACTACACCACCAACTACACCACCAACTACACCACCAAATACACCACCAACTACACCACCAACTACACCACCAACTACACCACCAACTACACCACCAACTACACCACCAACTACACCACCAACTACACCACCAACTACACCACCAACTACACCACCAACTACACCACCAACTACACCACCAACTACACCACCAGCTACACCACCAACTACACCACCAACTACACCACCAGCTACACCACCAGCTACACCACCAACTACACCACCAACTACACCACCAGCTACACCACCAACTACACCACCAACTACACCACCAACTACACCACCAACTACACCACCAGCGGTCGTCGTTGACGCTAATAAATCAGCAGTCAACATTTTTTCTTTTTGTATCGTCATGTTTAGAATTTGATATCGATAAAATTTGATACCCATTACAACTGTGGAGTAACTGATTTAGTTTCCCTAGCTGATTTTATTTCACATGTATATCAATATTCGTGATTTCGAGAATTGTGTGCAGTAGATGTTCCGTGTGTCCAGTCCGTACGGCACATGTATCACATGTATGTAGCTAG
The DNA here is from genome assembly GCA_914767645.1 of Hydraecia micacea. Lineage (NCBI taxonomy): Eukaryota > Metazoa > Arthropoda > Insecta > Lepidoptera > Noctuidae > Hydraecia > Hydraecia micacea. Next base: position 16,960,150 of record OU611794.1, on the reverse strand, counting down.
CTGCTGCTGTGCTGCTGTGCTGCTGTGCTGCTGTGCTGCTGTGCTGCTGTGCTGTAGCTAGCTGTGCTGCTGTGCTGCTGTGCTGCTGTGCTGCTGTGCTGTAGCTAGCTGTGCTGCTGTGCTGCTGTGCTGCTGTGCTGCTGTGCTGCTGTGCTGCTGTGCTGCTGTGCTGCTGTGCTGTAGCTAGCTGTGCTGCTGTGCTGCTGTGCTGCTGTGCTGCTGTGCGCACTCAACTGTTTACGAGAGGAACACCCACGACTGACGACTTCCACTGATTGAAACTAAAAATTTTACGTTTCCGTTAGTATGTACCTACTGCTAGTGGAAGTATGTACCTACTGCTAGTGGAAGTATGTACCTACTGCTAGTGGAAGTATGAACTTACTGCTAGTGGAAGCCACCGATTGTTAATTGTGTGCTGTTTGTTGTTGCAGTCGCATGTTGTGTGCACACTTAGCTTGTTAGGTTTGGGGAAGACGACGTATATCTACTTATAGTATAGTTGGTATCTCTTGGATCTACATGATATAGTTTATGAAACCGAGAAAACACAAAAGTCGATGTAACAGGAATCGACGTAGAAGAAATAATTCCTCAGAATTTAGGAAAAGCTTTTTTCACACGTCTTGATTCTTGCAATAATTAGGATGTTTGTTTGTGATTTTCAAGGTTTATGCCTGAGAAGAGGAGCGAGAAAAAAATGTGAAGCTTTGACAATAAACATAATATTATACATATTACTATAACATATTATTATAACATCCATACTTATTGCTTATTTATGATATGACATGTAGTCACTATGGGTGAAATGTATAATATGTATGTACAATGCCTGAAATAAATTTATTTATTTATTTATTGTCAGTCAAATAACCTATTGTGTTATCGCTAAATATCCACTTACTGTAGTATTATAAGATCACAAGTAATAGTATTCAATTCTATAATTATTTTAAAGCTACTTCCTAAGATGAAAGCGCTGTGAGGCTGTGACCCGTGAAGCGGTTCATTTAAAGGAATTAGTTGTAAAATAGCATTAAGTGCGAGCTTCTGATACGAGCCCATGCCCATACATTTAACTTAACTTCAGTTGACCTCCACCGGATTCCAATTAGTTTATGATCTCCAATTATATTTTAATGCATTTCTGAGCTCATTTGGAAATGAATCGTTAAGTAGTCACACTACCTGTGTGTTGGAACAGGTTCTTTCTCTGATAATAATTGATGACTAGTTTTTAATTTATAAAAGGCTGTCATTAAATTTTATATTAAGCTCTTACATTTATTATTACCCAAGATGTTGGTTGAAACAATATAAAGTATTGATCATTACTTGACTCTACCCTCAGCTTTGGGCTTGGATGGGGTTCAAACGGCCCATGCTTACCGGGAGAGTTACGTAATGATTTAGTTAGATATACGCCATTACAATGGTCTGCTTCTGAATGCTTACTACTAATACGTTCCTCCTCATCTTGGCTGAATACCATTTCCACTCCACTCCACCGCCATATCTAGATTTAGTTATTCTGAAGATACTGATACTTAATTGCTTTGTAAGAAAAATAGAACGGTGCCATCTCCAAGAACTTCTCTATCCTGTCTATTGTGGGTGCTCTAACATTATCCTGTGTTGATCAATACAATAGTGTATATTTTAAGGAAAAACATTATCTGTCAAGTACATCGCTCTGGCTGATATTTATATAAGTACATCGCTCTGGCTGATATTTATATAAGTACATCGCTCTGGCTGATATTTATATAAGTACATCGCTCTGGCTGATATTTATATAAGTACATCGCTCTGGCTGATATTTATATAAGTACATCGCTCTGGCTGATATTTATATAAGTACATCGCTCTGGCTGATATTTATATAAGTACATCGCTCTGGCTGATATTTATATTAGTACATCGCTCTGGCTGATATATATAAGTACATCGCTCTGGCTGATATTTATATAAGTACATCGCTCTGGCTGATATTTATATAAGTACATCGCTCTGGCTGATATTTATATAAGTACATCGCTCTGGCTGATATTTATATAAGTACATCGCTCTGGCTGATATTTATATAAGTACATCGCTCTGGCTGATATTTATATAAGTACATCGCTCTGGCTGATATTTATATAAGTACCTACATCGCTCTGGCTGATATTTATATAAGTACATCGCTCTGGCTGATATTTATATAAGTACATCGCTCTGGCTGATATTTATATAAGTACATCGCTCTGGCTGATATTTATATAAGTACATCGCTCTGGCTGATATTTATATAAGTACATTGCTCTGGCTGATATTTATATAAGTACATCGCTCTGGCTGATATTTATATAAGTACATCGCTCTGGCTGATATTTATATAAGTAACCGATACAGCAAGTGAGGTCGCAGCCGTGACCTGCTCACTAAATACGAAGGCCGATGCGTTGATCTAATTACCTGCTGACGTCAGATAGCTTTCAGGGTAAGCAGAGAAGAGGCTCTCGTGGTCTAGTAACAGTGCTTACTTCATCATCTCTTCCTCTTGTCCTTATCCCAATTTGTTTGAGGTCGGTGCACTATGTCTGCTTTTTCCATACATCTTAATCATCTAAACTCGTATATAATTATTTACCTAATATAGCCATAAGCTATTTCAGTCACATAAGTAAACTCCTTCATAATTATGTCCAGGTATGACTATTCAATCACAATCTATGATGGTCACGGTTTTGACTAGGAAAAGCTGATACACAGTTTTAATTATACATAGTTATAATATGTACGACCATGGACATCACCATACCTACTCGTAAAATAAAACACTCAAAACTAAACACAAACAAAAAAATCTAAAATGAAATCTCCCATCAAACTTCATGGCCAATCAATTAGGGTGCGAATTGTTTAGATAAAAACGATAATACATAATTCAATGGCGAGCCAGTCGTAATCCGTAATAAACGAGCCGGGAACCGAACCCCACACCCCACGCGAACCAATCAAATAAAAACTTGAGTTTAGTTTAGGGTCCCGTATTTGAGTTTATTTTTTGTTTCTTTAAGATAGAAGGGACACTTGTTAGTTAACTTGTTCTTTTTTGTAGTACTTCACTATGATTCTGGTTTAGTGTTACTTGAGGAGATAAAAAAGCCTCTTGGGTTCATGGCCTCTTAACTACTAACGTTTTTTGTCTAGTACCACAAGCACAATGAATGGAAAAATTCATAATTGAAATGCTAATAACGATAGTGTAGCTAATACTCCAAGTCAAATATAAAGTTTTATTTAGGAGCAAATTACGTAATTTTATTTATGTATAGTAACAGCCTACATTTTTAGAAATCATCATTAAAAAAAAAAGTTTTTTATAAAATAGTGGATGCTTCTGGCCACTTCTAACAGACTTGTAAACTTAAGCATACACGATACAGTCGGCATACAAAACATAAACAACTAAATCCGGTTTTCAAACCACGGGCCCCTAAAGCTCTCCCGCGGCCGTCCAACGCATTGCGTCTATTCAATTCACTCGGGAAGCTGTGGGAGGACATAAAACCATCTCTAAATAAAGCTTCCACCGACAATTAGTGATAAAAAAGCATGACATAACGTAAAAAAGTTGCAAGCAAAAAAAAAAAACCAACAAAAAAGTTGCAAGCGGAAAAAAACCAGCAAAAAATTGTAGCTAGCCTAAAGTTCTATGAGAAAAAAGTGAATGAAAAAATGTAAGTATGAAATAATGTATGGGCGCGGGCATTATGATAGTTCAGTTTTTGTATGAGGTAATCAGATTATGTGTGTGTATGTAAATTCTAAGTAGGTAGGTATTACTCTTGTGTACTTTGAACCGTTTCTAATGTACTTAGAATTGATTGAAGAAATATGGCGAGGGCGATCTGCAAAAAATAGAAGAATACAGCGTTACATAATTATTTATTTTTACATTCATATATAGGTAGGTTCAAAACACAGGAAAGGGAAATAAATTCCTACCTATCAGAGGTGTATACGTGAGATTGGTCGGAGGATGAAACATAAGTTGTATTGTCAAACGCTTTTTTGACACTTAAATAAGTTTTTCATTCAGATACGATTTGCTTAAAATATCTCATAAGTATGTGCATAAATCACATCATTATCGACAGCAATAATTCCATGATAATCCAATAAAACTTTGGCTGTAATTAATGACTGTGATTAACACACAATATCTCGTTGACTCCAGGAAAAACTGTCCAAGAACACGTCGGCCACGCTCTGCTAACAAAAGCAGGCGATGTGATGGTGGGCACATTCATTAACGAGATTACTTGTTCCAATAAATAACGAGGGACAAAGAAACTAATACAAAGAGAACATAGATTCAGGGGGAACTTGGTTTCCGGATTTAAGGAGCGGAAAACAAAAGAGGTTCGATTTACTTGTGGGCAGGACTGCAGGAGTGGACCCAGTTGTGTTGTGTTGTAGTAAGTATGCGGGATTTCATTAAAAAATAACTAGCTAATAATCAGAAATAGGCATTTTGATCCCTTTCTGCACTGTTTTCAAAATGGCGCGGGCGTCTGATCTTGTCATAGACATGAAATGTTAATCGTAATGATTATGGAACTTATCTGAATATGTTTGTTTTAAATAAATCCTCATAGTTGTAAACGTTCTCCATAAAAATAATAAGTATTCTGTTTTTGTAGTCCCAGAAAAAAATTAATGATTGTTAAACCATCATACCATAAATCACAATCAGCATTCAATCGATCTTTTAATATTTATTATGAGTTAGTAACACCTTACCATTTCGTTTTTTGTCATATTATTATTATAACCTGCTCAAAGAAACGATGGATGGACTGTGTGAATGATGGTATGGTTAGAAAGGGGGTGACTACCGAGATAGAGAAGTATGGAAGAAAATGATGTTGCGCCGACCACGAATACATTGGTACAAGGGCAGGAGAATGATGATGATAGTGATATTATATACGAGTATAGCCTCCTCAAATTCTCACCTTTGATAATCTAACTGGTTACAGGATCTAAATTCCGAAGAACAATCCTTATATAGCTGTGCTCCGTGGTTTCACTCGCCTCGCTCGGCTCGTAAGGCTCGTAGCATGATGTTTCCCCATAACCTTCCTCAAGAAGTCCTGAAGAAGGTTATGGGCTATCGTATACAAAAAGATTTTTTCCAATCCGACTGGTAGCTCCACAGATTTGCAAGTTCAACGTTCTGTATTCTGAGGTTCAACATCAGCTTTATTATATCAAGTAGGTATAACGATTCCATCTACATATCTAATTACCATGATTATTTGTATTCCCTTATCGGTGGGTATACCTAGCTGTTTATAAGTACTTTAGTTTCCATGGACTGCGTAACAACTTGTCTTGTAGAACACCATTAGGTAGCCCCTCAGCTGACCCTCTCGCGCCCATGGGAAGGTGGCCAGCTGATAACACAACCCTATATTTAGTGTAGGGCTTGCTGTTTGTCTTCCCTTCGACAAGATAATATTGTTGATAACTATCACGGAGTTACGTCATCGACTCGTTAAAGAAACGATACCAAGCGATACCTACCCCATTGTCACGTTGAAAAGTAAACTAATTTTGCTTAAAGCTCAAACTAAATTAATAAATTAATAAAAAAGTCAAACAACAGCAACAGTATAGGTATATAGATCAAGTTTAGTAAGCTAAGCAATAACATTATTCCTCGAAAACTGAATGGAAAATATCTCATCATTGTAAACAATATCCAGCATTTTCATTTACAAAAGGTAAGGATAAGAAGAAAAACATTGTAACTACTTAACTAAGTACCGATTGTAACTCGATAATGTCGCTTATGTACTTACTTATAGCGATGAGGTAACTCACTGACTGACACTGACCGTGACTTCAGTCAAGGTCAGCGAATGACAGCCTACCGACACTCTAAGTAAGTGTTTCGGAACATTAGACATGCTTCACGATTCAATTACATAACGGATTCAAATATTGTGGAGAAAGAAATCTACTGAGAATTTATAGACGTAAATGTACTGAGCAAAGTTTGTAAGACATCGCAAATAAATAAAGTAGCGTAGCATGCACACATCTGCACATCGTACAATGTACTAGAACAGTTAGGGGAACTAATGACACCCCACGTCAGTTTGCCGTGTTAAAGCCATTCCATACAACTGTCAAAGAATTATAGTTTGATTTGAATTGTATGAACATTTTAATTTGGTAGTCAATTTGCATAACTATTAATTTCCCTGAATTTACCTATACCTAAAATAGCTGAGGGTATAGATCACAAAATAGGAAAGCCAAAATTTACAAAAAGACACGAGATAAAACCTTTTACAATCACTAGCTCTATATCGTATTATTTTCTTCATCTATATGCACGGAAAACTCGACATCTGGCAATAATTGGCAACCGCGAGTCCTGCTCGCCCCTTGCAGTTGCAGAGCGGAACATACCCAATCAACATGGCCGCCATCGCTGACGTCACGTATCAGTGGGTACTAGCTAGGTATCATTAGTAAGTGATACAAGTTGTAAACTAAAGCTCTGTGGCTATGACGTCATCGAAGCTTCGGTTGGTAACATAAGCGATCGATGATTTGCAAGCTAGTTATCTGTGTGATTTTAGAAATTATTGTATGATAATTTTTTTATAAACTTGGGTAGCTTGAGTAGGCATGGATCCTCATATTCAGTCTAAATGTCACCTGCAAACAATATATTGTTACCTACTTACCATTTTGTTTATAACATAAAAGTTTAAAGTACCTACTAAATAGTAGAAGTAAGTAATTTGAAAATCGTAAATGTCTGTTGACAAGTTTGAACAGGAACCATTCAGAATGAGAGAAGCACAGTAGAGCATCATCTATGAACCAAAGCTACGCTAAAACCTGAAAGTCATTTTCAGGACTTATTAGCACTGAAATCGACAACTCGCCCATTTTAAAATATGATTCAATATCTTTACAATCGTGCGGGAGATATGACTTTTTTATATATTTTCTGTCAATTTTGGTCTATTTCTGGCCCTTGGAGACAAAAAAAAACATTACAACCACTCTTTACCAATCCCATGCCAATCTACTTTTGACAAGGCTGTCAAACTGCCAAGCATCACCAACTACACACTCAAACAATGAAGCCACGCCCGGGAATCGAATCCGCGGCCCTTCATCAGTTTTTTCCCTGTAACCTGTTGGGGGAGTATACGCACGTGAACAAAGGAGGAATGTTTTTTTGGCTTTAGAAACACTTAGGTGATTGATTTTCTGATATAATGGAGTTTTTGAAAGTTGATTTGATTGGGTATCGGTGGTATTGATAGTTAATTAACTAAACAATCTTCATGGAGATTGGAAACTGATCAATAGGTCGTATGAAGAGGGAAAGAGGTTAGAAAGAGCTGGTCGTGATTCTCGTAGCTACTGAAGTACTGAGCAGTGAGCACAGAGCACGCACTCTGTGTCGGTCGACTTACTAATATTAATATTTTGCAAGAAAATTACCTATAAGTAAGCCATGGTCTGTTTCAAGTAAAATTGGTTCATTTAATAAATTAATCAATTTTTCAATTTTTGAGAACTGATATTACCTAAGTATATTTATGTTTCATTATTGGTACGTACAATAATTATTTATACAATTTACAGGATGGCTTGGTAGCAGCTGGATGAGAGTTGCCGAAAATCGAGTCGAATGGCATGCAATAGGAGAGGCCTATGTCCAGCAGTGGACTGCTGCAGGCTGACGGTGACGATGATGATTGGTCCATATCACGCAGGTTATTTCAGTTTCAGGTTACATTTGTTGTAAGTAATAAATCCGCCTGCCAAGTGGTTCCAGATACCTTTTTGTTTTTTTTTTGTTTAACCCATACCTACTGTCCCACTGCTGGGCAAAGACCTCCCCCAAGTCCTTCCAGGAACAGATACATAATTAATTAAAATTCGCTGTTCGTGTCTGTCTGTGAGAGCTCGTCGTTCTTCTGAACTCCGCAACGGATTTTGATGTACTTTTCACCATCATTTGGAGCATTTATTCCGGAAGGTTTATTGTATGAAACATTAATATTCAACTTAGATAAAGCAGAATTCTCGATGTTTTGACGTGTCGCCTCGTAGTAGATGTCGCCCGTGCGACGGAGGGCGGGTCGCTGGTATATGGCAATGAAAACAATAGCTGATATAAACTTGCCTAGATATATACTAACATCAATTTTTTTATTAGTCTATGTACCTAGCGATATAGCCTGCCTTTCTAGAGCCAAGCTGTACATCAACACGTCCGTCTGTAGGTAGGTACTACACACTCTCCATGAGTACTTTACTTACTTACATAATGTAGAACATCACCTTTTAACACAGTCGAACAAAAACATTCACAAAGATCGTTCTCGACCAAAAATAAGTCAGTTATTCATTTCATACCATCTTTCTCATGTTTTCTTGCTCCTTTTGAGATGAAACAAAAAATACTAAAACACATGCTCCTTACTAAGCTGTAATGGCCGTTCACACGTAATAACTGTCTTAACTAACTCTTTGTCCATCTATAAATCCTGTATGATTAATAATCTTCACAAAAACTATTAAATTGTACACAAATATCAACCTTATGTAAGCGCAGTAAGGACGGCTGTCGATTAGTTGTGTCACTTAGGCCAATTAATGAAATAGCACATATTGTATCGTTTGTATGGCGATAAGTACTAAAGTTTTTCGCGTAAGCTGCGATCAATAACTTGTTTACACGGAGGAATATTTAACTTTATGAAGCAACAAATAAGGTTGAAAGTTCCTTGTATGAAGTCCAGTGCTTTCATTCGCTTGTTGCCAAGCGCGTTGCGGGACGAGCAGCGAGGGATCGTCAACCTTTTTTTAGGCCAACCTGGTCTAGGACTTTCACCTTTTAACACTGCTCCCGGCGAATTTATAGTTTTCTTCAAATACAGATAAGTGAGGTAGGTAAGTTATTAAAAGTTACGAGATAGCTTTCTTCGTATTCGGTAGTCGGCCTTTCATAAAATATGTTTATTATTTCTTTGAGCTAGTAAGTACCTATACTTTATACTAATATACTTAAGTACTTTATCTTATTGCCTTGAAATGTTATTTTTTCACGTTCGTCAATAAAGCTTTGATAAAATACAAACCAGACTGATAAATAATGCTAATTTATTTATTAAACAAAAAAAGAAATCGGAACAGAGATATCAGCTGGACTACATAACAATCGCATTTGTATCATTTCAATCAACAAAGTATTATTAAACTCATCGTAACAGTTATTCTAACATAAATAATAGAAGAAATAAAGTAAAAAGGTTGGCAACTCGCGAACGCTGCCATAAATGCACTCGCTAGCGCAACGGGGCTATTACCTACACGAAAACTGCATCGACATAACAACCTTTAAACATTACTTTTTAAATTAGACTTTGTTCCGTAGGTCTTAAGGACGACGGATGTGTATATTTCTTTGTGAAGGTCGATGTCGGTTGCGTTGTTTCGATGCCGCGCGAGGACTTAACCGCATGCGCGCCTGTGTGAGTGTGTGTCCGTGTCGATGAGCCGGGAGCTGCGCGAGTGTGCGTCGGTACACTGCTTCGGTCACGTAGGCTCGTTTAACGTGCTGCCACTAAGGAGTTTTTAGGACATTTTCGCGTGTAATCTGCTTTTCTTTGTTTGGGAAATCGGTTTTCGTTGGTTTTCCTTGATTTTCTTGTGGTTTTGAAGAGTGTTATACACGTAGGCTTTATCTAGAGTGTTTGGAAGTGTGTGGTATCCTTAATTGCGTGAAATTTGGAAAAAAAATATTGTCCCTTAAAATGATGAAATAACTAAAGCAATATCTCTATTCGCTTTTATTAACCTAACCAAGCCCTGTTTTCTTATCAAAACAAACATCATCCAAGAACTGCTTTCTACCAAAAATGTCCGCATTGCTCCCGTGGAAATGCACATAGCAACAGTTCGCGTCAGCTGTGGCGGAGTTAGCCGAGCGCTGGCGGAGATAGCCGAGCGGGTACGATTGATTGGCCGATACCCTGTGAAAGTACTGTTTACTTCTGAAGCTAGTAAAGAACTAAATTCGATGATTTATTTACTTTACATGATTTTTTTATTATTTACACACAGTTTCATAATTTCGGACTGACATAATAGAACAGTTTCTATAGAGTTACACAATGTAGATGTGTGTGTGTGTTGTGTAGGTCTCTTTGTTGAAAATCAGAAATAGAAAAGAGTTCATATTGTATGAGGTTTGTATCGTTTCAGTTTGGCTGTATACAGTAATACCTACCTTTATGAATAATGAATGAGAAAGGTTTTATTGTAACTTGCAAGTTATAAATTAACGACGGATAGGTACCTATAGGTAGGTGGGTAGATACGTTGTACGACTTGTAGGTACTACTTACCTACCTACCTACCTAGTTATTTTCTTAATAGCCGAGTAGTCAGGTTAGGTAGGTAGCTACTTACCCATTATCATGATTAATAACAGTAAACTTGTCATACCTACACCAAACCAGAGGCATACACTGCCTCCCGAATTTTCTAACCTCATTAAAAATATCTAATTGGTATCTATACAAAATTGGAAACTTTCCTTCGTAAAAAAACTTCTGTTTCGCAATGAATTAGTCCATTATAAATGATAGTCTAGGAGACAGGATTCAAATCTTTAACTTTATGTCATTTGGATTAAACAGGTACCTACTACCGTTTTTATACGATCTAGAGAATGATTGAGTCCTCCTGATGATCAGACAGGCTTCCAAGGTAACGAAGGGATAGGAGAGGGTGCATTTGTATGCAAAGTCGATGGAGGGACAGATTCACAGTAGAGATTCACTCTTTGTTAGGGAGGGTCTGACGTCACGTTTTTGTACTTTTTGTAGAGTGACTTTGTGACTTATTTACTTTCATGTCCGTTTGTGATGCCAAAGAGAATTAGAAAATTAATTAGAAGCAATGAATCTTTTATCGATGTAGTGATTTAATATATTTATGTTTTTGCAGAAGTCTCATTTGCAGACTAAACCCACAAGAGGGGTTATTTTCGTATTTTTAAGAACGTTCACAATCTAATCTCTCATAAATACCTCTAATTTCCGTTTATTTTTGACAAGTTTTTGACTATGATGGTCGCTGAGATGAGATTGCGACTAGATTTTGAACGTTTTGCCGTCAGTTTTTTATTTGTCAAGCATAAGGTGATTGAAATAGTCTTTCTGTAAAGTTATTAAGTGAGCATTAATGAAACTAGATTTTCGAAGCTTGGAATGTATCACCACTTTCATTATGTACATTCGCTAAAAGGTTCAACACAGAAGTGAGTCTTATTCTCAAGTTAGTATAAACAGAAGTGTATACATATACTTACGCAGAAAGCCTGTAATAAACAGTAGCTTCCCTTGGAACCTGTTCAGGGCATGGTGCTTGCACTTGCGCCCGCGCCGCCGCCGGTAGCCTGCGGGACGACCGGACCACGCGATTGGATATAAGTAGGTATATACGCTATTACTAAGTATGTATAGCTCTTTTGTTGTGATAGTTTTTTTTACAAAAGTGACTGTTTTTCTTTTCACTTTACAAAATAGTGTTCTAGGTTTTTGCAAGCTTCAAAACGTTTACCGATGAATATGAAAATCTGCTAAATCAACAATCGGTCACATACGCAAGCTTCCATCTTTTTTTAAAGATGCTGCTTCTTATCTTCTAGTCATGACGTGACCATCTTCGTTTTATGAACAAGGTATTGATGATAAGTACCTTCTTTAGTTTCCTAAATCCTACAATATTTCGTTCAAAAGCTCAAAAGAAACTTGTTCGTCTCTAAAGCCTTTTTCGAACGATCTAATCTATAGGAGTACCAGTCTGAAACCGGTTGCGTCTATACGCTGCACGTATGCCCGGTAGCTACTGCCTGCCTCGCAGCTCGCTGTGCGGAACGCGGAGGAGACCACAGAAACAAAGGAAATAATATTACGAGACGAATCTTTATTTACAGCATCGAGGACCTCGTTTCTACTGTTCATATATGTGTCTTGTCTTGTTAAAATGACATTGCTGCACAATTATAAATTGTGTTTTTGAAAAGTGTGTCTTTGACAATCAACAGACCGTCTATGTGCTCTAATTGCTAGCCATTGTGGTGATGCTATTCGATTATAGAGGTTTCAATTTCAATAGCACGGCTGTCGGTGTATGTAAACTCATAGGCCAGAACGTTTAAAACAAAGAGAGGAAGGCAAATTGAAAAAAAATTCAGCAACGATTCCTGCGTTAGATAAAGCTTTACAAATTAAAAGCCCTAAATCACAGTGCATTGTTCTCAAAATTAACTGGAACGACTTTCACTCGCCATTAAAACAATAGGTAGCGAAACCGAATAGAAAACACCATAAAACATGGAACCGACAGCCCATACGGACCATACGGTTCATAAACACGAGATGAGAAACAACACTATTAACATAGCCATAGGCTAACAGTGGTACACTCTTACGCCCACTCAGTTCTTCTCAAGTTGGTGCCGCACCTTCATCTATGCATGAGGATGTTGCTTTATGAGCTCATGATTGAAAGAAAACAAGCTAAAGGTATCTCTGAATTTTCTTAACCAATGGGTTTTTATAAAATCTTCAATTTCAAGTCAGACTATTAGCTATACTTCAATTGAAATCTGCCTACATAGGGCACGAACAAAACAGCAACAAGCAAAAATCCTCAAATGAATAAGTTTCTGCTCCTACATATTCACGTATAACACTGGCATGGCACGAAACATAAAAAAAATCCGACGTGCATAATAAACAAGTCACCCAAATAATTGAAGCACATGAGTATAGATAAAATACAGGCTCCACTGCGTTACCGTATATCAAATCAAATCAAATCAAATCAAATCAAAATATTTTTATTTCACATAAACCAACATGGGCACTTATGAAACGTCAGAAGCTAGGTGCACGGTTCCAATTGGTCGTTTCCTATGGAGAAGAACCGGCAAGAAACTCCATGGTTACTCTTTTAAAAATAATTGGCTTTTACAATGTTTTCGAGTTACAGTAGGTATGGGAGGACAGCGTAGGCCTGTCAACAAGTACCAGGTACTTGATAAAAATAAAAAATGGTCTACAGATCTAGTCTACAAGGCTTACAAAGTCCTCACATTTACAAAATAAGGATGTATCAAAAGGATAAACAAAATATAAAAATCTACTAAAACCAAGAGATATGATTGCCATTTCAACTAAGAAAGAGGTGAAAAATTAAAATTGTCTGTATATAATGTCAAATAATAAAAAGATTATGTCATAGAAGTATGTACAAATAAAAAATAAACATCGTAATTTGAGAGCAGTTAATAGACATTTACGTAGAACTTATGCCGTCAAAGAGGTGCCAGGGAAGCCACATGTGCAGAAGGAATTATTGCCAAACTACCTTGTCTTCAACGTAGTCTTTAATCTTATAATATGCTTTTTTGATAAGGACTCGTTTGATGAGGGTTTTGAACTTTCCATCGCTAAGTTCTGTAACCGACTTTGGCAACTTGTTATAAAAACGGATGCTGTTTACAAGAAATGACTTGCTAGTTTTAGTTAGTCTAAATTTAGGTATCACAATTTCATTTTTACTGCGTGTATTTATATTATGGAAATCGCTTCTTATTTTGAAAAGTCCTAAGTTTTTGCGAACATACAAAATACTTTCTAAAATGTAAAGAGAAGGCAGAGTTAGTATATCAATTTCTTTAAATTTGTTTCTAAGAGACTCGCGAGGACCCATTTTATATATTGCGCGGATTGCCCTCTTTTGTAAAATGAAAATTGAATCTACGTCAGCTGCCGATCCCCACAGCAGAACACCATAAGACATAATACTGTGGAAATATGCAAAGTATACTAACCTAGCTGTGGCTATATCTGTCAACTGCCTTATTTTTCTTACTGCATATGCAGCTGAACTTAATCTACCTGAAAGAGCTCTAATGTGTGCGCCCCATTGTAATTTTGAATCTAAAGTAATTCCCAGAAATACAGTTTCCGTAATAGCATCTAGTTTTTTGCCATCAAGTTTTAAATTCAGATCCACTTGAGGTACATTTGGTAATGAGAACTTAAGACATTTAGTTTTGTTCGCATTAAGTAAAATAACTCTTTGGAACCACAAAAAGTATGTAAGCACGGCCCTGTTATCTGACTGGTCCCCATAAAAGTTTATGGTGTATATTCAACCCACGTTCGGACGGGGCCGGCCAGAGAGCGATGGTAAATAAAATAAATCTCACATTCTATGCGGTAAAGGGTTTCACTATTGTCTTTGTGTCATTGTCTCGGAGACAGTATTATTATTGTGTTACGGCATGTTGGCAATCATGATTAGATTTCATTAGAATAATGTGCGATGGCTTTGCTTGGATTCAGTTTCAGAGAAACTGTTTTGTGCAGACGTTCGTAATAGTAGCATTAGGTAGTAGGTATTATTGGATTGCCAACGCACAAAGAAAAAGATGTTGATCGCGTTTAGTAAATAACGAAAATTTTGCACAAGCAATACTAATAACGAAGAATAATAAACACATTATACATGACAGCGCAGTAAAAACATAAAAGTAAATAGTTGTTTTATTTGCCGCATTTGAAATTACGACATCCATTTTACCTTGATAAATTACCCGTAAGTACCTAATAATAAAACTATCTGTATTTTATTAATATGGATGAAAGAAAACGACGATAATGATTAATTTACGTTATTGGTATTATGTTTTATAATGCCTTTTCTTATAGGTCTATGTTGATCAGCTTCTCTACCGTATGTAAGGTCTGCTGTAAGAACAATAACGAGGACAGAACAATGAGTTTAACAATAATTCTAATTATTGCAATTTAAACCAGTGTGTTGAGGTCGAGGAAGGCTTGTAATGTCTTCTATTGACATCGGGAACTTATAAGTTATCGTCACCTACTCGCCCCTTCGGGTAATACAGGGCCCACATAAAAAAACCATTATTCCTGTGGCCAAGGACTGCTCTAACTTTCGCAGTATGTTAATATGAAACCACTTCCCGTGGCCACTTACCATCTTTTGACACAAAAAGTAAGCCTCAGTATGTGTATGCTTTCTGTCTTTTGAAGAGCTCAACAGAAATACATTTTGTTGCTGCAAATGAACGTCGCTTTTCATTTTGGCAACACATGTTCAATTTTGAACACAATCGACTAAAATTAGGACAACCGCAACAGTGTTATTTTTTGCATTGAAAATATGTTTTGTCTGAACTTTGGATATTGTGCAAAAGTATCACACTAATATTATAAAAGCAAAAGTTTGTGAGTGTGTGTGTGTGAGGGTGTGTTTGTTACTTCTTCACGCTCAAACGGCTGGACCAATTTTGATAACATTTTGTATGGAGGTAGCTGACACCCTGGTGACCCTGGATTAATACGTAGGCTACTTTTTATCCCGATATTATCAAGGGATCGACATTTACGCGGGTGAAACTCAAAACATTTATTTCAATTAAACCATTTACAGGCATTTTTGAACTGTCAAGAAGTCGGTCAGTCAGAAAATATGAAGCTATGGAGAAGAACGGGCAAGAAACTCCATGGACACACTTTTAAATTAAATATTTTTACAAAAATATTAGTTACATCATTTACCGCGGGGCGCAGCTAGTTTTAAATATACCTACTTGCTTATTAAACTCATTTTCATAACTTATGTAGTCCTTTTTGTACCGAATCGAATGAATATGTAACTAATCGCACCATTGATGAAAACGTATTATTACTGGGCAGTTGCCTGACTCCCAAACTACAATCACCCTATGATTTCGTCATCTATCTCCGAGCTGCAGCGACAGTCAATTATGACCTTTAAGCCTATCGTCATACAGTTCACGCAAGTAATTGCATCTCCTGCCTTGCAGGGGTGCTGGGGCTATGATTACGTCATAATTTTGCCCCTTTTTTAGGGAAGAGAGAGGGATGTATTCGCAGATATAGGTGTCTCGCTCTAAACATGGAAAAGTACTGAAGTTCTTTGTTCGTGACGGGTTCGAAGTCAGGTTTTTTGAGGAATGGATTAAGTTGCGTCACACACATTATGATTGTTGATATTCCTTTGTTGTGATGCAGAACTTTCATCTTGGAGAGTAGGTACTTTATTGTTATCAAAAATACCCTAAAAGTAAGCTGGTTTTAGATTATGGTGATTATATTACACATGGGTTTGTCGTAAAGTGTCCCATGAACAAAGAACATAATGTACCTAATCAATATTCCTTGTAATTTTCTTGTACAAGCCCTTGCCTTTTGATGTAACGTATGGGACAGATATCGACACGCCTAGATTTTATTGAATTTGTCCGAGATATTTATAGAGAATCATTGACGATGGAAGATGGCGATAAAGATGGGTGTTCACAGCTGTTTGTGTGTGTGGGCCGTGTGGGGCGGTTTGTAATAGAATGTGTGTGAGGTGGTACATTGAGGAAGCGGCCCGCTGTGGGGGACAACGTGCTGGCTATAGTAGTTGCTATGCACACTTGAGTACCTACTGTATGTGTTAGAACAGAACCTAGCATTGCATAAACATGTAAGCTGTCACGCCCTTTGTACCTGGAGGCTTTTATTTAGGTAGTAAGTTTTTATTTACATTTTTAATTTTGTTTTTTTTTTGCTTGAGTAGGTACCTACCTACATACTTATAGATTTTATTGTATTTGTTAGTATATTGGCGTGGCTAGCTAACATATATGGCAAATAATTTAATGTAATGTTCTGTGTCCTGTAATATTAATTACTTTGCATACCTAGCAGTATACAATACGATCAAGTATTTTCTAAATGAATGGACAGCTGTGCTGCTGGGGAGCTTGTTGCGCCACTTCTCGCCAGTTAAAGCACTAGGAAGTGGTGAAGTGAAGGGTGAGTGTTTTGGGGGACTGTCTTTTGTAATTTTGACGTTCGAAAAATGGTCATTCTCAGCCTAGTTTGTATAATTGACTTTTGATTTTGATTGTCATTTTCAGCTCAAATCAGGAAAAAAAGTCTACAGTCCAGTGTTCACATAGCTTCAGAACTTTGAATCGGGATGTTAAACTAGCGCTATTCTGTTTCTAAATTAAATTAATGATACAACTACTTACATCAAAGAAGTGCTCTTCCAGACATAAACAAGTACAATATCTGAGGTCACAAGTTCGATACCCGAGCGAATCAAAGTGGTTTTCAAACAATTCCAGCTTATCTACGGGTCGATCAGTAATTGTTTCTGTGGTAAGATTAATAGCGTTGTGTTTCGGTTCGGAAGACCCCGGATCTACGGGGTCTACCGGGTCCATGGGGCCCCGGGTGTACCGGAGGTGGTGATTGATAAGCCGAGGAGCAAAGCGTTACTGTGAAGAGACCGGTCATGCGAGTACACTTTGACTAGGATCCTGGGACCTTTGCTAGTTATATGGTCGTTACCCTGTTACAGTTGTACAGTCGACAGCACGTCTGTGTAACATTTGACATTGACATATTGAATCGAAGTTCGAGTGCTGCTCAAGTTATCGAATATAAGTACCTATTCGAAGCATTTGAGTGTTTTGTATTTTTAGACCCAGTTTTTAATGATTGCAAGTTATTTTTGATAATTAAAATGTTTGTTCATAATCGTTAGATGTAGGATAGGTACCTACATTTTGAACTTACCTACTTCTAATGATACATGAAAAGTCATCAAACATTTAATTAAGTATCTGCAATAATTAAGACATGCATAACCATTTTACCTTTCAATGTTTCAACAGTGCGAAAGTAAATTTTGACAAAATAAAACTAGGTAGACTAAAGTAAATAATTCACGACTAAAATGACTATAACTCTCGGGAATCGAATCCGTTTATAAAGAACGTTCAATAAAACACAAGTAAAACAACAGCATTAGGGTAATCAATACTTATTTATTATTCGTTAACAGCAAATCTTAATAATTAATTAAAGTACTTATATCACAATTATCAAAAAAGTTTCTCATTATCAAAAGAACGTAACTAAGTTTATTCAACAATATTTAAAATTTTGAACGATAAACATTTTCTGTTTTTGTGTTGTAGGTATGTCTAGAGGAACGTTCTCTAGTTATTAGCCGACTGCGCGACAGCAAAGACAGGGTTATTTTACTAATAAATCAAAATTCATAGTATAGGGAGTGTTGGTGCTGATGTGCACCTCACAGAAGCACGTGGTGCAGTAGGCGGGCGAGCCCTCGCACGCGGCGCACTCGTACAGCGTGGCCGTGCGCCGCTTCCTGCGCCGGCATGGCTTGCACTCCTTCCTCAGCACTTCGTTCACGATCCTCACAGTGCCGTCCTTCTCCTTCTTCTCCCGCAGCCTGGTCCTCGTGATCTTTGTCAGCGCGTGGTTCAATGCCAGCGGCAGCGGCGGCTCGTACATGGGCGGCGTCGGCTGCGGCGGCGGCAGCATAGCTTTCAACACCGCCAACCTGTACTCGTAATAACCCATCTTTTTCTTATTACCAGAATAGTTGTTAAACAAATGAAAGGCATTGCTCATGTATATCTGAAGAGCGTATATGAACACCTTCTTGTACCAGCGCATCCGCTTCCTGCTGCACGGCATGTAGGACATCAGCTGGTCCTGCAACTCGGTGGCAGTCATAAACTTCGTGAAGTGTGCGAGAGCCTTAGGTCTGTGGTGTAGTGTGCCATTCCTTTCTATAACTTGATGAAGTTGGTCTTTAAATTCCGTTGTTATATAAATAATAGATTTATGGCCTCGCCATTTCCCAATATGCACACCGTTTGAGAAAAAAGATTTGTTCGTCAGTACTTGTACATCCCTAAATGGATTATGTCTGGTCTTTTTGTTTAAAGTTCCAGTGCAGTACGTCTGGTTCTCCAGTAGTGTGAGTGCCAGTTTGTACGAGCTGTAGTATCTATCCATGTACACGGAGTGCCCTCTACCCAGTTTGTCCTCTAAGAGATCCTCAACAATTTTTCCTGTCGTGACTCTGTAGATGTTATCGGTACTCTGTCCCGCATACACCTGAAATTTCACCACTATGCCGTTGGGTTCCGCAAGCTTGAACAGGTTGACAGCATTCCTGTGTCGCCGGTGGTCGGTGTACTCCTGGCGCACCAGGCGACCGTGCCAAAACACCATGGACTTGGCGATGAGGAGCTCCTTTCCTGGATAATATATTTCCTTCATTTTATCATTAAAATTTTTGATTATAGGTCTTATTTTGGCAGTATTGTCTTTCTCATGCTCGTGAGTATCGGGATCCAATGATCCGAAATTTAGACAATTTAATATCAACATGAAGCGATTTCGTGTCATAAATCTAGAGAAACAATTGAAATTAAATAGATAGTCTCCTTTCCAGTAGTCACCGAGTCTGTTGGTCCGGATGGTGCCCGTGTGGATGAGGAGCGCCAGGAACGTGATCAGTTCCTCTCGCGTCACATCTTTCCAAGCCCTAAACCTAGATGTAGGAGCTAATTTTTTTTTGTTTAAGATATTTGTACCATATTTATTTGTTTCGTTTGCTATCGTATCTAATATTTGGTCATTCAGGAGCCAGCGGAAGGTATCGTAAGGTACTTTAGGCGGTGGTAATAGTAATTCCCTTTTCTTAGTAAATTTAAGTTTTTTTATTGATGATTCATCAGACCATTTTGGTCGATTTTCATTACCAACGTTATCACAGTCGAGTTTCCGATCATCTTCAGGTCCAGTGCATAGCGGGTCATCGTCACTGATGTATTCACATTCGAAGTCACTCTCGCTGTCGTCACCGTACTCCATGTCACTCTCTGCTGAGAACGCGTCGTCATCGCTGCTCATAATTTCCATGCTCTCATTATTTTCTAATCGCAGACGATGTTTTGGTCTTTTGACTTTTAATTTTGTCTCTACCTTCATGCGTTTATTTGGTGGAGGACTTGAAGAACTATGAGGATCCGTGGCTGGCTGCTCCACATTCGAAGGGCCTTCCTGGTGCTCTGAAACAGCAGTCCATTCCCATTGAGTCGGTAATTCCATCTTAAAATCCGATTCACCATCTTCATGCTCCACTTTAATAATTTTGAATGGTACCGGATCGCCAACTTCAGAAAATTCAAGTTTAATCGCATCACTATCCACGTTGAAGCCCTCTGGTTCAATTTCAAACGAGTTTGGATTTTCTGTTTTGACCTCCGTACTATCCATAGTTTCCATTCTACAAGTAACGCACACAACTTCAATACAATAGTTCTGTGATAACGCGAGAGCGCCGACGTTCGTGTTGTTGGACGCGTGGCGCGGGAGGCGCGTGAGGTGCGCGCGCGGTGCGGGGCGGTAACACGTCAGCGCGTTGCGGCGGGCGCGGCAGACTGAGGGAGGTGTGCGGTACACGGCGTGGCGCGTCGGGCGGCGGCGGGCTGGCGCCCCGGCGCGGCGGCCGGCGGCGGCGGCTCTCTTCACACAAACATGCACACTAGAAACGACTACATAAACGATTGTATATACGTAATGCACACAAAATAAGTTGCCATCGTATACATATTTGCCCTTCAATCACAGTTCGGCTAGGCCTGGTTGCACCACAAATCACTAAACGTATTTGAAACATAATTCTGTCCCTGTCGTCATCAAACGATTGACAGAAACAGAACGACGGTTTAATTACGTTTTGTATAAACTCGAGAGGGCGAGCAATTTCAGTTTAGACGGACTTAGTATTATGTAAGTACCTAGGTATGTGAGTGAGCGCGACGGCAGCGTTGCCGAGGCTAGTTTACATAGTACTCACTACTTACATACAAATACATCGATACATCGTTTCATTATGCTACATGCGTAACCATACAGTGTCGTGGGTCGTGGTCGTGACTATGGTGGACAAGTGGACCGCTGCAGATAAAATTACTTTTGTGTATAATGCTCAGTCATATAATCAGTAAGTAATACTAATAAGTAGGTACCTACCTACTTACTTAATAACAGGTAATGAATTGAAACTCTCATTGTAAAAGTGACCGCTGTTATCACGGTATGGTACCTACCTAATTAATTAGATAAGTATGTACCTCATTTCATAGAACAGATATAACAACAAACAAGTTTAAAAACCAACTGACACGATCATTGCTTGGCAAAACATTACTAGACATCTATTGCAGCACGAAAATTGTTAATAAGTAGGTAGAGGAAAGAAACCAAAAGAAAAAAAAAAATTAAGACATATTAACGGTACAAAGCGGGTATGTGGTCCAATGTGACTAGTTCAATTCATACGTGTGAGTTCATCTTGGACACTACTGACGGTGAAGGAAATACATCGTGAGGAAACCCTGGACTTATCCAGACCAATGTTATAAATTCGAAAGTAACTCTGTTTGTCCACATAATGTTACCTTTTCACGCCTAAACCAGTGGATTTCAATAAAGTAATAGATGGCCTCCTGGGCCCTGGGGAAGGACTGGAGGACATAGGACACACACTTCTTGTGCCGGTAGCACGTTCCCGTGGGATTTTATTTATTTATTTTATTAAAATGGTTTAAAACCAATTACAGAAATTAAATACAAACAAAAAAGACACACAAAAGAAACACATAAAAGATTAATGCCCGGTTTCTGAGGAATTCTTGAACGGAGCTTAAACTTTCAATAGCTATTTATTTGACATACCTAATTAATTCCTTCCTTATGCTCGGTTTTTGAGGTTCTCAGATAAACCCTCGATAATAATTCACTCGACTTTAAAAAAAAAAACTTCCTTAATGACGTGTTCAGAAACACGATATCGAACCAATAATCACTATCGAAAGGATAAACTCCGTTTAAAAACCTCAGAAACTGGGCATAAATCATCAATTAAAAAAAAGTTAACAACACTTTCATACATCCCTCTCACCACAGAACAGTTAAAATGTATCTGTTCTGTGCCGCTCACAGTACTTCTGACATGCCGACAAAGTCTTCGTCCATTCGTCCGCAAACAGATCGTTTGTTGGATTAGAGTCCAAGAGATCATTAAGTGCGGCCAGAGTACGTGGTACTGGGGGGGACTTAGCACGCGCAACTGTGCGACATGAAGGCACAGCAAACAGCCTGTGCTTTCTGCCGCGGCAGTACCGTAGTTGTCTGGCACAAAGAAGCGAGCCAGCACAGTATGTATTGTATGTAGATCAGGCGCGGCATTATTGCCGACATCCACGCGGGCGCAGCCGCGGGCAGAAAGAAGCTAGTACTTTTAATATAACTGTGAGATCGCCAACCTGTCTTGAGCACGCGCGGTGATGCTCGTGCCTTCATTCTATGAGAAGAGGCCTTTAGTTTGCCCAGCAGTGGGACAGTAGGAGGCCGGCATTATTATTATGTGTCTGGAATTAAAATGCAATAGTTAATCCTGATGTGTCTACCTACGTTAGGTACAGTAAGTATCATTGTTATGGTGTTGCTACACAGGCACACGGCCTACGGATAGTGTGGCGACAATCGCCGGAAACAGAGCAGCTCCTACCTGGCACCTGTACCTATACAGAGCAGCTCCTGCCTGGCACCTGTACCTATACAGAGCAGCTCCTACCTGGCACCTGTACCTATACAGAGCAGCTCCTACCTGGCACCTGTACCTATACAGAGCAGCTCTTACCTGGCACCTGTACCTATACAGAGCAGCTCTTACCTGGCACCTGTACCTATACAGAGCAGCTCCTACCTGGCACCTGCACCTATACAGGTAGTTGCTGCACCATTCAGTCAGAGCAGCACTCTAATTGCGTAACACACTATCAATCTCAATCTGAATCATTTTGAAGGATATTTCTAATCCATTGCTTCATAATATTGTTCGAAAAATGTGTCTGCTCAACAAAGTAAACAACGTAGGTAATGGATGTTATAGAAATGTCAAAGTAAATAACGTAGGTAATGGATGTTATAGAAATGTCAAAAGTAAATAACGTAGGTAATGGATGTTATAGAAATGTCAAAAGTAAATAACGTAGGTAATGGATGTTATAGAAATGTCAAAAGTAAATAACGTAGGTAATGGATGTTATAGAAATGTCAAAAGTAAATAACGTAGGTAATGGATGTTATAGAAATGTCAAAAGTAAATAACGTAGGTAATGGATGTTATAGAAATGTCAAAAGTCAATAACGTAGGTAATGGATGTTATAGAAATGTCAAAAGTCAATAACGTAGGTAATGGATGTTATAGAAATGTCAAAATGAAATAACGTAGGTAATGGATGTTATAGAAATGTCAAAAGTAAATAACGTAGGTAATGGATATTATAGAAATGTCAAAAGTAAATAACGTAGGTAATGGATGTTATAGAAATGTCAAAAGTAAATAACGTAGGTAATGGATGTTATAGAAATGTCAAAAGTAAATAACGTAGGTAATGGATGTTATAGAAATGTCAAAATGAAATAACGTAGGTAATGGATGTTATAGAAATGTCAAAAGTAAATAACGTAGGTAATGGATGTTATAGAAATGTCAAAAGTAAATAACGTAGGTAAAGGATGTTATAGAAATGTCAAAAGTAAATAACGTAGGTAATGGATGTTATAGAAATGTCAAAATGAAATAACGTAGTTAATGGATGTTATAGAAATGTCAAAAGTAAATAACGTAGGTAATGGATGTTATATGTAGAAATGTCAAAATGAAATAACGTAGGTAATGGATGTTATAGAAATGTCAAAAGTAAATAACGTAGGTAATGGATGTTATAGAAATGTCAAAAGTAAATAACGTAGGTAATGGATGTTATAGAAATGTCAAAAGTAAATAACGTAGGTAATGGATGTTATAGAAATGTCAAAATGAAAGCAATTGCTTCTGATAGTGTGTGACGCAATACCGCAAATTGAGCTACGAAAGCTAGGGTTTCATAAAAGAGCGGCGGCCGCCACATAACGGCCGCGGTGACGGCTGTCATGAAAATGACGGCGGCGGAGTTTGACCTAAACGCTCCCTAGCAAAACACATTAACTTCCTTTCATAGATGTCATGTTTTAATAACGTTATTTGTCGGTAAATTTCAGACGCTATGTGGCGGCCACCGCTCTTCTACGAAACCATTCTAATCTTTAACAGAACTCTGCAGAACATAGGATCATGTGTGTGTGACCTGCGGCGCAGTGGTTAGCGATTGACTCCGGCATTACTTACAAGTAAGGAGTCCGGTTCGATTCCCTAACAGGGATCAACATGTTAATGATAGACAGAATTCGTTTCGAGTTTTATGTAAATAACATTGGTAAACCTAATGTGGCACAAATACATTATTATTAAGTAATATTAAAAATAAAACATTAAGAAGTTTATCATAACACTTACCTACCTGTACTATCCATACCCATTCAGAAAATAATTATGATGAATACCTAATTAGGTAATTGTGTACTTATTGATTGTTAATAAATGTTAATAACAGCCACACGGGACGCTCGATCAGGTTAAGAATAGAATACTCTTTATTATGTACACCATATAAATGACAGTCATAAATAATATAGAAACTTTACAAAGGGTGACACAATGGGCGGTCTTATCGCGCTTGCTGCGCTTGGTCCGGAGATGGGACCATGGATGGATCATCTTCACATACCAAGACCCCCTAGCTCCGTGCCTCGGAAAGCACGTTAAGCCGTTGATCCCGACTGTTATTCGTGGATCTTTGACAGTCGTTGTTGAAGTCTGACAACCAGTCTTACCAAGGGGTATCGTGTTACCCAGTAACTGGGTTGTGGAGGTCAGATAGGCAGCCTCTCCATGTAAAATAATGGTACTCAGCAGAACCCCGTTAGACTGGAAGCCGACCCCAACATAGTTGGGAAAAGGCTAAGGCAGATAATGATAATAATGTTCTAAATGATCATTAGCATACAATAATCGCCACGCTCGGCAAATTTATTTGTATCTAATGCATAAATTGTATAAGGATGTTTAATACCGGATACTTTATTGTACACACGACGCCACATCAAGCTATACATTTCCAATTTATAGCTGACCTTGCATTGTATTGGCTTTCCTTACAAACTGGAAATGAATAGCTTATTACATCTCGTTTACATTATTTTCAAGAGTTTTTGTCATAAGATGATTACAAATCCGCTAGGTATTAGGTATATAAAACGAGGTGTAAAGAAAATTACAGAACTCTATTAAAGTCACACAGTTAGTAAAAAATATACAACAAGTATTAGGAGTGAAGTGATTCATTATGTCTGTACTTGGGTACCTTCTGCTTTTTCAATCAATGTCAGCTCTATTCTTATGTAAATTGCATTATTTTTCCTGATGCAACTCATTGAAATCTGTCAAAAAAGTAAAAGCCGGCTGAAGATGGCGTTAGTATTATATTATCTGTGCTCAGGCACCTTCACAACCTGCCTACCCACTCGACGAGGCACGGAACGCCAGTAGCCACAAAAAGGACCAAATCGTCTCATGTTACACGTGTTATCATCTGCCCAGAAATAGAAACGAGTAAACACTTATCATGACTTAACCCATTTTTTTGCCAAGTTGGTTAAACATAAAATATCTTCACTTTTTTCTCGTCGTTTTGGATCTCTGAAAGTGTACCTGCACATCAGTGCTCTCATGCATTTGAAAATATTGATAAGGTATATAAAACCTTACCTTGTAAGACTTAAAATCTAGTTTAGACTGGAAATGGTCTTCATGAAATTGACATTGAATTCGATGAATTGAAAAGCAATAACAATTAAAACACAACCTTACTCACTAGTCATAAAGTCCAAATTCTTCTGCACCAATAATTCCTTCATACATCAAAGAAATATACGTCCTACTCCTGACTAAATAAGGTAGCTTTTCGAACAGTTTATAGTCTTCTAAAGTAGGGCTAGCTTACAAGGGCGAGGCAGGGGCTCGGGTTGCTATGCAAACGCTTGGTTTGTTCCACTTGCGACTGTCATTGCGACATGACCTTCTTTTATTTTTAATTTAAAATAGTGTCTACCACAAAGAAAGCGACGGTGGATTGATTGTTGTTGTATTATAATTTGCTTTACATTTACAACGATGAGTAAGAAATGTTAATTCTGTGTTAAATTGAACATCACACAACATCACGCTTGTAATCTCCGAAGGGTTAGGCAGAGGTGTGCCTATAGCAACACCCACATTTCGCCAGTTATGTTAAGTCCCATGTAATAGACGGCGAGCCTATTGCCATCAACTGGGCACGAATTCAGACTCCGGGCTGCTACTGAGAAACTCCTGATGGAATAGGTCCATAATAAATAAAGAAAGAAAAAGAAAAATGGTTAATAACACTTTACCCGACCTGGAAATTGCACAGGACCTCATGCTCAGGAGTAGCGCTTGCAACTAGACCAACAGGCAATCAAGCTGAATTAAAGTTATAAATAAATCTCTGATACTACCGAACTTGATTTTGTTTGTGATATTATTGACTAAAACAGGTTTAGGTGCATCTTGGAATACCTATAAATAAAACTGTGAGGGTCATCCTCACAGTTT
Source organism: Hydraecia micacea (assembly GCA_914767645.1). NCBI lineage: Eukaryota > Metazoa > Arthropoda > Insecta > Lepidoptera > Noctuidae > Hydraecia > Hydraecia micacea. The sequence goes on along the minus strand of OU611794.1, from coordinate 16,933,575 downwards.
TTAAGCTATTGCATAGCTTTTATCTTGGGCTTTGAGCGCGGCGACCGAATGAAGAAATTCCGTAACGAAAATAAACCTAAGCATCGTCTAACGTCGTATCAGTTCGGCAGACTTCGGCACGGTATTTGTGTGCGTTGCTATGCAATAGCTTTACCGCGGCAGTCCCCGAGTACCACAGGTATTTTAATTTAGCGGACGTTCAAAAGAGGAAGGAGTACTTTTTACCTGTAAAAGGTCACCTCAATAAGCTTCGAGTAAGTCGAATAGAGTTTGCGGGACAAACGTGGCCAGAAATCTTTACAGATTCCAGTTTTTTTATTTGGGGCCTGAACATCGAACAATAATACAGTTTGGATGAAAAAAGGCGAGGTCTTTGCCCACCAGTAGTACACAATGCAGGCTATCAAAAAAAAGATAGGCCATTTATGTTTTCGAGTGGCAAGCGGAGTACACCGCTGTTGAATCTGTGAGCGACGAGCGACGGGGGCAAATGAGATGACAGCCGCCGGCGCAGCGCTGATTAAAAACTGACAACAAACACACATTGTCGGTACTTGTGTTACATAATGAGCTCGTGACGTCATCTAATATGGCCGCTGGTTGGGAGCTGGACATTAGACGAAAACTAGTTATTAAGGTAAGTAGATGATTCTTATTGTTATCAAACAAGATATTACAGAAATTGGTTAACGATTAGGTAAGTTAAAAGTATCTAAAAAGTTGTCATAATGTTGCTATCCGAGCTACGGTAACGGGTGAAATTGGAACTCACGATCTTTCGATCCCCATTTCCACATCTCAACCGTTGGATTATTGACGCTTCATCATCAACAATACAAAAATTGTGGTATGTACTGTATGTAGACGAGCAACAGCGTAGTACACCAGTGATCACAGGTCGACTCCTGGTTATGTGCCTAAGTTGTTTTACAAAGATTTCAAGTTCAACATAAAAATAAAAAATAGTCAAGTACAAAATGTTCACCATCTGATAGCAATGTCGAAAAACAAGTCATTTATTTGGTATCTGTATTGTACCTATCTGTTTAGTTAAGAGTAGGTATTAGTGGGACCTTGTCGATCAATGTCATTGTCTGTAGATAGGCAAATAGGCCAGTAGGTAAACAGGTACTTATCTGTATACCTACCCAACACTGTTGTTTACCTATGATGTTCTTTAGTTTCTTCCACTTGATAGCCTTTGTGCTGATGTGTGTGTAAATCGATGCATTGATTTTAAAAACTAATTAAATAAAAGGCTTAAAATTATTCTTTATTAGTAGTTTTGAAATGAATTAAGTAAGTACTTACTTGAGTAAGTATTTTCTTTTCGTTATCCAAATGTTTTTTTTTTGTATCATGTTTGCTTCATTTAAAAGGTTTTATCTTTCAACACATTGCTTTCATCATTCCCTTTTACGTCGCTGAGCTTCTAAGAAAACATAACTCTCCTGGCCTCGCCCCCATTTCCTTTGCTCCTTATTTCCATCGCTCTGATCCTCTCGATAAGATGCCTCCTAACTGTACTTGTTTATGTCGTTAACGAAAACTTTGAACCAATAACATTTGCATAAAAACAGCTTAAAACTGTTCAATACCAACAATGGCCGCTTGGTCCTTCGAGCCGTCACGACTAGGGAACTCCTCGGGGTTGTGTGGCAGGGAAGTAGAAAGTATTGGGTGACTGCAATCTGTCTTGAAATATTTTGACGAGACAATATAGAAAGAGAATTTTGTAACGCAATTGAGATATTTGAGTAAAGTTTAGGGTGAAAAGAAAAAATTAAATACATTGTAAAGTGAGTAGAGAGAAACTACTTAGCTTAGACTTTTAACATAAACCTTAAAATAGGTATGCTCGGCAGTTCCTAACCCCACCCCCACATACATAAAAACATTGTTCTTTACGAAGTACAGTGATTACGTAATGACCTCCCCTGATCCGCTAATGTGTCTCCAAGTGACGAGGGGACTTGGGAGGATTATTTATAATGAGTTCAGGCTTACCGTCAGATTTAGAGTTGGGAGTACCGTTATTTTAGTTCTCAAAGATATCTCCGTAATTATATCCCTTTGTAAAGTGTCCTGGATCCCAAAGGGCGTGCCTATTCTCTGAGAATTTTGGCCTGAATTTGTTATGAGGGGAGCCATTATATTAAACTACCGCGACTGGCTATTTTAGGAATCTCAATCACTTCACTTGATCAAACCATTGCTAGTCGCACTACGTGAGTTGTTTAGACGACTTGCTCACCCTGTTAACATAATAATCCTTGAAAAGATACAAGAGAATATAATATTCCACTAACAAGTGAATTTTTCTTTGTCACAAATTGGTTACGTGTAAAAGCCAGCCTCATATTTCCAGTGGATATATTTTGGTCTCGTGTTACCTTCGTTTCTCCTCTGCGGCGAAGTGGGACGCGGATCGATACCACAGCTGACTGTAGGTAGCTACTGATGTACCCTGGAGCGGCGTATAGCACCTAGCTGCTAGTTTGATAGTCTGCTAGTCACTTTGAAACTAAGGACTTTTACTTAACATTGCAGATAGATTTTATATCTATTTTAACAAGCTTTTATTAAAACGTGCAGTAACAATGGAATATTATAATGATGTAGACAATGTTCAGTGAATACGATCGAAATTGGGGTAGTGGTACCTATGTGAAGTTAGGGCTTGTATTGTATCTGAAGCACGGGGAGGGTTGTTTGGATAATTAACTGTAGCATTTTGGTATAAATGTCCTTTAAAAAGCCTGAATTAGTACTTTTTAAAGCACAAAGGAAATTATGCAGATACTCTGCATGAGATATTACTTTGGCTTCATAGAGGGACAATACACTTATATATAAACTACACTGGCAAATACGATGTGATCAACTCTGCTTACTCCAAAGTTGCAAGAAGGTATCCTTGTAAAGATATTAATGTATAAACACCTAAGATAAAACAATCTAAAAGCAGATTGATAAAGTAGATTTGTGTATGTATGGAAAGTTTCACCCAATTAATGTACTTACATTGAACATTATCTTTTCGATAACATGTCGATATCTGATAGCGGTAACTAAAATAGAAACAGACGACTTATGTAATAAATATATTTGTGTATGTTTATGTAGGTCATTATGTATTAGATACTCATGTATATAACCCTCTAAAAGTTTATAGTCTGTCTGTCTAGGCTAGCAATGTTCAACATTCTTATATGGGTCGCAGAGGACAACCTTTTTCAGCAAGAAAAAAATATACGTAGACATACTTAGCCAGCAGCAGTTTAGGGCCTACATGGAGTCTGGAAAACATCCTTGTTTTAAAAGTAACGCTGAAAAGACGCTGTTCCAAGTTTTTTTATCGTTTTTAATTAGCCAATTGCGTCTAGTTGTGCAAATATCGCTCATTTGGAGAAATATCGACGTAAATGTATTTTTTCCCAAATATAAGTGAAAATAATATGCCAAAGCACTTAGAAAGCGTATTTACGTTAGGAAAGCTAATACTTAAAAAAAAAGTAATAGTTATGTCGATGTTTCTCCAAATGAGCGTCATGTAGGTCTTAGTTTAAAAACAGCAACGATAGTAATGGTAAACACTGCTGACTCAACGCGTTATGTATGTGGATAGATAATCGAGGGTTTATCAGCTTCTTAACAGAGCTTCTTTTGTATATAATTCTAAGTATATGTACCGAAGCTGAGTGTCCACTCTAAAAGGTAGTACTTACCTATGTACACACCTACGCCAGTAACTAAGTAAAAACTTCTACAGATTTCTAAGCGGGTACCAACAAAGAATAGAGAGGTTTAATATTGACTTTCGGCCTTCGTAAAATGTCAGTTAGCACTACGTTTTAGCGCTAGTGATGAATCGGCAACCTTTCGGCCTGTTTGTGTCGGCGACAGCGACAGGGGTGCATTTACCGATAGGTACTCTTCACAAATATATTGTTACACAATACTGGTCCTTCGTGCTTTGTCGTTTTGGTGAAAAATGGGCCATCCCCCCTAACTGTGGGTGGTGTTAAAGGAAAATATGGGATAGTGTCATCAGTGAAAGGGCAGTTGTCTTTAGTCTAGTATCATTTTCGCTAATGATATCCGAATTTAATTACTGACTGTAATCAACTGATCACCAATCCATTTTGCTAGAATAGGAATGCAAATGTTTACCAGCTCAGTGGATATTGCCAGAAACTGTTTGAGGCTTGTAGTCATTCATTACACCGCAGTCACCGCAAACGGTTTATGCTCTGAGTTAAGGTGTGTATTTTTAAATGTGTTACAATATCCAACTTAAACCTCATCATATTGTGTAACACCCGGCAACCCGCTAAAGATTATACGGCAAAATAAAAGACTTTCAAAAGGCAATCCCCATTACTAAACTTATTAAAAAAACTGAAAAGAAGGCATACATCTTCATAACCCCATCACAAACATAATTAACCCTAAAATATCACGACGCCTTTTTCTGTTACGTTAAATTGAGCGGTCCCTTCGGCCGGTGAGGTCAGCGGCGGCTTTTGTTACCGGGGGCGATAAATTCCCTCGGTCAATAGTACCCACCCGTACCTGCCCCCGACGTTAATGTTGGTGATAGCCGCTTTGTACGGTTAGATGCTGTATTTTGGGATAAATTTGGACGTGGGATCCTATTGATTATATCCGCGTTTTGATTTCCAGGTGTATTATTTGTTGTGTTTTGTTTAGAGTTTGTTGTTGCAAAAGAAAATGTAAGTAGAATGTTATTGTAACGACGCGCCGACGTCCCAAAATAGTAAAAAAACACAACAATATGGGCAACGTTAGAAAGTATTTAAATGTTATTTCTATAACGTCGGTAAATCAACACAATAATGTAAGCCACTCAAAAAACTAAAACCGTTCGTTATACTTACCTAGTTCATGAATAGTTTTTTTATTTTTTCCTAAATTCTTTCATGAGTTCACTATTCGAAACCGTCGTTTTGCTGAATTAAGTTACCCGATACAATCTACAATCATTCGACTGAGTCCGCAAGCGGTCAATGGGTTAAATGAATGAACGGAATGAGAACATAAATTGAATTTCTCAGAATCGTAAGTTTCCTAAGATATAATGTTTCTATTGCACGCATGAGCAAGTTCTGAGTAAACCATTACTTACCTACTAGTTACTTACCGCTCCGGAAAACTTCTGAAGGTTTTTCCTTATAAATGATAGATCAGTGATCTCGAATGCCATAATTTCTCTTATTCACGGTCTGGTCGATCGGTTCAGTGATCTGATCATTCATCTTCCACAATTCGTTCATTCCCAGTATGTATATCCTTGTATTTCGGTCATATAACGTCTGTTTCGAAGTAACGAAAATCGAACAAAGGAGTTTCGCACTAGAATAGGAACCCGATGAATGGGATCAGGGAAAACTGTGCTTTAGTTTTTGCATTAGGCTGGCCGCATACGTACGGTTTCCTGATTAGGTTTCCCGATCAGGAATTCAGATTCGGAGAACCTAATTAGGAAACCGTACGTATGCGGCCAGCCTTAGAGTTACAATTTATTACTTGACACAAATGCTGACACAACTGACAAGTCAGCTGATATTCCCTCGCAAATTGCGTACTCGACCGTATATTCTATTATACCTATCTAAAGTTTATATCAAAATAAATTAAATTGCCTTTGTTGGCATGTGATCCTCCGCGATTGTCGACAATCATTACCTCTCCACGGACCGACGGGCAATTTGAATTTTCAAAAGAGTGTCCCCCAACAATTTGGACGCAAAGTGCACTAATTCGGGGCCGGTGGGGGGAGTGGGGAGGGGGGACAAACCGCGTTAACATGAATTACTGGACATTATGTACCAATGTACGTGACATTATGTAGATGATTGGATTCACTAAGGTGTAGTTCTATACCTTGGTACCTACTTATATTATATTGCTGGAATTTTCTATAGTTATAATGCACTATATTATGGTAGAATGTTCTCCTCTTTGTTATTGCTAATAATTGATTTAATCCTGTGACCGTGACGTGTTTTCCGGTTTCTAATTAAAAACATTGTTTGTCTTTTTTAACTTATTTATAAATGATGATACTAACATTCTTTATTTATAATGTTGAACATGATGAAGGTAACTCAATATGTTTTTCTAGATATTATATCTGTGAACGGATTACCTACTCGTCGTCGTAAGGTAAATAAAACTGTTAAAAATAGTTTTTGATGATTTTTAAACCTTTTTTTATAGTAAAAATACGTTTAATACAACAAAATTTTCGACACGACAATTTCAAACGACTCACGGATTTACATTTCTCAGTGACCTGCACTGTGGCTGTGGTGTGGCTACTTGAAATAAGTGGCCACATTGAAGTCAGAGCAGCTCCATTATTGTGTTTTAGTAACAAAAGGGCAGCGATGTATCCACACGTATTGATACAAAATTTAACTATTTTCGTAGTCCGCTGCGCACTGGGCACTGGGCACTGGGCACAGTGGGCAGGCAAACCAGCGACGTATATTATATCGTTTAATTAATTTATGACAATTGAGATATCTTGTATTTGAAAATTGAGGGTTTTATCATGCGCCATGTTTTTTTTTCATATTTTTTGTGTTACCGCCAAAGTGTTAATGTTTATGAACTTGGGCTACACACAGCTTGTTAGTTTAAATTGATTAAGTTTTTTTAAAATCTAATTAGCTTCTGCACGCGACTTCGTCCGCGTGAAATCTATAGTCTATACCGTAAAATGGGGTTACATTGATCAATTTTGATCAATTTTAAAATTCGAGGTTGAATATTTCTGTACTAAGAAGGCTGTTTATTAAATTCCCGTTGTCCCCGTTAACGGGGACAACGATCACGGGGACAACGGGGGAAAAATTTACAAAAATATATGTAACATCGGTTTTACGGGTTGTACTTATATGTTTACAGTAATATTTTTGGACACTCCTTTATGAGAAAAAAAAATTATAATCATCGTGATAAACTTCATACTGCATCGGGGATACTTTGATCGCACTAGTTTTTGGTACGTATTTTGGAAGTATTCCACTCAGAGCACTGATTTGAACCGCACTTGGACGAACAGCACCTGAGCACTTCCACTAACCGCACTTAAACAAAATTTCGTAACGTGCGGTTCAGTGGAACAATTTATCGTTATTGTTTTCAGTCTCCGAACGGCACTTGCATACAGTTTGTAGTGACGGGACGTGTGTACTTATTCTTTGTTCAGGACTTTACCAACGTATCGATACGGTAAGTGCGTGTAGAACCACGCACAATATATGTCTAATAGATAGAATAAAGGCATAAATTGTCTATAATAAATACTGGAGGGGTTTGTGGCTAAGTAATAACAGCCGCACGGGTCGATCGATCAGGTTAAGCTACGCTTACCGCGGTTGGTCCGTGGATGGGTGACCATCTTTACATAGCAAGACCCCTCCGTGCCTCGGAAAGCACGTTAAGCCGTTGGTCCCGGCTGTCATTCGTGGATCTTTGACCGTCGTTACGGGTAGTCAGAAGCCCGAAAGTCTGACGGCCAGTCTTACCAAGAGAGGTATTGTATTGTATTACCCAGTCACTGTGTTGTGGAGGTCAGATAGGCTCCATGTAAACGAACAAGAAAACCAACCCCATCCAACTGCTCAGAGTGGTGAGCCAGGGGTGTAATATCCCCGAAACTGTTCAACAACGCGTTCGAGTACGTCTTTAAGATTCTGGACTGGAAACGCAATCATCATCATCTGCCTAGTATTTTCCCAACTATGTTGGGATCGGCTTCCAGTCTAACCGGATGCAGCTGAATACCAGTATTTTACATGGAGCGACTGCCTTTCTGACCTCCACAACCCAGTTACTGGGTAATACGATACCCCTTGGTAAGACTGGTTGTCAGACTGGACTGGAAACGCAATATAGGAAGGAATGTTACAGATAAATGCTCACTTGCCGGGAGCCATTTACAGGAACGTTACTTTACATATAAAGCTTACTATAATTGAGCCTTTGCTTGTACCATTCATAAGAACGACAAATTACATGGAAATTGCTCGAAAAAATGATCTAGTGACGTAGTGTCTTAACGCTGATGTACCGCTTTCATTTCGCTACTGCGGTCCTCGGCGTTGGTGTGTAACCGGCGTTACATATTCAAAAGTCTTTGAAATAGTTTTTAGGCCAGAGGTTGCTTTACAAATTAAAAGAAGGATATTTTTTACTATCCGGTAACATTTGTATTTGAATAAGACAAACACATCATTACGTAGTCTTACGCAGTCGCTAAGGTAAATTCTATAGATCGTGTCGTCTACCTAACTACAGTCCGTAGTTTTGTTTCTTTCTTTCTCAGTAATAAGAAGAGACAACGGCATATAATGCTTAAAATGTAGTACCTACTATCGCCTATGCTAAAAATGTTGTGACACTCAATAATCCGACTAAATAGAAAGGTTGGCGGTTAGTGAACTACTTGAGGTATTTAGTAGTTGTTCCATTTTTATTCCTTATTTATGTCACTGTTGCCATAGAAACTCTGCTGTTGTGTCATCGAGTGTCGTTTTCTATTTGTAATTTTATTTACGTTGTGTCGTTCTCTGCATGTTTAAAATTTAGTGAAATAAGTTTACCACAAGATAATAATACAATGAGGACCAGTGTGGCAAAATTTCCCGAAACTGCACCAATCTTGTCGCTTCTGCGTTAAGAATCGCGGGTTCATGCCGCATCAAGAAAAAAATTTGTGTGATCCATTCTTCCACATAATACCTAGTTCTTCCGGGTCTGGGTGTTTGTGTATGTGAGATTTGTGTTTGTAAATGCACCCACGGTACAGGGGAAATCCTAATGTGGGCAATGTTTAAAGAAATAATTGTGTTTTATGTAAATTTTTGTGTTCCTTATTTTGTTATAAATGTTGTATGTTTCCCATATATAATACAATAAATAAAAAGGTTGTTTATGTAAAATGTCTTTTATATAAATTTTAGTTAATATTCATCACAGAAAGCCTCCTAGCTAGCTGCGTAATGCCCTGCCCATTGGTAAGCTAGAAGTTTCATTTTCCTGTAATATTGGCTTGAAATTCACGTTGTTTACGTCGTTGGTCTTCAAATTCAGTGGCCGCTAACATATTCCATGCTAAATAAGCTGTTCCAGACATTATTTTGACTCAAAATTCTCAAAAACATATATAATTTTAATGTAAACATATGTTTCACACGTCAAAATGCTAGTGAGCTACGTAACTACTATAGTAAGCGTATTTTTCGATAGCGTCTGTTAAATTTGTGACTCTTGGTGCCGTTTCAACTAATGTCTCTCACATCAAGTCTAGGGGTTTGTACGAAAGTGAGCGCATGTAGCGACGCAACAAAGAGAGGAATAATAATCCCAACCCCCACCCCCCACCGCCGTAGGTATCTCTACGTTGACGTCGTGGTGGGGCTTGCGCGCTCCCGAACTCTAGGCCTGTGCCGGAAGAGTTTACTTTGCCGGAACATATCTATCACATATCTATCTACGTATCTATCCTCAGGACATGTTGCCCCTTCGTCGCTACGACTATGTGCTAACGACCGTTTTCGGGGGCCCATTATTGAGTATGCAAGTCACCCCCATAAAACATTGTTCAGGCAGGGGATATAGAATGTCCATAGTCCTAAATAACCAGTTCACTTTAGCCACCCAAACCCATAATCCAATATCTTTGTTTCCATATCCTGTAATAGTCCTACACCAACCGGGGGTTGTCCTTGGGTGCACTTGCATAGTCTGAACAGGGATAAACGTCGGTTGGTGCCTCGTCTAACGGGACTCTGCCAGTTGGCTTCGGTCCCTCAGACGCCTTCCAAAGGTTCGGGTGGGACCTAGGGTCCCGAGAAATATCAAAAGACGTATAAATAATAATACTACAATGGCGGTGACTGAATATATAAATACATTTTTTTTTATACATAATGCTATAATATCTCCTACGCGTGTTTTTTCGAAACATTACACAAAAACATCGAAACAAAGATACGAGGACATACACATTTGTGTACGCAAACACGATGGTTTTGTTTTCCGAGCTGCATGGAAAACATACCCCGCGCGGGTGGAGGAGTTTGTTTAATTTTCAACCGCCGCGCGCACCATGCACATCTAATCACAGCACATCTGCAGATCGGCTCGTATAAGTAAAAACAATTCTTTGAAATCGGTTTCAGAAACACGAACGAAATTGCCCAATTCAAACCGGTCATCAATCCGGGGCTCTTGATAAATGTCAAAATTTCGTAGTCGAAAAAACGGTCTGGCTTGAAATCTGTCTCTTCCTTGATATTGCTCGTCGGAACTCATTACGACATCTAAACAAAATGTGTTATTAACCTAAAAATATTTTAATACGCAGGAGACAGCTTGTGTATGAAAACAAATATTATGTGTAAGGTTTTTTGTGTAATGTTTCGAAAAAACACGCGCAGGAGACACGCATTACGAGTAAGATACATGAACAAAAGACTTATTAACTTCTGTTGATTTGTATCGATATGTTTTGCTTGATAATGCTTAGAACAAAAAAGTATATCCCATCACTAAAAAAATAACGATAACAATAACGATAAATTGTTCCACTGAACCGCACGTTACGAAATTTTGTTTAAGTGCGGTTAGTGGAAGTGCTCAAGTGCTGTTCGTCCAAGTGCGGTTCAAATCAGTGCTCTGAGTGGAATTCCACTCAGAGCACTGATTTGAACCGCACTTGGACGAACAGCACCTGAGCACTTCCACTAACCGCACTTAAACAAAATTTCGTAACGTGCGGTTCAGTGGAACAATTTATCGTTATTGTTTTCAGTCTCCGAACGGCACTTGCATACAGTTTGTAGTGACGGGACGTGTGTACTTATTCTTTGTTCAGGACTTTACCAACGTATCGATACGGTAAGTGCGTGTAGAACCACGCACAATATATGTCTAATAGATAGAATAAAGGCATAAATTGTCTATAATAAATACTGGAGGGGTTTGTGGCTAAGTAATAACAGCCGCACGGGTCGATCGATCAGGTTAAGCTACGCTTACCGCGGTTGGTCCGTGGATGGGTGACCATCTTTACATAGCAAGACCCCTCCGTGCCTCGGAAAGCACGTTAAGCCGTTGGTCCCGGCTGTCATTCGTGGATCTTTGACCGTCGTTACGGGTAGTCAGAAGCCCGAAAGTCTGACGGCCAGTCTTACCAAGAGAGGTATTGTATTGTATTACCCAGTCACTGTGTTGTGGAGGTCAGATAGGCTCCATGTAAACGAACAAGAAAACCAACCCCATCCAACTGCTCAGAGTGGTGAGCCAGGGGTGTAATATCCCCGAAACTGTTCAACAACGCGTTCGAGTACGTCTTTAAGATTCTGGACTGGAAACGCAATCATCATCATCTGCCTAGTATTTTCCCAACTATGTTGGGATCGGCTTCCAGTCTAACCGGATGCAGCTGAATACCAGTATTTTACATGGAGCGACTGCCTTTCTGACCTCCACAACCCAGTTACTGGGTAATACGATACCCCTTGGTAAGACTGGTTGTCAGACTGGACTGGAAACGCAATATAGGAAGGAATGTTACAGATAAATGCTCACTTGCCGGGAGCCATTTACAGGAACGTTACTTTACATATAAAGCTTACTATAATTGAGCCTTTGCTTGTACCATTCATAAGAACGACAAATTACATGGAAATTGCTCGAAAAAATGATCTAGTGACGTAGTGTCTTAACGCTGATGTACCGCTTTCATTTCGCTACTGCGGTCCTCGGCGTTGGTGTGTAACCGGCGTTACATATTCAAAAGTCTTTGAAATAGTTTTTAGGCCAGAGGTTGCTTTACAAATTAAAAGAAGGATATTTTTTACTATCCGGTAACATTTGTATTTGAATAAGACAAACACATCATTACGTAGTCTTACGCAGTCGCTAAGGTAAATTCTATAGATCGTGTCGTCTACCTAACTACAGTCCGTAGTTTTGTTTCTTTCTTTCTCAGTAATAAGAAGAGACAACGGCATATAATGCTTAAAATGTAGTACCTACTATCGCCTATGCTAAAAATGTTGTGACACTCAATAATCCGACTAAATAGAAAGGTTGGCGGTTAGTGAACTACTTGAGGTATTTAGTAGTTGTTCCATTTTTATTCCTTATTTATGTCACTGTTGCCATAGAAACTCTGCTGTTGTGTCATCGAGTGTCGTTTTCTATTTGTAATTTTATTTACGTTGTGTCGTTCTCTGCATGTTTAAAATTTAGTGAAATAAGTTTACCACAAGATAATAATACAATGAGGACCAGTGTGGCAAAATTTCCCGAAACTGCACCAATCTTGTCGCTTCTGCGTTAAGAATCGCGGGTTCATGCCGCATCAAGAAAAAAATTTGTGTGATCCATTCTTCCACATAATACCTAGTTCTTCCGGGTCTGGGTGTTTGTGTATGTGAGATTTGTGTTTGTAAATGCACCCACGGTACAGGGGAAATCCTAATGTGGGCAATGTTTAAAGAAATAATTGTGTTTTATGTAAATTTTTGTGTTCCTTATTTTGTTATAAATGTTGTATGTTTCCCATATATAATACAATAAATAAAAAGGTTGTTTATGTAAAATGTCTTTTATATAAATTTTAGTTAATATTCATCACAGAAAGCCTCCTAGCTAGCTGCGTAATGCCCTGCCCATTGGTAAGCTAGAAGTTTCATTTTCCTGTAATATTGGCTTGAAATTCACGTTGTTTACGTCGTTGGTCTTCAAATTCAGTGGCCGCTAACATATTCCATGCTAAATAAGCTGTTCCAGACATTATTTTGACTCAAAATTCTCAAAAACATATATAATTTTAATGTAAACATATGTTTCACACGTCAAAATGCTAGTGAGCTACGTAACTACTATAGTAAGCGTATTTTTCGATAGCGTCTGTTAAATTTGTGACTCTTGGTGCCGTTTCAACTAATGTCTCTCACATCAAGTCTAGGGGTTTGTACGAAAGTGAGCGCATGTAGCGACGCAACAAAGAGAGGAATAATAATCCCAACCCCCACCCCCCACCGCCGTAGGTATCTCTACGTTGACGTCGTGGTGGGGCTTGCGCGCTCCCGAACTCTAGGCCTGTGCCGGAAGAGTTTACTTTGCCGGAACATATCTATCACATATCTATCTACGTATCTATCCTCAGGACATGTTGCCCCTTCGTCGCTACGACTATGTGCTAACGACCGTTTTCGGGGGCCCATTATTGAGTATGCAAGTCACCCCCATAAAACATTGTTCAGGCAGGGGATATAGAATGTCCATAGTCCTAAATAACCAGTTCACTTTAGCCACCCAAACCCATAATCCAATATCTTTGTTTCCATATCCTGTAATAGTCCTACACCAACCGGGGGTTGTCCTTGGGTGCACTTGCATAGTCTGAACAGGGATAAACGTCGGTTGGTGCCTCGTCTAACGGGACTCTGCCAGTTGGCTTCGGTCCCTCAGACGCCTTCCAAAGGTTCGGGTGGGACCTAGGGTCCCGAGAAATATCAAAAGACGTATAAATAATAATACTACAATGGCGGTGACTGAATATATAAATACATTTTTTTTTATACATAATGCTATAATATCTCCTACGCGTGTTTTTTCGAAACATTACACAAAAACATCGAAACAAAGATACGAGGACATACACATTTGTGTACGCAAACACGATGGTTTTGTTTTCCGAGCTGCATGGAAAACATACCCCGCGCGGGTGGAGGAGTTTGTTTAATTTTCAACCGCCGCGCGCACCATGCACATCTAATCACAGCACATCTGCAGATCGGCTCGTATAAGTAAAAACAATTCTTTGAAATCGGTTTCAGAAACACGAACGAAATTGCCCAATTCAAACCGGTCATCAATCCGGGGCTCTTGATAAATGTCAAAATTTCGTAGTCGAAAAAACGGTCTGGCTTGAAATCTGTCTCTTCCTTGATATTGCTCGTCGGAACTCATTACGACATCTAAACAAAATGTGTTATTAACCTAAAAATATTTTAATACGCAGGAGACAGCTTGTGTATGAAAACAAATATTATGTGTAAGGTTTTTTGTGTAATGTTTCGAAAAAACACGCGCAGGAGACACGCATTACGAGTAAGATACATGAACAAAAGACTTATTAACTTCTGTTGATTTGTATCGATATGTTTTGCTTGATAATGCTTAGAACAAAAAAGTATATCCCATCACTAAAAAAATAACGATAACAATAACGATAAATTGTTCCACTGAACCGCACGTTACGAAATTTTGTTTAAGTGCGGTTAGTGGAAGTGCTCAAGTGCTGTTCGTCCAAGTGCGGTTCAAATCAGTGCTCTGAGTGGAATACCTCGTATTTTGATAGTAACCCCAAAAAACAAATTAATATCGGTCCACAAATGTTTGTGCTGCCGTTGTTTTAAGGTGATGGTTTCTGGGTGGGATTCTGTGATAAATACAAATAACTGTTTTTTTTGTTCAAATCTATACCTATATTAATAAAATCTATACCTATATAAATAAATCTAATAAAATTTAAGTTAAGTTAAGTTTTTCATAAGTCGAAAGTTGTTATCAAAGTAAACCCGTAGAATCAAACTAACCCCATTTTACCGGTACTAATCTATACTAATATGTATTATAAAGAGGTAATATTTGTTTGTAAGTTTGTATGTAGGGGGTAATCTCCGGAACTACCAGTCGGATTTCAAAAATTCTTTTTGCGTTTGATAGCCCAATTTTTGAGGAAGGCTATAGGCTATTTAACATCACGCTAGCACCCTTAGGAGCCGAGCAAAAAGAAAAAGTCAGAACGAAAGCGAAAACGAAGTAGTAGTGCGGTCAAGCGATGCCATGCGACAGGTGGGTTGGGGGAAACAGAAATTTCACGCGGACGAAGTCGCGGGCTGAAGCTAGTAATATTATAAAACTGAAGAGTTTGTTTGTTTAGTTGAACGCGCTAATCTCAGGAACAACTGGTTCGAATTGAAAAATGATTTTTGTGTTGGATAGTCCATTTATTGAGGAAGGCTATAGGCTATATATATACAATCACGCTATAACCAATAAGATTAGAGCGGAGCAACAATGAAAAAAGTTACAAAAACGGGAAAAAATATTCCTTTTGAGGGCTTCCGTTGCGTAGCGTACGCTGCGTAAACGGTTAAAGTTACGCAAAAATCATGTATGACGGAATTGTTCCCCTTTAAAAGTTCAAAAAAAAAGTCCGGGACAGCATTGAACAAAATTGTCCTTGACATTATTAGATTTCAATGAATATCTTAGGAGATAATTATCATAGTTTTAAAATAACTCCGCAAGGCCGCCGGTCCTTACTGATCATAGCGTGATGTATAAAATAGCTTCTTATAGTAATGTACTAAGTAATAATAATCTTAAGTAATACTCTTAAACTTTAAAGCAATGAAATATATTTTAGTAGGTTTTTTCCTCAAATTAAAGCGGGTGAAACCGCGGGGCACTGCTATTACTATAAATTATCCTATGATACTCGGCAATACTGTAGCTTCTCCATTAGTGAAACAATTTTCAGAATCAGCACACTTATTGCAAAACACACTTTCAAACACAATCCGAATCATTTTGAAGGATATTGCTAATCCATTGCTTCATAATATTCGTAAAATTCGTCTGCTCAATAACGTACCTAAATAACGCAATGAATGTTGTTGAACTTTCAAAATGAAAGCCATTGCTACTGTTAGTGTGTTACGCAATTACCCGGCGGATCAGTAGTTCTGAAGATTACTCCCTGCATACAAACTCACACACATATTAGTACCTAAGTATGATTGACATCGTTACATAGGTGGATCGAGCTATCGATTTTCTTTAGTCGAAGCGATATCTTTTTTTGAGTTTTCTCAATTGGAAAGGAACACGGCCACACAATATTATGTCTATACTTATCTATTGCTGTACCGCTTGAAGCTATTCTGGCGAGCTCGTTCATCGACCCCCTGCGGCCTGCTGTGCACGAGCCGGCGAATATAAATCTTCATTTAGCAGCACTTGCCTATCGTTAGCTTTAAAACATATACTTTGCCCGGGCACGAAATTGTTTCAGTAGCATGTAATTGGAGACATGAGGGGTTTTCTTTTTAATATAAAGTAATTTGCAAATACCTACGTAGGTACAAACCTCTTTGTAGCTTTGTTTACCATTCTGAAAACATTTTGATCGTACGATCTTCCAAAAAACAAATGACTGTCTGAAAACGAATGAACGCGAACGCGAACACTGTCTTGTTTATTCTTTCTTTTCTTATATGAACACTTTTTAGCAATTAAGTACGTAGTTTGTCGGGCTATTGACCTGTGTGTTTGTGCAGCGTTGTTTGTCTATTCATCATCATAATCACAATAAATAACTAAACGTCAACAGGAAACCATGAGCTTGACCATGTACGAGTATGTCCATGTCACTACACAGATATGGAAACGCAAACAAGGAACCTCTTTGAACCAAACGAAACTTTAAAAACACATTTCTATAAGTAGCTAGTAGATAGGTACAGAGAAGCACAAATGACTTCAGGAAACAAAACAATTTTATTATCCGTCGCTATCATAGTATGAAGCACAAACAACATGTTTATCGGCGCGATAACACGCCGCGGAGTAAACAAGCGAAAACATAACGAAAACATCAGCTGCCTCAGTAACAGTACGAGCAGCACCCAGTAGTACCACTGTACAAGAATGTTCAGTGCAACCACCCGACACAGCACGATTTTGTTACAAGTTAAAAAACTCGGTTTTAGTAGAACGTTGAGATGTAATAAAATGGTTTGACACGAGCATTTTTAATTAATTTGGCTTCATTTTATTCAGGAAATACTGGTAAGTACTGAACATTACTTTTGACAACATAACTACAAGTTCCTTGTTCAGATATAACCGAAGATACCACCACTACACTTGTTACAGATAAATGTGACTGTCTTTATGAATCATTTTGTCAACACGTCCACTATGTCCAGTCTGAAAGCAGTACCTACCCATTTACTTGACGTTGGTAAGTGCTCCAATACATAATTGACTCCTATGCACTAAAAACAATTGTAGAATTGTAGTATAATGGTGATGACGGCAAAAGAATTGGACTTTTGAGACCCTTGGTGAAGGACGTGACCTACAGACCAACATGATGGCGCCAGAGTGCGATGCTAATTTGATAATAGGCTCTTCGGCATCTCCCTACCTATTGGCAGCCCTAAGTGATCAGGCGACACTCTGTCGCTTCACTTACGACAATATCCCCTAATGCCCTATACATCGCCGCTATTGTTTCGCACTAACCCTAGATAAGGTGAATTAGCAGATAATGGATGCTTTGACAGCTCTTTTAAATGGTAAAAAGTCAATCAATAAGTATTAATGTTACAGTTAGCTCGGCGCGACTGTACGACACGACGATTTGTTTTTGTGCTAATGTTGTGAAAACTATAAGATGACTGTTGAGATGGTTGAGATGGCTGTCGTGTGTTGTTTATTTTTCAACGGATAAATTACGGATTGTTTTTTATTTTAAAAACCGAAAATTCATTTTGTTTTTGTCCAGAAAATGCTAACCTACAACTGCAACAATCAACATAATTAAATCCTAGTCCACTGAAGTTTATGTAGTTTTTGGTGGCCCATTTAAATAAATAATAATTAATAATAACAACCAAATAAACATTGTAGAAACAGTGTTTGTTACACCTTGTCCTTATGTAATCACCTATTTTTCACGGTTAGTGTTTAATAGACAATAACATAGTACATTTCATTTAACAGCAATTTATGTATTTCGCAATAAAAACGAGCAAACGAGTTTATCGTTACCTATTGTGTCATGTTGATGTGACTCACATTGTCTCTCTAACTCTTTCTTAAAGTGATAATAAATCGGAATTAAACATATCCGGGACGGCCGCCATGTTGCCAATCACGGGCCCAAATCATAACATGGGCCTCAAATCATAACATTGACCCCAAATCATAACATTTGCCCCGGAGAAATTAATCGTCTCATAACTACGCATACTTTTTTAATTTTGCCATATCCCATGGCAACGCTGCCATTACACTGGACAGGCAGGGCACGAGTTTTATCTTTCCACTAGTGATGTGATTTGTTGTTGATATAAATATCCGAAAGAACGCTTTAAAAATTATTAGGTTAGCGTTAGGCGGATAGTGATTGTACCGTACTATGGGAGTAAAAAGAAACTAATGCTTGATTTTTTGTTTCAAGAACTAAAATGAATCAAATCTTTTTATCAGTAGGTAAATTAAATTATTCCTTAACGAGTTACGCTGCTGAATAGGAACTAAAGTTTCAAGATTTTAATGAAGATTAAAATTGATATTGCTACAGTTGCCATATTCAAATCTGTAAGTGTGTATCACTACTTCACAACAGTCTGCCCCTGCAATTTATGGTTACGACCTGTGTGAGATTATAAGCAGCTGTTACGCTATGTTTTTATATCCCAGATCAGCACTTTCTCGGGGACATGCATGGGGCGTAGTTTAATATATTCGAAAGGATCTTAAGGGCTAGGGTGATAACTAGGTATCTATAAAAATATATGGCTACATAATGCCTACTCATAAACGAACTCCAGAAGCGTAGTCACGCTCCTTCGTAATGAGAGAGCGATTGGAGGATCAAGAATGACGTGATAAAAATTCATGTGTTTGGCGTTTTTGGGATAAATATTGAGATTATGACCACAGATAGACATTATGTGACTACATTTCTGTGAGAGAAGTGTCATTGCCTTCGTAAAACCGTTTCCTAGATAGATGTTTTAAAATAATTGACATAATATCCGTTGGTATGAAGCAAATCTGCGGATATCCGCGGATACTCAGCTGTCGTATGCCCTTCACTATACCCCATGGTCATATTTTAATGTCCATAAATTGTAGTAATTGGGCCCGGAGTGGCGGGCGGCAGCTGACATGTCGTTTTATTTTACAATACCCATGGATAGGTCTGCGGTCGCCCGGTCGGCCTGTGGCGGGCTAGCGGGGATCTACTTAGTTAAAAATTGACGCCTTCCGATGGTTCACGCAGATATGGGAAATTTATTTAAAATTACTTTTTGTTTAATTATAGAATAGGTAATAAAGCTATTGTTTTTTGTGCTTTATGAGTTTTGTGCAGGCTATGTGGATTGTTTGAATGTGGCAGGTCTACGTGGTCGGGTCATGTTCATGTGGTATTCGTTTAGGGCAATTTAGATAAAAAATAGATAGGTTTAAAAACAGATAAATATTTAGAAATAGATATCCATAGGTACTAATCGGGCTAAGCAAACCAATAAATTCAGCATAAGAAACATTGAATTCCTAATATTATTTCGTACTGGAATTGTTTTAAGTACTTACCTAGTATAATAATGCCACTGTTCAACTTTGGCCAATCTTTCGTTCGATGCCCCTTAAATTACTAAAAGATACACAAGCAAGAAAATTGACTTGTAAGTACAAAGAGATTTAAGATACTTAGTAAATTATTTAATGTATTTGTACTGACACAATATGACCAACATTAGTCACCATTACTTCCGAAATGTTCAAGACAAATTATACTATCTCTAAATTATATTAAATGGAGAGTTGTCTCGTGCCGTGGGGACTTCCCACTTCCCACAGCATCCCCGTTACGATGGGAACTAAAAGCTTCCGGCTGGCAACACCCTCGCGAGTCCGGAGAGTATCCTCTTCCTAGCCAATACAATGTATAAGTTATGAACTGTTTGCCTACATCCATAATGCCCTGCTCGCCCTAGTCAAAGATGGTTGGAACATACCGATATTATTTTTCTCAAGTTTCAAGAAACTTACTCTAATCAGTTACGCAAATCAATCTACTGTTAATTATTTATCAGGAGCTGTAAATATAGGAAGATAATATTGTATGAAAGAAGCTTATTGTGTTAAAACAATGATACTTACCTACTTAAAATTACTGCCTTTTAGTCCCAAACTCCCAACTGACCAACATCATTTATAATTACTTTGATAAAAAAAGAAAAATTGTTTATTCTGCATAAACTAAACGCAAATTACAAAAAAAAGACATACAATGCACACACAAAGTAGCCCAAGAAGCCAAAGAAGCCTCGCCTCGCTTAGCGTTTTTTTTTTTTGTTTAACCTATACTGTCCCACTGCTGGGCAAAGGCCTCCTCCAAGTCCTTCCAGGAACTCCTTCCCCGCGCCGCCTCAAACCAGCCCTGAAGATGGACGGCGCCGCCGAGGTCGGCCTAGAAAGCGGTGGCGAGATGACCTGGACGCGTACCGCTTAGGGTTACGTTGCTGAAAATAATTCTCATCAAAGAGTATTAGAAACATCAACATTAATAACAGAACTACGGATCAATGCATCACTTCCTACATACGTATTACAT
This sequence comes from Hydraecia micacea, assembly GCA_914767645.1. Classification (NCBI taxonomy): domain Eukaryota; kingdom Metazoa; phylum Arthropoda; class Insecta; order Lepidoptera; family Noctuidae; genus Hydraecia; species Hydraecia micacea. The sequence continues at coordinate 16,913,099 of OU611794.1, read as the reverse complement.
AATTATGCCACAGCACCAAACTCTCATTCAAGTTGGTCTATTATCCTGGCATTATTAAAACCATTCTACGTGGCAATACGCCATTCTTCCTGGCATTAGGCCACAATGAATGGCACAAAACTTTGTATATCGAAATGTGAAAACTACGCCGTAATCGTATGCCACGTGATCACACCGGATTAGGATCCCCGTGATTTAGGGAAGGACTGGGATAAGTCTCATAAGGTTATTTTTGAGCGTGTTTATACGGTTCTGGACAATGTTTTATGAAGGTACTTTATTTGCATATAAGTAAGGTTACATTTGAAGCATTTGTGCAGTAAAGCTGAAAATAAGAAAAACAAAATGAGAAGATAAAATAAATAATCAAGTACTCGTATTAACTTTGATCATACTTGCTCACGCCGATCTGTAGGTAAAGAAAGATAATAATTAGCATCAGCAACTATCACTATTGTTGTGTACTACCGTTCCTGGGGTAAAATTAGAAAAGTAGACCTTAGTCCAGTAGCTCAGAATAATAATCCAACTCAGGAGCAATTAATAAATAATAAAAGAGAACTATCGCTGTATGCCACAAGCTCACAAGCCTCCCCCAAACTTAAACAAAGCCATATGCCAGTATTTGCATTCCACCGTTATACTAACACGAGTCCTTCCTGTGGCAGCGCGTCGTGTGTCCACCGTGATATTAGTAATAATAGGGCACGCACAGGCTCGGGATTGGGCAATAAAATACACGAGTTATCGCGAGATACGCACCGCGGCACCGCGCGCGCCGGTCGGCCGCGCGCCGGTCGCCCGCGCACCCGCGGTGCAAGACATTGACGCAAATGTTTGACGCCCCACAATAGGTTTCTTTCTGTTCTAGAAGCCAGAAGACTGCAGTAGGCTCGCTTCAGTGCATTTCGCAAAAAAAAGACTACACTTTCAGGATTTTCGACAGCAAGTTGCTGAGTCAGCTTTCACAATGTTAAGTTGAACATGGCATATAGTATAAGCAGCCTATAACGTTCCCACTGCTGGGACACATGTCTCCTTTCTGTGACCCGCGCGGGCGCAGTGAGGGTTAGTGGATATGTTAGTTAGTCTATATGAACACGGGTATGGCATAATATTCAGCACCTATCCTATTTTATTCATAAAACGAGTTTGTTTACTGGACAGGCCTTCAAAATGTATTGTTCAGTTTTTTCCCCTGTCATGGTGTAAAAAATGTGAATAATACCATGTAACGTTTTTTGTGGTTACACAATAATCATCATGTTCATTTAAATCATGCTAAAGTTAAGAATATTATAAGAATAATTAAGCTTATTTTGGAGATGAAGTAATTCGTCTGAAATCATTTTGAGAGATGAAAATAATAATTGGTTATTTTAGTTTTGCACACCCACAAGTTTAATTTAATCTAGATTTGACCACACTTTCATAATAACCTTTTATATCAGCCCAACAATCTTCACATTAAAAAAAATCCATGAAAAATATGTTTCCCTTACACCAAACCACAGAAAGTTATGTGACGTAAGTTTTCCTAACAACAAACATTGAATACTTTGAACCTTTGAAGAAGTTGGCCACAAAGGAATGAATGGCCTTCTTTCAGTATTGTTCCATCAGGCCACGGCGCTAATATATGGCCAGAGTCACTAGTTATATATTGTGGCCTGATTTAGGGGGCTCGGGGTACCTTTTATGGGAGTTAGAAGCTATAGGCTTTGTGTTTTCTACTAAACTTCTTTAATAAAACATGCTTCTGATAGGTCATCTGTTATCCTTGTTTGTTAACCGACTTTTTTACTTAAGTACCTTAATGGTGCAACATAATTTTATTATCAAAGTTATTATTTAATCGTTTGTTTTGTGTCTTCTTTAGGAATGTCTGTAATATCGTCAAAATTTCTCGGTCACAATAGTCTCGTTAGACCAGCAGCATTGAGACGACAAAGGTTTTAAAAAAAATAGGTTTGATAAAAAATTTGTACTTAAGTACATACTTTATTTCATAAATTGTAAGTTATCTATACTATAAGTTTAATTTTGGCTGAGACCTTATTTCATAAACAGACTATGTATTAAGAACGTAATTTTGTCAATTAAAATAAAATAATATTAACTTTACATTTGTTATTTACCTAGTGTTAATAAGGTCAACGTTAAAATGAGTAATAAGCACGTGGTTGTGGATCGGAAAACCGCAATATATATTATGTACTTAAATATGTTAACAAAAGCTAATTAATAATACCGAACATTAAAAAGCAATGTTTACTTCATTGTAGCTTATAAGGATTTAGGTATTCTTATTATTTAATTCTCAAGGTTCCTGATTTATGGTGTCCAATTCATTAATCTTTCGGTGGCTTTAAGATACATGTGGTTTTATCATTGAACTATACCTATTACTAGTAAGTAGTATTACCTCAGTGGGTTTTATACTTTATTTTCTGCTCACACGATTACAATATGCATGACTAATGTCTACATGACAAGTAACTATTCTCTTCTATTTTAAAAAGGGAAATGTATTAGGACACCTATTTCGTATTCACATACTTAAATAGTATGATTGTACATTTAATTTTTTTTTTTTTTCTGAAGTCAAACATTGGATCCCGATATCGATACTTCGATCGATGTAACTTGTTCTGTATGCTTTATGTCGACGTCAAATAAATAAAAAAGCTTATAAAAAGGCTTAGCGACATGGTAACACTGACTTATAATAAAAAAACAGATCATTATATACGAACTGCCACTTTGATTCCGTCAAAACTTCAAGTGTGTGACATCATCAGCTCATATTTTTTCGTAGACATTAAAAAGTATGACTTAAAAACTTTTTTGTTAATAATCTTCATTATATTATATATTTTGACTGACAAGTGTTGCCTTTTCCATGTTTTTTTTTGTACACAGATCATGAACTGGATTATTAAATTATCCGTCAAAACTAAATTACTACTTATTCATCTAAAACCATGGCCCCTCTACTCTTGGAAAACAATTATATCAATCATATTCAGCCTTATAACTTAGACTGAAGAGCGTTTTTTGAATGGCAAGTAGTTTTTTTAAGTAACATTTAAGTTGGCTTTAGTATTTTCACAGTATCCAAGTAGTTCTTTTGTGTTGATATTAAAAAGAGCTTCAAATAGCTTATTATTGTACCGTGGAGCATTGTTGTGGATCATACATTATGTTTTCTGCAAATAAAAATTTAAATTTTAGGTTGTGAAGTGCCTATGGAATAATGAGGGGGAATTTACTGGCAAAGTGGTAGGTTACCATGTATTGAATCAAATGGAAAGTTTTGTGATAATCTGGGAACCGTAGAAAGCGATGTAGGTATAGAGGAAGTCAGAATTCCTTCAATTCTATGCAATTGTGTTTTCAAGCCAGAAAATAGATCGTAATTGTTTGTATTTACTGTATAAGTAAACTAATAATAGCGAAAACTCCTTAAAACGTAGACATGACTAAGGTTTGTTTGGTTTACATTGCTACCCTTTTATTGGAAGTTTGGAACACTTTTTATAGCGTAGCGAAACAATACATAATTATTTAGACCTCAATAAACATTAACTTTACTGGCCTTTAAACACAATACTGATATAGAGTCGTAAATATTTGTAAAATGGAATTTTTAGAAATGTGTTCGTTTGTTTGTCATAATTGCCTAGCACATGTTTACTTACTTTACTTCCTACTATCGTCTTTTTGCTATGGGTTGTGTATCTTATTCTTAGTTGCTTTCAAATTGAACTGTAAACATGGCCAGTAACAGAAGACTGTGTATTGAGGAAAAAAATATATTGTTTTCTTTTACTCTCCGTTTAACGAAAAGTCTTTATATTACAATAAAAACCCGGTCCCTTCAATTTCGCTAAATAGAGTTTAGGTACACTTACATGGAAACTAGTAAATACAAGTGAAGAGCGGGACAATAACTTAATTTTATCATAAACTGAAAACATAACAAACATTGAACTAACTATTCAAGAAAGTAATACTTAAGATTTTACTGTGAAACTAAGCTCGATGTTGCCATAACGAAACAGTGGGCAGTAAACCTTATTACTAAAACCATCCAACCTAGCGAACATTATCAGACAATTCCCCTAAAATGCGCGTACAGAACAAAACAAAGTTTAGTGAACAGCTTCCTTTATGGGCCCGACGTCAAATTGATCTCCCATCCGCAGAGTATGTGCTGCAGCGACACGAAGCACAATGTAAACATGTTTACGAGCCTGTTCACCTAAATCAAGACGCACTTTATTCATCTCTCCGATGTAATCTTACTCTCTCCACGACCCTTTCCTTCAGCGATTGGATCGTGTGATAGAACCTTCATGGCTTCCGATTGATTGCTTTAGGCTTCATACTTTTCCATTTTATTGGCGACAGTATATCCTGGAATAAGACCAATCAACACTTCGGGTTCTTGCCCTGTTTCCTTTGATTGTATTTTTGATGTTGAGGAAAAATCCAAATCATTTGTTGTCATGGACGGTGGTAATACAATTGAATGAAAGATGGTTGTCGTTTCTGGAACGTCGAAATGCTTTTATCAAAATTTTGCGATTGAATGAATTTATGTGTTGTTTGTTATTGAATTGTTAAATCAAAGATAGATTTTGAATTTAGATCTAGATAGGACGAACATTAATGAATTATATTTTTTTTGTCAAATAACACGGCAGCAGTACGTGACTTTCTGAACACATTGCTCGGATCCACTGAAATATATACGAGCCGGTCATGTTTACACTGTTTGTGAATTTTATAATTATGATTGATAATGTTGATGGTATCAATTCATGATATAATCATACATGATTGTGTCCGCAAAATGTCAGCCGAGTGATAGGTAGGTACACGTCGAGGTTGTCGCTCAAAGATACACACTGAGTACAAAACACGTAAAATAATGGACTCTAGATACTTATGCGCTCAATTTGACCAGCCATTTAAATCGGATCGAACGTCATTAACTGTAAACATTGTAACTTGTGAAAGTTCTTAATCTTTATCAAAGGGACACTTTGGTACTGTCTTGGGAATCGCTTTTAAAGCCAGCCATAACGACGGATCCCTGCGGAGCCACCGATTATTCCGTCGCCAATATGACACGAAATTTCTGGATTTCAAACATTTTAATGCCGATATTTTTATCAGAAACGTCGTAAAAATAATGCAATGAATCCTGACACTCAGTGCTTTGTTTATCCCGTTCATTAATATAATAAAATGTCCGGTAAACAAATATCTAATCTACATAAAGTGGTGCGGGGTGCCTGTTCATTTGGCAACGAGGATTGTGCGTAAGCCGTCTCTGCTAAGCCGATACTAAAAGAAACGGGAAAATGTCGTAAAAAACAGCTTCGTCCTGCTCTGAGTAAACAAAATGTCAGTGGAAGCCTCCGTTAAGTTGTTTGTGTTGATGGACCTCAAAGTTTGGAAGTTTGACGCAGATACGCACCGAACTATTGTTAGAAACAGCTTGAATTCTCATTAAAATGTTGCAAAGTTGTGCGTTCTGAATGGAAGGAGTTTGGAATTAAAATGCTACTTACTTAGATACCGGACTAGGGAACTTCATGAAGAAAAATTCGCCGGAGAGCAATCCTTAAACAATTTGAAGCATTCCTTTGGATGCTGCTGTCGTTTGGGCTGTGATTTTCAAGAGACTCTGTAAAAAATACCTATCTTATGTATGTGGTCATAATGGTGCTAAGATCAATCTCTCAAGAAATATAAGGGGCTATTCACATGCAATTATTATTATCTATATTAGAGCAATATATGAGCATGAGCCTTTAGTATTTTGGCATTATTGACTTGCAATTTTGTTAATTCGGTCAGGGATATTAAGTGATTGTGTAGGTACAAAGTTTTTGGCTTTAATATGCAATTATTCGATACCATTAGCTGTGGGGTCACAACCTCTCAGTTATTTAGACCGACTTCATCATAAATCAACTCAGCCTTGAGATCGAGTTTAGTCTCTGGTTTGTAAGTGAAAACAAGTATCCTACGTCTTCGTCCTAGATTTCTTTCATTTTACTGTTTATTCGATTATGTGACTAGATTCTAGATAGTAAGGCGATAACTTTAAATTGGTTCCCTATTTCTTAATCTTCATATAAGTAATTCAATTACATACAATCTGTTAAGAGAGTTCAACGACCGACGTCCATGTTCACTCAATTTGCCTTGTTGTTCGTTTGTTGCAAATGCAAATGGCGTTACAACCGCATGTGGCCATAAATTATCTTTTACAATCAGCTCGGTGACTACAGAGCCCCAATAATTAGCGACACAAACAAGCGATTCATCATCATCAGCAGATTACGGTATTATCGTCAGAAAGGTAGTTATAACACAATACCATAGTATAAAGAGGATACTATGACAATACCTCATAATACTCTATATTGTTGGTTAACCGCAGCGCGCGCGCAAGGACAATGGCGACGCTCGCTAGATCATTGGCTAACACCACAAAGTGATAATACAGAGGATTCATTTTCACAACCGTCGCGTCGCGTCGGTACAAATAAAACTTACTAGAAGAGAACCTTCAAAGGAATTGAACTTAAAAATTGCAATTTATTTGCGGTCGGCGCAATATGGGTTTTTCTTTCATACTTTCTATTAGTCCTGAATCCTGATATCGGTAGTCTCACACACACACAACTTCTCTCACAAACAACTAACTCTTGTCGGTGCTTCTTATCTTTCATGTAAACCATCTCATCATCTGCCTAGCCTTTTCCCAACTATGGTGGGGTCGGCTTCCAGTCTAACCAGATGCAGCTGAATACCAGTATTTTACATGGAGCGACTGCCTATCTGACCTCCACAACCCAGTTACTGGGTAATACGATACCCCTTGGTAAGACTGGTTGTCAGACTTTCGGGCTTCTGACTACCCGTAACACATGTAAACCATCTATTGCGCGAAATTCCGTCCTAGATTGAATTCGATTTTTCAGCCTCTCTCTAATCATCCAGTAGTCACGGTTTGTTGAATGTATTGCCAATGTCAATGGTAGGTTAATGACCAAACATATATGTATTTGGTGAAATCTCTAAGAAACCATCATCACCACCATCATCTCTCACCGAAGGAGCCATATTATTTGTAATAACCGTTGGGTCATTATTATAAATGTAGAAACTATTTCTTAAAGAGATGTGAATACCTTGCTGCTTTGCGAACTCGGTATAATTTCTAATGGCAAATTCAAACAATCCTTCTGTGTGTTATCTTTTATGCTACCGGCCGACACAGACATTGTGGCTGCGGTGCGCTTACGCACGCGATAAGGACAAGTGCTCAATTTTATTTATTTATATAGGTAGTTTTTACTAGACACGCGTTCTATCACGTTTGAGGATTTATTTTATAGTAGACCATTAATTTTTGAACTGACACTCGTTACCTTGGTATCATACATTAGCAAATGGTTGTGAACTTCCTTCGTATTCAGCGTGGAACATAATTCAGAAACATCGTTCTTCTGGCATATTGATCGGTGCATAATCAGATACTCTGATAATCGGAAGAATCTGAAGTAAAGGGGATGCATTATAGAGAGGATCTTTTTGGCATGAAATAGTAGCTGATTATGTCTTTATCTAATAGGGGACTATGAGCTGAAAGAATATTGGGCTGGAGCCCAATACTGCTGGTTATTGATTGTGCAATAGCTTTAATAATTATGAGAAAGCGTGGCCCTCGGCTAAAAATTAATTTGCATGACTAGCTTCCTCTTAACTGCCAGTAGTCAGTTTCTCTGTGTGTGTCTATGTTGGGGGTTTGTGTGTGTGCTTATGTTGCGCGTGTTTGTGTGTGTGCTTATGTTGCGCGTGTTTGTGTGTGTGCTTATGTTGCGCGTGTTTGTGTGTGTGCTTATGTTGCGCGTGTTTGTGTGTGTGCTTATGTTGCGCGTGTTTGTGTGTGTGCTTATGTTGCGCGTGTTTGCATGTTTGCATGCTGGATGTGTTTGTTGGTGTGTGTGCATGCAACTCTTCCGTCCGCGAGCGAGTTGCACTTCCTACCATCTCGCATGGCCTGGTGATTAGGAAGTCAGTACCGGCGCATTTATGTGCTGGTACTAAAGTAGGTTTTATTGTTTCCTCTACCAATATTTCTTGTACTTTATATGTTTTATATTTAACTTCTTCGTCTTCTATGGAAGTAAGTCCTCCTGGGTACTACGGTACTACTTACTTGTTTACAAAACCTAAAACAATTGCTTTAACAATTTTGCTTTGCATTGATCGAAACCTTGAAACTGCGATTACTGTAATTGGAGTCATGATGAGCCCAAGATAATTACCGACGATACAATGTAAATAAAGTCTATATAATTATATTCTGTAACTATGTATGTACATCAATTGAAAGCCGCGTCGGTTCAGTACGGTCAGGTCAACGGCCACACATTCTCACAGCATTGGCCAATTCTATTCATTCAATGGCTCATTGTTTAGTCCCAACGCTGTTGCTAGGCTATACGGCTAAACCCGTAGCTTTTTATACAAGCAGGTAGGTATGGATTTTTTGCGTCAAATGTGTTGCTACGGGATACCCCAAAGCTTTTTGATGAAGGGTCCTCTTGCTTCTTCGGGGAAAATACTATTTTTGTATTGATATTGACAAAGTTTTGTATTGTGTTGCGAGTTTGTAAATTCGGACTTCCCCACTAACCAATTTTTTTTTTAACTAATATGGCTAACTTTTTCTTATGCACCTTGGTACGGACGGCTACAGAACAAGCCATAACTAGTGTTAGCTGACTTCTGATTGTACGAAAAACCTATATAATGCGAGATCAGTTAAAAGTGGAAATGTTTAGTTGATGTGTCATCGTGTGTACCTACTGAATAAGTAATCAAAGAGGTAGTTTGTATCCTACCTTGACAAACTAACGAGCCATTAGATATTAGCTAAAGTAATTAATAAGTTTTAAGTTTTTCATGCAGCCTGTCACGAAGACAAAGGCATTGGCAGTCATTCAATTATTATTATAGTCGGTAATTGTGAGTAAAAGGCTATTAGTGTCCCCCAATGTATCTTACTTGATGCTGCAGATAAACTAGTGAGTCGCTTCATCTTTTCCACTATCAGTTTAGTTATTTCAAAGCTTTTTTTCTATCAATTAATTAATAATAAAATCGCAAGTTTTTGCTGGAATACACCAGCAAATAGGTATTAGGTACGTACATACGTAATAACCTAATAACGTATCTATGAGCCCTTTTTGGGTGATTAGTGTGATATCTTCATCAAGAATATTCACAAAAACATGAAGAAAGAAACATGAATTTTCTCTGTAACATCAATACGAAATAATTCTATAGCAGACTTTATGCAAGACCTTCGATTGTTCTAGATCTAGGCTCTAGACTAGTCTTGCAACTTATTATTTAGCTTTAAATCAATACCTGCTTGCCCTAGTTCTTGATAACCAACGAGTTAGGTACCTACTTAAACATGAGTTGGATTGAGACGTAAACTTTTCATGCTAATCAAGTGGGAAATTATAAAAAAGAAAAAGGTTAACCTAGGTCCAAGGTATGATGAAAGAATTTTGATTTTGCCTGTGAGTGCTGTGAGACAACTTAAGAATTTGTCATGAATGAACAACAATAGCTACTTACTAGGGAAGTTATGTTTCAATAAAAATCTTGATAACATTTTACGGTATTCGTAAGTCCCTGAGCCTAGTTTCTGCTGATGTTTGGAACTCTACGATAATTTTAAATGTTGACGACTCCCGAGTCCTGAAACGCTGATTATAATAGAGTGCATCAGGCTCTGTCTACAAACACTGGCATTCTGGTTTAAAATGTTTTATTATGAACGCAATCTAGGTCTATTTTAAGGATAGGTCAGTATCCTGCAAACACAACAACACTATTATCAGCAGATTCATATGCAAGTACCAAACCTACTCCCATCTCCATAATGTAAGCAGTTATCAGTGGACGGGCGGCAGTGAAACGAACTCACTCCACTTATCACGACCGATTGTGGGACGAACTGGATGGAACCGGTCTGGAACCGGTTCCGACCGGTTCGGGGCGACTTGGGCCGGTCGCTCGCGTGCCGATAGAGCGACACGCCTAGCTAATGACTAGTAATATTACGTGAAATTGTAGTTTTCATTGGAGAAATTGTGTATTTTGTTGTGTGAAATGGATAATTAATGGATATTAGTTTTTTGGGCAAATGGAACGGGCTGCTGGAAAGCAGATACGAGTTCCAGGGATACAAAATGCTTGACAAATATTTGTTGCAGGCAGCGGCCCTCCGGTTTATGTTATGAAATTAGAATGTAGATGATACTCACCTACTTGGACATTGATGATCATAGCTGCACACCGCTTGACAAAGGACCTTTGCATATTCAGCAGTACGTAAGTACACGAACTTCAAGGGGGATATTCTTTCAGTTCCAGCAAAAGAGTTCCTCTAAGAATTATGTAAGTATTTGTATAGTAATAATATAGATTTATTCCGGTCTGATTCCCTGAGCCCCCCTACACCCCCCCCCAAAATCCCCCCCTCCTCGATCCCCTGCTAGTTCTTCTTCTGTTCTTATCCACTTTATGCTAGGTTACTATTTCAATAATTGTTTACAACGATACAAATGTCTTATACGAGTAGGCTATATTTACTACTAAAGTATACCAGCATAACTTGCTGGAGGCACAAGTATGTAGTTTGGAGATATTTGAAATGCCTCCACCAGGAGCAGTAGTGGCCCAGTGGTAATGGCCCCAACTTACGATTAGTAGGCCGTGGGTTCAAAACCCAGGCAGGCGCTTTACATGTGGCTTTACTTTGTGTAAATAATTTCATCACCACTGCTCACGAAATGGTAAAGGAAAATTTTGTGAGGGACCAAAAACCAAACCAAGAACCAAAAATTCGAAGACTGGGCCCGCTTGGTGGATTACGGCCCACTCCCTCTCACAGAGAGGAGGCCAGACAGAAAGGAGGCCTGTGTCCCAGCAGTGGGAACGTTCTAGGCTGATTATGTTCCACCAGGTGATTGCTTGCTAAACCCTGTAACAAAAGAGATATAATATACATAATTATTTACATCAAAACGTTCCGTTAATGACACATTAATCAAAATGGCGTCAATTCAGCCGCGTTACACAACAGACAGTGGTCAATTAACCTGACACACAAATCTATCGCAGTTAGCAGACCATTACACTGACCACTCTTAATTATACCTGCAGACTGCAGAACCTTCTTTGTAGTCACTACCTACTGCAACATTATAATCATGTCATGTTAGTTTTTCAGACGATCATGAGTAGGTAGGTATTGTAGAGTACCTAAGTATCTACAGAACTTCTTTATGATCTGACGTTATTATGTATACATACTAAGTGTCTGTTCTTTCTTTCTTGATACATGAGCTATTTCAGCTTTAGTCTCTGGGATGGCAACGCAACTGCGACGCCACTGGTATCGCTAATTTGAGGTTCCATAGGTGCAGTGAGCGACCATGAGGTGGGCCCTCCGGCTTGTTGACAAACAACATAAAAATAACAACACGTGAGTGTGTTCTTAATATTCCAAACAACGGAACAAAACAAGACAAAAATACAAATGTCTAATATTAGTTTATAGAAATAAAATTAAAAAACACCAACGTTAAACAATAATTATAAATTATCGCCGAACAACTTCCGTACCTATTGTTTTCCTCGCACTACAAATTTTCCACAAGTGCCGTGTGATTGGCGGCACAACTGTGTTGCGTCAGCCTGTAGATGTGGACTGATGTCTGGTTGTTGCATCATGTACTTACTATAACTACAAGAGACCACGCCTTATGGCCTTATGAACAAATTTGCTAGTTTTTTGGGCTGAGGTTATATTTTTCAGGTAATTGGGGCGAAAACAAACTTTCTTTATGGAAATTCCTGCTTTTAGGCGCTCGAACGACTGCCTAAAGTATTGAAATATGGCTCGGCATACGGTGTGATGACCATGATCGCTTCTTCTCAGTATGAGAAGAGGTTTAACCCTGTAGAGTGTATCATAGTGTAGCGGGTTGTTACAGGCTGATAACATACTCGTACATAAACACTCGTCTTCTTCTTATAGGGATAGGCAGAAACTACAGATTGCCACCTGCTGCGATACTTACATCATCCTTTTACCTCGTTTACGTTCATACATCTGTTCATACACGCACGACGCGACGGTTGCGAGCACTACGCACCTGATCTTCCTGAAGAACACCACCGATAAGGTCACTGTATGTCCTTCGAGGGCAGGCTGATATTATAATATACACAACGTCACAGAAAACATTTCACATTCTGTTATACTGGCCTACCTGAAACTTGTTAGGAAGTACTGGGCGGGTGACGATATATTATTATTTATTATCAACAACAACCATATTGTTTTCCAGAGGCGTCGGTAGGTAAGTAGGTATCACATTAAATCCGGATGAGGTTATTTATAATGAAATATTTAAATATTACAATAACAACATGGCAATCTGAATTGCAAATGAAGAAACAATATACTTATTGCTGATATTATTTATTAGCTAACAATTTTGATAAAAATCTAAAGGTATGTTATTTGTGTACCCTTTATGTCCAAGTAGTTATAGTCATAAGGACAGTTGCCAATCGAAAGGGATTGATTTCCAGGAAAAAATCTTGTAAGTACTTATTTGATTTTTTAGTACCTAACGACATTGCGGATTTTCTCGTTTTTCTGTGGTAAATTGTAAGTAATTTGTTTTCTGGATGCATTCATCTTCTTTAAATTCAATATAAGTACTAGATAATATTATAATAACCAAATAATATTAGCCGAATTAAATTCATAGGTACTGATTTAACAACAAACAGCTTTTTTTTAATTCTTTTTTTTAATTTTTGCTGAATGGACCAGCAGGGTAATTGCGTAACACACTATCAGTAGCAATGGGTTTCATTTTGACAGTTCAACAACATGCATTGCGTTATTTACGTTGCCGCGTTGTTGAGCAGACACACTTTTCGTACATAAGGAGCAATGGATTAGCAATATACTTCAAAATGATTCAAACTGAGAGTAATAGTGTGTTACACAATTAGGGTGCCGGTCTTGACCTCGATCACGCCTGATGGAAAGCGATAGATGAGGTCTATATGGAACGAGCGTGCCCAGAAGATGCCAAAGGCACTGGAACTGTCACGCATCGATGAAACACAGCTGGGTGCTTGACGCCGGACTCCGGTGGGAGGGGTCGCAAACCAGTCGGGCGTTAGCCCTACCACCGCAAGGGAAGAATTGGCCAGTCAAAATAAGGTGTTGGGTGTGACTGTCCAGGATGCGCCGAGCGTTCGGTTCAGTTGAGTGACTGGCGGAACAAACTGCACTACACGAGGCTATTTCATGCATCCCAGCTTTAATGATGCGCAATGTAACAGTATTCTATTATTAAGAGGTAGGCAGGTGCCCACTACCCACTACTTTCGGGAATGAAAGTATGTGCTTACCTACATAGGTAATAGTTTTAAATATTTGTTTACCTAAGGTTACGATTATAATCAATATTTTTCATCATAAACTCATTATCATAAAACAGTAATTTTAGTAATTTTCTGCAAAACATGTTGTTTTAAAAACACCAAAAGTACCCGCCAGTGTCTATATTAGGTTTGTTTTGATAAACATCCTCTTGCAATTTCAACGTTATCTTGTGAACAGCAAAGTCGAAAATCCCTTTGTAACATTTTTTTGTTTATTTTTAATTAACTTGAACGATTGTCAACCTTATGTCTTTGCAATAAGAGTGCTATGCATTAGTTAGGTGTGTTAAAATTACGTCATTGTCTGAATCAAGATCAAAAGAGTTCAATAACACGTAATCTCAGTTGGCTAATATTTTCAGGTATTTTTAATATAGTCTCTTACAAAACAAGCTTTACGTAAGAATATGTATTGTTTTCATTTCCACGAATTAATATTTTGTTTTGGCACCTATTTTGGAATTTTGTAACAATGAGTGTCCGTGGAGTTTTTTGTCCGTTTTTCTCCATAGGTAGCTACTACGCTCTGGAGTGGGAACTACTCGTAGCTTCGTCTTTCTGACAGACCGACGCGACCCCTTGACAATTCAAAAGGCCTGTAATCGGTTTAATTGAAATAAATGCTTTGAGTTGAGTTGGAAAAGAGGAGGAGAAAGAGGCTGGGTCCTCGGACTCGGAGCTTTATTTCGGACATTTATTGTCAATTTGTGATGAATACCAAATAATAATAATTAACTGATGTTGGACTTATTGCTGTTGCTTATTAATTCATTAGAAATGATTATTATTAGTTAAGAATGACATTTGAATAACATAATTGTACAGAAGTTATACAATTATTAACATCACAAGCTGCGCACGATTGGATTGCCCAGCGCCAGAGTGAGAACATTCCATACAAACTTTCATTGGTTATTTAATCCCATTAGGGGATGAATTCTCAAAAAGCCTTCCTTAGTGCCTCCCAATAACATGTTTCTAGACCCACAGGTTTAGGCAGTGCGTCGTCAGTGAATGAGACTTGAATTGAGAATGAATGAGACTTTTACCTATAAAACTACATTCTTACAAATAAATAAATTCTGATTCTTACTTTTTATTATGTTTACGAGTACTTCAATCAGGCTGACTTTCCACACCGGTATCACCACTCGGTAGAAATCACAAATTTCCCGAATGTCATTCCTCCATTCAGCTCAGCATGGTAACAACGCGCGGCATATTGTTAGTGACGTCACGAAGTACGTATTCCATGAGAATGTTCCCCGGCGGACGCGAGAACGTTTGTTTTGTAAACCGCGCTCATCGGCTCCCAAACAATATCGACAACAGCAAATAAATAGCGGATATGCGGTGTTAGCGATATGCATGTGATTTAACATGCTAGGCAGATAATAAAACTAGACTATTAAGTATTGTCCCACCCTCTTCTCACACAGAGAAGGCACGAGCATTGATCACCACGCTTGCTCAAGGCGAATTACTGGTGGTTTTAGACTTATGTTAAGTATAATATATTCTCAATTCTTTATTGCGTACCATAATGTATATAGTTGGTAGGAAAATAATAATACGAGTATTAGTCACAATATTATGGACCCTGGCGGGCGCAGCACAGGTAGTAGCAGAGGAGGAAGAACACTGGGTGTTTATTGTGATAAATTTTAATATTAGTTAAGTACCAACATATATTTAGCTGCTAAGTTTCCACACGAAGTAAATACACAATCTTAATTATGTCTACGTAGGACTTACGCAAAAATCTTCTGAAATTATCCTAAAAACCCACAAAACCCTGGTCGGTATGGTTCCTGGTAAAGGTATAAGTCACTCCCTAACAGGTTTCCATGTCCAATGGACCATATTTGCGTGAAATAAAAGCCAACTGTTCTGCAATCACTAAATCATAGTCGTTTGGCAGATATCATTTTCAAGTTTAATCACCAGATTATGACAAGTTCATTAACTTCTGGATGAATGTAGGTAGAAATCTATTTACAGTGGAAGTGCATAGTTGCTTTTAATCTGATACAGGTCACGTTTTTGCCCCCCTGTAAGCTAAAAATAGCGTGAATGTGCATCCTGCACGTGGATGACCGATTATCCTCCATCATACATACATACGACTGGGTGTGACGTAGTCTCTGATGCAACACGGGTCGTTTAAGACGACCGCGACCTATTGAAACACTGATTTCTGTTAAAATGACCCTGATTTGGGTGGAAACCCGGAGATAGACCTAGCTGTTAATTGATCATCATCTGCCTTTCCCCAACTAAGTGGGGTCGGTGTCCGTCTAACCGGATACATCTGAATACCAGTATTTTAGAAGCGACTGCCTAACTTACTTCGACAACCTAGTTAGGTACTGGGTAACACTATTGATACCCCTTGATAAGACTGATTGTCAGATTTTCTGGCTTCAGACTACCTTTATCGATATACAAAAATAGTTTAAACTTCAAAATTTTTTGGTTGAACGTGCTTTCCGAAGACATAACTTTGTTTATATTATTTGTTGTCCCAAAATACTACTTACTCAAAAATAATTATTGTATCTATATGTGGAATCCGGGTTCGCGGTCCTAGTTCCAAAAGCCCTGCGACCTCCCTAACGACTGTCAATGATCTACAAAAGGCAGCCGAGATTGACTTATCTACACCTAATTATCAGTAGGTACAAGCCGTACAAGGGGCGGTTTATCTTATCCAAAAAATGTCCTTTGAACCCACGTTAAAACTATCAATACGACACAAGACACGTGTATTTCCATTTTGTTGGTAGCTGATGCAATAAAACCGGTTGCAGGGTGATCGAGATTCTTACTAATCTGCTAAGCCGCGAGCCGTGATGACCTATTAAATCATAATTCTTATCACGTAACTCATGGTATCTAGTCAAGTTTCGCTTGCATTGCTTCTGTAGTGTCATCGAGTTATCGAGATTTCTCTTGCGTGAAAAAAATGGGCTTTGCTGAAAATATAGTTTCCTTTTCAGACTGTAGCTACTTCGCATGTCCAGGAGACAAGTATCATGTTTTAGTTTAGAACATAACTAAATGACTCAAACGGACTGTCCGGAGGTAGCGTTTCTTTTGGGTAAACCGTTTTACGCGTTTCTTACTCGGTAATGACTGCTAAAAGCTGTTGTTAACTTGTTACGCCAATTTGACAGGTAGATGACGTCACAGGACCAGCTTGATCGGATGCCTTCTGCTAATCTCCAAAAGTTTATTAAATAATCTTACGATGACATATCAGCACGTGGACCATTATCTCTCTGATGCGGATGTGTGACGCAGCTGATGCAATCAGACCGGTCGGTGAGGCGTAGAGGGTGTGCGCCTGCGCCACTTAGCCCGGAACGACCCATTCCATCACATCTCATATCGTTCAATATGTCGCCATCCGTTTTATTCTGTTGACAGTTTATTTACACGTGTTTTCGAGAAAAAAATACCTGATTAGTATATCAAAACATAAGGCTACAAGATTTTTTTTGTTATATTCTTTGACAATTTAATTGGTCCCAGGTTTCATTGATTATGTCATAATTTTTTTTTAAATCTAGGCTTCAATATTATAGGGTAAGGGCATGGTGTCTGACTAATGGCTGTGTACAGACACCTCGGTCAAATATAAAAATAACATTGTGATCACCAAAACATTTTCCAAGTGCTCATGATATTTTTATTACAAGCGTTCAATTTTTGGTTCTAGTAGTTCACGAATAAAAAATGTACACTCATTCAATGCATTTAAAACTCAGCTCTGCCAGTAAGTATGTAGACTTCTGGTGAAATGAAAGCGTTGAGTGGGTCGGGTTTCGGATAAATGTTGATTAGTTGAACTGGTGATATCGAACTTTTTGTAAAATTATGATTGTTCTCAAGTGACATGTTACGTTTTCATTGAGAATAAAGTTTCTTTAAACCTAAATCTATATTCTACAGTGGACTTTACCTCCTTAACTATAATAAATATAATGATATGATACGGTTCTAGGAATGATTGCAGCATACTTTCTGAAGCGTGCCTGCTTATCTGTCTGGCGCGAGCTGCCAGAGGTCACGGATCTTTCTTTATCACTTGTTACCTACTATTGCATTAAGCTATTTACATAATATATTAATGAGTGTATCTATTTGTATTGTTACACGTCGTGTCTACTACATACTTCTACTAGTAACAGGAATAAAGCTGTTCTCAAAGGCCATCCAATTTGTGTTACAAATAAGTTAAGATATTCTAATTCGGATTGAATTTGAGTTTCCTTTAATAACTTTGACCTTTTCGTCATATCATCCCTATCTGATCCAAACTCCATTACACAGGCAGAAACTTTATAATCTCCCCGAAGTTTCCAGGTCAAAATACTTCCGAACATAATCAGAAAGACTAAAGGTAGAAATATCTTTAGTCTTGGCACGAGCTATCATCGAGCATCATCTCTTCTGCCGACATTTAGGAACGGCGCAGCATGTCTTCTTCCATAAATCTCTTTTAGCCGTAACTAAGTGTAGTACCCCTTTCCAACCATATCATCTTTAAGTCAATTCGTTCATGATTTCTTTGGCCTTCTCCTTGACCCCTCCAAGTTTCAAAATGTCACTGACAAGCGACTCATCAGGGTGCGACTGACGTACTGAGCTATCATCACTCATAGAAGCTCCGGACCTTAATTTGTTATGTTTAGAATACTTTAAAATAACCTGTTCATCTGCCAAATACGTTATAAGCTTTAAGATGACGCACATTAAAGTGTTAATTCAAAAAATCCTACCAGAATAGGCTACTACCTAAACCTAGACACATCTACGTTAATGATGACGTAGATATCGAGCAACGAAAACAAGACATAGGAATACATGTTACATCGACCATCTGTGTTGGGTAGTGGTTGTGAGTGACTGGGTAAAACAGGGCTATTTCCAAGTCATTCTATGACGTAGTTACACCGGTACCTCACTGTAATGTTGCAAAATAACGGGTAATGTTTAGACAAGTGCAAGCGAAGAATAGGCAGATGTGGTTGTTGTGAAGAGGTTAGCCGAGAGAGGTCATGAGGAAATGTTTATTGTTAGTGACGGATTGAAGAAGTAGTAGACGTAGTACTCTGTGCTCATCCGGAGAAGTCTTTGATATTGCAGATATCAATAAGCGCTGTTTACATAATTCCTTGCTATCATCAATCCAATGTGGTGTGAATCTGTAAAGCCCACTTTTCCTGCAACAAAAGAAAATTAAAATTAGATGTTTTCCAAGAAATGGTTCGTATAATATATTAGACAATACTCGGTAATGTCGAGAAACTTTGCTCGATGCCAAGATTCTTAGATTACGTTTGACGGGCAGACATATTGTATAAACATGTTGAAGAACAGACATTCGTAGAATATAGAAAAAAAACCTTTCACAACTATAAAGACGTAAAGTACGGCTGCAAGGTGTATCAGCAGATGTCGTACACACGACTCGTCCCTTTTACCGCTTTTGGCAAAAACAGACATACCGGAAGTGACGGGATAGTAGACTGTTCAAAAACGGACATTCTGGAAATCCTGCAGAGGTAGTACCTTCTATAAATATTGTGCCGTGGTAAACCCAACCATTCTGATTCATCTTCTTTCAAAATCGAAAATACTAATCAATTAATAGTTTACAATACCTACAAATCAATTAGTAACGATTTTTATTTGTGAATACGACACGGCAAATAATTTAAGTAGGAAAACGCAAAACAAAGAAATATTAAAATTAAAGATAAATAAATATTACCTAAGTATGTACTAATAATGATGACGTCATCTTTCTACGTATTATCACGCCTTGTTTCACAAAGGATAGGGCAGAGGTGTACCTCTAGTACCGACATCTCTCCTATATATTCTAAATTTTTCTGGTTAATAAATAAATAAATACAACATTTAACTACTATCAGAGACGTCAAAAATACAAAAACAACGTAAATAGCCAGAGAGGTAAGGGGTTTTAGAAGAACCCGTCCATTATGATTCATAAAATCGAAAGCTTACAGCTCAATAATCGCCTAAAAAGTGCTAAAAACCTAAATGCAAAAACTGATATTTTTCCTGTCAAATTAAAAACAGCCTTCAGTATTTTTTCAAGGGTAGCGTTGCACATCATAGTTGCATTCCTAGAATAACGGACATTATTGCATGCAACAGATATAGGTACCTACTTAATTGCACGTAACATGACTCAGTTATTTGAAGTCGACTAACATGGAAACTTACCATAATTTGCTGTTAGAACAAAGCCGACACTTACGTGAGTTAATATTGAACAAAGAACTAAATTACGGTATCTATCACATTTTTTATCTGCACCCGCTTCCTAAGTACCAGGTTGCATGCCCAAAGCCTGCTAATGTCCAATGTGACTTTTCCAATGTCATAGGTACTACATACCTAGGTATATTTTAAGTTTTCAACTCTTGGATATCAAGAAAAAAATCCGGAGGAAATCTGAACGTCATGATCTGAACTCTAAAATCGCCACCATGTGGTGATTTTCTCTGTACGAGATGCCTTGAGGTAAAGATACTGGATGCTCTGGGACAGTACGAGGCTAATACTATCATTTTAACCAGTGTCTTTCAAGAACGGAAACTGGCATTTTTCTTCTTTTTTCGGACAGCCGGCATTTTGGCGCAACTTAGACATAAACTGCGATAGATTAACAGGACTTCAACATCATAAGAGCTGCATTCATTAATTAAGTCAAATTATTGATAAGCCAAAAGCCAATAGGTGACCATAAATGTATGAATCAACCAATCTGTTTACTTGTTATTTCCTTAAATAAGTCTGAAAACTGCTGGTGCAATCATAAATGTATTAAATACGTAATAAAAGTTATCGACAGCTGTTTTTACAATACCCTTGAAAAGGTTAGTCATAATGTGAGTGATATAAACATAATAATTATAGAGGTAACGCTAATATAATAGCAACTTCGGCCGATTCGGAGAATTGATCTATTGTTTCTATGCAAAAAAAGAGAGCTCGGGTTGGGCGCTGGTTCTGTAGTTCACGTCGCGAGTTCGATTCCCGCACGTAACAAATGAGTCAAGTAACATAACATCACGCCTGTAATCTGCGAAGGGTTAGGCAGATGTGTAACCTCTAACCTAATAACAAATACTTGTAATTTTATAAGGATTGCAGTATTCTGTTGGATCGTAGGACTCGTACGTACTGTCAGGGAAATGTAATGATTATCACATTCGCACATTGTTATATTATACATAGGTATATCCTGGTATAGCCATTTCATGGGACTGAAAAAAGATTGACGGTTGAATACACGGTTAAAGTAAGTAGATGGTCTGTCTGCTAATCAATCTGTATCTTTGACAGTACATTGCCATACTCACCACACGTGAGTAACGTTGATCGTATGTCGTCGCTCGAGTCCTATCTCATTTTTCTAACTTTTTAGCTGATTTGAGTTAGGACAACTACATTTTTCTATTCGTGATTCTTTACATTTTTCATTAACCGTCGTATCTCTATGTGATTTGGATTTCAAAAAATATAATTATTATAATTTTGTAAGGCATCACAATGTAAGAAATCACGCATAGAAAAATATAGTTGTCCTAACTCAAATCAGCTAAAAAATGAGATAGGACTTTTAGTCATGCGAGCGACGAAGTGTGGTTATGAACACCTCTGATGATGTTGCTGTCTTTTGATATAAACATGAAGAGGCAAGTTAGATATATTATCATTATTATCAAGGGGATGCTAACTTAGAAGTAAACTCGAATATTCCATAAATTGCAGTTATTATTTCCAAGAATTGCAGTTACTGAAATAAAACTGTAATATGTGGTTTACAGGCAATTAGCGTAAGCACTCTAATGATTCAGTAGCAGAAAAGTTTGCGTTTTGTGTAAGTACAGGGTTTTGTGACCGATTCCCATTTACAGAAAGACATTTGTGTGGAGATACGCCTAAAATGTTTGCATTAATTTGCACTGTTGGATTTTCTACTCTCGGAGCAGAGCCGTGTTGAGAATTCCCCAGTGCGCTTTTATTTAGGCGTTACATTTAAATGTAGCGTCGTGTTAATGAAAACAAGCATAAGTTAATGTTATACTTACCAGCCAACCTTATTGTTATAATAGTTATCACATACATTATATAGGGAAAATTCCCGTTGTACCGTATGCACCATTGACCTGCACCATCAATGGTGCAGAGGAGACTAATTAGTTTCGTTTGCACCATTAATTATGCAAACGAAACTGCATTGACAGTATGGTCTCATTGTGTGGCTATGTTCAGTTCACGACACTTAGCAGTATAAGAACCGATTGTTGAAGAGGACTTGCGGTTTTTTTATCATTAATTAGAACATACCTACCTAGCGACAGGCCCTTGAGGCCTCACCTACACCCACGCACCATTTCTGCGAAAATACTTCTACACCATGGCAATCCACTATTTTTTTTAGCCCACAGATCACGCTTGACCGGCTACCTACACTGTACACCTCAATTATCTATGAGTATAGCAATTAATTCTTATTAATTTACAATAATAATTTAACACGCCATGTTTGTAGGCCCAGTTTAAGGTCACGTTTGAAAGAAGAAATATAACTTGTATCGGTTGGTCCGGTTGTGATGCAAAAAGTTTATAATAGTAATACAATAAGGTGTGTGTGGCTCCAGGCTCAAGGTTATTCTACGAAATCGTGAAAAGAACTCTCATTGGTTGAAAAGTTGATGAACGACATTAGGTTTTTCTGTTGGAAAACTCTCTGTAACAACCCGGATTGATTTCGGCATATTATAACGCTTTCTTCCTGTAGGATTTCAATTCTAATTAAATGTAGACAGAGGTTTAAAAATGTGTTTTTTCTTCTGTCATTAAGAGCTTAAGGAAAAATACATGTAAGGCGATGAATAGGATCATTTGAAATGATCTCATGACCACTGCGGTTGCTCGATGACAAAGGATGTTGAACTACTTATGTTCAATCATATTTTTTTGAGTTATTATTATCTTCTTAATATATATAATTCTTCTGTAGGTACGTGTGTTCGTTACCTAACATTTGGATGAAATTTTGTGTGTATATTTCAATGGGTTCCTGAATAGTTTGAAAACACAAATTGGACCCGGTAGGTGGCGCTGCTGTCGGTATGTCACGAAATCGAAAGGGTTAGCTTAAAAGAATTTATAGAAAAGCTTCTCGCCGCCAATAATTCTTTCTACCATAGAAGTGGATAGATAAGGTTAATAGAGAAAATTGGTTTCCAACGAAATACAGCGCTGTTGGTTCAAAAGGCACTTCACCCCCGATTATTTTGAATATTTAAACAACGCCGCCGTCAATTTAGTTCAGCGATTTGCCTATTTTGGTAAGTTGTGTTTTTATTGATTGATTTTATTAAAAACTAACTGCGCCCCGCGGTTTCACCCGCGTAAATGTCGATCCCGTGGGAATATCGGGACAAAAAGTAGCCTATATGTTAATCTAAGGTGCCAGCTACCTCCATACAAAATTTTAACAAAATTGGTCCAGCCGTTTGAGCGTCAAGAAGTAACAAACATATAAACACACACACGTACACACTCGCAAACTTTCGTCTTTATAATCTTTATAATATTAGTGTGATTATTTCTATGATTTGAATTGTGTATTTTTCATAACGTTAAAATCCATTTTATCGATATCGACTATTTTCCCTTAATGAAGTAGAGCAGCCCTAACGATAGGCATACCTACGCTTGACCTTGAACTGACCAATTGCAGCCGCGCGTTCTTCCTCGTCCCCCGGCCCGCGGTAGTGAGTAGTGTGCTTTGAAGAAATCGGCCTAGGTTATTATTCTCTATGATCGTAACAGTGCGCTAATGGATTGAGTCAATATTTTGCAGAGATGCGCGCGCGCACCGCCCCCCCCCCCGAGGCCCCACCACGCCGCCATCTTCACTTAGTGACAGTAACAACCGACAAAAAGTTGTTATTCAATCTAGTTTGAAGAAAAAAACTGTTGTTACCAACTCGTACAGCCTGGAGAGTGAAGAGTGAGGCTGTAAAAAAGATGACCTCTCTTTCTGTTACTTTTTGTTACACTTTTCAAGGTAAGCTTGGACTTTTTAACAGTAATTTTGATCAATACTTAGGCCTTTTAAAACAACGGGTTCTTCATCGATTCAAAAGTATATTTTGTGTCCATTGTACATCTTGTTCCCTTGATTCTTTTAATATCGGTGCTCTGTAAGTCTCAACTGCATCTGTTGACACGCGTCGACGTCGGCGGCTGCAGTTGCCTCGGTCGTCGGCGCGTGTCGCTCGTCTGTAGCACTATGGGCACTTCCTATTTTGCCCCAACAACCTTCCTGCCATTAGCCCTGACTACTTAAACCAAACCTTACAAAATCAAGATTTCACTTTCTAACAACTGAACTTCAACGAAGACTTATTAAACCAACCTCCTAAACGAGCTTACATAACCCAACACTTGCATAATGAAGGCGCATTAAAATGCGCAAAACGCATCAGGCAGGGAAGCCGCGGGGTGCAGTCTGATCCGCCGCCTTACACGCGGCTGCTAACTGGATTACGTTTGTAAGCGTCGTCTGCTGACCACCGCTGCTGAGCCGCCGTGTGTTTTACGTTGAAACTTATTGTAGTACTTCCCTGTCTTGTGTTTAGTAGAAAATAAGAATTACAACAGTACCTACCTTTCTTGATGTCGCTTTTCGAAATATCTATGCTAGAGGAGCTGCAGTGTGGCAGGGACATCGAAACGCAAGGTTACCATGGATTCTGTATATAATTCGGAATTTCTGTAGAAATTTCTACGCTAAGGGGTCTAGTACCATGTGCTGAATTCATGGTTACAGTTTGTGCGTAGATGTCCCGCCACCCTATATAGTTTTCAGTGATTTCAGATGCGGGCGATAGGCTTAGCATGAGCATCCTAGAAACGGTTATAACGAAAGACAAAATTACAAATTGTAGAAAAAATTCTACGGCTCGATGTCAATAGTTAACAATAAGGAACACACTCACTTTGTAAAGGAGCAGTGGTGGTGGTATCAATCCCGACTTACGAGTTGTAGGTCGTGGGTTCGGAGTTCGGACCCAGGCAGGCCCTTTGTGTAAATAATTTCATCACCACTGCTCTCAAAACAGTAAAGGAAAACATCTTGAGGAAACCGGCATGTCCTAGAACCAAAAATTCGAAGACATGTGACATCTACCACCCTGCATTAGGCCCGCGTGGTGGATTACAGCATAGATTACATATTAGCAGAGGAGAGATGACATATAAAATTGTACCCAGCTGTAATTTGGTGAGGAACCTCAAAAGAGTTTCTTTATCAAGATCAAAATGATTTCTATTCCTCTTCTTTCCCGAAAGAACCAATATAAGTAATACCACCAATACATGTTTTACTAACAAAAGAAACTCTTTAATTTATGATAGGAGAGAGTTTAATATGCATGTTCAAGTTCATATCCCTACCAGTATAAATTCTTACAAAAATCTAATTAACACTTCATAAAATGCCGTAATATGAACTCTTTATCTCTCCACACCACTTAACCGTGAGTTATGTGAAAACAACAATATGCAGGTACATACACTACATAGCGGGTACGTCGGCGGAACTGCATGCAAATACCAACCAAAATACACGAACATACAAGTACTGTTAATATAAGTGTGTGAGCTGTGTCGTAATATGGTTCCGTATGCAAAAATATCAATTAGCTCCGCTAATGAGACACAATTGATTTTCTATTGTTTCGTGACCCATAGGTCACGCGCGGAGCTAATCTATACTAATATTATAATCTTCTATACTATATATACTATATTATATACCTATATATATATTATATATTATTTATTTATATATATATATATATATATATATATATATATATATATATATATATATATTTATATTATATATTATTATATTATATTATTATTATTATATATTATATTATATTATATATTATAATATTATAAAGAGGTAAAATTGTTTGTAAGTTTGTATGTAGGGGGTAATCTCCGGAAGTAATGAACCAATTTTAAAAAATTGTTTCACTGGTAGAAAGCTACATTATTCGGGAGTGCTATAGGCTATAAATTATAAAGATATCATGCATATTAGCTGAACTATCTCAATTTTTGTCTAGCCAGGCGGAAAAAAATTGCTCTTACAACAGAGTTATTTGCATGCGCTGCCTTAACAGTTGTATATAATTGAAAACAATGTATGGCAACCTGGTCCGCTTTGAATAGTTCTACAAAAAAGTCCGCGACACCATATTTCTATCTTTTATATTTTAGAAGATATAGTAGCTTTTATGTGTTAAAAAAAGTATTTTTCGACGTACTTACCTTTGGACGATTTTTTAAACAACAAAATATTAAACCTTATCGAAAAAAATATTATTATGATCACAAGAACATCGTAGAGATGCGATTTGCCCAAAACAGTATGTCAATTGGTTAAATAGTTTCGAAGATAATATAAAATTACTAAATCGGAAAATGCCGCCGTCCATTCACGAACCGCATTAGAACATGCTTTGTACGGACGTTTTATCCATTTACCCATAGATGGCGTTGTGCATAATGACGCTCTCCAGTTATTATTTAACTTTCGTCGTTAGGTAGGTGAGTTGTACGCACTAAGTAGTTACTGTTGGTTGGATGTTGTTGGTCTTTAAAATTGTTTTGGTTGCTCGGTTTCTTAAAACACAAATACTACTTCGTTCTTATTCTTCGAGTTCGAAGCTGTGGTATTTCTGTTTTTGGGATATCGGACAGTTTCAGCGATTGTTTATCATGCCTAAAAAGAAATCACAACTTTCCCGTCAGACATCCCAGACAAGAGCAGCTCGAGTACGCCGTACGGAAGAGTCTGCTCTTGAAAATCATCAGCGCCTCTCGAGGAATAGAGAAAATATTTCGCAAGCACGCGCTGGGGAATCTAGCGTCTCAGTGATTTAAGGCAGCATGTCTCTGCAACAAGGGATAGGGAGTCTAGCGCTGAGCACTCGCAGCGGCTCGCTAGGCAAACTGTGAGAACATCGCAGGCCCGTGCTCGGGAATCTAGCGCTGAACTTGCGCAGCGTCTCAGTGATTTAAGGCAGCATGTCTCTGCAACAATGGATAGGGAGTCTAGCGCTGAGCGCTCGCAGAGGCTCGCTAGCCAAAGCGCGAGAACATCGCAGGACCGAACCACACTCATAATTTCATCACAAGTTAAAATGTTTACCGCCCAACGAAGTGGGCACGGGTCAGCTAGTATAAAATAAAGAGAACAGTTAGGTTAACATCAAAGAGATCGTATATCGCAGTAGATCAATAATCTAATCAGTTCAATTGATTGCGTATCTATTGATTAGCAGTCATTCATATTGGGCATCACGTTTGCATCAACCTCATTTAACAATATCGTGTTTGTAATGTTTGCCTCATACATTTTATGACAAAGTAAATTATAAATATTATTTTCTATGAAAATTATTTCAAATAAAAAGAAGAAAAAGTATTGAATGCAACATAAATCTGATTTAATACTAAACTCTGTCAATTACAATTAAATTAGTTAATCTATTAATAATGTCAGCTCCGCAACGCAAAACATCATAGGTAGGTATACCTACATATATGCATATGTGTATGTATATTACACATATTATGTATACCTATGATATTTACGTCCGTTTATGGTATTTGTGTATGTATGTGTAAAACTCATATCTCCTGACCGCAGAACTCTAAAGCCATGTACACACAAAGTATTCGAAGCGGAACATAACAGGGTTGCCAGTCGCCAACTCTTTGTGTTGCCACACCATATAATTAAATATTATTACCGAGAGGTATTGTGTTTGATCCCGGGCCGTGCATTGTTACTTCAATGCTAATGTACATTAGGAGCTTTTTGTACACTTTTATGGTTGTCGTAAATAACTGGATTTGTGATTGATAAGTGACGTTGATGGCGTACCATGGTGCATGGGGACGGAAGGATCAGCTGCTCACTATTTCATAAGTTATGACCGACTTAGAGCACTGTAGGAAATTGCAACTAGGTAACTTGTTGGTAAGCTCTTGAACTGTCGTAGATGAATCAAAAGGAAAACAATGATTGAATGACAAGAAGTTTTAACTCTCTCAAATCTCAATATTTTATTGTAAACTAACAGTAACTTGATAATATAACAAAGTTGAAATGAACAAAGTATCAGCATCATTGGATGAACTACCGTCGCCACAGATTTTAGTATGCAATGAAACTTTACTAGTTACATTCACCGTACTCATATAATTTCCCTCAGCACCCATATCCTCAAAGATTCATATCCTCAAAGATTCATCCTGCAACCATACAAATTCATCACACCATTGCCTTATATCTGTAATAAACGAATGCTCCCAAATGAGCGGCTCCCGTCAGCCAACAATTGACGTAATAACCTTACTGCCGAGCCCCCTTCGGCGCTGGCAATGTAATACTTGGTCTTATCGAATGCCTTCTATACTACGCCTACTATAATTTAGTTTTTTTACAGTATATGGTCAGAATAGAAGCGAAAGGAAATGGAACAAAGGAATTTATGTTGTTCGTTTTTGATGAAAGAAATAAAATGTTTTTCTTTCTTCGAAATTGATCTTTGTGAGCATCTAATATCATTACAGCATCAATTCTAGCCTTTGGTTACTAATGAGTCGACAATTATTCCAAACAAAGCGATCCCAAGCGACATACCGGAAAGAAACGAGGACAAAGAAGTGAATTCGTTCATTTGTATGCAAGCGACGCTCACTACTTTGTAACATCCCTGGGTGTCTATTCTGACATGTTGCTATAAAACTAGCATTTTATTACCACACAATATTATTATCATCGTTTCTAATGCATTTGTTGATAATCCCTCTTCCATACTTCCATCATAACTTTAAAACAACAACAAAGGTCGTTCGGTTATCTCTAAACTTTGCGTATACTACAGCGCTCCCTTATTATACAGGGTGGGTCGTAAAATGGTCCCACCTATTTTGCACTCGTAAAAGAGGCTCGTAAATTTTACGTCACAAATGCGTCTCATTGTTGGCTGGGAGCGGAGATAGGCAGGGATCCAGCCCCATCGAATAATCTCTGGCTTCACGATAAGTCGTGCATCCTTGATCGTTCGGCTGTCGATACGCGGAGCGGGTGATATCGATATTGTTGAAAAATTGGGAAAAGTGATGAGAAAAAGGACACGTTACGAATCTGTTCTTTAAATACTCAATTTGGCATGGCTATTTCCATTGCCCAGCGCATCGTGCTTAAGACCACCTATTAAATACAAACAAAAGCGCATAGGGATGGAATCAGCATAAACTCTATACCCTAGTGGTATGAGTATCATCTTTCAAGACAACCTAAGAAAACCGTTTTAACATTGAAACGTGGACCCTACTATACCTACCTTTACCTATGCGTATGTATATGAATGTAACGAAACAGAAGTCAACATCTAATCCACACACTAAAACCTTGTTTGTGTAGGAGGCGTTAAAAGTGGAACCATGTCAGCCTCTAATGCCTCGGAGCAGTCGGCAAACTTGCGTATCTCTTGAGAAATCCCGTGTAAAAAGCTTAGGACATAATCTGTACGAGATAAGACCAAAATCAATATAGACCTACATTGCATGTATTACGACAAATATGTAGGTTTGTTGGGATAGTTACGTGTTGTCCCTCTTAGAACTGGCCTGTGATGTTACCGCGCTAGTTTTGGAAAAGGGAGCCTTTATAATTCTGCAAATATGTAAAGGGTTACTAAAAGGTCACATTGTATTTGATTAAATAGCACTAATGGCTAAAAACCACACATCACACATCTGGCAGAAACATAACCCCCCATCCACAGAAATGTCCAACAATCACAAAAGAATGTTCTAACCACATTCCCATAAAATGGAGGAACAATACCACGTTTCGTGTTGCGTGCCTATTAACTAAATTAGTTGGCTGTTGTATAACAAATTATGTAAATATTGGATCCGGGGTCCTTTCGCTGCACCTGCACCGTGTCACACCTGTGGACAATGTCCACTCCAGTGACAGATTGTCACGACATATATTTCATGTGGCACTGTAGATAGGCTACCCTTTGTTCCCCTGTGGTCAGCAGAGCGACAAGGGACTAATTAAATGTGTGCCTGTATAAAGGCAACAGAATATGGACTCGAAGTCTGTCCAAGTTTGATAACAGTTGGTCTAGTCAACGGCTAACAGATAGTACTGAGTGGTTCTCTTACAAAACTAATTCGTTCATGCTGCAGAAGTAAATAAACAAAGACCTATCGGTACTCCATCAGAAAATATCGACATTGTAGCACAGCACTACGTATTTCACATAATCTTTCGTTTCTCTTCCATATTGTTTTTAAGTTACGACAGTTTTGGACAATGGTTCGGAAATCCGCAGCGGCGCTGTTTCAGTCCCCGGTGCTGGGGCCCTTCCCTTCTCGTCGCGCGGCGCTTGTCGGTGCAGCGACGTAGAATTAAAAGAAATTGATTTTTCAACACACTGTATAATATAGTTTAAGGTTGTGTTATAAATCATTTTTGATTTCTGTTTTTTTTTATTTGGTTTTTATGGTTTGTGCTTTTTTTAATGTTTCAAGATTTTCCGCGGAGTGGTTTGTTCTGAATTATAGGCTAAGTCAAAGAAAGTCTAATAAACATGTACATATTTTGTTATTTTATTTGGTATTCAATAAGGCAACTACTTACTAGATAATTGTTTCGTCTAACTTTTTATGACTATTGCTCAAGCTAGGTAGATACCTAGATATGAATGCACCACTTCCCACGATATAAAATGGTTCATAAACATCAGTAATGAACGACTTCATAATTGAGTTAGTAAACAGTATCTAATCGAATTCCAACCCCGAGGATCGTCCATTAAACCTGATTAAACCAGTAACCAGATAAAACGATGATCGAGCACAAGTTGCATTTAATTACACACAAACTAAACGGGATTTATGCGCAAACATAAATAACGATAAAATTAACAGTGTCCTCGGAGAAAATAGAATTTCATTAATTTAATCACGACCTGCCCTCCGACAACAGAACGAACGCTGCGAGTGGAGGACTCTCTCCCTCCCACTCAGCCACCTCTCCGCTCAATGGAACTACACGACCAGTCCTCTCGACCCTCCCAACAAGCAGCCCTCCTCTGCACTCCACTACAGCCGAGCTCCAGCAGGGCTCAACTTATAGCAGCCACCAACGACCTATGTAATCAGAGCTCCCAACTTACAGATTGATCGCACAGTAATAGCTCTCCCTAAATGGACCAAGTTTTATGGCAGTTTCTTTGTTACAAAAGTACTGAGGGTTCTATTTGGGAATTTTGTTTTAAATTGTATAAAAGGAGATCAACTATTGTAGTAAATTTTACGAGCGAAAAAATACTGATCCGTCCTCCCTGCGGGCGCTGCGGAGTGCGGACGACGATCATAAACCTAAGCAGAGGGTAGAATTAGAAAAGTAGGGGTTTGTTCGCCAGACACACCAGTAGTCGTAGGGCATGGTGTAGCCCCACTGGCGCAGTGACTGACTGAAGGGCTTCTGCGCTACGGATCACGGGTTCAATTCATGCAGTTAATATGTGCAGGTCATGTGAGTGTATGAAGTGTATGTAGGAAGGAGTTACATAAACCATTTTCATTATTCTCAATTCAAAATGCTGTAAGTACGGTGTTACTGACTGACTGATGATGAATTGATGACCATAGAATAATCAAGTTCCAAAATAAATCTAAAACAGCCTTCAAAAACTAAATTACTTATTATACTTAAAGTATTCTGGTTTGATTAAAAAATAATGAGAAGGTTGGGCAAGCATATTATTATTAAGTTTATTTTTTTTTAATTAATTTATTACAAAAGGTTTCACTATAAAAGGGGCAAACTGCGTCAATATCGCTCCGTACGCATCGTTTCTGCCTGGCTAGCTATCCCCCTCTTGGTGAAGCAAATAATCATCTTTTATGGCGAGCCTTTGTTCGTGAGCCTGGCCATCAAACGTGGACCTCTATACTAATATGGCTAACGTAACACTCCTTACTTCTAAAGTAAATAGAAAAGGTTAAAACGGTCACGGTGCTAGGTGGGCGTAGTTACGTACAGCGAGCGGTATTTACATAGTTATGTATCGTCGGTCGCCCTCCGCACGGAGCGAGCCGCGCACCGCGCAGTGAAGCGAGCGGAACAACACACCCGAGCGCTCCCGAGCGCTCCCGAGCGACACCGAGCCGCTCCGAACTCCCCGTGCACCCGCAGTCCCGCTCGCAACGCGCGCGAGCGTACGTGTGCCGAATTCGTGTTCGCCGCTCGTTTAAATTTAAAAATAGATTACAATCGTTTGAATAAGTTGCCGCGCCGCTCTTGTTCGGTGTGATCGCTCGGCGTCGTGCGTTATCGACCTTGACATTGTGCGCGAACGAGAAGCAAGATGGCCGACGTGGATTGGTCGGGGGACTTGTCGATACGCTTGGTAGAGGAGTATAGGCAGAGGCCTGAGCTGTGGGACAGCACGAACGGACTATACAGGGTGCAGACAGCCAAGTATGAAGCGTGGTCGGACATGGCGAGGATATTCGAATGTGATATCACTGACTTACGTAAAAAGTTGAACTCGATATTCGCTTCGCATCGGCGCGAGAAGGGCAAAATTCGTAACGGTGGCCGCTCGACTTGGTTCCTGTATCCTTATTTGCGATTCTTGCCGAATCACTTGGACTCGAACGGAGGGGACGGCAGTATCGAGGTTATTGTTAATTCATGTATTTAAAGCAAAACCCGAACTTTGTTAAGAAATGAGTTCCCAGATATAATAAACCTAGGAACTTATTTCTAAGTAAGGTTCGGCCGTTCATCATTCAACGGCGCGTCCGTCGCGTCGCCGCCGTCGTGAGTAGTAAAACTTGATATACGAAAACCACTCTTACAGCAACGAAATAAAGACGTTGTCAATGACAAATTATTATCATGGACGTGCAGTTGATATGTAACGCGTCGGGTAACAATTTACTTAAGGTCGACTTCGTTGTATGATCTGTAGTTACGATGCTCATTTGGAGAAACATCGACGTAACTGCTACTTTTTTTACCCGACTGCGCGACGCAAAGGAGTGGGTGGTAATGTGTTTATCAGCCTACGTATGTATGTTTGTATGTTCCTTTGAAGCACTATACAGACCAAACGCCTGGGCCGATTTTTTTAGTCTTTACTTTCCTAACGTAAATAGGTACGCTTTCTATGGTCCGGTGTTTCTAAATTTGCCAAAGATGTAAACAACAATGGCCGCTCGACATTGAATAAAATCGATATGTACAAGAACATTTATTTTAAGTAGGTACTTACCTAATGTTTGTTTTCGTCTAATTAGCTCGGAGGTTTAGACGAAAACAAACATTACAAATAAATGTTCTTGTAAGTAAGTATATCGATTTTGTTCAATTTCGAGCGGCCATTGGTTTACATCTTTGGTAAATTGTACTATAAGTGCGTTGTCATATTTAACTAATTTTTGGGAAAAAATACATTTAAGTACTTCGATGAGCGATGTGTCGAATTTACAGCGGTTTCAGTACCAATAGCTCAACGGTTAAAGCACGGATTACCGAGCGAGAAATTATGATTCGATCCCCCACCCTTGCACTATTTATGCGAACCCCTAGCATAATTATATTTAGCAAACTCAGAGGGGTTATCAGCAGGAATACAGGGTTTGACTCTACCCATGAAAACTGAACATGTTTCGGTCAATTACACTAAGTTAGGATATTTGGTTTACACATTGAATGGGGTAGAATGGAACCATGCCATTCTCAACCAAAAAGTATAAGAAATACATACAGTTTATTTTTATAGTGAAATTCATTTAGTAGTTGATACGAACATTGCAATTTAAATTGCTCTAGTCTTCAAGGCCAAATACTCCATCTGAAATAGGCCATCAGGTAAATCATTAAAGAAGTGGCCAGGGCAGGCCTTCGACCATTTGTCTCAAACAATCGGTCAGTGTGTTTATAACCTTCATTGAGTCTCACAGTTGCCAACTATTTACTGGCTTATTGATGTTTTTACTTTGTAGATTGTTTTTGATATTGTAATCTTGCTTTTTGTAAGAATTTTGAGTTGAAATAAATTAATATAGAATGGAATCTGATTGATGTTTCGTACCAGTTACAATAACAAGAGAACATTATTTGAAGTGAATGTTAAGACCACATAGTAGATCAGATACATAAATGCTATCACCAACTCGTTTAGTTTATTATGGCATCCAGTAACTTATTATGGCATCCAGTAACTTATTATGGCATCCAGTAACTTATTATGGCATCCAGTAACTTATTATGGCATCCAGTAACTTATTATAGCATCTAGTAACTTATTATGGCATCCAGTAACTTATTATGGCATCCAGTAACTTATTATGGCATCCAGTAACTTATTATGGCATCCAGTAACTTATTATAGCATCCAGTAACTTATTATGGCATCCAGTAACTTATTATGGCATCCAGTAACTTATTATGGCATCCAGTAACTTATTATGGCATCCAGTAACTTATTATGGCATCCAGTAACTTATTATGGCATCCAGTAACTTATTATGGCATCCAGTAACTTATTATAGCATCTAGTAACTTATTATGGCATCCAGTAACTTATTATGGCATCCAGTAACTTATTATGGCATCCAGTAACTTATTATGGCATCCAGTAACTTATTATGGCATCCAGTAACTTATTATGGCATCCAGTAACTTATTATAGCATCTAGTAACTTATTATGGCATCCAGTAACTTATTATGGCATCCAGTAACTTATTATGGCATCCAGTAACTTCAAAGAACAAGAGAAGGCCAGAATTTAATCGGAT
Organism: Hydraecia micacea; assembly: GCA_914767645.1. NCBI lineage: Eukaryota > Metazoa > Arthropoda > Insecta > Lepidoptera > Noctuidae > Hydraecia > Hydraecia micacea. The sequence continues at coordinate 16,878,541 of OU611794.1, read as the reverse complement.
TTGATGAATGTTATGCAAATAATTAATAATGAAATTTCGTAACAGCTTAAAGCTACAAAAGACAAGAAACTACAAAAAATCAAATCTTTCCTCTGTAAACCGAGTTTAGATACCCCGGAAATAGTGTGAGAAGTCAACAAAGTGTAGTGACATTGTTGTTGCCACTATGAGCCCTGCTGTAACACTGTGCCAAATTTCATCATTCAAGATTATTACAAGACACAGATGATTATATCACTATCTTGTCTAAACATAGATCATCTTTAAATACAAACAAATCTACAAAGTAGCTAGTGATCCTTCCTTTACAGCTAAGATACAAATATTAAGATACAAATATTTTTTTATTTGATAAAAATTGCATTGACACTCGATAATGATAATAATATGATAACACTGTATTTTTTTTTAACTTTCTACACGTGTCTACACATTGAAGTGCACTTTGCACTTCAAAGTAAAAACACACTACACATTCTTAAAGAAGTATTTAGTTAAAACTAAAAAAAACTATTTAAAAAACGTAAGTAATAAGTATTGGCAGCAGTTTCAGAGCAGCAGAGAGTAGCCGAGTGCGATTGGAGAGGCCTTTGTGTAGCTTTTGACTGCTATAAGTTGATGATGAAGAATTGCCATAGGTCTTCTTCATCGTTTCGATGATTCCATTTATCTCAATTACTTATCTGTTTTAAATAAGCTTCGACCACTTCAGCAGCGTTACCATTGGCATCACAAAGGTCTTCCTTAGTGCAGGTGTTATTGCAATAGTAGGTAGGTAGGTACTTAAAGCCAGGTGATAACCTAATTTACCAAATTCAAATTCTTTATTGCATTCATGTGTACATTATTTAGTTGTTACAATATTAGTAAGTTCCAACATGAAACCCGGTTAGGGCACGGCAACATAATAATAATAATTTTAACATACTTAATAATAATAAGAGTATGTATGTGTGCGTTCGTTTTTACAACACCAACACCAAAACCATTCTGAAGATAAATTCTGAGAAATAAATCTCATTTCTCGTGATGAAGAAGTCCAAATATAGCCAGCTGCCAAGCCTAGTGATGCCACATACATACATAACCAGCCTATAATGTTCCCGCTGCTGGGACACAGGCCTCCTCTCTGTGAGAGGGAGCGGGCCATAATCCACCACACCAGTGATGCCAGTGGCCTTATCACGTAGGGAACTAAATTAAATTATACGAAAAAAAATTTACTTGTTCATTGCAAAACAAGGGCATCACAATTGGCGATATCAATGAATTTGAACTAAACATTATAAATACTAAACATTATAAATACTAAGCTTTAACTTTAACTTTTATTATAATTGACGAATTTGAACTAAACATTATAAATACTAAGCTTTAACTTTAACTTTTATTATAATTGACGAATTTGAACTAAACATTATAAATACTAAGCTTTAACTTTAACTTTTATTATAATTGACGAATTTGAACTAAACATTATAAATACTAAGCTTTAACTTTAACTTTTATTATAATTGACGAATTTGAACTAAACATTATAAATACTAAGCTTTAACTTTAACTTTTATTATAATTGACGAATTTAAACAAATAAGTAATTGAATATTAAAGCTATTTAGTTTTCTTAATTGATTAGGAATTAAAAATGGCAATCCAGAAATCAATATTTCTTTATAATTTTATTTAGCACAAACTTTTTGGATATGTAAATCGCCAATGGTCCGAAAATCGCTACCGTAAAGTCACTTTTAAAGTAATTCTCAGTTAAAATAGACAGTCTTGATAAATATCACGCCAAAATAACAACACACATAGGAATATTACACCAAAAACACAAACCTAATCTACAGATTACAGTAATATAATACTCGTACACTCATACATAAGACTAACATTTGTTTATATAACAATATTTCAGACAATGAACCATCACGTTTTATCAAAAAGGAAGTAAACGCTATCTAAGTATCATAATCCAGATATTATCAGCCGCAAAAATGGAATTTGCCGTTACAAATCTTAAATACTTTATGTAAAATCATCAATACTGACTGCTGAAAGCTCAGAGTTATGGAAATGGTATATAAGTAAGCGCTGAAAAATTCATTGCTTAAACATTGAAAAACTGTGACTTAGTTGTTAGTGTGGAAGAGATATCTCTTTCACTTTTATGCTTGATTGTTGTAATCAACTCATTAGGTGGTTTGATAACTCTACACGGCGTTGCTACGTTGGACCAGCCATGTTTAAACAGTTGTAATTCAACATACCTCACTTACATATTATTACATCATTATTTACTAAACTATCAATCAAATAAATTATTGTTAAATATTTTTTGGCAATCAAACTTAATTATTCATAAAATGCCAATTCTAATTTGCAGCTTACTTTATCAATATTGAAAGAACAAAGGCTATACACCCTTATTATTATTCAGTAGGTTGTAGCAAACAAATAATAACTTACTATTATTTATCTTGTTTTTCTGCGTTAATTACCGCAGAGTACCGATACGCGACTAAACAATTATTGAAACAATTAGATTTGCCGATAGTGACCTCATCGCAAAATATAGGTCAATCAAACACGAGTTTGAGTAAATTAATTAATAATGCATCGATATTTTTTCGTAACGAGCATGTTTCCTGGTTCCTGTCAAGGTTGGGGGCTCTTCCTGTATTCAAATTAGGGAGTGACTTCATTGTTTGCGATTTGGACGGACACATTGTTTCAAGCCACGATATCAACTAATGGCATTACGTCGTGTCGCTGTCGCTGACGACTGCTAGGGTTGGAATTGTAGCAGTCGTGTCGGTCGGAATAGATCATAGCATTTATATCAAAGCTCTAAAGGCACAAAAACGGTTGCCAAACTAATAAATACCCGTGCAAAAGAAAATTATGATTATTATAAAAACATTAACCACGTGTTTCTTTCCGCAGGGAACGACAAACGACGAACCGTACACACAACCTCAAACAACAAGCGGCAGATCAGATGAATCATCAGAAAATGAAGATGACGACAACGACAACGAGCACAGAGAGGAAAGAGAGGTCATGATCAAACAAGAGCCTGTTATAGAAACATACTGCATAGTAGGGCGAGAGAACAGCCCCGAACCAAATAGAAGGCCGGAGCGACCCAAGCAACGCACACCAGTAAAGAGATATAAACTGACCAGACCACCGTTAAAACGAAAACTGGTAGTAAAAGAAAATGACTCTCTTGATAGCAGACTACTAGAAACATTGAAGTTATTGAGAAAATCAGATTTGTCGAGGAAGAAAGACGAATGTGACAGCTTTGGAGACTACATAGCCGTTTCATTGAGGAAACATGATGAGAGAACACGGAGTATGATCAAACAGGCCATCAATAACATACTGTTTGAGCAAGAAATGAAGAAATACAGTAGCAACCAGTACACGGTGGTGCTGTCCGGGGTGGATGAGAACCCTCTAGTGATAGGTGATAGCGACGATAAGTAATTCCTTAATCGCCTTTTTTTAATGAGTATTTTTCAGTGAGACTGATTTTAATGATTAAATAGTTAATTTTAATATAAACCGAGTGCTTGAATGCGGACAATTTTATAATTATTCAAAACTGTGTCCGTTGTTGCATTTTCACTTAGGTGATGCGTTTAGTGAGAAAGTGCTTTTCTTCTGATTTTAGGATTCATAAATAATTATAACTCATAACCAGTTTGTTTATTTTAAACACACAAAACCATTATTTACGATGAGTTATGAATGAGATAAAATATCTAGAAATGTTTAGGATTCTCCTGCATCGTTTGACGTTATGTTGCGTGAGTGACCCCGGCGTAAAATGCACGGATTTCTCATAGTCCAGTGAAGGTGATGTTGTTTTGGTTTATAACTTCATATTTAAATGTTTGCATTATTAACTTCGGGGTCATAGCAAAGTCACTGGATGTAAGCGAACTAACATAATTTAACAAAACGTTGTTTTTATAATTAATTTTCCATTCAAAGTAAACAATATAGAAGTTAAATAACATCGTTCGTTCCTCTGATATATTTCCATTAGTCATTTTATCACAGTTTCCTGTATGACTCTCATAAAACAGACACTATCTAAATTAACTGAAACATTTCCAATTAGCAGGAAAACCGCTGTGCAGTTCGCCGAACTATAATTATCTGGAAAAAATAAATATGGAATCAATAAAAAAGGCTACATTAACACATGTATCGTCAACCGCATTAAAACAACTGCATTGTGCTCGCCTTACGTTTTTCCATTATTTTTTACATCCATCAATCAATTATTTAGAGCAGGCTGTCTACGTGCCTGCTCACACGACCGGCGACGGTCTCACATTACGATATCACCTACATCCATCACGATTGCAACTATTGTTGCTGTTTTATTTCTATTGCTGTTTTTACGCTCTGTTGTTGATACACTCTGGAAGTTAATGTTCAATGTACCCCACAGATATCTTTATTTGCTGTTATAAATTAGAAAATTGGTAAGCGCTGTCTGTTTCAAGTCTAGTAGTTTCTTTGGTAAAGTTTCTTGCTGCATTGCTTTCATCGCTTCTTTTGGATTGCAGGTGCCTTTACCTGTCTTAGGACGCAGTGTATTGTATGTTGTGATGATCGATGTTGTTATAATAGGGGTAGGATTCCTGGTGAGGAGCATCACGCCACCTACGTCACCGGTGTGTGCATGTATGTTTGTTTTTTCGCGTGCAATCTAGCGATGCATATTTGCATTTAATTGGCTTCAGTTACAAGAAATTTTTACTCATAGCAAACTAGTTGAATCATTTTTCAATTCAATTGCTTCAACATGTCTTATTATTATAGTTTATAATGTTGAATGGTCTAATTGGATGTTGCCAGCGTCCACAATTGTTCGTGAATGACAAATGTGTTATCTATTAGCGAGCGACTTGAATATTATGTATGAGACTTTGTTGTTCGCTACATTTTCAAAAGTGTTTGGAGGCATAGCACACACGTGTCACATATTATTATCATACATCAAAAATATTTTCGTATCTTCATTATATCAGTGTTCAACGAATACTGAAAATACCGCTGTTTATGTATACATTAGTGATTAACAATACGTTCTGACCTGAGCTGTTCAGTTTGACCCCTTTTTAATTCTGTTGGATGATTCATGCGTATATTTATGAAAAACAATGTGGACGAGTTCACGTATTTCATTATTGCAGTATAAATTACCCGAAAGTAAGAATGGTTGCATGGAGACAATAAATATAATACGTTTCGTTGGCAAGTGGGTGTGGCAGTAGCTTATCACCCCGCGCATGCGTACTGAACGGAGTTAGGTACTGCTTAGCAAATAGAGAGGTATGTTACATTGTAGTTGTAGTCCTATCTGTTACCCACACTTTATTCAAGGATAGGATATTTTCCTATTCGTCCGTCTACAGAACAAAGATGTTTAAATAAGTAAGTCAAAAATCTCGTTGCGGACACAAAGAACAAAATTGGTAACCTGAGAAATATTCATGAAATTGTATGTATCTTTGCATACACAAGCTAAAATAATTTCTGTACCTACAATGTTTTGTCACCTTAAAAAAAACGGGACAGATCTATGCTTTGCCGAACACAATACCTACCCACACCTAGCTACTGTGCCTACTGTGGTAAAAACCCCAGTAGTTTTTAATGATCAAGACCCAGCCAGCAACACAAGTAGGTACATGTGTGACGGCACGTCCGCCTCGTGTGCTACTGATAACTGTCACTTCCTCCACAAGTTTGGTAAGAACTCGTGTCTACATTGCATCAGCTGTCGGGCTCAGAACACGATGGAATTGCATCAGTAAATAAATAGTTGGTCTAATCAATCGACCCCGTTCATAAGGAGGAAAAACCACATTAAAACAATGGAATGAGGAAGTTAAAAAGTCTATTGTTGCAGGTTTTCTTTCCTGTAATTTTGGGTGAATTTGGAAAATCGTTTTTTCACAATAATGTAACTATGTCAGTAAATGTTAACAAAAAATGATTGTTCGAATCCTATATAATTTAGGGAAAAAATAGTGCCAACCAAAAATGCCCGACGCATTTCCTCTGAAACTCGGCAATTGCCACAAATGCGACCCTCGAAAGGTCAGACAGGTGTACCAATGTACACCCACGGCCTCCGTCCACGGCACATGGTTATATATTCTGTGGTTGACGGTTATAGAGGTGGCCAGGTGATAGGGTTCACTCATGGATATTTCAGGAACGTTATAAGGTATGGAGCTACCATAGATAATATAATGGTCCAGAGCCTCTGAGATTTTTTTCCAGCAAAAACAATATTATTATTGTTCCAAGTTTGACTTTTTAGTTCATGGACCTCTGGGGTTGATGCATGCTTCAATTACAGCAGAAAGGAATGCGGAAAATCGAAGAAAATTAACTAACAACAGTTTAATGATGATGTTAAAACTCAGTGGGAAAATAATGTTATAGGTAAGTAATATTTTCTCCTCAAGATAATGAAAACGTGAATCATAAAATGAAATGACCCGTAATTTCAGATAACCTTCACAGTAACCGGCTCGAGTGTTCGCTAGCTATAGTATTAGGTATTTTCATTATTTTAAAATGCTCAAATGATACGCGTGAGGTATTCACGCTTAGCCCACAATAAAGTAATAAAATGTCTTATTTCTTTCTTGAATAAATTAAATCTTCTTTAGAGATATTTAAAATTATGGTCATTGCTCAATTATAAAATTGCGATTTAGGATTTCTATAAATGTATCACCCATTTCATCTCCAATTCGAGAACTGCGATGTATGATCGTAGGTACAAACCTACAGGTTAGCAAATTAGCAACTGTATGCGATCATTAAGTCAATGAAGCGATATTATAATAATTACCTTTAATTTAACACGCCCTGTAAAAAACGGTCTGACATCAAATAAAAATTTTCCGTTCAATATTAAGCAAAGTTTCCTCAATTTACCGTAGGTAGGTACTGCTGGTAATTACTTCGTCCTACAAGTAACCACTACTTATTTCGTAAAGCCAATTACATATTATATGCAATATGCATAGCTACACATCTGACTTTAGTTCATACGAGATTCACACCATCCCACATGACTTCAGTGCCACCAGACATATTGTCGCCTGTATCTAAATATATATCTTACGTAAGTTTCAGTGCTACACATATCAATACATTGAAGTATCTTCCATCTTCTGTTGCAACAACCAACCTTGTTGCTTCACGAATAGTGGTAGTTTTCCCATGGACCGTGGCGTCAGATAAAGTACGACCTCGAGTTATCGACGGCGACGCCAGACGTCAACGCCTTTGTTTTTGTTATTCGTTTATATCAGGATAATGATAGTCTTAGGTAATGGACTGATAAGATGGCTGATGGGTGACAAACAGCTGATGATAGGAGTTAAGACTGTAGGATACAATGGCACGTCTTGTGATTGCGACTAATTGCGAATCGTTCAGGACATTACTCTTAGTCCTCTCTCCTTCATAACTTACCTTCAATTAATTTCCAATAAGTAGATTGATAAGAGCTGTTTCATAGCTCAGTTGTATACTTTCTATTCAAATAGACTATTGTAAAGCATTGCCGTACTACGCTAGGATATCTCTCAGCAAAATTAGTTTCTCCTTTTGTCATCTAACTAATCTAGGAGCATGCACTACCCAAGTCTAAACGTCTAAATAAACTATTTATACATATTATATTGCTATTAAATCGCATGACCATGAGACCGGAATCGTTTTCCGAGGTAGGTACCAGGCAAGCATATTGCAAGCGGATTTCATTCCAGCAACGTCGGCAGTATTCGAAGCCGTAGCAACGTTGCGGATATAAAAAACTATAATTTGCGTAACAGACTGTGGTAGTTACCACAGATATAAGAAAGGTAGTAACGCTAAATTATATTAGTTAAGTATAGAGTTTTAATAGTAGCCGCTACTACCTGTTACTCCATTTATTACATTATTTTTGCATTTCATTATCTATCGAAGACGACTTGCGTTTTGTCTGGATGATAAGCAACGCTACTTCATCATCAGTACTCGAAGTTATGCAGACAAGTGGATGACTGTGACTGACGCAATGATAATCATGGAACTGCATGGAAAGGCTTGACTTTTACATTAATAAACAAAAGTATTTCAACAAGGTAAGCAGACCACTTAATAAAGAAATAGCTTCATATCTGCCATACCGCAGTAAGTGCTAAAGTGTGCAATTAACAATAGATAATTATAGCAATCTTGATATTTCCATTGAAGTATGTCTGCGTTGTGAGTGACCTGATAGTCTTGATACTTGAGGGCACTTGTGTGGAGCAGGATTGCCGTAAACGTCACTGATCAAGCAGTGTCTGTCTGTTCAAGTACTTTTATATATAGATTGTAGACATTATGGCTATAAAAACCAATAGATTAAAAAAAAAATAATAAGTAACATCAATATCTTCTCCCACGAGGAAGATACTAGTGTCAAACATAGCATCATGATGAGTGATATGGAAATTGTATGTTGAATGGTCGAAAAGAAAATGAAATTGATCCTTCTGTCCGCAGAGTTAATTTAATTTTGTGTTGAATTGTTTTATTTTTGTAGCAGTAATCCACGTGGTTTTGTGGTATTTTTATACATCTTGTTATTGTGGAACATGCTAGAGTATAATTATGTCTATTTTTTCACTAGAAACTTGTGACAAACAATGCTACAGATTGTTCGAGACTCGGGACCTCGGTACGTACCTTTAAAAGGAAATATTCTGTTGATATGACTTGAGTAAATAAATAGATAACATTGTCATGTTACGTTATTATCTCTGTAAACTAAAAGCAAGCTGCAACAGCGAAACTTCTAACTCATTCCCGAAAGTTCTGTGGACGTTGATGTTACGAGTGTATAGTCAGATCGTAACATTCGTGTAATACATTACAAGAGAGAGGTTAAAGATATCTGAAACTGAAGTAAACAACACATGTTGTGCGGAGGCCGAGCCTCGCGTCACGTACACCCCGCCACGATAAATTATACCAGACGCCTTTTTTATACAGAATTTTCAGCCGTATCACTTTTAAAATAGACTAGATAATCGTGAGAAAGTTTGGCATGAGTTGTGGCAATCTGCAAAGGTTCATTGGAACAGTTTTGATAGCAAAAAAGTAATTACAAAGTGTCAATTTGAAGTAAGATTCTTTTGAGGGTGTTTACGCAAATTGTTGTGGTGAACTTCCTAACATCAATGGACGCTGATAAAAGAAGTTGCGGAAAAATATATTTTTTCAAGATGAAATGAAAATGTTTGCGCTGGTATATTTGCAGACTGACACATGTAGAATATTTACACGAGATGTTTTCCGTACTTCAGAGACACGTGGTGAGACTTGTCTTACGTCATAAAAAGAATGGCCTTGTGAAGACTGCAGTGGCCAGTGCGGCCGACGACTGACGAGAGCAAGCGTTTCCTGACACCTACCAGTGCGATAATTCTAGTAGGTAATAAAGATCAAATTCGCAAGACACGTATTAATTTGTATAAAACTGACAGATGTCAACAACCCATTCTCTCGACGGCCGCACTGTATGCTAGGGATTTTAAAGATTGTGGATAAGATCTGATACTATTAGCACTGTAATATAGTACCTTTCAGATCTTAGAGCAGAACATCAGAAGAGGAGAATCTTAGCAATGGGTGAAATAGGTATCTACAGGTTAATACGATGATGATGATCAGTGGTTAACACTAACAAACAAAACCAAGCTGGAATGAATAGCTAGCATATTAGTTCTATGAACTGTTAGGCTTGTACCAGAAATGTGTCTGACAATGGGTGTTCGAATCGAACTAGGTTTCAAACCCACGACCTCCTAGATCGCAAGTCAAGGCCTTTGGGCCATTCTCATTAAAGAAGAACAATTCAACCGATATATTAAATTTAGTTCATTTTCTTTAAGTTTTTTGTTGCTGTTAATTATTTAGTTATTAATTATTCTTGCAAAACACTGCCGATCTCTTGGACGTTACATCCTTGACATAAAATCATTTCAACAAAAACTGCTTCAGAGTTGGTTCAGTAATTCAGTCTATACCTAAAATATGGAGCGACGAAGCCTAAAAAAAAGTATTTTATGACTGCACTCTACTAATATAATTTGATATATTCCGGTTTGCGATAAAAATAAGAATTTTATAAAATCATGTCATTAGGTACGTCAGTTCTCTTAAAATAAGATCCGTGAAAAGAAAACATTGATAAGGGGATCAACTATAGATACGTTATAAAAGCCGTCTCGAATATTTATATCATATTTATTAATAGCAACAGATGTTATGTTCCTACTTCCTTGCATAACCATTTAGTTTACGTAAAATATTCATTACCACTAACTTTCCAAGACTTTACTAAAAGAATATTGCAAAACCTTGATAATAGGTACAAGAGAAAGCTCGGATAAAGAAAGCTAACCATGAATTAATAGTCATTCAATTGTTACATGAACTAGTATTGATTATTTTAATGATTATAATTCTGTAAATGCATACTTGTTACGCTCGCGAATCATATTTTGTTCAACATACTAACCTGACACTGACCTGTAAATTGCAAAATACGTAAGAAAATCTGAATTTCGCAGGTTACCCCGGACCCGGATGGTGTGGCTTTTGCATAACAGTTACTGGCATCAGATCAAAATTGGTCCTTCACCCATCTTTATAAAATTAGTAATGCTTTGTGAACATTATAAATCCTACGTCATTATCAATATTACCATTACGTCCACTAACAAATTCTCACAACTTGACACCAGTAACTTTCCATCATTCGACTCCTTCATAATTTTTCCTTAAACCACAAGCTTCTGTTCTGATTCTGACCCATTTCAAGGAATTGCATGCAAAAAATAATGATAGTAACCGAGTTAACAGTCTGCGTACGTGAGGACCGCCACGGTACTACTCTACTGGAGATATAATTTATTATCGCCAGTACCGAGTATTTCGGGAGGTGACTGGTTTGACGAAAACAAAAGAAAGCTTGTCGTGTTTTGTACAATACAACTTTATCATTGTTTAAAATAACATGATCATCTGTTTTGGGTTTGACAGATTTTTTGTATGTGTTCTTCAGTTCTATGTGTGTGGAACTAAAAACATGTGTACTTAACATTGTTTTTTGTTGTGTGGGTCTGTCTTTCAGTTATTTATTGTTTGTATGTTCTTTATTCGTAGTTATTTTTTCTATTCTTTTGTTATATGTTTTGGTCCTTCTAGGCCCTGCACATTATTTCCCGTTATTCTAAAATTTTCATATTTGTGGTGTGTATACCTACAAACCGCATTTTTATCCTTTAAATTCATTATTGATTGTCAATAAACACAGTTATCTTCCAAGGTCCATGTGAAGCCATCGACTCCGGTGAACCGGTCGCGTCAGTCGCAGGACCAGTCTAGACAGGTTCGGACATGTTGGCACACAAACCCGCTGGGACATCTTCACGACCACTCTCTTTGAAGTAGAGTGGACACATCATACAGGTAAAAATATAAACCTTTTGAAAAAATACTGGAGGATAACACCTTTTGGATACGAAGGGACGTAAGTTGGTAGTTAATAGGTACGTGGTTCTAAAAAGATGGTGTGTAAATAACTTTATGATAGGTACAGCCGCCAGCACATCAAGCTACTACAATCTGTCAAATTTCTTTAATAGATTTTCAACTTTATCGCCAAACCATAAGGTTCAAAGTTGATTGGGAAAATTTGACAGTTTCGGGTAGCTTGATGTGCTGGCGTCTGTACGTGTAAACTTAACTCAAAATAAAGTCAGAAAAAACAACAAATAAACCAAACACTATAAAAATGATTTATTATATAAATATAAACATAAGTAATAAACACAAGTAGTAAGCACCTACCTAGTTCACTAACTTGTCACTCCAGCGCCTTATTCGAGACCGTCCCGGTTTTCAAGACATCATGCTGTTGACATTTCGCTATAACATACATACCCTCAGGCCACGCCTTCTGCCCATGGGGTAGGCAGAATCTACAGAACGCCACGTGCTATTATTCTACAACTACATACTCCTTTTGCTTTGTTGATATACTTCGTTACTTCGCTTTATTGACGAAATTACTTTATAACTGACAGTATAAAATTACACCAAAGAAATTGAACAAAATCATAAATAACAAGACTGATCCACCTACTTTTTAGTATGTAGGTAAGTAGGTACTCACAAAGTTATTAAACTAGGTAGTAGGTACCCCCAATTAGATACGTTTTGTTACATTCTTCAATTTATATTATATTATTTTAATAATTAAACAACTCTGCCCGTCCATTCAGTTCCGCCACCCGCCATACTGCCGAAATTGTTCTAAAAATATACATAATTGTAGAAATGTCCCCTAAATGTAGGCAAAAAAGTCGCAGAGCTGAAATATTTGTGCGCTCCTTATAATTGAAAAAGCGAGGCTCGGGATGATGTCGGCGACAGCCGGTCATTATAACGAATCCGGGTAAAAAATAGCCCCGGCATCGGCAGAGGCAGGAGTAGGTACGGACTTTTTCTAATTTTGCACGCTTCCTTGAATTTCTGCAGACTTTAGTAGGATAACGTAACGTGATATTTTTGGTAAGGAATATAATTTTCTGTAGAATTAATATTCTGTATACAATACAACAAGTAAATTAATAAATATAAGAATTAAATTCTTTTTAAAAAGGTGAACGGCGGGCTTGAACTAAATTAAACGAATAAGTACCTAATCTACAGCATGAATGTGATGTTATAATCATCTCAGCCATAAATCAAAACAGCGAATTCTTGATATTAGAATAACAAAAACATGGCAACCAGGCGTTTATTTATACCATAAACTGCATCATTTAACTACAAGCTAGCAAGCTAGGCTATTTATAGACAATTTAAGGAAAAAGACTTAGCCATGATCAACTGTTGTTTTCTTAACTTCTCGTGCAAGGAAAGACGTCACACTGTGATTAAAAACAAATAAGATGTAATTAAGCATAATAGACCAACTTCAATTAATTGATCGTTACATAAATGTAAACACATTAACCTCTTTTTGACTTTTGGTATTCAGTCAAAACATAAAAGGTCGAAGATACCTACATTTAATTATATATATTTTTTATCAGCGAAGGCCTAAACTGCCACGCTTCTTGGCATTATTTTATAATAATATCTTCTTCAGAACTAAAGTAGCCTTTTCGTTTTTATATCAATGATTCAATACTCATGAATGATACGATGCGAAATATTAAATTACCCTCACGAATCAAATAATATTGCGATGCGATGTTTATTCGCCAATTCGCCATTTCATTCACTGCAGTCTATCAAATCCATCAAATGATCCTGAAATACCTAGTTATCTGATATACTAGCAGTACAAAATAGTTTAAAGTAACTGGTACATAGGTACTTAATGTACTATACGAACACCGCTGACTAACCCTTCTGGTAAACAAGCGTGATTTTATGTGTGTTGTTTGATAAATTAGTTGCTATCATTTCTACATACAAGTTCTACATCGTTGAAGACTCCCTGACTAGTGTGAAGAACATCTTGTGAACAAAAGCAGCGATGAACATCAACACCAATATTATTACGTCTAAAATAAGTGACATCAATGTGAACTGACGCGATAAACCCCTTAATATGTCGTAAATAATCTAGACAAACTATCCAGGTGAAAGTCTAGGCTAAATATAATATAAGGAAAACTTGCCAAAACGGCCTACGTGACCGTTGTCAGATATGTCGAAAAGAGATGCAAGATTGCAATGGCAAAACGAGGAAAAGAGAAAGCAGGTAAAAAATAAGGGTTGTTACCTGACCTTGTTTCCTTTTAGGGTAGCCCTTATTATTATTAGTTGTTTTTACTATTGACGCTTGTGTGTTTGGATATTTTGGGCTCTCTCAGTAGGAATGTAGAAGTAATAAATATGTTAGCTTCTGAGTTGACATTGAAATTTTAACTGACGAAATCCTTCCAAGGCAAATGAAGGCTGGCTTGTCATACATGCTAAATGGGCAAAACCTCTTCGTTCGAAAGTACAGAAAAATACCAGGCACAACTTTTTATTAAATGGTTTTGTGCGGGAGTGGAACCGTCGCAAGGAGTCCGCAAAATCACTCCATCTTTACACCATTCCCTCATGAGACAGTATCGAATGCTATAGGCAAAATGTATTTTTTTTATATATTTGTTTCATTTTTTTATTCTTTCTTTTGGAACTTCATATAAAATATGTATATATAATATGGAAAAAAATATTGATTTTTGTCTTGACAGGGAATCGAAACCCATGGTCATGTTGTATCAACATCAACGTTAGTTTCAGGCATAAAACCTTCAGTACCAAAATAAAGGAAAACACTAATTGCAAAAAATACTTTTAATAGGAATGTCAAGTACAAGAAATAACTTACAATTAACATTTTAATCTTATTCACTAATTAACTAACTTCAGTTCTAAACTAACAAGTTTTCTAGCGACACTAAGTTATTTTATCAGTAGAATAAAATATATTTATTCCTTTACATGTTAATATACTGAAATTGGTCCAATTACAAAAAGTTAACCTAATTTTGAAATACATACATACTCGTTAACAATAATTTAACAGCAAACACGATATTTTAAAGAAAAAAATGTGACAATACCGCAATACAATAATGTGTACAATCCGTTGAAATGGAACACGAATCACAACATTTTGTTTTGAATTCTTAAAATCAAAACGGCGGACGCGTGTTATTCTGTTTGACTGTCACTTAGCTTATTAATTTCAACCATGATGTGGTTTTCCTCTTCGCCGACGCTAACGGCTACAATCATATCCAGGATTTTCGGCTGCAACCTCAAAGCCTTCTGAGCAGGCAGACTCCTCAACAATGAGGCAATATACTTGCCAAAATTGTCGTAAGTATCTTCAGTCCTAGCAACCACGGGAGCTGCACTAACCACGGGCGTGACGTCATTCGTTAGGAAGATCTGATTCTGACTGAAGTTGTCACCCGGACCGCTCGAGTTCGATCGTCTTCGTCGCTTGGCTCGAGAATCGTTCGATACCTCTTCGTTCTCACTCTGACCTTCCGACTGCGAATAGTTTGCTACTGGTTCAGAGTCAACTTGAGGCTGAATTTCCCAGTCATCCTGCTCGTCAATCTCGTAACATTCCATCTTCACATTGGTGACTACTTCACTCAGCTTTGGCTGAAAATAAAAATCCTATGTTAAATGGTAAATAAACATATCTAAGTTAATGCGTGACTAAAAAGAAACTTACTTCGTTAACGAGCAGCCGTGACGTCTGCAGATGTGGTCGGATGAACGAGTCCATTAGAGGGAACCATTGCACCTTCGGTCGGTACAACTCGGGCGAGTTGGGCCCCACCTTGTCCAAACTAGCCTTGATCTTCTTCAACTCTTGAGAGTAAGAGTTACGTAAATTCTTGAATTTAATCAAAACATGTTTTCCTTCAAAGTTCTTGATGTTGAGTATCCTGGCAATTTTTTCCGAGGCCCTGGCTCGTTTGGTTTTGTTTGGGTAGTCATCCAGTGAGGAGTTCCACAGACACGGCTCCTTCTTGTACTCCGTTATCAGTTGCAAAGTTTTCCTGTCGTTGATGCGCAGTATGGAGTTCTGCGTTAGATCGTGCGAACTTATTTTCTCACGCATGGTGACGGCGGCGGCGGCGGCGCGGCGTACGCGCGTGGCGGCGGCGGCGGCGGTGTGGGGGGGGGGGGGAGGTGCGCGCGCGCGTGCACCCGTCTGCTCGCTCGGCGTGATCACGCCTAACTGACGCCGCCGTGGTGCCGCCGTGACGTCACTCAGACGTGGGGCGCGCTGTTTTTTTAACGAAGCGCGGTTTACTCCGTGTTCGGTTATCGTTGCGCTTTGTTCTCGCGGCGTGGACAGAATCTTAAGCGTACTGCGTAGGTAATGAGGTACTAGTCTGATATTTTAAATAACACGTGGAAGTAGTTTCTACATAAGCATTTGTAATCCACACAACTATGCATAACTATAAATAATCTAGTGAGTACGCAACCGTAACCAAATCCGTTTACCTAAAGAAAGAAAAAGAAAGAAAGAAATATATTTATTTAGCACAGACCAAAAGACACACAATACACCAGATACATACATCAGATAAAAACAAACAAAAAAAAACAATAAAATAATAATAATAATTAAAAAAGATAATAATAACAAATAAAAAAACAGGAAAGTGTGCCTCACGGCTGCGCTAAAAAGGTCCCAGTTCAGCAAAAATGCCAGACAACTAGTGCCTGACGCTGATTTTCAACTGGACCTGGTGTGTGAGGTGACCTCAGATCCTCACGTGCGTTGAACAGCTGACGTCATTTTTTTATCCCATGATCAGCTGTTGAGAGTATTTGGTGTAAAGTAAGGGAACCCGTAACGGCGTCCATAATTCCGGGAATTTTATGGCGGCTTTCCGCCCAGCGCCCGGGGCTCTCCTACACACCATGAGAACTTTAGTTTTTTTGTTGTTGCACAATTTACTTATTATATGCACGTTCCGAGAAGATTTTTTACAGAAAAGGCTTCTAAGAAGATCGAGCTAAAAATTACCTGTAATTGTTAATTATTTAAGTAAGTTTCTAATACAGTCAAAGTATTAATTAGTAGTACTTAGTAGGTAATAGTAAACTACTAGCTGTGGCTCAGTCATAATGTGCCCTTTAAAAAGTATGGAATCGTTTTCGTAATTAGGTTGGAGTCTCTAATGATTTGCGTCGAGTGCATATCGGGTTATTTCGATTAACTACCTACCTATCGATAATTATTATTCGATAAATCAATGCTAACCGAAATAAATTATTTATTTTAAGTTTAAAAAGCTTCACAAAGTATCTTCTATAAGAACTGGAATAGCCTGTTAGTATATGATAGACTATCAAATGCTGTAAAATATAATTCCTACGATATTTTTTAACTTTATTAGAATGTTTCTTTTGAAATAACAAATAGTTGAGACATAAAAAAAAACTGTAAGTAGTTACCTACCTAGTTATTTTTAGACACGATATAAGACACGGCTGTATGTATAGGTACGGGTCCATTTCAATAAAAGCATTGATTTACAACTCAACCCAAGATTTATAATATAAGTGTAGTGTTACCATTATTAGGTACTAGCAGCGCCCCGCGGTTTCACACGCTTAAGTATTGATCCCGTGGGAATATCGGGATAAAAACTATTCTATGTCCTTTCCCAGGACTCAAACTATCTCTATACCAAATTTCATCTAAATCGGCTCAGCGGTTTAAGTGTGAAGAGGTAACAGACAGACAGACTTTCGCATTTATTATATTAGTATGGATTAGGCAGAGGTTGGTCTTGGTATACTTTATTAAACTAATTAAACGTACCTAAAGCGAATCACCGGTTACTTATCAACTCATTAACTACAGCTTAATTACTTATTTGAGCAGGTGAGTACCTGCATTGAGTTCTTAGTTATGAGTAAACCTGATAAGAAGCATTGATTCCGAACAAAAATAAGTAAGTGAGTAATCAAATTAAAACATTTCTTTAACGGTTATCAAACGATTTTGAAGTCAGTTGCTTCGATTTTATTATTATTTAACTTTGCTATAGCACAGGTATTATGTAATCTTTAGTGAATGCGAACACGAACACAGAACCACACAGAACGTTTCCGGGCAATATTCCAATCGGGCCTTGAGGTGAATGCGCAGTGGCAGACCGCGAAATTCAAATTTTCTTACGTTTTTTGCAATTTGCAGGCCAGTGTCAGGTTGTATCTTGATCAAAATTTGATTCGCGACAATAACAGGTACTTATGTACTTATAGAATTATAATCATTAGAATCATTAATACATCTTTCTAAGTTAGATTTGTACCACTAAGCAGTTTTCCATAAGAGATTTGTTGTCGTGGTACAAATCTAACTTAGAAAGATGTATTAATGATTGTAATGATTATAATTCTGTAAATACGTACTTACCTGTTATAGTCGCGAATCAAATTTTGATCAAAATACAACCTGACACTGATCTGAAAATTGCGAAAAACGTAAGAAAATTTGAATTTCGCGGGCTACCCTGGCACTTCCCCCTTAACTATAAAATTCTGACAAAAAAATTGGCTTCCTTTTTGCTCGCCTCAAGAACCGAACCCAAGACATCCCAGCTGCAGATATGACCATTTATCTAATAAGACAGTTGGACATCTGCCTATCCCCTCTGCCGTAAATTCGTTATCCTAACTATCCTAATCCTAACTTATTATTAATATTACCTACTCGTATAAATGCGAAAGTAAGTTTGTTTGTTTGTTTGTTACCTTTTCACGCCTAAACCACTGAACCGATCATCCTGAAATTTTGCATATACGTTGTCAGGTGTACAAAAACGGACACAGGGTACCTTTCATTCCGAAAAAAAGTGCTGTTCTCGAGGAAACCAACAATAACGTTATTATGATAATAGATGGCGCCACGTGTCTATTGAACTTTGTCACATTATTTAATTCTGAGGCGGTACGAAGTTCGCCGGGTCAGCTAGTACTTTAATAAACAGTGTTATTAATAATGATACAAAACATAAAAGAATAAAAACAACACGAACGAAACAGGCTCTCATAATACCTGGTATCTGGTTTTTGACCGATAACCAACCGGCCGATACCGGTTCTTATCACAATGAAATTATCTCCAGGGAAGTTTTCAGGCTACTCTAAATATAATTTTTATGGACCATTTTAATGATGTTTTCAGAGAAAAGACATATACTTAGGTATATGTAGGCGATAGTGTGTGTTCGTAGGATTTTTATGATATGGCCTGTTTGACAACTGATAAAACGTATCAGGAAAGACCCATCGTGATTAAAAGTGGTTTTCCACCCCCTACAGACACCTACACTATTTATAACCGATGTCACTGACCTTTGAGATAAAGAAATAAATATATTTTGTGCCCATAATCTTACTGACACCAATTCCTTTTAAACCTGAAGGGTTGGTTTATCTTTACCAATAAAAATCGTAGCGTCTATGATGTATAACGTAGTTACCTGTGAATGTAATTGTATTACCTGGAATAAATATTATTACATATTCCTATAATAATTATAACATAACATGACGCATAACATCATCCCTGAAAGGTGAAGATACCTGTAGTACACCCAGACTTCGTCAATGTAATAGAGGGCGAGCCTATCGTTGTTACAAAGAAAACTGTCACCATCAAAACCAGAACAAAGTAATGTTCAGATTCTCTAGTCAATTTAGAAGTTTGGCGAATAAATATCGGCATTTTTTCATTTAACTTAGTGAATAGTTTGACATCTCAAATAGGAAAACCTACTCAAGAAAATTGTAACATCTAATAAGGTAGGTAAGTATAATGATGATGTTTTGATGTAGGGTCGTACGCGCAGCTCACAATGTTTGTAAATATGTAATCGCGTTAGAAATATTCAGATTAAACCGGTTTAATATTGTTTGGCTGAAAACTAGGTCTTTAGACGTAAAGATAAGGGCACTATTGATGCTTGTCAATGACCTTTTTCTGGTGTAAACGATAATAAATAAATATATTTTGGTGCGAAAGTTCCATTCAAGACATTTTTATTTCATTTAGTCTGCGCTGTCCCAGTCTTGCGCAAAGGCTTGTCCGGGACAAGCCAAAAGGACAAAGGCAAATAGGGACAACTTGTCCCTATTTCTTCAACTTTTTATCCTTCTAATAATTCAGAATAGAATAGACTAAAAAGAAAGGAAAAGAAAGATAAAACAGAATAAATAGAAGAAAAAAAAATAGATAATAATTATATTCGTTGTATTTTATTGTGCATTTTTATGCGAGCAGTGGTGGCCCAGTGGGAACGGCCCCGACTTACGAGTCGTTGGTCGTGGGTTCGAACCCAGCCAGGCGCTTTACTTTGTGTAATTTCATTACCACTGCTCTCAAAACGGTGAAGCCTGAGGCATCATGAGGAAACCCGGCATGTCTGTGTCCCAGCAGTAGTATTCTAGTCCAACTATGGTTATGCTTATTTGTTTTTTGCGATGAGGTTCAAATAAAGTGTTGGATAGGTCTTCAAATGATGTAGATCTGCAAGTTACAGACATAAACATAACCTATTCCATTTCTATCGCTATTCTGTGAATACTACATGATATCAAAATAACACTTTTATGTTCGTTATCTAGCCAGCACAACGTGCTACATAAATATTATCTATTCAAATACGTGAACGAATGTAGGTCAAAATATAACATCTGGTTTTTTATATCTCTATACATACTAATATACGTTCATATAAAATTCACATTTGCAGCCGCAGCAGTTTGCCTCTCTATCAAGCTGACTAGTCATACTTTTTTACCCCAGGCACAGCTCTTGTCCCAAGCGGAAGAAAACAAGTAGTAATCAAAATGATATAATCAACATCAGTACTATACTAGCATCTGCAACTGCAGGCCCAAGAGCTCAGTCATCGGCTACTCTCATCCAGCTGCAGGCCCAAGAGCTCAGTCATCGGCTACTCTCATCCAGCTGCAGGCCCAAGAGCTCAGTCATCGGCTACTCTCATCCAGCTGCAGGCCCAAGAGCTCAGTCATCGGCTACTCTCATCCAGCTGCAGGCCCAAGAGCTCAGTCATCGGCTACTCTCATCCAGCTGCAGGCCCAAGAGCTCAGTCATCGGCTACTCTCATCCAGCTGCAGGCCCAAGAGCTCAGTCATCGGCTACTCTCATCCAGCTGCTAGTAGCCATCCTACGAAGATCTTCGATCCATTCTACGGCTAATAAGACCGCCCGTTGTGTCACCTTATGTAAAATTTCTTCATTTACATCTGTAATTTTTATGGTGTATATAATAAAGAGTATTTATTATATCTATCTAATCATCTAATAAGGCCGGCTCTTTGTCACTTTAGCTTCCATTGTCTCTCTCAACGATAATGATAGTAGATTTATATTATACGTGATGACAGCCTGGTCTTATGATTGTGATATGTCTCGTGATTGCTGAGTGTGCGGTCCTACGGGTACAATCCCCAGGAACATGTTTTCAAATATTTAAATTCTCAGTAGTAGCCTGTATAGGATTGGTGAACGATTTATGGCAATAGGCTCGCTCCTATTCTACTGGTGAAATGTGGGTGTCCTTTACACCTCTGTCTACCCCTTCGTGATTCAGTCGTGATGTCACACGTGAGGGCCACAGGACTACAGCCACGGTTCCTCGTGAGCTCAGTCGTTATCTCCGGCACACAGTGTCGTACGATGTTGTCTGACTGATAGCAGCTGATAGCGCTGTGGGCTAGTTTATATTCCAGCATAATATGTAATATTATTATGTACGAGTGCTTTGTGTTGGTATCCTGACACACATAAAGGAAGCTATATTTATACTTATGTCATTTGTGATAATGCTTTTAATAAAGAAAATGTCCTGATTCCCTATAGTGTAATGTACCTATTTAAATTGCTCTAAAGGACGTAATATAAAGTAAATGCAAGTAGCTTGCATGCCTGTGTGATATTTACCAATCAGAAGTTGTTATGGCAGGATGGCATGCAAACAACGATACATTAAGTTAAGCGTTACATAACATCACTCCTGTAATCCCGCAGGGTTAGGCAGAAGTGTACTTGAGGTGTCTCATTTCACAAATTATAATGTTTAAGTCCATGTAATTGGAGCAAGCCTATTGTCATCAACCGCACGCACTAATCCAGACTCCAGACTGCTTCTGAGAAATTCCTGATGGAAAACCCAATAACACATTTCCCGACATGAGAATCTAACCCAGGACCTCATGCGCAGCAGTAGCGCTTGCACTGGTTGCGGCTTGCAACGAAGCTACTTGGGTACTTACTTTTGTGAAAGTTACAGGCATATGTACAGACGCCAGCACATCAAGCTACTCGAAACTGTAAAATTTTCCCAATCAAGTTTGAACCTTAAGCTTAAGCGATAAAGTTGAAAATCTATTAAAGAAATTTGACAGATTGTAGTAGCTTGATGTGCTGGCGTCTGTACTTGAGCTAAGCATTAGTTAACTTAATGTTGACTTAAGGAACTTTTTGCTTTAAGTATTTCAAAAAGCCACGGACATCAGTCTACTTTGAACGGAAGCGGTTCTTAGATACCTAATTCGTTCTGATACATGCTGATTTGAGGATGTAGGATTGTAGGTAATTCCCTTAGCTATGGGCAGACTATTAGGTACTTTACATCGTACTTAAGCTCCCACGAGATACCCAAAAATCTTCCAATTCATGAAAAAAAAACATGGCGTCATGTTTTCAAAAAAACCTGAAAATATGTAATCCCAGTAACGAGGTTTCAGATACGCCATATCTTATCATATTAGATAGAGAATAACTCAATACCTATCAAGTGAACCATACTATGCCTTGTCTTGTCACCCGACCGCGCAGACGGCGAGGCACCAAGAATGTGTCATGCGTTTGAGCATTAACGTCAAATCACGCCATACCACCGATGATGCAAGAAAATGCAAGAGTTGCTATAGTATGACGGTCAAGGAAAATAATTCCGCTGACTCAGTTTCCTTAAAGGTTTTCTCAATAAAAAATGGAGCTGTGCGTATAATTACAGGACTTTCCAATACCTATAATTACTGATGTAATACTTTCAACTTGCAATTGGCACAATGAACACTAAACTTAAAAGAGAAGAAACATTACAGCACCTATACAGTAGTACTAGCTTCAACACACAGCTTCGTCCGCGTGACATCCCCGACGTACCCCGACGCATCGCATCGCATCGCCTGCCCGCGGTATCACTTCGTTTTCGCTTAGCGTTCTTTCTCACTTTTGCTCCTACGGGTCATAAGTAGGGTGATGTTAAATAGTAAATAGCCTTCCTCGAGAATTGGGCTATCAAATACAAAAATACTTTTTCAAATTCGGCTGATAGTTCCAGAAATTACACCATACATACAAACTTACAATCAAATAAAATACCTCTATAAAATATTAGTATATAAAAGAAAAACTTTAGTATAGCTTCAGTTTTAAGGCTCTAATTATATACTCGTATTGTATAAAAATAATGTTTATTTTTCCATCACATAAAGAAAACCAAGGTTTTTACAAAGAATTACTTAAAGTTACCCGTTCACAAGAAGTACTAAAGTCATCGATCAGTTGGATTACGATTACTCTCCTTTTAATTCATCACCTCATTTCAAGTACCCAGTTATATTTTCTTGAAACAGGTACTTTGCTATACTTGAATAAAAAGGTAGGTACTCTAAGTTCACAGAAACAGTGAATGACGGATGGGTCAGACAGTCCCGTCATGCTTAACTTGGACAGTTACAACTAGTGTGTAATAATTTGTTATTTCCTTGAAATTCCGCCATGTTGTGACGAAGACGAACTGATGTTAGATATTAAAATATTTTAAGGCTAAATATAAAATATCATGTGTGTCGTGTTTCCCTCATGTAATATAATATTATACAATCTCGGTTACATATTCCTAAAGCTTAGGCAGTGCGTTGAGTAGCTAACCCTCATATTTCCGTGGAGGTTCGTACAGTCATGAAATTCTCACTACCTACCAAAATAGTCATTATTCTTTGTCTAAACTGACAATATGTATACCTGATTGTAAAATGTATTCATTTATGGGCTAGCTATACGAAAAGTTGCAAGCTTGGTTACCGGAGTCTGTTTTTCCAATATTAACGGGTATTGTATGAGAGCATTTTTGTATGGAGCCTGGCCTGATGGTGATGACCAATAGAGTTCTATTGCATGTCAAATTATTGCTTAAAGTGCATTGCTGTAACAAAACATTTTATCTCAAAAAACCCACCGGGTTTGTACAGTCGATGACAAAAATTGTTATAGTTTCTTTTGAAGATTCTTTTGTGAAAAATAAATCTATAGCTGATAGGTCTATGCTGAGCCCATGTGCTGCCTTTTTTGCCAAAAATTATCACTTTGGTAAGTACCCTTAGGTGGTTAACAATATTTTGACACGGACTGTACCAAATCAGTCAACACAATACCAATTCACAAGTTGTTATCAAAAGTCCGTTTAAGATAGCCAGGGACAACTGATGGTACCGATAGTAAGACGTAGGTGAACAACGAGCAAATAAGTAAAAAAACTTTTTTACAAAAAAAAACAACCGACTTAAAAAAAAACTATAGGAAGTGATAAATAACTTTAATTTCGGAAGTCGGTGTCGTTGGTTCAATGATTCCGTATTTTCGTTTTTAACACCGACTTCCGAAATTAAAGTTATTTATCACTTTGTAGTTTTTTTTTTTGAAGCCGGTTGTTTTTTTTTGTAAAAAAGATTTATTTTTCACTTTTTAGTTGTACCTACTCCACACAAATTCAAATAACACTAGTGCATTGAAGAATTGAAGACACCGACTAGAAGAAACATCAAAATTCGCATAGAAAAGCTGGAGATGCAGTACATTTATGCATAGAACATCGTACATAAGAATAATTACATAATGTATTATATACTAAAACCTTCCTGAAAGTATGTAGATCACAAAAGTGAAAAAGTTATCAAAATTGGTTCATTAGTTTTTGAGAAAATCGCGGACATACAAGCATACATACATACGGGTCGAATAGAGAACCTCCTTTTTGAAGTCTGTTAAAAATTGATGCTTATTATCATAGAAATGTAAACATATATCTTTGATGCTTATGATATAAACTTTCGTTTGATGTATAATATATGGTTTTTATTGGACATACCGGCAAAAACGCCCATTGGACCGTGCTTCATATTGTGCTTCCTTGTTTCAGAAATTTTCCATTTTCATCTATTTCTGAAACCAATAAATAAAAATATTTTGTCCTGCAGTGGGACAAGAGGTAATTACAGGCTAGTATGGTCTAAGGATATTACACGAATCCCGTACCTCCACGTAGTCGCTGTCACGCGCTCAGCAACAGTCATACTGTCATGCCATTCTGACAGTGAGTCAGTCATGTCGTCGTCAGCGAGAGTGCGATAATGAGTCAACTGCAATATAATATAATCAACACGTGATAGAGAGCCGACGTCACGCCGTCAAGACCTTGGAACACTTCGGGGAGGAAAGAAAGATGCATTATTATTATTCATCAAGATTTTTAATATTTCGTTCAGTTAGGTATATCCGGGTTTTTTTGGAAAAAAAAAATGTAAATTACTAAGATTATGATAATTATCTTAGATGGAGCAGTTGTTCAAAAATGGCTTGTGGGATGGGTTCGATTCTCGAATGAAATTGCTTAAAGGTATTGCAAAGGTTGTCCGCTAAAGTCGACCTTATGTAGTGCAGGCTGGCAATAAATTCTCTGGTCGCATTTGAATAGTCAAGTAAGTTGAGAACGAGTCTGTTGTCAAATATTTTGTGTTAGGTTTTTTTTTGTTTAGAAAGAAACGGAGATAATTTAATCGGGGAAATGTAAATACGTTTGATTTCATAGAAGAGCTCATTAGCTTTTCACAGTAAGTATCTAGGAGTTAGTCGTTTTTGGACATAGGTAAGTACTATAATGTCATTATACGAGTACGTGACATTTATGATTGATTTATGTCAATTAACGCAGCTAGGCGCACAACGATCAAGGTTTAAATAATAGAAGATAAAACAGTATTTTTTGTAAAATATGTAGGTACTTTAGGTCCATAAATAAAACCTATACCTACTTAACGAATCATATTTCCTCACGACATTTCCTAGAAATCAGTCTAGCGCACTTAGCACGTTTTACTTCTATGCACGTAGCCTCGAACGGCAGACAACTCGGTGCCTGTGGATGTGGTGGCTCGCCTACTGCCGCACTATAATATACTGGGCTATATATAATTTATTATACTGTGCCTTGCTTTACCGTCTATGTGGCAATACTGTAACTAGGCAGGGAGGCATGACTAATATACATATAATATACTCCGGTACATAATATTTTAGCCTACAGTACAGTATTCAACATTGAACAGCGTTATTTTTGTTAACAATGCGCTTTGCAATTCGTCTAGACTCGCTTGCAATATTTTTTTTTGCCAATTAGCTGTATTTTTGACGGCTTCGGAAGTTAAAATAAGGGACGTAAATGAAAACAGCTTGTTGGGAAGGAAATCATAATTCAAAATACGATTAGGACAAAACGGAAAGATGAAAATAATCATTACATCATTCGTACACACGGCTACACATCAAGCTATACATTTCCAGTTTTAGCTGACCTCGGATTGTATAGGTTTTTCGTACAATCAGAACTCAGCTTATACTGGTTATGTATAGCTTGATGTGTAGCCGTGTGTACCTAGACAAATACAAGTGGAGATTATTTACCAAGCATTCACATATAACTATTATGGAGTCGATTTTATGTCTATGTCATTATCCAAACGATACAAATATGCTTATTTGACTGTCACATAATGTAAGGTTTTAACAATTTATACCTACAACTACATTAAGATTTTAGTACATAGATTCAAAGCATCAGTTACAAAACTTCAGATGACGAACTTTAACGGTACGTACGTACGATAATTATCATGGTTTGTTAAAATTTTGTGAAATTGCTCAAAAATTCATTACAAAGTTCATTTACGCCATTTTACAACATTATAATTCCACGTAATCCTCAAGAATCATCAGGTATAATCTTCATCTCTGCCTACCCCACATTAAGGGTTCATAACCCTTAGATGATGAACAGGAACATTTACGACGTGGCTCCAGGAAGACGGCCATAACGGGCGGTAACTCATTGCGATACTGTAGGTACATCGCGCAATAAGTCTTATCCCTGAAATTTGGGGTTACTTATCTTAAGATGGGGATTACTTCCGTACCCCGGAGTAGCAAAGTACTAAGCAGAAGGTCCATTCAAATTGGAGGTGAGCTCAGTCTCATCATTTATTCTAAGCCGTGTTGGGCGCGAGATGAGGCGCGGTTGTCTTGTGTAAGTATATTTTTGTCTGAACCGTGTCCGGCTCAGATCTGGCTTAGCCTAATAGCTTACTTAAAACATCATCAATTTGGATATAGTCTGTCGTCCCACACAACACATTTTACACCGACGTTGTACCCTAATTTCAAGTGACAGGGGTTGTGGGCTCTAGATACATAGACATGTAGATTGTTTTTGCAAAAAAGTCCTTTTTTTTGTTTGTAGAAGAACCAGAGAGACGCCTTGTTTTTCATCTTATTTGAATGTTTTTCTAGGATGATTTCAATATCATCCTTTTACCCAGGAATGGTCCGGATAGCTTCCTTTTATAGAATGTTGTTGCAAGTGAGCCTTCTATACATCTCTTTAGTTTGGGCGATACCTCATTTCTGGTACGTTTTACGATACCCACAGTAAACTGGCGCTCTCGTAAAGTAGATGTTAATTAAATATATACTCTTAATGTACTGCTGCGATGATATGCTAGGTGGCAGTTAAGGTACACTGTGTTGTTATGAGTCGTAGAGGTGGAAATGATTCAAAATGTAGCTACAACTGCTGGTAAATTATTGCGTACACGCATTATTTCAATTTATCAAATATTCTTAAGGGCAAAGACACTGGTAATATTGTGAATGACCGAAAAATCAAATCTTAAGAACACCTAAAATCTAACAGAAATAAGAAGGCAAGAACTAACTTATCACCTGACGTTGCTTCTTTTCTAGGTAACCTCAGCTGTTTTCGTTTCATCTATCTAGCAAACGCTGCGATGATGGTTGGCTCACAGTTTCCTCACAAGGAACCGTCTTCTCCAGTTTTCTACTGATTATCTATAATTTCTTCAATAAAAGAGACAAACCTACTGCACCCGAAATTGACATAAATATAAGAAAGAAAATTATTTTATTTGGGACACGTACACGAAACACAAACAGTAAAAAAACCGGTCAAGTGCGAGCCGGAGGGTTCCGTACAAAACTGTAGGTATGTAACTACAAATTGACGGTTTTGCGGTTTTTTTTCATTTACTTGTGCTACAAGACCTTACTTATTGCTTCTTGCCAAATTTCATGATTTTAGGTCAACGTGAAGTACCCTATAGGTTTGATTCCCTTGCGAGTGTCAAAATATGCGGTATAAACGGAATATAAACGCCTGTATATTTTGATTGCGTTGACTTAGAAGTTTGTTTTTTTCACTGATTCAAGGATTACAGCCCTAAGTATTTAGTAATAATTTCAACTTGATAACTCTTCGCGTTTCTGAGAAAAAATGCCTTAATAGACGGACAGTCAGACGGACAACGAAGTGATTTGATAAGGGTTCCGTTTTTCCTTTTGAGGTACGGAACCCTAAAAATAAAGCATTTAAAACTAACGAAATTACATTAAAACCAACCAAAAAAATAAACAAGAAAAAAAACCAAATCCACAAAGGCTCCAATCTCAGCATAATGCTGCGATATTTAAAAAATAAATACCGCAGCGTTGGTAACTAGTTATTTTGAACACCAATCTATACAATTATTAACAACATCTAAAATTTCGTTTACACTTAGAAAAAAAGATACGCGACGGTAATTAATAACAAAACGTCAGTTAGATGTCATATCGATAACGTAGCCATAGTGTGGGGAAACACCCTCGTGTGAACTATGACCAATAAATCATAGTCGATGGACAATCGGCCGTGTTGACAGCGTCCATTAACTTGCTTTGACAATCCATAACTGTAGTTAACAAATCTATCAAACGATAGATTTGTTCAACGCAGTTCAATTGTACAAACATTTGTGAGAAGATTTATTCGCTAGTTTATGCAAAATAATGGCGTATTTTTCTAGAACAAATTGTAATTGTTGTTATCATTAATGAGGTAAAGTCTCCTTCGATTTAATTGCGACAAATGTTGTTGTTTTCTAATCAGTAGGTAATCATTAAGATTGATTGCAGTGAACTAACATAGCAACAAAGAAATAAGCCATTCAGGTACAATTTCAGTCAATGCAATATCAATGATTATGTACTGTATGACGGTGATCCTCAGCTCAATAACTTATATTAATATTACAACGTCTCCTAAAAACCTCTCAATTTCTCCGCCTGCCTGACTGTATAAATAAACATATTCTTCCAAGCATTGCGTCCACAAAATAAAAACAAAAACACAAACTTCACTTAAGAAATCTTTCGTAACGTCCTGTATATCAGTAGTATATGATAGGTATACAGGCTGCTCTAGAACGGTGCAATAAAAGCGAGATGGTGCCACCTGCGCAGACTCGTAAATTCTCGAATCATTTGTGTGATTGTTGGACGAATTGTTCAGACGCGCGGGTTTTAACAAGTATTCTTTATAGAATAAAACAATAATCCCAGGCAAATATCTGATATCTTAGATTGAAGCTGTATATGAGTATGAGTCGTAGATACAGTAAATATCTACCAACACTTCATTCAATAATTGTCAAACCTAATAGTATATTGAAATCTGAATAAAAATAAATGTATACCTAGATATAATATACTATATTGTACGCCAAAATTCTTTTCCAATTATGCTAATAATTCTATGGTACAAGGTGTAATTTGGTGTGACACGGAAACCGAACTTGAAAATGAATAATTGTGAAAATTTATAAATGGCCGATGCAGCATAGTCCCTTGCTGTTTGACTGGAATATCCAGAATATTATAGAGAACTATACTAAGCTACATTTGCTGTTATCAAAGAACATACCTACTTACGTCGTGAATGATGAAATCCGCGCGTAGAAATCTCCGATACAGCATGGCTATTCCTAGTAGCCTTTTTACAGGAAAATACTGTGACATAAATAACAATAACTCTAATAAATAAATTGTGGAATACTTACGTGGCGCTTACGTGGAACTTAGTCACAACAAGATACTTACACTTTCCGGCCAAAATTTATGCAAAAATAATTAAGTATGTAAAACAACATTAGAGTTTCCTTCCTCCTTGTAGCTATATAATTAATACCCACTTCCGTATAAAGCCATGACCTACCCGGCAAACTTCTTCAATTTCAGCTTTTGCCGTTGTTTTAATTATGTCGACGGTCAAAAAGTGCTGACTTTCAGACATACTGCTACAAACATTTAGTGGCGCTCGAATGTCGTTAATATGATTGAATTTGATTTTTATCTCTTATTTGTTTTTTATATAATTTTATTTGCTTTTATACGTTTTCTTTTAATTTATGTATGGCAATGGGTGTTATTGGGTATTATTTACCTGAAATAAATTAATTTATTTATATGTTGCTAGTGGTAGACATTTGCGCATTTTTTTTGTTAATGTTGACCACGTGCCGCGTAATATTCTTCTACCCCCATAAACAGCTCATATTTGAATGACGGATTTAAATTTTTTAAACGCCAGAAAACCGCAGCGTTTCGCCCGCCGGTGTGCCGCCGACCCCCAAAATGTAGGTAGTAGGGTCCTTCAATAACGCCTACTCATCGCCGAGGCATGATGATGCAATACCTTGGCACACAAGATGGCGGCCTACTGAAGGAATTCCAGGGGTTCTAACGAGGACCCCAGTTTAAGTCCTCACAAATTACTTGGTGAGTTGACATAGTTTCGTGTTGAAGTGGCTTCAAGGACGTGGAAATTACAGTAGGTGGTGAGAATTTATTGAAGATACTTCTCTGACCCTGTCCTTTCTCAGTCTTCTATTAATAAGTATAAGAACCTCTTTACAACTTGAGATTTCACTACAGTAGGTACTGGAACCTAAATATTCGTGCACATTAAATGCCGAGCAACCAACTATTATAAACAAGCAGAAAGGCAACAGAGCACCTAGTACTCATACTTACTTAGACTAGACTTAGCCGTTAATGCTAACATGCATGACTTAGCACGATCTGGCATAGAAAGTCCAATCCAACTTGTTTTTATTCGTTATATTAGCGATTTGTCTAGACACAGCCTGCCAGCCTGCCAGCCTGCCAGCCTGCCAGCCTGCCAGCCTGCCAGGGTAGAATGGAAAGCGAGTCTTACGTGCTTGTCGCTAAGGAGGGGTAAATGTCACGTGGATGTTATCTTCAAGCTTGTTATTCTTAAAAGGGTAAGTATTACAATGCAAATATTTAATATTGACGCAGTTCAATTCTACGCTATCGCTAGGGAGAAACTTTTTGTCGGTTATAAAAAAGAAAACAGTTGTTTCTTAAAAAAGTGATTGCACTTTTACAAAATGTATGAAACAACTAATTTCAACGCAGGGGGGTCAGGTACTGAACCCATGGTAACAGATTGTGCGTCGATGTCCCTGCCAGCCTGAATACATATAAATACAAGTACCTACCTACTACATATTAACTCTATGACTAAAAAATGTAAGGAGTTGTAAAATTTATTTAAATTTTCTCCCTTGCAATATTGATGTGAACCCACTCCTAGTATCTATGTAAACGGTGTTTATCAAAGTTGGAGGGATTAACAGAAATCCTAATTTTAACTTACGTATAAGTATAATCGCCCAAGCGTTGTACTTTTGAAGTACTCTCAGGAAGTACAAGTCCCGACATCCGTCCTTCCGTCCTCGCCATCGAGGCTCGTCGCGACGCTCCGTACCATGTCCACCCCAACCCTTGCTCGAGCCAGCCCGCGCCGCTGGGCCAGTAGTTCTAATTTTGTCCCCAAATAATACCGATCCAGCCCGTCCCTTGCTGCCCTCTCCCAGCGACGCCTTAAGCCGAGGTCCGTACCCCACAGGGGGTGCCGTTAGCGTGTAGTCGCTTAGTTTTTAAGCCCTGGCTGGAGGCCTTAACTTTTGAGGCATCCACAGGAAAGCCCGGTTAATCAGATGACAACCTCATAGGTTGAACTGCGAGTAGCCATTCCCCAAAAAAAAATAAAGGTTGTACTTTTGACGTGAACGTAACAAGGAATACTAGAAATATACAAAACAACTATCTATAGTAAAACTCCTCTTAGTGCAAGATTTTAAGTAATTGTTCCTGCATTATGCACACTATCTAGCGTTTAACTTACGGAGGTAAAAGAATAAGTAATCTTGTTACGTGCCGATCTAGACTTGCAGACTTCTTTATGTCACGCTAAGCTGACGTCAGACTGACACCGACCACGTTCTTCCATGACGCTTGTCAAACGATAACAATTGACAATCGCACAAAAGAAATATAAGTACGTTTAACTTTTATTTCTAGGAGCACGACAATTGAAGGAAATGTGCCAGCATAGTCACATGCACTGGACACTGAACTAGTTGCAATGGCAGAATAAATCATCATTGCAGCACAAATCACTAACATTTGATGAGTAGTCACCTAAGTCGACGAACCTACCTATTTAAAACATCATTCTGTCACCTTCAAAAGACTGACAGAACTAGAACTATGTTTTAAATTCGTTTTGCGCTAAATGCATTTTAGTGATCTGTTGTGCCCATAGATATGTGCTGGCTCCGGTTAATCACTAGATGGATGACTGTTCTTTACAAAAAAAAAAAACACGTCCTGCTTTTGAAGAGTCTCTTTCGGGAAGAACATTGGTAGTGTGGTGCACACGCAGTTCTAAAAGTATACAGGGTGTCTTGTAATTTGACGTATTCCTTCCAGGAATAATCGTGATACTGTGACCCATTTGCAACAATTAAACACCCCAAATAGCCTATGAAAAAATTTATGGGATCGAGAAATCAGAATTTTTATATTCGACACTAAATAATTATCACTTTTTTCTAAACTCTCGAATTTAATGGCCGGTGGCCATTGGATACCTGATGCTGTAACAAATCTTTAGATGTAACCAAATGTTCTAAAACATCAAACACTTAAAAGTTAAAGGAAGAAGTTTATTAACCATTTTCAAAACACTATCACCGATCACGTCCTGAAAAGAATACGTACGTCAAATTACAAGTCACTGTATAATTGTGTGAATCATTTCAGTTTTCACGAAAATTCCTCGTTTCTAACAAGTTTTCACTCAAATGTTCTAAATGTACTTATCTGTCAGTATGTAGGTAAATTGTAAAGGATAAAACAGTGTAATTGTAGCCGTTGATCTAACATGTTACTGAACCTTGCTGGCTTCATTATCTCCGTTTATATCAAATGTTTTCCTTGCGCAGGACCTTGTCGTTCTCTTGTCTGTCTTTAACATTACGTAGGTTTTCCTTTGTCTGTTCTAATTTATATTTCATACGTGTGTTAGTTGTTACAGGTAAGTATGTCATACTACTTAATTGTGCTTAGTGGAATTAGTGCTGGACGTTCACATTTGCATATCGTCGCTTTAGAGAGTAAACCTCATAATGCGAAACAAAAGACTTTACAGGAGGAGGAAGACACTGCGCCCTATAAAATTTTATTACTAAAGCTTCTTCAAATATTGTCTTTTAGAGGGATTATTCCATTTTGCCCCACCAGCCGCCCCTGCAATTTGGATAAATTTTCAGAGCTTTTCATTCTAAGGCGACAAATTAGGCATGAAAATGTGTCTGTCTGGGGCGTGATTTTTTATATTTAGCTTGAGTATTATCCCTTAATTCACAAACGTTTTCAACTTTTTTTCTTTACGCTAACGCGACTGTTTAACCATACATTTTTCACTTTTAAACGTTACTTAACATTAATCATAAAAAAACCCCTACCCCCTTACTTATAAACGTATTATATCAGATGAATAGTTACACACCGATTTCTCTCTTTCAGTCGTCAGTAATTTGACTTTCGAAAGAAGATAAAGCGTTGTGTAACTGTACAAACGCTATAGGACAACGTTTATTAGTAAGGGGGTATGTCTGGTGAATGTAAAATAACAGGGAATCGTTTTTCTAGTTATAAACGCTATCATGCACTTCTACAGATAACTACACTTCTTAAACCATAACTTCGGAATGTTATATCCCGGCAATAATTTGCAATGATTGAACAAAATTTCGACTTATCATCAAAACAACAGCAAACTCAACGATCAAATGTCAAGATATCTAAATCAAAGACTTTATCAGTTGCCTCAGACTTTTAGCTTTGTCATGACGAGACTGAATCGCATACAGAAAGTTCCTCACCATTCACAATATTTCCAGAATTTCCGATAAAGCATGGTTGATGAGCCTTAGCAACAGCGCGAGGTCTTACTCAGAACCGCGCCGCGCCGCGGCCATAGTGCCGCGGTCGTCTCGCCGCACAATTTACTAAACACACGCTTCCCAGAAGCCGATGTTTTGCAACAATACCGATTGAGTCGGCATCACGATTGTGTCCATTATTCGGTTCTCGATAATGTTGCTACGTCGATTTTGAGAGGAAAGTTTAAACCTTAACTTGGCAAAACCCAAGACGTGTGATAAAAATGGTCGAACCCTGTTGTGTTCGACCATTTTTGACCACCAACAGGTAACATGCCGAAATTCAGGTAAAACCTTCACGTGCCCTGAATCTGATGCCCTCTGGCCAAGTTAAGGACTACTCTATTATCAACACCATATTTCAGGTCCAAGGCTGAAGGGCGTCCAAACAAACAGGCTTCACTTTAAAAAGTGCGGAGATATTACTTCAATTGCTTTTGGAATTCATAAAAATACAGTTATTTTCTTATCAGTTTCTGGTAACACGATCGTTTGCAGAACGAAACCAGCTTGTGGTTACATCTAGGCATGAAACACATTGAAAATATTCCACTGCTTCTGAAAACCGTTGATGTGACTAAACCTTGCTCGACAATACCTATTAACATGACGTGTTAGCTAGTTACTATGGTGAAATATAGGCATGATGCCAGGGACAAGTCGCGGCCTGTCTCCACATGTACGACGTGACTAACCCCGCGGTTATCTTTAACCCGCCGTTATCGGACGTTCAATGTTACGACACACGGAAATTGATTAATCTTATTGGAATTTTGAGTACAGTATGACATGGCTGATGATAATGCTGAAACGTGGTTGAATTCAATAGAAGTAGATTACAAGTTTGAATATGAATTCTGCGTGTCATTAAACAAGTGTGTCCTGTGCCAATTCCAATATTAACTCTTTCAGATACTAACAAACCTGAAGAAGTTTTAGGCCCGTATTACAGAACCTCACTCAAATCTCAAACAGTGCTTAAAACTCGTTTAGAGTCATTCGATTGGTTGAAACTAGTTTTAAGTAATGCTTGAGTCTTGAGTAAGGTTCTGTAATACGGTCCATAAAGTGTGCATCATCTGAACTTTATAGATTTCGAATTATAGCCACTATTCGACTTATTAAAAGCTAAACTTACTATTTCAATCAACAACAACAGTGTAGGTATCTTCTCTTTTATAAGAAAAACTTAAGTATTTTATTCAAGAGTGTCGTGAAGTTCAAGGACAGGCACTCGATAAAAGCTTACTTCGTACTTACAATTAAAATGAAAAGCTTCCCTTCAAAATCCCTGAAAAAGAACCGCCTGCGTTGGTATTCTAAATCCTCCATCCTCCTTACCATACAAGGTAATAACCGCAGCTCCGCCCTACACTCGTGGGTGTTATTCATCACAATGAAATTCACTTCCGTTCAGCTAGTAGGCATATAATTTCACAATATTACAGTATTGTAGATATGATGAAATTGTTATCACTAATTGCAATCACATATGAATATTAATTAGTAGACTTGAAAAGAAAATCCGTTATTGTGTAACTAACGTGAATCATGTCAAAAACCGGTAAAGAACACGTTGCATGAACTGGTTTATTTGGTATTCAAGAAGAGTCCAACGTTCGAGTCCCAGGTCAGGTAGGTATTGGAAAGGATGATTCATCCAGTGAATATGATTAGGTGAATTACGTGAATCGTGATATCGTCGCTATAAAGGTTAAAAATAAAATACAATAATGACATGTCTTTTGCAACAATACATCGCTATCACAAACACCTCACTGACAAACGTTTTTTCGGTTCCTATAAATTATATCGTCCGTTATTAGTCATGATTTGTTTTCTAGAATATATTATTTATTACATAACATCACGCCTTTATCTGTTGAGGAATCAGCAGAGATGGATAAATAACGGTTCTTATTAATATTACCAGAACTTTCCTAAAAATTTTCCTCCTCTCGCCATTTTAACAAATTTTAATTACACAAGAACTATTTAGGTATTATAATTGGGTATTTCCGTTAAAAACTCCGTAAGTGTGAGTCCTGGCGCCGAGCCAGGCACGTGTTTACTGAGCATGTCTCCTGTCTCATAACTCTTCATTACCTAATGTGTCATAACTATTCATCGTGGGGGAACACAACTCTTTGTGCTTACCTCTCCAAGGTCTTGATGATAAAGAGAGTGTCCATGGAGTTTCCAGCCTGTTCTTCCCCATAGGAACCTACTACGCTTTGGAATGGGGAACTAGCTTCATCTTTCTGACTTGACACTTCAAAAGTGCCTGTTAATCGTTTAATTGAAATTTAATGCTTCAATTTAAAAAGATGATAATCACACATCACACATAGGTACATAGCTAGACATATAATTTGGGTGCGCCAAAGTTCACCTAAATTTTCAACTCCGATAATTGGAAATCCGAAAATGTTCTTCCTAACATTTTTCATCCTAACAATCACAATTCCTAAGTACTCTGTCTCTAATGTTCATAATTCCGAAGCATTCAACTTCATAATGTCAGTAGCAATAAACATCTATTATACTTTTATTTGTTTTCCTATATTTTCTCAACATAACCATCTTTTACACTATTATTCAGTCATATCTTTTTTTTTATAGCGGTGTGTACCTGCAAAGATAATTATTGGTTTAGGTTAGGTTAGAGAACTGTGACCACAACGCACGAGCCGAGCGAGCGAAGCGAGTGTGCCGCGGCAGCGGCCGGCGAAGTGCCAGAACCGAATCGGTCCTATAATTATTAGTTTAGGTACGGTTAAAACTGCGGTAATTATGGTAATTATGTTTAGGGATAAAAGCGTTATGATAAAAAACAGTAGGAGTTTAAATATATTTATATTAATGATATTATATTATTAATTACAATTTTCGGAAACATGAGTGTTATGAACATCGCCGATAGCACTAAAAATAGTATGAATGAAAACTTTAGGATGAAAAATTTTAGGAAGAGTGATCATTCGGATTACAAATCATTAGGAAGAACAATTTCGGGTAAAGAACTTTAGGTGAGCCAATATGGACCCATATAATTTCACGCCTGTTGACCTTGAAAGCGTAAGCATTGTCAATAGCTGGGAACACATCCTGGGTAGCGATGGAATTAACCCAATAATAACTTTCCCCAACCTGGGAATCGAACCCAGGAGGACCCCGCGCGTAGCTGGCGCGCACTACCACTACGACAATGAGGCAGTCAGTGATCAACAATATTAGTCTTAAACTTTCACTGTTGAACATAATTATATTTCTACTTGCGCAATAAGCGACAATAGGTTAACGGTTAGATCGCGGACTGGCTAGCGAGAGGTCGTGAGTTCGAGCACATCCGATTCACAGAACTGTTAACTTGAACCCCTTTCGTTGTGCAATCTGTCAAGTATGTCACATTTTTTGTAATCTTCAAAAAAGTACCACGTGCTAGGTGCACTGCTATAAGTAAACGTTCTTGAGGGATTTGTGGAATATTGCTATAATCACCACGTTCATCAAACAATTTGGTTATCGCAGAGCTCAAAAAGATGCTCATACGCATTTTCAACACACTGCAGCTGGAATATTCCAGCTACACGATCAGCTGTCATCACCATTAATACAAGTTATTTATTTTACTATTAAGACAGTCAATAATAAGTTAATAGCTGATCAGAAACTGGAAGTCATTGTAAATGAAGACATTATTGCTGTTATTAACTTATTACCTACTAATAATAATTACTTGTTTAATTAAATACCTAGTACAGTTTCTTGACTACGTGACCAGAGACTGGTAGACTCTTAGGTCGACATCCATACATGTTACTTAGCACGCACTTGGGCTAGACGTTATTCCTGTGACTTTCGCACAACTGTCAAATTGCAAGTGCAAGATAGAGACTGGGAAATATCTTAGCCAAAGTCCGTGCTAAGTTACGTTTAAAGATCGTGGTCTCAGCCACTCAAGCTAGGTTGTTCGCTAGCTATATTATTAACCGCTATTTTGAAAGTCAAACGATTTGTAATGGATGACGAAATACAGAATCATTATATTGTAATTGACGGGACTTTCCTTGATTGACCTTTACTTATTGAAAATAGGCACGATGGATTTGATAATGTTAATCTGATTTGTCTATAGAAATAGAAAATCCAGGCTGCACAGGCACCATACAGAATACACCATGGTATACCTGATGCTCATTAATTAAACAGTCCTCTGAACAGGGTAAGGCCGTGTAAAATTGTACAATTCGTTTTTTTTTTGTCCCAAGAAAGTATGTGTTAATAGCTCATTAAATACCGTCCTGACATCGATAATATTGTGGCAACTGATTATATGAATCATGAATTAATAGTGATCATCGTTAAATTTATCATAGTTACCATGCAATTTACTATTTCTTTTTGTATTTTTAAAAGTTGTAATTTTTTCTTCCCATACAAAATAGCAATGTCCCAAATACATCTCTTGGGTATTATGTATAAAATATTTTGAAAAAAATGTCTTCTAGCGCTAAGAAGTAGCTTTTAATGAATTTATTACTAATTTTCCTCTATAACGCTCGTATTTTGTTAATTTAACTATGTTTCTATAAAATTTTATTTGAACATAAATATGTGTCCCGGATTTTCATGTCGCAAGCGTTACGCTAAGAGAGTTACTAAATACTGGCTTAATATGCGTGTATCCAAAGCCGAATAAGATTTCTTAGCACGGCAGTACTGATGCACATAATGTCAGAATGTAAAAAAAAAAAAATCGTCCAATCGTCCACTTGATCCGGATTTTTCTGTGTGTTGAACGAGTTGTCCCAGGTTATTTTGTGGCGTTAAAATACCAATTTCGAGGTTCGTATTGCATATTTGCATTATTTTTATGTGTTCCGCTCATAGCTACATTATTACTTTAAATAAATAGCTTGGGCTGTGGTAGTAATCTGCTTTTTTATAAGAGATACTAGATTTTTAGTTTAGCTTCGCAACATTTTTCTGTCGCGAGTGATACCGAACGTTACTAGGAGAGTTACGTAACACTCGGGACATAATTTAGGCAGAGTTTACATTCAGGGAAGAATTATTCACGAGAGATTTTTAGAATTGAACCAACTTTTTGCTTATTATATACATTGTTTTTTTTTTCATGATAAATGATTAATTTTGACCTGCTAGAGGTTTTTGACTGAACGAAAAGGACACAAGCTCATAAAAATATACTTATTTTAATTTATATGTACCTAACCTAAATAGGCAAAAACAAAAGAGTTCAGCACCTATTTCTTCTCTGTTTGTCAACCGTTTTTCTTTTTTTTGTTGAGCTATAATTTTATCACAAAAAAAAAATTGGAACAGTTAATTGTTTTTCCTTTTTATTAGTTTACTTATATGGGTTAACTGGTTTCTATTCGAACACCTAATTTAAAAGTCTAGTTTACTATCGTAACATTGTATGCAGGTGGTGAATGGGCATGTTATTTCATTTTTTCAGATGGCTCCGTTATCGGCCGCCGAAAAACAAAAGAGATATAGAGACCGTATGCGGCAGAGTAATCCTGAAAAGTTCTGAAAAACTGTCATACTTAAAAAAAAAAACATTACTAGTAATAAATTTTGTAAACATGTCTTTTTTTATTTTTAAATAACCATCGAAATTAATGTTCTACTTTAGTTACCAGTGAAGAACGTGTCAAAAAAAACGAATTCAACAACTTAGGTTGATTGCTGAATTAGTTTATTACATTGTAGACCTAGCTTTAGATGGGTCGCGAGCGTTACTGCGTTACCGTGTGTTACTAATTGATTAATGTCTTAAGAGTTACTATGTACATAATTAGACGGCCTTACCCAACACCCTATATTTTGGCCTTCGCGGCCAATCTTAACGTAGACTAGTCTTCGGCGCGGGAGGTATTATAGTGCACAGACTCAAGTGCACTCTCTCTTCCCTCACACTCATAGTCCGATGGGACGGCACGCCATCGGACATGTCACATGACCGGAGAGAGATCAGGCGCAGGACGTGCTTTCCGGGGCACGGGGGTACCACACCGCCAACTTCCAAACTCCGGGCTGTTACAAAGGAACTCCTACTGAAAAGACACTTAGAATGACTGATGTCCATAACTTTAGGAAACCTTTCTCAACGTTATGGACATCAACATCAATCTTCTCTGTATTCTGAGCATCAATCATAGAGTAGGTAGGCCATAAGGCCATACACAATTCTTGAAACCGGAAGTGATTGCAGCTTTATTACTTTTTTTAAAGGAACCATTCAAAGGCACGAGCGGCGCGGCGCGGCGCGCTGATGCATTGTTAAAAACGTAAGCAATACCTAATATTTTTTACTTTGATGAAGAAAAAATATTTAATCGACCTACTTATTTTTTGTTCCTACACGTGTCAGGCTTAACCTTGGAACTTGGTAAATTAAAAAAAAACTCATTAATCTTTTCATATACCTACCAAACTATATCAGGTCATAAAAAACAGAGAAACGTTGCAAAAAAAAAAATCACGCCTTTTTAATGACTCATACTTCAGCAGCCATTTAGACAAAAAAAACCTACCATACGTCATCGTACTGTAACAGAGTTTCACAAGTTTTGTTCGGGGAGGTGCGTCCGCGCATGGCAACAGTCGCGCGGTCTGCACTGCAGTGAGTCAACGCCGACGTCACAACACACGTGCTCGGTCGGTAGGAGAACCGCACGTCTTCTAGAACGTGCTTGAGGAGTGATTAGTAACAACTTTTAGAATGAGTTCGTGCCTACAGCACACTACGGTCTCATCGCCACAAGGGTGACTTGATGACGTTTTATTTTCTTTATGTTTTATTGCAATTTCCATTGTAACTTTTTATTTTATGTTGAGCTGTGTCATCTTCCGATAAGGATTTCATTTCCTTTTATAGAAAAATCGAGTCATCGTGTAGAACGTAAGTAATATTTTAGCACTATTACAATCTAGTGCCTTGAGATTTTGAGTAGGATGCATTGCCTACTGAAAATATTTTGAGTTTAGAGGACGTTGACCCCACTATGGGGGATTATCAATGAGGAAAATACACTAATTACTAAACCCAAATAATGACTTAGATAACATTATTTTTAGAAGGAAAAACCTATACCTATCTATCTATAGATCATAAATTTGGATGAGCAAAGCACTAATAGTATCGATAGTGACCAATGATATTCTTCACTAATTATGTCACTAATGACTGCACTAGATATTAATTATGTCACTAATGACTGCACTAGATATTAAACTTAAATGAAGTTCACATTAGTTAATCGGGAACCATCCGCACTCACGACTTTTGACGACCATTGTTACTAGCGGCATGAATATCTGAAGAGTTACAGATCATGATAATAATGTTTCCACTGCTGGGACACAGGCCTCCTCTCTGTGAGGAGTGGGCTGTGATCCACCACGCGTGCCCAATGTGGGTTGGTAAAAGTTACATGTCTTCGAATTTATGGTTCTAAGATATGCCGGTTTCCTCACGATGTTTTCCTTCCCCGTTTTGAAAGCAATCAATAGTAATGAAATAATTTACACAGAGTAAAGTGCCTATCTGGGTCCGAACCTACGACCTGCTACAACACGTAAGTCGCGGTCGTTACCACTGGGCCACCACTACTCAGTTACAGATGGACTGGTTTAACTAGTTGACAGGCCAACACAGGTATGGGAGCGCACTCCCATACCTACTAACATTTTCATTATGGTTCGTGTATGTTTGTTTATAGAATCACCACGCGTGGCAAGTCTCCTACTGATTTCTATTATAACAAAGAAAGTACCTACTTAAGTGTTATGACTGCGCCGATCATGGAAAAACTTTAGAATAAATAATAGGTACTATAATGGCGGGTAATAATAATATGACAAAAAACTCGGTCTCTAATGACCTCGCTTGCTCACCGCGTGGAAGTTCTTGTAGCTATTAGACCCAGGTTTATTATCATCAAAGTATTCTTCCACCGTAGTATGACTGTAACTATTTTGTATCTATGCACATCGTACTATCTGCACCCCTCCAGTCGTCACGGCTGCGCCCGCGCACGCAACGCGATGTCGCCACTTAGCAACAGCAGCACACAAGACTTGCGTCATCCTTTGTCTAGATTTCGTTGTTAGTAGTACCTACGTGATGAAGA
Organism: Hydraecia micacea; assembly: GCA_914767645.1. Classification (NCBI taxonomy): domain Eukaryota; kingdom Metazoa; phylum Arthropoda; class Insecta; order Lepidoptera; family Noctuidae; genus Hydraecia; species Hydraecia micacea. The sequence goes on along the minus strand of OU611794.1, from coordinate 16,836,206 downwards.
GCGCTCCATTTATTATACTTATAATAACATCATCATTCACATTATTATTTCCACAGTTTACAAACTGAGGTACTTTATTGATAGAGGTAAAATCTTCCACGATCGTCTTTAGTACTCGTAACAATGAAATTGTGTCATACGGTTTCATGCACCAGGGTCCGGGCTACCGTTGTTTTGACTGTAGTCAACATTTTGAGTGAAATCTGCCAAATACATAGTTTATTAGATACCTATTAGTTCTTCGGTGGACTTATACAAACGGTGAAACCAGAAAAAACTATAAAAAAATATTTATTTTTAAGTATTTTATGAACACAAAAAGATTTCAGCTCAAAAGACATTTTGACAAGTTGGCAGCAACATCAAAGCGGAATAGCAAATCCATAACATTTCATAGCCGGCTAATTATGGAAAACATACCTCTTTAGGGAAAAGTACAGAACTATCTAGGAAAGCGAGTTAGCTCCAGTTAGCAACTCTATTACCTCGCCTTACGTCATCGCATCTAGATCTGTTGCTACGTGACTGAGGAAGGAAACTAGATTACCTCGCTAATGGTCATCACATACCTAATGAGACGTGTTTCTAGTAGTTATATAGTTTATACGTTAATGTAGGCGTAATTATAGGTTGGTTGCTATTTGTAAAACAGGTATTTTTCAGGATTTTTCCAAGCTGAACTACTTATTCAAAGTCTTCTGGAAAAGCTTCCATAAGTACTACTTGCTTTGAAAAAACTAGATTTTTTGCAAAATAATAATATTAATTTTGAACAAACAATTATAGTTTCGTTTTAATAATATCTTCTTTTCCTAGTGTGGCATTTTGGAGATTTTCCAGCAGATAATAACTCTAACGGCCCCGACTTACGAGTGTTGGGTTCGAACCCAGACAGGCGCTTTACATTGTGTAAATAATTTCATCACCACTGCTCTCAAAACCGTGAAGGAAAACATTGTGAGGAAACCGGTATATGTCCTATAACCAAAAATATGTGACGTTACATCTACCAAACCGCAGTGAACCCGCGTGGTGGATTACGGCCCACTCCCTCTCAACAAGTGGAGGCCTGTGTCTCAGCAGTGGGAACATTATAGGCTGATTATGCTAATAAGTCTAAGATTAGACAAGAATACCAACTTAACAGAAAACATGTAAAGCTCGTTTCTTTTCTATATTTTGAACAATAAAAGCCACGAGCAGCAACGATCTATACATAGTTATAATAAGACACGACTGCATTTATATCGATGCAGCAATTACGCGACTTCAGGTGTAACAATGACTTCATATTTGTGATATTTCCTGGTTTCTGAGCACTATAGGTCACGGACAAGACAAGGAAGGCAGGGAGAGAGGAGACTGGTCGGAGCCTTCCTTACAATATGCAAGCGCGAGATTTGAGATAAAATAACGAGTTTTTGAGTGGAGACTGCAAATAAACAGACGTCTGTTAGACAATTCATTGCTTTGTGACGACAAAATATAAAACAAAGACATATAAAAAAAAAATTAATTTGGGTGCGGACTTTATGGTGTTACAGGAGTCCTCTTGCAAACATGAATTGAGAGAAGCACAGTTGTTTTAAATGAGAAAATATCTAATTTTTTTTAGGTGACTTGTGTACCTAAGGGAAAACTTTTCATAAGTTAGCTTTTTCAGCAATTCGGCACGTGCCGAATTAGCAATACGTTGGCAGTTATTTTCTCTCTAAGCTGACTGGTTTGCGTCCCAAGTTTTTCCTGTAGTTTTATAAATAGTGCCATTTCTGGTGGCAATTGTTGAGACATTTTTGCTACAGTTTCCGAACGCACCTTTAAGATTCCTGCCAAAAGCCAGGTTCCCAAAGTGACAGTACTTAGGTTGGTAGCACTGACGTTGTCTATTGTCGTTAGATGACAACGTTAATTTTCCCGTTGACGTTATCCTTGAATAAGTTTAATCCTTTGTTTTGAATTCGTTTATTCACTTTATTTCTTCGGTATATTGCGCTGATTTAACAATTCAATTGAATCGTATGGATGGACTGTACGTTGTCGTTCTTGTAACTATGTACTACGGATATTCACTTTGTGCATTGAAATTGTATTTTATTAGGAGCAAGATTCATTTCTCAAATAAGACATAGTTTCAAGCAAATATTGTCATCTACAACTTGTGTAACACAATTTGTTTTTTTACAAAAAACGTAACATTAAGATAAATTGTAAGATAAAGTAAACAAAACACGAGAACAATGATCATACATCGCCTACACGTACGGAGGGTCATTTAAGTAAGACGTGAATCTAACTTAATAACTTAGCTGTAAAAATTACGGCGCAAACTCAAACAGTAGCAGCTTGTACTCTGTCCAAGTTACAAGGTGAAGCGAGACAAGCTTGACCAGTTACGATTATAACATAGGTACATTATAATGCATATTGGTTTACCCTACAAGCTAAGTTAACAACAATGCTAAGTTAATTTCAAAATATTTTACAGTTCATAGTCTTAAGAAGTGTTTATATAACTAACTTTATTATATGATGAGCTGGAGTCCCAAATAAATAAAGACAAAAAGATAAACAAAATGACCACGATTAAGTTTGTGAGATGCGACAGACTGATTCTCAAAGTACGTTGCCATTGGTAGGCCGATTCTGTATAATAACACAATTAGGTATAAGTTAGCGCCACGAAAGATGAGACTTGAACCCGTCTCCCGCGCTCTTTCCGCCGCCCCTATGACGTCCGGTCCCGTCCCGCGCTCAGACCTCACACCGCTAAAGAAACCTAAAATCGTGTACCTACTGCGCAAGTCAAACCACGTGGTGTATCAAGTCTCATCTTTCGTGGCACGCATTGTATGTGATATTTTTGTCTGCATTTACATGCCTTTGCAACTCAGTTAACGTGACATATAGACAGGTTGTCAAACTATCAAACTTTTTAGAAAGCTTTATGTGCCTCGATAAATAAATAATGGCCAACCACCTGCTCGCAGAAGTAATTTTCCCTAATGCCCTGAGCAACGATCCACTCTAATACATCGTCATAACTTTCATGGAAAAGCTTACTAAATAAATAAAAAACAAAGTAAGCACCAATTCCGCTATCCGCTCTTCTCTTGTACCTCATACAGTAGTAGGCGGTATTTGTTCATAGTTTTAGTGTGCAAGCAACGCCTCTGCCAGCCCCGTTAATTATACAAGTTTGAATGTGGGAAACTACTTGTATACTACTACCTTCAGGGAACGAGAGGACATGCCGAAAGTTATGCATGAGGAAAATGTAGGTAAGCAAAACAGGGAAGTTTACATAGTCTTTTTACTAAATGCTTCTTAGATGGGTGATGTGATTAAAATAACAATTAGATTATAGCTAAATGCGTCATCACAAGAATCAGCCTACAGCAGTCCACAGCTGGATAGGCGTCTCCATGTAACGGGAAGAGCTATCATTTCCGAAGTACTTACCTACCACACACATACATAACCACCTTCTTCCCGTGAGGGTAGGCAAAAACTACTTACCTAAACTTTTGATTAATACTGTTCAGAAAATCTCGAGAGTACATTATGTCCTTGGTCCCAGTTACGGTACGAGTAAACACCTTGACCCATATTTCTGCTGTTGGAAGTCTGGAGTTCTGGAAACTTGCGGTGTTACCTTGAATCCGATTGGGTCCACGTCTGATAGCGATTGTTTCTCTAAGTCATACTGGTACTGATCATTCTGGAAACCAATTTTAACTGAGGTTAAGTGAAGGATATGCCTAGACTAGAGTGACTAATTTAGGTAGTCTACCTAAAAATTAAACACAAAAAGTCCCAATAAAAAATACATTAACTAAATACAGAAATAGAAACATTTGGTAAAAAATTAATAGCAGGTACAATTTTGTTTTACATTCGTTTAAGTTGGCTAGTTAAGTTAGACCTCTCGTTAACTACACTTTATATCTAGCGATAGTTCAAGTTGCACTGGTGTTTCTATAACAAATTTCGGTACAGTTACCAGACCGCTATGTTCACTAACTTATTTATAACTTGAAGTTATGTTCGTTACTCCACAGACTGTAAGTTAAACGAAAGTTAAGTAACGTGTATTTGTGAATATTTAACGCAACATCTTCAGCAACTAGTTGAAGTCAACTTTAGTCATGAATAATTGAATATACATTAAATAGTTCATCCATATTTAAAAGTTTTGAATTTATACTTTGAATTTAGATAAAAAATGTCTTTTCTCAAACATGCTTGGAAATTTGAGCATTATTTTGACAACCTTCTTCGAGATAAATCGAAATTGCTGTACTGGCCAAATACATGCGAGCAGCGGCCGGCCAAAATTGTATGAAAATCCATAAGTATCCGTCGTGGTTTAGCGGCCAAATAAATTACATAGTAAACTCATATCTATCGTGTAATTCAAAAATGAAACGATATTTTACTCCGAGACATGGCAACCAAGGAGGTAACATATCAAAGGTTTTATTTAAATTTCGAACTGGCTTACAAAATAATAGAAAGCTGTTTATTGAAAAAAAAACAAATGAAGACTATATATTGTTGTTCATTGATTTTTAAAAGTAATTGTATTTGACAAAAAAGTTCTGCCTAGGTGCTACTTAGTTTTAATTTCCGCGAATTATTTGAGAAAAGTACTATACAAGCCTTGGCCACAACTAGGCATTGATGGACTTACGTATGTGTGCCTCGGATTCGCCTCTGCCCACATGTACACGTTCGTCCATCAATACCTCTTTTGCTGGCCGTTGTAGTAATGTACTATTTCTCTGTACGTAATTGTATCTGGTGCGTAGTGCTCCAACCGGCGGGTGTGTATGACCCGTACTTAGTGCTATTCTTTAAAATCTCACCTTGAAAACTTAGGCGAAGTGAGTTTGAAGTTAGCTGTCATTCTGTCAATAGTGTCAAGCGCTAGCATCAGGTGGAATCACAGCTCACTTCACCTAACTTTTCACCGTGACATTTTTACAGAATAGACCAGCATAGGTGAGAACGTAAACGAAGCAAAATGAAATTAACCCCATGAGAACAAGACGTGACTTTTTGTATACATATAATTGTATCTTGATGACACCCATCCAGATAACATCCATAACTAAATAAGAAGAAAGTTATATTATCTAGGTAAGTATTTACATAAACACGAGCAAGTACCTACTACAACTAAAATGCAATTGTTATTATAAAGAGTCATTGTGCATTAAACAACCAAATTATGAGTGACTAATATAATTTGTTATCTGTGACTACAGCGAGCATAGCAACACCTAACAAATCATTCCGGTCTACTTTCCAGACTAAACTAGTTTCAGTCAGTCTAAGACTGAATATAGGTAATCAACTAAGATAATAAAAGTCCTATATGTGCCTACAGTACTGAATGTACTCGACGTCCATTCAGTATCTACAAGTAATAAAAGTATTTATTGGGACAAACTCGTTAGTAAGTTAGCAACAAAGTGTTTTTTTGTTCGCAGTCAATCAACTGTAGTCTTCCAATCAATTGCGCAATATGATTGATTGAACAACGAAACAATTAGCCACGGGTGATGGCAACTGTCTAAAAATAAATGCAAATTTTTATCTGAGAAGCATTTTACATTTTGAAATGAATTGGCGAAGTTTCTAAGTTATTTGGAAAAAAAACTTGTCTTGATTTTGTTTTTATAATTTAGGCTCACATCTCCGAATAAGGATCTAGCCTTCGAAACTATGTAGAAACATTAATTGATCCTTTGTCAACTTTATGACAAAACACGGCATATTCCACTTCGTCAAACCTATTCAAGTCCATTCAGCCATCAACTCTATTCAAATCATACTTATTATCAATCACCACGTACCTTCGAATAGGTACCTTCTGAATCAATGCCCCTTTCCAAATGAAAGCCTGCTTCAAATCTAGCCTAGCAACACATTCGGGCGTCATTATTATTACCCACTCCAACACTCGAATCAATCTCCCTTACCAAATCATTCGGGTGGCAACACGGACACTTTATTATTAATAAAGCATTTTATTATTAAGTTGAGTCAGCTGCCACCGCGCCACCGCGCCACAGAGTGCCACCCCAGGGTTGTCACCCGAGCCCGCGACCTTGCCAACTATCCTTGGCAACGGTATAACAACTCGTTACGAACCGTGCACAGTTAATGATGCTTAATGCTTCGTTGAGTTAGGAAAATTACTGGATTAACGCTACCAGCGAGTACTTTGTTGTTGCTATACAGCTTACGCAAAGCCCGTGGAGCCGAGTTTTGTGAGTAAACTTGGGCCCCACTCTCCCTAAAGGGACACCATTGTTAACAAACACATATTTCAACAATTTTATGACCCTTACCCTCGCTTATTCTAGCGGAAAAAATTACATTAAAAAATCATCTTCCAAATAATATCCGGTACCGATTCCACAAAAACTTACAGTAAAAAGCAATTCCGAAGTCGCAAATTGAAAGTCCAAACGTAATACTAAACCAAATTACCGCTTACCCGATTTGATATTTGTGCCAGTATTCCCTCACCTACCCTCGCTGTTGATTGAGGGGAGACAGGGCACAGATGCCCGTTATTTTTTTCACGCAATGTTTCAAGCAAAATTGTGTTGAATATTTAAATAATTGCAGTGAATGTTACGCATGCGCGTGTGGCAAGTTGCTGAGTTTTTTAGTAAATGGAAAAAGTGCTGCAAGTACAATGGTTTGATCACTCATAGGACTAATATCATCATAGACAGTCATTTCCTTTTAAAACTTTCAGAAATCATTGCCTTCAGAGCTGAACTGTATTTACCTAAGACAGATACACTCAAGTTTCTCCAGACCTCTGCTGACTTAGCGTAATAACACAATTCAGAACGACTTAAACTGTATGTGAAGCGGTTCAGGAGTTTCCGAGATTAGCCTGAACAATAGAACAAAGAACAATAGTACCTCTTTTGTCATAAAACATCATGCAGACAGAGTTTTATGACAGAAGGGGCACTTAATGGTACCATTTCCATTAAGTTTATTGTCGGCATGGCAACACTTGGAGTTAGTTCCGCACGCTTCCGATTGATGACGTGCTGCTATTGACATTGAAATGCTGAGGGTAATGTTTTTCTTAATAGCTCGAAGACAATGTGAAGCGGGCTTTAAAGTTACTGCTTACCTATGTGTGGGGACACACACAAACATACACAAAAATGTCACAGCTATGACCCCGCTGGGGCAGCCTGACATGTAGGTATGGTTACGCACACGTTTTACCCATGAGGGTATTAAGTTAGTCCCAAGAGATGGTGACCCACTGATCGTTTCTTTACCTGATTTGAAATAAAAGACTCGAAATTGATGGGTGGATGGTTGTTGGTTGTTGATGAATATCACTAGACTAATACTTATTTTTGAACCAACCTCTTATTTCGTTTGATGTAGACTCCGTTATTTCCACTCTCCAAGTTTCAATATCCAGTACCTTCTATGTTTCTTAGTTACGGTTCCTAATCACCTCAAACTTATATTGTTAGCTTCTAAAGTTCTAACAATGATTAAAGCCCAACAGCTGACTCCTAAAGGTGTACAGCTTGAATGTCTCCTCATCCATCAAACCTCAAGGTGTGATCACAACAATTAGCTGAAAGGCAAACAACTAAACATCTCGCGTATCATTATTACATCATACATCTGAATTAACAATTGGCAAAACTGCCGATTTTTATAAAAACACCTTTTACCACTACCATTTGTGTTACGACGAGGCGCGACGGCTGCGGATGGTTGTTGGTGATAACCGGTGGTAGGGGACGTGGGGGTCGCCTAGCAACAGCGACTGCTACCGTTCTATGGACAATTAAAACAGTTTGCCAGTTTTTTGTCCGCCACTAGTGCGTGACTAGAATCGCTTTGTGATAATCGCAAACGATTTTAACTGAGATACGTACCGTTTAGATGGTATGTATATTTGCGCTGGAGGTAATATTTTTTGGGGAACAAGATTTCAATTGTTATTTGTGTTAATCATAAAATAATTTTTGTTGCGTCTATGATTTTTTAAATCAAATTTGTTTTTAGAAGTCCGTTTGTTTTTTGTTTGATTTCTTAATGCAACAGAGTTAAATAAAATGTCCTTAGGTGTGAACAAAAAGTCTAGAAGCTTATTATTATACGTCATATTGAAATGACAATAATATACGATACCATTACTCATCATTTGCCTAGCCTTTTCCCAACTATGTTGGGGTCGGCTTCTAGTCTAACCGGATGCAGCTCAACACCATTATTTTACATGGAGCGACTGCCTATCTGATCTCCACAACCCAGTTACTGACGACCGGTAACGACTGTCAAAGATCCACGAATGACAGCCGGGACCAATTCCGAGGCACGGAAGGGTGTCTTGGTAAGTGAAGATGGTCATTGGTCACCTATCCATGGACCCACCGCGGCAAGCGTAGCTTAACCTGATCGATAGACCCGTGCGGCTGTTATTACTTAGCCACAAGCCCCTACACGATACCATTACTAGAACATAAAATTAGACTAAATTGACTCATTTCACCAGTCCACAGTCGTAAAACAACGTTTTGCCCCAACTTTTTTTCGTTCAGTGGGTAAATGTATTTTCATAACGCAATCACTGCCCGCCACATACCTCCACCTCCATTCCTAACACAACACGGAATCGAACCCATTACAAGTATGGCTATAATTATAAATCGCTTAACTCCAATACGGTAATGGCCGCGAAGGATATAATTTTGGCCGTAAATCATATGAAATAACCTCAAATGTTAGTAATTTCGGGTTGACTCAGTGCGTGGGGTGTTTGCACAGGGGTGAACCCAGGGGATGTTGTAGGTGAGCCGTAAGCAACATGGCTCAAAAATAAACTTTGTTTCGTTTACATTTAAATGGAATCGGAATTGGGTTAGCGGAGCTTATTTTGTTAAAATAAAAGCGAGACCTTTTTGTTGAAGTAGGTTTTTGCTGACGATTTTCGCTTATTCAGAGCGGCGCAGTCGTTGTGACGAAAATAGATATTATTGATTTTTGCTTCGACGTCGCCTTACTTTGTGCAGAAGCCGATAGGTAAATATCAATTTACCTATCGGCTTCTGAACAAAGTAAAGCGACGTCGAAAATAAACGTTTTCATTTTAAATATTCTCTATTATTATTTTCATAAAAGAATATTTTTAAAACGTTTATTCTGCTCGACTAAAATGAAAACATGTTGAAGAACCTACATAAAACAAAAGTTAAATAAGTTCGTAAAATAAACTAAGCCAATTCCAAATCACCAAACAGCTTACCCTTGAAAAAAAGAAAAAAGAAAAGAAAAGGTTGTTTCTAACATTTTCTAAATAAAACGAATCAATAAACACTTTTACGACTCATTCAGGGGGTGAGGGGTCGGCTTATTGCCAGTATAATCGTGTTCACCCCTTCCGTGTCGGTTGGCAATTCATTGGCAACTTTCTAGTTGCTGATGCTCAGTAGAATTGCTTTCTGATTGCTTTTCTGCGCAAAAATGAAACTTTATTGAATAAAAATGGTTTATTTTTAAACACTACCTCGCTACTGCCAGTCAACTGTATTGGGATTGGTGATTGTTTTCAAAGTATATTTTTCAATGGAAAACATTTTTGCAGTTTTCTATTCTTTAGACCATTGTGTTATTAATAGAATTAAGTTACTATAAAATAACTTGATTATTATTAATTTATATTGCGTTATTAAAATATTAAACAGTTTACCTAGTGATATTTGATACAAAGCATAATGCGGGTTGCAGACCAAGAGCTAAGCTAAGTTAGTCTAGCTTAGCTCGCATAGTTGAGGAATTTTTCATACTTCTGTTCATACATAGTTTGCGGTCTGTACACAAAATAAGATATCACATGATAATTATCATTCTACAAGAAGATCAATAAGATAAACCAAATAAATAGAAAAGGCCGAAAAACTACATCAGCTATGCGAGCTAAGCTAGACTAACTTAGCTTATGTCTTGGTCTGCAACCCGCATTCACCTCAACGGAACACATCGTCGTCATACCTACACACTTCACAGTTCACTGGGTTCATGGGTTGAATATTTGGACATATGCCAGGCAGCGACATCTATCGGTACATTTGAGCTAATCTCTAAAACTACTGGCTCCATTTCCGTGCATTTTCATATTCACAACGTTTATACAATTTTCGGGTAAGATTATTAGATAGATCTTATAGGAAGTTGAAAACCTTGTAGGTAATGGTTAGCCTGGAGCTCGCTAGTTAAACTTTATTTGACTATAAGTAACAAAGTTAAGGTTCCACATTATAATATTTCATTTTAGGTATTTCTTCCTCCTTCGTGGGTGGGAGAGGCCATGGACCGTATTTGACTTAACCTCAATGTCATATGACGACAAATCTTTATTTTTAACTGAACAAATACGAGATAATTTAGTTGATGTTACATAATAATCGTATTAAAGCTGACTGACTACCATTCATAGTAAACAAAAGATTTTGGGGTATTATTGCTTCCTTGTGTTAATAGGATTATGGGTTCACAGATCTAATAATATGTATACCTAGTTCATATTTATCAATGGATATAACTTTCATATTTGTACTATCTATGTAGCTTATTTATGTTAAAGTAGTTAGTACTGTTTAAGACACATACTCGTAATTAGGAGATTTTGAACTATTGCATCTACCCCTTACACTTTTTCTATTTTGAGCTGTCTTATGTTTTCGCTAAATGCTTCTTTGTGTTTCTACTGTTCTACGTTTATTATGATAATGCTATGTCGATAGCATCTCATTTAATTATTTGTCACATCATACCAGTAATCTTCGAAAGGCTAGGCAGAGTTGCACGTATAGCACACCCACATTATGTGTTTTTTTTATATTCTTATACTTACTCTTCTATCAAAGCAACTTAGTTCTCTCCAACTTGAAGATTACCTTCAGATGTTCTGCATGATCTCCTGCCCGTAGTTCACGCTGAATCTTAGTTTTGTACAGCAATACTTACTTTAACACCAGATGTCACTTTGATTTCAAATATTTAGCTCGTTTGACCTCAAAATTTCGAGTAAGTAAACGTCATTAAGCCACTGGTCTGAATTACTCACAAACTTATCTAAATATTCATCATTATCATTTGTATGTAAATTGCCAAATACTGTGTCACGGAGTGCCATAGTGACCTAAGATATGAAACAGTGTGACTGATAAATAACCTATTTTTTGTAATTATCTAATGTTTGCATTTAATCCTTGTTTTATTTTAATTCTTGTGGAGGATCGAGTGATCTAAATTTCCTGTAGGTACTTATCTGTGTTTTGCAGTTTACTCACGTTTATGTATTTTAGTGGAATCTTCCTTACTAAAGACAAGTATTTGCTGTTCTTTTATCTAATCCTCTTTTGTCATGTCCAATTAAGAACTAACCTTAGCCTTTATTTAGTTCGTTAGAAGAAAATTTTAATGTTCATGATATTTTTACTATTGGCATTCTCAGTAATGGTTTTAAATTGCTTTGGCTTTAAATTAACAATATTAATAGAAGTTGTGTTCTCTCTGGTTCCAGTGAGTACCTTAAAATTCAAATAGGATTACGACCATGAGATTAGGACAAATATACACTTTTACTCAACATAGCCTTAAAACGGCTCGCAAATTTTTACTGAAACGAAACTTACAAGTCCAGTAGTAATTAGTCATTGTTCTTTTTTTAACTTTTAGCAAGGTAGATTATTGGAGAAATAAAAATACAAAAATCTGTTACACAACGTTTATTTCAACAAAAAAAAATGTTTTTTTTTTCAATGTTGTATAACTCCACTATTAAAAAAATATAATCATTTAGTAATGCAATCTTCTTGTATAATACATTTAAAATGTAAATAAAAAAATAATAACTCACGTCAGCTTACGATGCTTATCTTAAAGAGACAATATTGGAGTTTAGATAAATTTTAAGGCATACAAGGCCAACTTAGAGTACAAACACAAGTACTACTTATAGTGATGCAATAGGTATACACGTGGCTGTAGGAGACATAAACAGAAACATATTAAAATTGCTAATGGATCGTTGCCCAAACTTAGCATGAAGTATGCACGAGCGTTGAATACTGATTACAGCAAATATTGGTAGTATAAATCACAAAACCCGACCAAATGAAAACGTTGGTGATGCAAAGTAATTTGTTTACACACTGAGCTGCTTGCATTAGTCATGTTATACCAACGTTGGACCAAATGTTGTGCATACAAAGAATAATTTACAATTAACATATATTTTAATATTCAGTATTCTAATTTAATTCTAATTCAGTTTTGTTTTGAATTGTAACCAGAATTTTCATTTCTGTAAAATTAATTTTCATTCTTAAGGATAAAATAATGTTATACAAAAGTGAAACAGAATAGACGGGAATAGTGTGTGGTAGGAACAGGTTGGGACATGTTACCCGTGTGCAGTGCGTTGTTAGGTCCTATTGTCCCTTTGTGAAGGGATCGTAAGAATAAGAAGGGAATAAGGGATGTATTGTGTGGCGAACGGGAATCTTTCGCGACAGGTTGGTCGCTCTTTTAATTTCCGTTGGGTTTTATTTAATCTTCCCTTTAGCGTCGAATTTTCTCTTCATCTCTTTTATTCTTAGGTTTAGAATAGATAATACATTTTTTTCTTTTGATTGAACTTATTGTTACAATTTGGATTAAGTGGAAAGGGATTTTAGGGAATTCTGAGGGACATAGGAAAGGTTAAAGTAATACAAAATAAATTTAAATAGTCTGAAGACTGTCTGCCTTAAACTAATAAAATAAAGTAATGATTAACACCAGGGTTGATATCACTGACCCAGAGTTGAGATCAAAATAAAGTTCATTGTTAAACATTAAATGAACAAGCACACATATTCAATCAAAGGAAACACGACTTCAATAAAGGTATTATTTCAACAGTTTTAATAGCTTGTTTAAACAACATTTAAGATTTATCTAGAGTAAACATTAATTTAACTGATAATGTTAACGTGCTATTAGCTATTGAGCTAGTGAACCCAGACGAGCTTATCACCCAAGACGTTTAATATAAACATTAGTTTATTCACGAAACTATCGACACAATGAAATACTGTACACAATGTTAATAATCACTACGTTTGTTTAAACAATTACATCATTGTCATTAATAAAACAAAGATACCTACACCGGTATCATAATGAAGCGGGCTCTTTATATTATCGTTTATTTACTTTAATATGTGTTTAACGATAAACTGTGCGGAAGCAGTCATGATTACGATGGTTTTATTACCTCCTCAGTGAAGTTTCCTTATTCGAAAACGTTGGAAAAGAAAATTGTGCAACTCTGAATAGCAAATATCCTGTCCAAAATAAATATGTAGGTAGACCGCAAATAACAAAGTGCACGCAACGTGTTTGAAGATATCGTTAAAAAACACCTAAACATAGAAACCACGAAAATGGGTAGCCAAACGAGTTAGTGGCACAAACATAAACAGCAAATTCGACCCGCGAACTTTGATTAGATATGAATTGGCATTAACATTAGAAGCATAGAGCTGTAGTCACGAACATGGGCTAGTGGCATGAGCGATTCGACTCGCTTGTCAAACGTGACTCATGGCCGACCAAGGCCGAGACGCCGGCCGGCATCGCTTGGCAACCGAACCAATTTTTTCTTCATTTCTTTTTGCTCAATTGTTTTTGTGGCTTTCCAGTTATTATAATCTGAAATCATTCTGTTTTCTGCACTCAAGTATATTTCAAAGTTAATTTCTTGTACAATGACCACTTTTACTGCCTCCTTTATGCATAGAAAAAAGAAGTTTAAAACGACGATTGTTAGAAAAAATCTGTTTCTCCATTTATGCAAAACATTAATCGCGCGATAAGACACGCGATAATGAAGACTATCTATATTTACATTAAACAACAGGTTTTCATGTACACGCTCATTTGGCTTTTTTTACACTTTTGAAGTTTATATAAAATTTAGGGTGTATAAAAAAGAAACAGTTTAAAAAGCATCCCAAAACATTATTAACGATTTGGGACGGTGATTCCAGCGGTGGGGATCTTTTATTTTGTACGCCCAAATAATCACGTAAAGTGGTTCTGACTGAGAGAAATTTCTAGTCGGCTGATGCAACACATTTTGAAACTGCATGATTGTTTTCAAAATCACCGTCGTCTTCAGCCTAGGTTTTTACTGCATCTTTTTGTGTTGGCCTACGTTTGAGCTTGGCAAACAATTTTATTGCATTTCCTCTATAAAGAGTTTTGAATCAATTTCTATTTATGAGGAGTTCTCATCCTGTTTATTGAATTTCTTTATTGCCAGTAAATCATTGTGATATTGTCGTTCACCGGTCGGATCGTTAGTTGTCACGTAGGCACTTTTTACATCCATTAGATTGAAGTGATGCGTTAAAATTACAGACAATTCTTTTACTGCAATTTACATGCATTAGTTAATTTTGTTCTTCAATTTAAAAGTCTTCTCGTGGGTCCTATTGGATTTTGACAAACATAATTTTATTTATTCCCCTACCAAGTTCATAATTCAAGTTTTTTTTTTTTTATTAAATCTTTGATTGCTCAGTTTTATCTGTTTTGTTATTGGAATAAGATCAGTTGTTTATTCATTTCTAATTCTGGCTTCTATGGCTTAGTTTTATTACTTTTTTAAGGTTTCTTTTTATGTGGTTTTTTAACGTTACCTACTTGTTGTTAGTCCGATTTACCTTCAAGAGACATTATTTCGTCCAAATAGATGAGTGGCTCTAAATTGTTTGTTGACTGACTTTGTAAAGTTGCCAAGTGTTTTAGGTCGTCGAAGTATAAAAAATTTATGGAAAAAGAAACTTTTTCCATAAAATTTTTATACTTCGACTGTTTACTAAAGTTTTAGAGGCATAATTTATAATGATGGCTCGATGGTCATCATCATAAATTAAATTTTAATCCCTAAAGTCTTGATTTAAATCTTGTTGAATGTTGAAAACATACATAATTTGCATTTTGTTTAATGTTGAAAACATATTGTTCTGATATGAAAATTGGTTTTGCATTTTCAATCAATGTTTTAATAAGAATGTTGGTGCAGTAGCTATCAACTGCAGCGAATTATCTTATCGCTAGCTAATGGAACCGATTTATAAGTTATCGCTGTTTTTTCATTCATATTGATATTACTGTCTCTAAGGAAATAGTTAGTAAGGAGGTTTTATCCAATCCTTAAATTTTGAGATCTGAGGACGTCAGAAAAAAATCTTATTAGAATAAAAAACGGATTTTCATAAATCCAGCGAATACCTTTATAATTAACATCACAATTTTACACTACTTACCTAATAACAATAAGTACTTTATTTCAACAATACACAAAGATACACAATACATTAAAAAACAATGAAAATCGCTTATCTGTCTAAAGTCTTTATCATTATGATACCAACAGTCTGGCAGAATACTCATCAGATAGCTACGATTTCTTTCTATTCTAGAGAGATAGTTACAACATACATTCTAGCAAGTTCTGAACAGCCAGAACAACGAACAAGTTCTGAAGAGCCAGAACAACGAACAAAGAAATCGATACAGAACAAACGAAAACGTAAAGTAACACACGAGAATTGAATCAAAGAACACTTTTTTATGAGATAGAACCGAATCGTCCCACCGGTGGGACCCGAACAAAGAAGCCGGCCGGCTTGTACCCGGTGCCGGCGCGGAGCGGCGTGGAGACGACCTCCGGGTACCGAGGCCCGGCGCAACTGGCGCGCGGGGCCCCCTCTGCGGCCCGCGGAGTGTCCCCCCGCACCCCCGCCGCGGCCCTCTATATAACATGCGGCTGTCCCCGGTATCGCCAGTCCGTCACAGAGAGCGACAGGGTTGGGTGGGTCGAATAGTGAGCCGTGGGCGAGTGACGAAGCCCTATGGTTACGAGATCAGATCTGATGCGGTCGTGAGCTTCGGACGTTTTATCAATTTCCCATCGATCTCTTCACGATAACTAGTCGCCGGGTGTGAAGCCGGTTGTTCAGTGCGCATTCGCAGTACAAAAGAGACTTGTGATATTTTTCTAGTAATATTAAGTTCCGCAGCGGAACGCTTTAATTTTTTCGTCGTTTAAAAAGTGTACAATATAAGTAACAATTTGGAAAACATGGAGATCCTGCCGGTCACGAATCAGTTTGTCGGATTCAATAGCGAAAAAGGTGAGTTGACTTTCTATTTGAAGTGGCGAGGGAGGGAAGTGGCTTTCTAACCGGCTGACTGTTGTTGCTATGCGGCGCGCGCACTGCTCTCAGCCGCCCGCCACTAACAGATGATCAGGCCTCTTAGTTTTCTGCATCATTTGTTGTAACAGTAGCCCAGCTCAGTGCTTCAAGTTAGTTTGATCAGTCAGTGAGCAGTATGCACCGGACCGGGGCCCAAACGTCAGTATCAGCTGACGTGTCAGCTGTTCCGCTGCGCCGCACTCCTTCGCCCTTGGTGCGCACTGGCTCGATACACATTTGCATTAACTTTATTCTAATACAGTTTAGTGATGAATTTAGATCAAGTATTTAAGCTTTTTGTTTCGAATAATCCCAAAAAGGTTAATAGTGATAGCTTAGAAAAGACTTAGGAATTTTAAAAATGTTTACCATAACTTAAACTTGAAGGGTTGAAATCTAAACTTTGTTTCCTCTTGTTATAGCTTGGAATGGACCAACATGGCGGGAAGCGCCGGTGCCGGTGCCGACGGAAGCGGCGCTGGCTCAGAGGCTCGAGAGAGAGTTACGAGCGGCGAAAGGAGCCAGCGAACTAGCCACCGCTGAGGTGCTGGTACCAGCGGAACTGCTGGCCAGAGCAGCCCGACAGACTCTGGCACTAGCCGAGGGCGAGCCCTGCGGGTCGCGGGGAGCGGCCGTCATAGTCGATGTCACGGGGAGAAGATTAGCAGCTTTCAAAATAGACCCCAACACGTTAACCACGCACGAGATACATCTACATCTGGAACACGATGCGACGAACTGGACTAGCCTGTTGCCGCAATTCTTAAAGTAAGTTGAGCTCTTTTAACTCACATAGATCCACTGAAGAACTAGCGTCGGCCTAGCAACAGAGGCAACGTACTAACGTCGGTCTAGCAACAGAGGCAACACTGACAACAGTACTAACGGAACCTCTTTTTTGTTACAGAAACTTAACGCGAGGCGGCACCATCATCATCAGCCCCCAGTTCACGATAGAAAAGAAGAAATTGTTCAGGAGCCAGGCGGAGTGAACCAGCCTGTGATAAGCGCGTGATGCGAGCGAGCCGACTGACAGCCCTCCTCGATATCTACGTATCGTTATTTTAACAAATATCATATTATTATATATTATATTAATTATTATATATTTTTAATAAGAGAAAAAAGCACAGCGTGATATGTAACGTATAGTTGTAGTATAAGCGCGCGGAAGAGCGCAGGTTTTAGTTGCGTCGCTCGTGAGCCGCGGACACGGTCGATAGTGACGCGAAATGCACTTTGTTATCGATAAAGTGTCGATATTCGGTCGCTGGTCGAGCGTGCCGGCGGCGGCGGGCGCGCTTGCGCCGGCACGCGGCGGCGAGCGTCGATCTCGCCCCCTCCCCCCCGGACTTCGGTTGTCTTGTCTGCCCACCGCTGCGCTCGCCCCGCGCCGCTCGTACTTATGTTAATCATTGTATGATCATTGTTCGTATTTTGGATATTTTAATGATTGAGTCGTGGTGGTTGGTCGCGTGAGTGGCGTGGCGGCGTTCGTGCGCACCCTCTGATCTCAGCCGCCGCCGCGCGTGTGATACTGATACCCTGAACGATATAGTCTTAGGTATTATTTTTTGTTTCGAGTTCGATTCTATTCTGAAGTTGCGTAGAGTTCGTATTTTCATGTATCGTAACTGTATTTATTAGAGGCGATCTCTGTATAGGTCCGATATGTGTACGCACGGCGACACATCAAGCTATACATAACCAGTTTAAGCCGACTTCTGATTGCACGAAAAACCTATACAATGCGAGGTCAGCTAAAACTGGAAATGTATAGCTTGATGTGTAGCCGTGTGTACGTTTTTCGTAATTGTACTAGTTTGTACATTTGTTTGTGATACTACTTTTGTAATGTATAAAATTTAAATGCGAGAAAAATATTACTTTTTATGAATGTGAAAACATGAATGCAGATTTATAAATATTAGAGATGTGTATCATAGAGTGGAGAGTAGGGAGGCAAGGGGGGCGCGCGGGGCGGGCGCAGGCCGCGCGCGCGCCCTCCCCGCTCGCCCTCTACTGCAGGCAAAAGATCTCAGGTTATATTATTGATAGTTATTAAAAGTATTAAGTTATTTAAGTTAATATAAAATGAAATTTTTTGTAAGATTATTTTCTATCGCCGCACGAAGCTGCGTTTCTATAGTCCAGTGGGTGATAAGAGATACATTTTGTACTAACAGTACATATAATTGACGAGATGTTAATATTGCAGATTGCATTTTCTTCATCCAGTGTAATTACTACATTAAATGTAAATCAATAGACTAACCGTTTTTAAACGAAATCTAAATGTTTGTAGGGTCCAGTGTTTTAAACGCACAATATCATAGACTAGAGTTCACTTTCATCGATAAATAAAAAGATTTTAAAAAGCTACAAAAACATTTTACTTCT
The DNA here is from genome assembly GCA_914767645.1 of Hydraecia micacea. Lineage (NCBI taxonomy): Eukaryota > Metazoa > Arthropoda > Insecta > Lepidoptera > Noctuidae > Hydraecia > Hydraecia micacea. The sequence goes on along the minus strand of OU611794.1, from coordinate 16,817,490 downwards.
AAAACTTGAAATGTCGACATATACAAAAACTAACAATAATAATAAATGTATCAATTGTTTATAATTGATATTTATTTGATAGACCGTAAAAGAAAATGTAGAAATATGAAGAAAAAAAATACATAGTTTCAAAATGGAAAGTAATGTTTTAATACCTATCCCTTCCCGAAACCCATGAAGAGAAGAAAGATGAACACAATAAACACACACATACACACAACCTCATCCAGCATCCAAGCTTAAACAATATACATCTCTCAATAATACTAAAGGATATAAAATATTCCATACAGATAACACTAAAAAAACTAAGAGAACGAAGAACATCGTTTCCATACATTATCATAAATTTGAGCTAGGTAAAAACAAGCAACAGAGTCGGAGTAATATTTTAATAAGACCGGTTGGAACCGGTCGAGACCGGTTCAGGCCGGGTCTCGCTAGAGATTGGTGCAACCCCATCCTCCAGTGTTTTTGTATAATTAGTAAGTACAGACTAGTTGGTACAGTTTTCTACATGTGCCGGTTATAGGCATGTTGCCACATGCACCAATGGAACACAAACTAAACGCTGACTCGGAATATGTGCAGATTGCGATATGAGATAGATTGCATTGCCTGCCCGTGTCGGAGGATGGTGCCAAATAGCTTTGATGTGCTTCGATAATGCAAGAACAGCTATATGGATAAAATAAAGGTTCATCTTATCCTCGAATGCTGTGCTCGCGTTTGCAGTAAATTGGCATCGCTTCTTATGACCGTGATCATTTTACTCTCTCCTTCATATCACTGTTTTAAACAAAATCGTCTTCTACGCACAGGATTAGGTACTATTACAATTATATCTTTAAATCTATTTTTCTTACAAATTAAGGAGCAATCATCAATTTTCATTTGCTTGTTATATTCGCTTCACTTTTTTGTCGACTTTAGCGAACGTGTAAAGTTTTATGTACCTAGCAGAAAACATAAAAATAAATTCGTTCCGTTCGAAGTAAACAAATTAACATCAGAGGTCTTTGTATCGATTCTAAAGAAATTGGACCAGTTGACGTAGCAACACGAGTTGGAAAAAACGTGCAAGCGATTGTTGACACTATTGCGAAGGAAGCTAAGGCTATTATCCTATAGGTTCAAAAATAACTGGACGGTTTTGGCAAACATAAATGATCGCTATTAATCCGCTAAGAAATAGGCAACCACTTCCGAATGTGTGACTAAAGAATTATACCTACCTCGTAGTCTTTCATGTTTATTTTATGACTTGTGAATTGATTTATTTAGCTCCACCTTACAACACGAAGAGTACAGTAAACACAAATACATCTTTATTTTTCAGTTAAGTTCTTCCTTTAGAACTTATTAAAACATTTCATTTTTCTCAATTTCACAAAACATTCGTGAGTCTTTATATAAATAAATAAGTATAAAAGAGAGTATATCTGCTAGTATCTATTTACTAACTATAAGGACATTAAAGTAACAACAAAATCCCGCAATCTGTGCAATATTTTTTAATTTTGTACCAAAACAAGGGTTATTTAACTTTCTAACCGCAAACCAACGACATGATTGTAACAACTAGGTACAACCTATCGTGCTTCGTGGCGCGGCGGACGCACCGTCCGCTTCGTTACGATTATCGACACTCAATCGCCCCGAGCATGGCACATCACTAGCAAGCTAATTATTTACAATTAACTTGATAGGTATCATCGACTGATTTTAAATGGTAGAATCTAGATTGTTAATAATTAAATGCAAAACCGAATAAATTAATAACATAACTGGAGGTTGGCACCTATTATTTAGTGGTATTGGTAGTTTCAACAAACCCATTTGGTGTATTAAAAGAAAATTACAAGCACTAAACTGAAATCAATTTATAAAGAATTGGAAAGCATTGATTAAGTCTTGTTGCTAGGCGAGGCTCGTTTCGATACGCGAACAGCTAACGCCATCTCTTATCGCTTTGCGGAGCTAACGCGCCCCTGAAATGAACCTTTTAACTGAAACATGGTGCTCCGTTATTTTTACAGATACAAAATAAAATTATTGTCTAATAATATTGATAAATATGTCTTAAAAAAACGTGAAAGCTCCAATGTAATATCAACTTTGTGCGAAATGTTTTAGGTATGTTTTTGTATAGCTGGTTTCAGTGAAGATGTTCTGTGGTTTAGTTATTCAACTTAGCTAATATTGGTTCAAGTGTTGCTAAGGCCGAGCTATTTATGTCGATATCATCATAATCATAATACTATAGCTACTTATTCCGGATTTTTTCAAAACTTTGTTTCTTCCATTTTTATGTTAGCAGTGTTTTGACCGAAATATAAGAAATTTGGTGATTCATTCCCGAATAAATTAATATTGTTGTTGTTGCATGTTTGTCGGCGATTAAATAAAAGTTAATCGTGTCTGTACCTACAGCGGATATCAATCCGTCTGTCCAGTACCTAAGGTGATGACAGTTGAACAGTAAAGTATTATATTATCTGTGGTAAAGTTTTTGTTTTTATTCTTTCTACTATTGTAAGTAAATGGTAAGGATTCTCGCCTCGGTGTTCTGAGTTAGCACGTGTGTCTAGAATTTTTTAGTTGTTTTTGTGTTATTGTTGATACTTTTGTGACTTGTGTTATTGTTAAAGTGTGTCGTTATTGTGTTCGTAACTAGGTTTGTATTGTGATTGTCTTGTTTTAACTCTCGTTTTATTCAAGATGGATGAGAATAAACCCCCTGATCCTGACCCCCCAGATATTCCAGGTCCTTCAACTCCTTTTTCTCCGTTCTCTCCGAATCCGCTATCCCAATTCGCGGATGTTGTTTGTAGTGTTACAGAAATGGATGTAACACAATCCCAACAAAATTCACGCAAACGTCCTGGTAGCGAAGAAATCTTGACACCTACCCCTCCAAGCAAGCAACCAAAAAGCCAAATTGGTCGTACTAAGTACTCCGTAATGGATAAGGCTCCCTATATTGTCCACGTTTCTCGTATTGAGAATCAACCAAATGCTGGCACCACCCTACATCCTGTTAATTTTGGTAAATTTCTTATCAATAACAACATTGCGAACATTGTTCGTGGTGGTGTTAACAGAGTCGGTAGAAACCGTGTGTCCGTGGAGTTTGCTTCCCCCCAGGACGCTAACTCTTTCCTGGTAAACAGTCTGTTGTCCAAATATAGTTATACCGCATCAATCCCTACATTTAATGTCACAAGGATGGGTGTTGTTACTGGTGTTCCCTCAGATATTACGGAAGAAGAAGCCATAACTTACTTGACAGTGCCCTCAGGCTGCGGGCAAATACTGAAAGTCCGCCGTATTAATAGAAAAAACCAACGTGACGGGATTAATGAGTGGAAACCCACTGAGACATGTGTTCTGACGTTTGATGGACAAGTTTTGCCAAATAGGATTTACTGTTGTTACACATCCCTCCCTGTTGAGCAGTACATATACCCGACAATTCAATGCCGCAAGTGTTGCAGATTTGGACATGTGTCGAATCTATGCAGATCTAAACCACGCTGCAGTAAATGTGGCCACGATCACCCTGGTGATGGTTGCAACATTTCTGAGGGCGAAGCCTTCTGTGTGCTTTGTTCGGGTGATCACTTTGCTAATAGCAAGTCATGCCCCGAGTATGGTAGACAAAGGGCTATTAAGACTGTCATGGCTGAGAAATCCATTCCCTATGCCGAGGCTAGTAAGATTATCCCAACAGCTTCCCGCAATTATGCCAACATCGCCAAAACTCCGATTTCACAGTCCTACCGCAAAACTGTAACACTTAAACCCAGGACCCATGCCCCTCTTTCCCCATCTTATGACAAAGTTGCTCATCAGCAGATAGTTAGTTCTCCCCCACCTTCTCAGCCTAATGGCTGCGCTCTTAATTACAATAATGTGTCTCCTAATAATACCGGTTCTATTATGGAACTCCTTATAAAACTATTACCTATTGTTATTTCTTCTTCTACTTCTAATACCCAATCACCGTCCAACGTTGCCGACCAACTTATTACTCTTCTTTTAGATATTAGAAATGGCGTCTCGCCAAGTATTCCTTCAGTGGAATGTGAGGAGCGTGTGGCATAAAAAGCACGACCTCATATTCCTTTTAAATAAATACAAGCCATTGGCTTGTTCCATAGCTGAGACTTGGCTTACCCCAAGTCTTAGCTTTCGTATGCCACACTTTAACATTCTCAGATGTGACAGATCTGATGGCTATGGAGGATCGGCTCTCCTTGTCAATAATCGGGTCACGCTTTTGCCCTTCTCTTTACCTTCGCTCACAGGTGATATGAGTATTGTAGCAGGAAAGGTGGAAGGCATTACAGTGTTTTCGATTTACATTGCTCATCCTCATCAAGATTTTTTGGCTATTTTAAAAAACATTTTTTCTAATATTCATGGACCAATTTTGGTCATGGGTGATTTTAACTGTCACCATTTCAGATGGGGATCCGAACGCTGTGATGCCTTTGGTGTAGCTTTGGTTGAGATCTTGGACGATCTGGATCTTTGCATTCTTAATAATGGTTGCCCGACTCGCAGATCTCCTCCTGGTCAACAAAAGAGTTGTGTGGATTTAACTTTTTGTTCGGTTGAGTTGGCAGCCTCGACCCATTGGGAATGTACGACCTTGTCGCATGGTAGTGACCATTACCCTATTATCACATCTTTGGTTAATAAGACTTATTTAGAGAAATCTTCCCCTCCACTTTTGAAATATAACCTGTCCAATCCAGATTGGGCAAAATTTGTATCATTATTGGAGGGCAAAATTGATGTTCTTCCAAATTTAAATTCAAGTTTATTAGATCCTTCTGGTCACTGCCATGCCAAAATCTGTTATGAGGGACTTGTTACGGCCATTACCTCCAGTGCGGATTCCTGCTTTCCGCTGAAAAACAGTGCCCGTGGCAAAATACCTTCTCCCCCGTGGTGGGATCCAGAGTGCACTTTGGCAGTCAGGGATAGAAATGAGGCCGAGCAGTGTTATAATGCAGATATGAGTACCGAAAACCTATTGACATATTTGAGGATAAATGCCAGATCCAAGCGTCATCTTCGCAAGAAAAAACGTGTGGGATGGGTTAAGTTCTGTACCTCCTTATCTCCCTCTACTCCAGTCTCGTTAGTTTGGAAAAGCATCAACAGGTTTAGACGTGGGTGCTCTCCGTCAGTCTCTTCACCGATCACTAGGGAAACAGCTGACCTTTTTTTTGACAAAATAGCTTCACCATATGTTCCTCACTCTTCTGAATGTTCCATTAATATGTCCCTGCAAGGTGCTTCAGAGGATCCTTTTGATGTGCCTTTTACTTTGAAAGAATTGAATGTGGTGCTCAAGCATGTTCGGGACTCAGCCCCCGGTATTGACGGTGTGCCATATTCTTTTATTGTTCATTCTGGAGACAAGGCTAAACTGTACTTCCTTGATATCATTAATTTTTGTTACAGTAATGGTTGGGTTCCTGATCAGTGGAAATTACAAATTATTATTCCCCTATTGAAGCCAGGCAAACATGTAGATGATCCGAATGGCTTTAGACCAATTGCTTTATCCTCAGTCTTGGCCAAACTATTGGAACATCTTATTAAGAATCGACTAGAATGGATAGTCGAATCGAGAGACTTACTGCCGAATTACCAATTTGGTTTCAGGAAAGGGCTCGGCACTATGGATAGTGTTGGCGTTTTAATTGCGGATATTCGCTTAGCGTTTTCTAAAAATAAATCCGTTGTTGCCGCCTTCCTAGACATCTCCTCCGCATACGACAACGTTCTTCTTCCCGTACTCAGGCAGAAACTGCACCAGCTGAGTCTCCCGGTTAAGATGATCGAATGTATCTGTGCTCTTCTCTTGTCTCGATCCTTGGTTCTGAGGGTCCAGGGCGAGGATTTCGATGAAAGGCAGACTTGGAAGGGATTACCGCAAGGCTCCGTGCTGAGCCCCCTTCTTTATAATTTATATACAGTGGACATTGGCTCCTGCCTAAATAATAACTGTCACATCCTCCAATATGCCGACGACTTAGTCTTGTATGTGACAGATTCCTCCATCGTAGACGCTGCGTCATCTCTATGCCTCTCTCTGGACTCTCTGAACCAGTGGCTTTTAAGCCATGGTATGCTGTTATCTGCACCAAAAAGTTCGGCAGTAATTTTCTCTCGTAAAAGATTGATCCCACATATCTCAGTGGGCATTTCGGGTTATAATATTCCGTTAGTTAATAAAGTAAAATTTTTAGGCGTTTTTCTAGATTCAAAATTAAATGGTAAGCATCATATTAACTTATTAATTAAAAAATGTGAAAAAATTGTTCCGATTTTAAAAGCTCTCGCGGGTGTATGGTGGGGTGCCCATCCTTACACTATGAAATTGGTCTATAACGCTTTAATTCGTAGTGTTTTAGACTACGGTACGTTCCATTTAGTTCCATGCAACAAGGGTGCTTTGGCTGGGCTGGATAGGATTCAGTCAAAATGTCTTCGGATTATCTCTGGTTGTATGAAGTCCTCTCCCATTAACGCATTGCAGGTTGAGTGTGCTGAACCTCCCCTGGCCTTAAGACGGCAGTATCTGGCCTCCCGTTTTCTGGCTAGGTTAATATCTAGATCTTCACACCCCCTTTTAACAAGACTGAATGAGTTAGATGCCTTATGTAGAAGCTCAAATTTTTGGAAAAACAAAGAGACTCCCTTAATTATAAAAGCATTTCGCCAAATTTATAATTTAAGATGTCCAATAGAACAGAATCCCCGATTACCTCTTTTTAACTTTCCCTATGAAGTCTTATGTTTCACCCCAAAAATTTTCTTTGACATCGGTATTTCCAAAAAGTGCCCTTCAGCGAATTCAGCCTTCAATGCGGCGGTGGGAGAACGATGGACCGGGTTTCAAAGGTTTTTTACAGATGCCTCAAAATTTAATGATCTCAGTAACACTGGCGCTGCGGTTTATTACCAAAGCTCCAGAATTATTTTACAATACAAATGCCCTGAGGAGTCTTCTGTGTTTACGGGCGAGTGTGTGGCTTTATTGGCAGCTTGTCTTTTCATAGAGTCACACCACAATATTGACAAAGCCGTTATTTTCACTGACTCTCTTAGCTGTCTGCAAGCCTTAGTACAAAACTCATTCAAAAGTAAATTGCACAGTTCGCTTGTTTTAAAAATTAAAAATTCTTTATTTTCTTGTGCTAGTAGTCAAAAGGAAGTTCAGTTAGTTTGGATACCTAGTCATTGTGGCATTAAGGGCAATGAATGTGTTGATGCTTTGGCCAAAGATGCTTGCTCTTCAGCAACAGCTGATCTCACCTACAACACTCATCAGGGGTATGACTTACTGAGCCTTCCGAAAGCTAAGCTCCAATCCTCATGGCAGGAACAGTGGAATATCACTGGAAGGAAAAAGGGCAGATTTTACTATGCAGTACAACCAATAATAAAATCAAAACCTTGGTTCTATGGCTTCAAGAAAGCCTCCAAAACAATTATTTCTACCCTTTGTAGAATCCGCTTAGGTTTCTGTTGTACTCCGGTTTTTCTGCAAAAGATTCGTGTTCGAGACTCCTCTCTCTGTGAGTGCGGGTTGGAAGAGGGCACTCTGGACCACATCTTCTTTGAATGCTCGAACAACGTTCCACCTTTAGATCTATATAGGCGCCTCCCAAAATTTAAGATCCCTCTTCCGACTAATTTCCCGTCTCTGCTAACATACTCCTCTCCAGATCTGTTTGTGGCGCTGATGACCTTCATCCGTCACAATAACATAAAATTATGAATTATTCAGTATGTTTGAGTGTGGTATGTGTATTTTTTATGTTTTAACAATTATTATATTTATTTATGTCTATTTTTTGTTTGTTTCAGTCCCGTACTAACCCAGCAAGATCTACATTGTATCAACTGGATCAATGAAATAATTTTATTCGCCTAAATTTTTTTTTTTTCTCATGCACACTTGTTCTTGCAGCCCACTTTAGACATTGGCAGAATAGTCGACATCGGCTTTGCTTGCCATTTATTAAAAATAGAATAGAATAGAAGTAAATGGTAAAACCATGAGAGTAAAAATGTGTGTGTGTGTATTAAGAAGGTGCATCAGCAATAGCCAGGCAAGTATAAATTCAAATTCATTTATTTGTTTGTTTGTCACAGGTGGGAAAACAGTTATTATCATAATTATATAATAAAGATCGCTGCAACATACCCCATAGAGCGTACAATATTTAACAGTCAATGTAATACCTACCTACTTGGTTTTATAATCCAATATATTATGTTCCTTTGCTTTCAGATAAACCTGAAATGAGCATGAAGATTTTCATATTTAGATATCTAATACGGAAAAATATTTAAAACAAAGGAATTTTCAATTTTCTTTCTGCCAACCTTGTACGGTCTACTTAGATATCCTTCAAATCAAATCATCAAATCATTTTATTCCTTTGCAATCCTTGGACTGGAATAGCACATATTAATTTAATAAACAGTCGTTTATTTTATTTATTATTTATAATGGCCACCCAACATTGTTTACATTGTTGAAATGGTAAAATAATGTTTTGCTAAAATCTAAGGTCAGTGTAAAAAAAAAATACTTGTTCCATACATTTTGACCGCGTGGTAGGTATTGCACTTTTCTATGCCACAACGAACAGATTTTTTTATATAACTGACGAAATATTCCTGTGCAAATACTACTTCAGTGTTACCAAACCGACAGTATTGTCCATACATGACTTTAATCCCCCGTTCTCCCTAGCTATTCGTTTAGAAGATAAGCCGGTACCTATGCGACCATGTCGGGCCCAGTTGAGGGGGTGAACCATCTGCTGTAAAGGGGTGAATTGTCATAGATTAGGATAACGGTTGCTAAGCGCTGATAGGATGGTTGCTGGTGGTTGGTTATCTTGGGCAGAGGTTTTCCTCTAATTTCTTTATGTAACGTCTTTGAGTTCTTCGGACGCAGTTTAATGGAGATTTTATTTTCCAGAATCTTAAAACTAAGTATAATATCCGCAACCATTTTTCGACAGGCTGTTTTGAGATTTGGCATAAATAGAACTTTATTGGTGTTTTCGTCATCATCATCATAATATCAGCTTGTAGGTATCGCTTGTGTTTTTGTTGCATCACGTTTGAGTATGTCAGCAATGAAAAGAGATAAGGTCCGGCGTTTCTAAATTTGCCAAAGATATAAACAACAATGGCCGCTCGAAATTGAATAAAATAGACAAACAAGAATTAGTCTAAATCTCCGAGCTAACTAGACGAAAACAAACATTACTTACTGTTCTTGTATATCGATTTTATTCAATTTCGAGCATCTTTGGCAAATTTAGAAACGCCAGACCTTAGATAAAATCATAACGATCATCAAGCTTGGTACGTGATCATAGGTAGGTATATAATTAGCAGAATTAAGGAAACTGTCCTTCCCATGGTCCCATGGATCTATGGTGATGAAATTTGGATTTTTTATTTTTCCAGTTATCATACCGAACTAGGAAGTCTAGGTGCCTACATGTTATTAATCTAAGTGATGATGCTAGAGGTCAATATGGCAGCCGATACAACAACAATTTGGAATGTTGGTTATCTATCGTAACCCGCAGCCCACAGTAACCCGCAGCCCACAGTAACCCGCAGCCCACAGTAACCCGCAGCCCACAGTAACTGGTGACTGGTGAGGTACGATAATGTTCATTCAGACATTCTCAACGGTCGCGGCGTTGGTATTAATGTATTATTACTACAATCGTGTAACGATTTTCAGTTTTAATTGAGTAGTCTTGTTTTTAAGTAGGTAGCACGAGGCAATGATTAGGTATGAACTTGTCCATTTTAAGATAATTTGCTCGACACATTCGCATACAACCTGTCAGGTTCTTCAGGACACTGTAAATCCAAAATGATTTATCTACTCTGATTATATATTTAGCTTAACCACAGAATACTAATGCTTAACGAAGATTCAATCGGAATTGTTATTATCTCGTTATCAATTCATAAGATCTCAGATTGAGCTGCTGGCTTTTATTTATTTATATGAAAAGGTACACCAGACGGACTCGCACAGTCGCCAATTACAGGTTCACCAGCAATTTCTGAAATAGGTGATGACATATAATAATAATAACCCCTCTGCCGTATCTCTACGTTGACGTCGTGGTGGGGCTTGAGCGCTCCGAACTCTAGGCCTATGCTGGAAGAGTTTACTTTGCTGGAAGAGTAGACTTTGCCGGAACAGGTCTAGGGTGAGGATCCAGACAAAGAGAGATACAGAAACCCGCATGGCAGCATGTGGCCAGTTGTTGGGCAGTAGCGACCCCACGGACCCTATCTCCCGGGGTCTTGTTTCTCGCCTCTGGCTTGCCTTTATTGGCCGGCTGGAGTGAACAATGACGAGGAACTGAGTTGCCACCTCTTTCTTGCCTTTATTGGCCGGCTTGAGTGGAGATTTGCAAGATTAAACGTGCTCGGAGGAAGGAAGTTTTCCAGTAAGATTCTGGTAGGGATCTTGAACGTGCTTCCGGGATTGTCCTGATAGCCGTGGAATACCTCTCCACTCCTCATAAGCACCTCAGGACATGTTGCCCCTTGTCGCTATGAAGACTCCTAGCGGCCATTTTCGGGGGCCCATTATTGAATGTGCAAGTCACCCCCTGCCATTTTATCTGTGTAATTTATATAGAACGTTGGTTAGGCAGGGGCTATAGTTTTTCCATAGTCCTAGAACTCCTATATAACCAATTCACTTTAGCTACCCAAACCCATAATCCAATATCTGTGTTTCCATATCTTGCAATAGTCCTACACCAACCGGTGGTTGTCCTTGGGTGCACTTCCATAGTATGAACATGGATAACCGTCGGTTGGTGACTCGTTTCATTGAAAACGTCTAACGGGCCTCTGCGAGTTGGCTTCGGCCCCTCGTACGCCTTCCAAAGGTCTAGGACCCCAGGGCCCTGAGATATGTCAGACACTTTCAATAATAATAATAAAACTAAAGGCTCTAGAATTTTGAGATTCTGGCACAATATTTCTTAAACTTAAGACAAAGAAAGTATAAAAAATAAAATTACAAGACGAACAATAACAATATTGCTTTAGCTAAAGAGAACACATAAACCGGATATGCTGTCAGAAGTGAACATTCTCCTATTTAAATCAGGTAACAAGTAATTCCGGAACCAATAGTGAAATAAATAAGCCATCGCACTCTCGCTCCAATAATTATTGAATTTTACAAGTGAACCATGAAAATAAGTTATTACACAGAAGTTGGATCGTTTCAACTTTTCTAATTAACTCGATTACTTTAGTTACAGTTGCTCACATTCAGCCATTATGTATCGGAACTAGTGCCTTCCAGGAATGTCTGATTATTTATATTATTTCTTGTGTTGGTTGTTAACGAATTCTGGAATGACTGTAACTGAAAAGTGAGGGGCTCGTGGCTAAATAATAACAGCCACACGGGTCGATAGAAGGTTGAGCTATGCTTGCCGAGGCCGGTCCGTGGGTAGGTGACAATCCATTACATGTTAAGACTCCTCAGTGCCTCGGAATGCACGTTAAACCGTTGGTCGGGACTGTCATTTGTAGATCTTTGACAGTCGTTACGGGTAGCCAGAAGATAGAATGTCTGACAAGCAGCCTTACTAATTGGTATCGTGTTACCCAGTAAGTGGCGTCGTGTCTCGTAAAGTACTGGTGTTCAGCTACATCCAGTTAGACTGCAAGCTGATCCCAATATACATAGTTGGGAAAGGGCTAATTAATTATTGAATTTTTCAAGTGAATCATGAAAATAACTTGTTACACAGAAGTTGGATCAACTATGAGTAGTTGGCTAGGCAGATGATGATGACTGTACCTGTAAAGTCGGTTTAGTAAGTTTTTATTTCCGTTAGTGCTGTGCTTAAATCGATTGGTCTGATTGCTATTGACATTGAGGAGGATATATAATATTACATTATGTAGGCCTTTAACTAGTTTGCCAGAGGATGTGTTAATCTGTTGAATTTATTATTATTGTATCTTTTATTGAAACATTAACAGCTATCATAAAATCGAAGCTGAATAATTGAGGAAAACAATAAAATCAATTAATTCTGTTTTATTTTCCCGGCAGACCAGACAATAAATAAATCAATTGCAAATGATCGTACGGTAACATAAAAGTGTCCTTTATTGCCTATAGGGGATAATGAACATGGCTGTTTGTGGAAATCTGTCATTTTCTCAGGAAACGACGCGACGCGACGTTATGAAAAACACAAGAACGAATCTTGGTGACAATTTGATAAAATTAATAAAAATACTCGCAACCTGCGTGCGTGTATGACAGAATATGAACGTAAACCAGGCAAAAGGAGTATGTAAGGATCGCAGCGCAGGTGGCACGCTGTGGTGTCTGCCTACCCCCGTGGGAAGTCGGCGTGAGTGTATGTAATGTGTGTGTGAGTGTGTGTGTGATAATAAAAATAAAAGTCCTAAAATAGCCATTTTACATCAATACTGTTAAAAGTCTAGCTTGCAGCGACTGATACTCGAATAACTAAATTTTCTTCCACTCGAATAATACTCGTATAATGGTTATTGAAGAAATTGCCTACAATCACAGTTCTCATATCTTTCTAGATTACCTAAACGATTGCAGTCTTCTGTTTTAAAGATGTCGAAAAAGGTCAACTCATCTTCTACGACACTCATGTGTGAAGCAGAGGAACCCGGTGGCAGTAACACATAGCTAGCAACGATTCTCTTGTGAATTGTTAATCACAGTGGGTATGAAGTCATTGGGTAGTTAGATGGACAATGGATATCAATCCGACAATACTGTAGCATTAACAATGGTTATCCTTAAACAGGCGCGTGATTTGAACTCATTTACATAATAAGTGATTATTAATAGCCTATATCCTGCTCGGATCAGGAGATTTTTGATCAGCATTAGATGGGACAGGGCTTCATCCGTTCTTTAAGTCTTTAATGGCCTTTGGACAGAAGTCTTCTGAACAAAGACAGACAGTCGAGCCCCATTTGTTTATCTTCCATGATTTCACTCACCTATATTTTCTATGCAAATAAACTTTTTCTATCTAGACACGCGGCAGCGTTTCAAGCCAAATTCAAGCTAATAGAAGTGTGTAATATTACATGAACCATTTGGAGCCACTTTTGACCCCCTCATAACTCAAAAACTATTTCACATAAACATGTCAAATTTGGCTCATATATCTTAATATATAGGGGGGAGGGGGGACTAGCGAGATACACGTCATGTGCTCTAAATTTCATAAACACACCTCAAACGGTTATTTAGATATTAACGTCCAAAAATCGTAATTTTTATCTCTGACTGGCCTATAGATCAAAACTCTAACCCAATTCCTGATGACCTAGAAAGTTCAAATTTGGCATCCAGATAGGTAGTTGGGTTAAAGATAAATATATAAATAAATAAATATAATTCGTATATGAGAACTAGCCAAGTCAGACCTTAGGCTTAAATATGTTATCCTAAGCTATAAGAAGAAATTATATTTTAAGTTGTTATAAAATATTTTATGTTGTTAAGTATAAATAAATTTCAGGACTGACCATTGAGCTTGGCAGCCATTAAGATCTCACTTCTTTTGTCGTTGAAGTCAACAACCAAGGCATAATATACATATATTGAACTTGGCTCTCATTTCACATTTATGTTTTTGATGGGATTTCTATTTCAGCATTAAACAGGTCTTATTTGAAAATCTCAAGATTATTATTAGAATTTTGTAATTTTCAAAGGAATACTACTTAAATATTTATTGTGTTTTAACACTATAGTGACTGCCAGAACTGGAAAGTACATGAATGCTCGTGTGGAGCAGGTTCTAAGAACACACATATTATTATTATATTATAGTCATTTGACTGTAATGGAACAACAGCTCACGGAAATGACTCTAATATGAAAGTAACGGGACTCAATGATGTATTCTTTAATTAAAATCTCTCAGTTCATATAAAAAACAACATTCGAGAACATCGAGAACAAGCCGGATCTCCATCCGCTAACGTTACGAGTTGTTGATAAAAACACACTGAAAGAAATAAGCAGTAAATAAAAATAAAAAAAAAATATCTGAACTGCTTTTTAAACATATGTGCCTAATGTTCAAAACAGTATTTTGTAGTGATTCGAAAACAGTTACAAGTTTGAGCAAAATTTTATCATGACAGTAAACTTTAACGTTTTATTAATTTGGTGATATCGTTCAAAACTTTGAAAACTTACACTACAGTCGTATGGTTTTCCTTTTTTTTTGTTGTTTTTGTCAGTAAGTAGTATGTTCAATCATTAAAAGTTTAAAAGTTGCTGTTTTGTCTTTTACTGTTTTACAAACATTTCTTCTTACTGTATAAGTAAAGTCAGTAAGTTTAATGAAATCGCGTTAATTTGGTGTAGTAAGAAATTATTTTTTTCAGTGCAATTACGGTTCGTTGAGATGACTAGATTATAAGATAACTTTTAAAGTTCAAGTATTTATTTGAATTCTAAATTACTAAGTCATAGTTTTAATTAGCAGGTTGAAGTCTAGTCTTTTAGGACAGTTATTTACAAAAAAACAGAGTTCATCAATTATCAATCTTAACAATAAGGATGATGAAACAGTAACTTTAGAGACTTATAAGAACAGTTAATTTTGATTAACACTGAAGATATTTAAGACTAGCTGCGCCCCGCGGTTTCACCCGCATAAGTTTCGATCCCGTGGGAATATCCGGATGAAAACTGTCCTATGTCCATTCCCGGGACTCAAACTATCTCTATACCAAAGGAGGATGGCGAGTTTGGACCCACATTATTTATAAATTAACTAAGTGTCGTTCACTTGCAAGTTCATATTTACTATAATTAAGAGTTTGTAAGAGGATTATATAAAAAATATTGAGTCACTAGGTGATGGGAATTAAAAGTTAGAATAGATTTTTATTTACTTAAAAATAATTCCCGTGTTTCATATTACATTCCAACCTACTTTTTCATTACCTATACCGTACATGATTTACGTTCTTACACTTGTAGACGTTTACGCTTGTCAATTTTTTTTTTAAACGAAACATGTAAACTATGAGAAAAACATACAAAAGTTAATATTAAAAATGGATTTACATTTTTTATACAAAAATGTATGTACAATATTATAATTATTACGATTATTTGTGATAACATAGAATGGAACGTTATGCTGTCAATTAGAGTTGGCTGTCAGTGTCTAGTGCCATTCCATTTTGTTTGTTTTCAACGGCTAACATGGAATATCTATTATTTTCTATGCGATTTTGTAGATTCTTGACGACTTGGCTTTACCTTTGGATTCCGATTTGCAAGTGGTTTGGACTTAGTTACCCGTTAAAATGCGTTGTGTGAATTGTCAATTGCGCATTGCCCGATTACGGAGATATCGTTTGTCCGACGAAAGTGCTCAGGTAGTCGAGAGAGTTCAGAGGTGGGTTTATCCGCGTGATGTAAGTATTGTAATACCTATAAATAAATTGGTACTTAAGCTCATTTACTTCGGTAACATCCCGTGGCGTGGTTTTGTTTCCTTTTGATTGCAAGACTCGCACTCGTATTATAAGGAACTTAAACGTATAACCGTCACCCGCAGGATGATAAGAAGTGGTCACATTCTTGATTTTGAACCACTGACATGATTATAACATTAACTAGGTGTATTTGATAACTCTCAAACAATGGTCATAATTATTTTTAGATGACTGGAGACGACTTTATTTGTCATTCCTGTTGGGAGTTGATAAATCATAACCCAAATGAAGATCCTGAACATAACACCCGACAGCAACTTGGCCATCGTAAGATCTATTTTGAGAATCAGGAACAGACTGGTCCTCAAACCAGAGATGTCTGAAACAGAAGTCCAAACAAGAAATGTTGTGTCTGAATGGATAAGACTAATAATGATGTGCATACTCAATAGATCTGCATTTTTATTATTTTTGTGATTGTTTTTTAAAACTTTTCACTTTTATTGTTTCAGTTAACCAACACTGATGAAATATGTGTGCATAGCCTTGCTATTTATGTGCACATGGAGTATTTGATAGCTCTCACAGAAGTTCTGCCCCTGTTGCACCTTCCACATCTAGTGTAGGAGGTAGCGCACAGCCTATATATCTTAGTATTTATTATAATCATCATCCTCCTGCCCTTATCCTATTTTTATCACAACCTGTATTTTATAATCACAAACGAAATAAAAGATTTTCTAAGTATGTATTGTTTTATTCAACAAACCTTTTGTTTAAAAATCCAAGTTCTTAATAGTCTATAAAATCACGTCTTTGCTAAATTGCTTTTCATGAAGGGAGTTCCTGCTTTTCATGAAGGGAGTTTTCGACTGCTTCGTTGGTCTAGTGATCGTAAGCACGACTGCCGAACATGGGGTCCTGGGTTCGATTCCCAAGACAGGCAAGGTGAAATTCTCAGTATCAGCCCGAAGTCTGAATATGTGCTCGGTTAGTAACAGTTGGCTCACCCCCCTTTTATCAATCAATCATGTAACTGGCAAAATGTGCGACCCGACTTTAGAAGTACCTAATCTCAGTCGCAAAGACACGTCGCGCCAATGGGAGCCTTAAAACTACATAATCTGCTAGATATTTGCGTTTCTTTCAGCTTAGTTGTTGTTGTTAGTTGTTGGCAAAAGCCAATAATGATTATAGTGTCATCCTAATATCAGTCTAGTCTATGCTTACACTGCTTACAGTATTCATTTCATATCTCGTTTTGACCAAGTCACTAGTTCCTAGCTCCCAGACGTATTTTTATTTTGAGTACCTAGGTAAGTACCTATATTTGGCAAGAGAGATGCAGAAACACGATGGTAGTGTTGGTAAATATTTCTATTCTGTTTGATCACCTTTTTGAAACTACATAATACATAAAAAAGATATTGTATTATTTAATAAGCACTATTAGATTAATTTTAGGTTATAATCTTTTACATTGCATATCTTTTTTCTCCCAGCCTCTACGACATACTGCCCATTTGCTTTTTTGCTAGTTTTATATAGTTCTACAACTAGTTATAAGTTTCCATACTGAACGATACTCCTAACACTGGGTCCCATAGTACATGCAACCTCGCCATCCTCCTTTAATCTAAATCAGTTCAGTGGTTTAGGCGTAAAAAGGTAACATATAGACAGACAGACAGACAGACAGAGTTTCTTTCGAATTTATAATATTAGTATGGATATTAGTATGGATGTTATGGGGAAATAAGAATAATATAAAGAAGTTGCATAGTAACAAACATAAAACTCATAAAAAATGCTTCATTAACAACGAACATTTTTGAAGATACGTTACGCATAATACCATGATGATAATAACCTTTTTTACCAACAGAATTATTTCATCGAATGAGAAAGGTCAGGCAGCTGATAAAAACAAGTTGAGCAGACAAAAACCTTAACGAACTATACTCTATCAAAGAACCTGTACCTACTTATAATCGAACAAAAAACACCTAATCAAGTACAAGAAGTACATAAGATAACAGCTAATGACAAAGCAGATAAGGAAACATGTGTTCCAAACAAGATGGTTGCTATATCAAATTAGTAACGACATGGTTGCCCTCAATACGCCGACATGGCGATCATTTTCCATAATCCACAAAGAACTTAACGAGCCCACTTGTTTTTCTAAATAGGAAAAGCAAATTGGACATACTCACATAGCAACGAGATCTAAAATAAGTCCACATGTTCCCCGCTGTTACACACGGAACAGATTTCTGGACGAAACCGGCACAGTGTTCGTTTACAGCGAGGTTTGTGAAGCACTGTGTTTGGTTGTGCATGTAGTTGGAAAGCGCGTCCTCGTCAATTGAAACTCCGGCCTTAATTGTGTTGTTTACCACAGCCAACTGACAGCAGTCTGGATTTACTCCATACCCCTGTACCGAGTGCGAGATCCTTTGCTTCCAAAGCGATACGTACGCATTTGATTACATTCATCGCGGATTTTGTTTATGGAGTTCCGAACTTGGTAGGTCAAACTTTTCAATGAAAGCTTAATAAAGAAAGGGTTAAATGAATAAAGTTTATAGCGAGTGTAGTGTAATGAAACGGTAAGACGGTCTGTTAACATTAAATTTTACAATGTTTATTCGTTTATTTTCGGCACAAAATCTCTCCGAATGGGGTCTTATTTCTAATTCTGTATTAAATTAATGTAAATTCGACTGAGTATGTTCTCAGTAAAGAAAATGTTTAGAAAATTCAACCGGTTTGGTAAATTTATAGTTTTTCAATGATTCCTTTTAAAAAATAGTGTTAGTTGAAGGTTATTTTTTACCAAATCAATATAATATAATATTATGGAGATTGAGCGTACATTGTAAGACGTGTGGTGTGCTGTGTAATGTAAATATTGTGTTACCTTCATACCTACACGTGTGAGATTAGAAACGGTAACTCGTATGAGATAAAAGATAATCTATCTCAGACATGGAGGCTTTGGGGTAACGCCAAAAGCTGTCTTGTAACATTCTAATGCCTTTAATAAACAGATTTTCTCATTAACTTGGTGCCGTTCTATCATCATTATCGTCAGCTTCTAGCAGTTCAGTGCTGGTCATAGACCTCTCCAATCGTAGGCGTCGGCAACTCTTAGCTACCGAGTGACTAGATTACTCAAAAATTAGATAAAATTTCTAATACCTACTCATAGAAACATAGCATGCAAATATTCCTGAAACAAAAATTAACCCAGACTCACTAATAAAAGGAAAAACAAAATGTTAATAACATAAACTTATTAACATTTCTATAATGGGTGCCAATATCACGGACTCATTAGGGACAGGACAATTAGAGGCAGATGAGACACATTAAAAACTAATAAGATTTGTATTAGGTTGGTACTGGCAGGCTGTGGAAACTTTCATGTTGGACGCGGGGATTTTCCACGAGAGTGGAATATAGGAAAATGTTATGGATATAACTGGGAAATTAATAAACTGCGATGAAAGTTTTAACTGGGATTGGATATAAAGAAATGATGACTTTTATATTTGGTTGACTTCGTTACGATTAGGTCCAATAAAGATTGGTATTAGAAAATCGTTGTCAAACCCTCTGGGAACAGTAGGACTCGTTATGTCTGCCAAGTACGATGATTTTGTAAAACTTTTGTTAGGCACTAGGTACTAAAGACTAGAAAATACTTCTATTGATAATGTACTATAATTGTATATTAAATTGACATAACTTATCATGAGTCTTCCACGGGACTAACCTTTCAAAACAATTGTTATTTGCGTCAATAAGTTTATTTTCGAAAATAATAGATTTCAGCGACTTTTCATCACTTTTCTTTCAGTAATGACTTTCCTCCTGAAAGCCGACACAAACTAAATTAAATTAGCCATTGCAGTAATGTATTACAGACATATTGACTCTGTTAACTATAGGCCGGTCTTTGTCACGACACGAACGAACAAACAAATAAATTAACTGAGCGTAATAAAATCGTTCATATACACCAACTTACACGTACAAGCCAACAGAGTCAAATCTAACTTTATAGTTAACACAATAAGGCATGTTTTCATGATTTTAGACGGCATAACTAAAGTTGTAAGTACCGTAAATGGCCCTTCATGTTCGGCGTTATTTTTAGGAGTTTGTGTGTGAGTGCGTGTGTGTTTGTGTGTGTGTATGACCATCAAATTGAATTAGTGGGTCTATGTGCCGTGAAGGATTACCCGTGTAGTGGTGCTGGTAACTCTATACTATGAGTGGGATGTTGTGAACGTTTCGAATGGCCCTCCGGCTAATTGATATGGAAATTAAAGTGTTGATGTTAGAATAACAGGAAGCGAAGCGTGAAATAAAGAGTTGAATGATTTTGTTTTGTTTGTAGTTGTGGAGCGAGGGTACCTTCTACATACCTACGCCCTCACGTTACATGTTCATTCCATACAGTGTTCAGTGAACATCAAAGTCTTTGCCAAAAGAACAGCATATATTTTCTTTTTCGCAGCAGCTCGAAAGGTTATCAATTATCATTGATCATTTTCCTAGGTAGGAAAATCGGGCAGATTTTCGGTCAGAAAATTATCTGTCGAATTTTGTTTTATAAATGAGTTTCATTGGCTCGGTCCACTGCTGGGCTTATACACAAAATGATTTAAAAAAAATTACATTATAATTATTACATAACATTTACAAGCCATTCCACTTTTCCCATTTCCCTAGCAACTCTTAACACCGATGACACCCACGGGACTCGAACCTGCTAATTATAACACTCTGAAAGTGCACTACGGCTTAGTGCTGTTTTAATTTGAGAAAATGTGCGAAGTCACGTTATGTAGGCGCGGGTTATAATTACCGAGGTATTTACATAATAAAGAGCTGCCCCTCGGTGTTGGTCGTTATGTTTTTTTATAAGAATTATGTTCTGGTTTTCATTGGTACCTGAGAAAACATGCCTGTCTATGAACTTAATTTTTTAAATATTTCCTATTATAACCTCGATACTTCTAAATACAGTTGACTATTCCATTCAGGACGCATCAAATATAATTATTTGCTCTATCGTAAAATATCGGTTCCTGAAATATAGCGAGGGTAGAACTTTTGAATTAATCTGGTTATTTCCTTGTGTTTCTAGTAATTGTATCATCATCATCATCATCATCATTATCATTTCAGCCGAAAGACGTAAACTGCTGGACATAGGCCTTTCTCAAGCAGTGCCACTTCGACCGGTTCTGTGGTTCTCGCATCCATCGAGGGCCTTCACAATGTCATCGGGCCATCTCGCGGGAGACCTTCGAATACGTCTTCTGGTACGCGGTCGTCACTCCAGCTCCAGAACCTTTCAGCCCCATCGGCCATTTTTTTTGCGAGAAATGTGCCCTGCCCACTGCCACTTAAGTTTGGTAATTCTTCGGCCTATCGGGATCTTTTCATTTCTGATTCTATCACGTAGCCTTCTAATGAGACCCATTGTGAGCGACCACGTTTCAGTGCCATAAGTCATCACTGGCATGGCAACACGCACTGTTCAAAGACTTTCGTTTTGAAACACTATGGTAGAAGAAATTACGTAGCTAAATAATGCTATAGTTGTTTTATTTAGCTACTCTTCCGCTCATGTGAAAACTAGAACAAAAATAAGTCTTACATACGAAAATGTGCCAGAACACTTTCTTCCTTCATAAGCCATTAACGAAGCTAAATGATCGGGTAAAAGTAACAACCACAACAGTAAAACATTTGGCGAGCTGCCCAACCCGTGGCACAGGACGTCCCTTCCACACGTCCTGACTACCCACTCCGCAGTAGAAAGCACGTGTATCCCCAATCTAGTCGTGCACTGACGGACACTAAAAATAACGCTCACAATTAGCCAATCTACGCCTATCTACTCAATTGAGGCAATTCATCTACATTACGCTGCCCGACTAGCTTTAAACTCGAGGGTAAAGGCTGAGTTGTACTCAAAGCGATGAGAATGGCAGTGAAAGCGACAGATTTCTTTGTTACTTTGATTTTTTGCATGACTTAATACTAAGTAGTTGTATTTTGTGTGGCAGATAGAATTGCCAATCTGTTATGGTTACAATATTTAAAGAATGAAAAAGAAATGCTGTATTCAGCATAAATTATTGTTATCCTTACATAATACATATAAAACAAAGTCGCCAAAATGGTCATGTTTTAGATTATTTTTTATTTAATTTTGATTTAAATTTAATTTTGAGTGTGATTTTGATTTTAATTTTATTTTAAGTTAAAGTTTTACTTTAACACTAACATAGTTTGTAAGTTCTAATACTAACTAATACAATATGGATGATTTCTGAATTAAATGATTGAATTGAATTGAAAATGTCTGTACTGCATAACTTCCGAATGACTGCATCAAATTGGATACTTCTTTTTTTGTTGTGTTCGCTATTGCCAGGACGAGTGTTGCATAAACAAATCGGAAATTCGAAAAAAATTGCACCCGTGGGAAGCTGGGGCGGGCCTAGTACGAAATAAACAGGTGAGGGTGCAACCGAGCCCGACAGTAGTTTGTAAAAATCAAGCGAGAATGTTTCAGCGAAGGTTTTGCGGTCTTCGGACTTCTTTCAGTTGAATAAATGCATTCTTGTTTTTCGCATTATACTGACGATGGGTAATTAGGTGCATTAGGACGGTGCCAGTCAACCATAGTGGAATTAAAAAGACACTTCTATCACTGTGGCATGGATTTACATCGCTGTCAATGTGAATCATGCTTTACTTGATGTTATTAAAGCACTAAGTACCATAAAATGTATTCACTCTGAAGGTCTGATGGTGTTACTGTAGTGATAATAATATGGTTTAGCTTTTTATTATCACCATCATACATTTTTATGAGGTTTCATAAATCCATCGCAATTTGAAGTCTTGTGCTCGTTAGGGTTGGTACCTGGGTGGCTACTGGATAGTTACTTTATGATTTAGGCCCTTGGAGTTTTATGCAACTAGCAACTAGCTTCATCTTTCTGACTGACCGACTCCTTGACAAATTAAAATTGCCCGTGCAATTTAATTGAAATAAATGCTTTGAGTTTGAGTTTGAGGACTTTTCTGTTAAATTAAAATGATTAATTGTGTGTCAATAGCCTAAATTTTCATCAGAATTCCTATGACAGTCAGAAAAACTGATAAAATAGTCAATCTGACTTATGAATTCCCAACCGCAGTAACAACACGTATTACAATATTATTCAACCATATTCAGTTAAGATGAAAAATTCCGGCATCCATAATGCCTTCAATTACCACAAAGGTATATTGAAACACACAAAAACATTTGAAGCATAATATGTTCAACATCAAACGACTATCTCTTACACAATCGCGTCATATTTTCACCTGCGTTGTTTCACACAACGAAACCATTTAATCGATGAGGTGATCGCACGCTGGGTACAGGGGAGGGCAGGAGGGCGGAGGAGGTGCGCAAACGCATGCACAAATAGATCTTGGCAGGGGCACGCATCGGTGCACAGTGTGGATTTGGAGGATGCAGAAGGCTTACTTCTATTAGTATCAACATTTAGCAGTAGAAGTATCTGTTCAGCCAGTTCATTTGTCGAAGCTATATTTTAAACATGGTTAAACTCTATTCACGTAACGGCATGTCCTAGAGCCAAAAAAATGTAAGACATGTGACATCTACCAACCCGCACTGGGCCCGCGTGGTGGATGATAGCCAAATCCCTCTCACAGAAAAGCCTGTGTCCCAGCAGTGGGAACATTATAGGCTGATTATGCAATCATGCTTTTGCTAAACTGCTATCAGCGTTAAGATCATAGATGGATGAGGAGTAATAAGTGCGTCATATCATGATAAAATATTTTCTTCTGCCTGCACTCCTCCCATGTTATTGTGATGTCGGAATAAAACGACTAACATGTTTTTCTTGTCAAGATTATCTATGATTTGTGGGTATGCGTTAGCTTTTTTATCAACAAAAACTTCTGTGTGTTTCTACATAAGTAATGGTGTACACTTTACACGCATACCTACTCGCGCCACTCGTACGCATGTGCGCGTAACATCTTGAAGGAACTCCCTCCCTTAGTTCAGTAGGTACTAGATTCATCAAATACTCATTACTTAAACGATTAATTTTATTGTTATTGTTTAATAATATTTTATCTAGGGACATGAAAGGAAGGCATATTTTGGACAGACTTCTGTTTGCAAGTGATGTTTTATTCTAGACTTTATTATTTAAATAGAAAAATACGGATAAGACTAAAAATAGACAGGATACTCGAGGTACGCTTTTTGTACTGTAGTGATAAAACATTATGAGAACGAGATCCAATTCTGTAGAGTACCTACTACCACCTACCTATCAAATAAAGTTTTTATCAATAAATAAATCTGATAGACTCTACAGTCCAATGCCCATCTACATAAACTCCTTTTAGTTAGTCACAATATTTTATATGAAATTATAGTGATTTGTTTTAGTAATTGTGACAATAAACTAGTTGCTAAACTAGAAAGTAAGTTAGTCTGTAAATAGATGAATGTTTGATTGAATGCAAAAAAAACTCGCGTGACACTGCTTATGTCATAAATGATTGCCTATTTTAATTGCACGCTAGTGCAGTTTTCAGAATAAGTGGTATAGGATCGACTAGAAATATTTTTATTACTTTAAGGGCTGTTTTTCCAACGTCAGATAATTTTATCGGAGGAATAATTTTGAATTTTTGACAATTCTTCCATACAAAAACTGTCAGACGTCAATTTTATTCCATGAATAAAAAATATTTGTCGATTGAAAAAACCTTAACTTATTTGACATTTAAAAACCTAAAGTGTCAATAGGTAGTCAAGGTAACATTAAGCATTTATTTATTATAAGATCTAATCTAATCTTAGTAAGTAACTAAAATAATCCGGCTAAAATCATACGCCAGATAGTTTTAATTATTTTTTGATTGATCTATTGTAGGTACTTATGTACTTAGTGTAGATAGGTCAATGATATAAATAAAAAACATATGACGCAATACTTTTTCGAAACGATCTCATTGCACAGTGAACAGCTTTACATACCTAGGTTACATAAAACTAGATCCATTTATTATTATTACTATTAAATATTATGACAACACACTCATTGGCAATCACGAAACGACAGTAGATACTATTCGATTTATTAGTTACAATAGTATTGGCTTGTACTACATAATAATTATTATTATGTACGTAATAGGTAATACCTGTATAATACTTGTACACGACTGCCTCGTTGGTCGCAAGCGGTACTGCTGAACATGAGGTCCTGGGTTCGATTTCCAGCTCGGGTAAAGAGTTACTGGGTTTTTCCATCAAGAATTTCTCAGTAGCCGCCCGGAGTATGGATGTACCTATGCCTCGATGATGGCAATAGGCTCGCCCCGGACTTCAACATGACTGACTTAAACATAGATACTGCTCTGCCTCTTTGGGCATTAGAGGCGTGATGTTATGTGCATGTATGTGTTTGGGTACGTATCAAAATCCCGAATTTTAAAAGACCGAATTTTAAAATACCGATGGACGAAATCCCGAAAATTGAAACGCCGAATGGTTGTTTGGTCGAAAGTTTAAAATCCCGAAAGTTCATTTGCCCGAAAGTTTAAAATCCCGAAGTTTAAAAACCCGAAGTTCAAAATCCCGAAATTGTCACTGTTTACGAGAAAAACTATTTTTTGTAAACCTAACCTCAAAACACTTAAAAGTTGCCTAATTTTTTTTTAATAATTAATCTTCTCTAACTAGTTCGGTTCCAGGTAGCCTACTAAAAATAATCTCTTTTTTTCTATTAGCGCAAGTCGTTTCTGGCGCCCATATTTTGTGTAAAAGTAATTTTTTTCTATATAATCCTGTCGTTTCTGGCACTCGCCGGCCGCTGCCGCGGCACCGCTCGCTTCGCTCGCTCGGCTCGTGCGTAGGGGTCACAGTTTTAACCTAACCTAACCTAACAATTTTTTTTTTTAATAATTAACCTAATCTTTCGTCTATTCGGGATTTCGTCCATTCGGGATTTCGTCCTTTCGAGCATTTGAACATCGGTATTTTGTGTTTCGATATAACGACTATCGGCATTTAAAACTTTCGGTATTTTGAATTTCGGTGTTTTGGACGTCGGTATTTCAATCAAAGGTATTATGAACTTTCGGGATTTTGATACGTACCCATGTGTTTGTGCACAAACTCTAACAGCGGTAAATTCTAATATATTTCAGTTCATTCTTAGAGTTACCAACAGCTTGAAATAAAACCATGAATAAGGTCAAGCAATAAATCTGAGAAGTGTTCGCATCGTTGGCACCATGCAGCACTTTGTTTCCTAAGTTCCACCTGCAGACAGTTAAAAGTATTTTAAAATTAAAAAGAAAAGGAATTCTCAAGTATTCTCAACCACGATTTTCTTTTCTGAAAAAATCTGAGTTCTCGTTCAGAGCTTCTTTTTTAATATTAAGCTCCTACTGTAATTTTCACTCGCAGAAGACATAGTGTGCAATAAAAAGGAACTAAAGTAAGTACTATTTACAAAGGACCGCAAAAAAGGGCCCTCCTGAAAAAAAAAAGAAAATATCAATGTTACCACAAAAATCGATCACATTGACAATAAATAACATATAGTATAGTAAAAAAACTATTATTATATAATTAAAGGTACATATACTAACACGCACACTAACAAGCCGAGTTCATTCACATAAGACCTTGACATGATTACGCTCAATGCAATTTAGTGAGCGTTGCGCAGACGCACATGAACGTACACACACGCACAACCTCACACACACACAATAATAGGTACAGGTATATAATGTACGACACGTGGCGAGATGCGCACGATTCGTTATGTAAATCCTTTGACATAATAGATTATTAATACATACATCTATTGAGTTTCAGCTTTGTTTAGGGTTTTTGTCTGTGAGCAAAAGGATTTGTAATGATTTCCTTGTAACTATGAAACTGAGCGATTTTCCGACGAAAAAATACTAAAAAAACGTTGTCATGGTCATTAACTAAATGCTCTAAATGTTGAGGAATGAAATCGTTTTCATGATTGTACCTAAAAGCATTATAGAAACATAAATGACTAGCGACGTGCCCCGGCTTCGCACGGTTTTAAAGGCTTGACAAAACATCGAGATTTCTTTATTATATTTAATTTTAATAATATCACTTTTTTATTTATTAATAATATTTATGTGTTATACACATAAACCTTCCAGAATAAATTTCAATTTGTAAACTACTGCCTAAATGTCATTATTATTGCACGACTCATACTTACTGCGAAGCATTAAAGAGTGCTTTACGATCGTTTTTTTTTTGCCTCCTGTCTTCAACTGTTTCTATTGTTATACTCCTGCTAGTACACAGAACCTACTTAATTTATATACCATTGTATAGGTAATTTAATTGAAATAAATTCTGTGCTTTTCACAAATTGATTTAATGCCGTAGAAACGAAAAAAACATCAAAATATTTCTAAAATAATTCCCGTCACTCAAGTGTGAAACCTGACATCATTGTAGTTTGTGAAAAAAATCAATTAATCGAGTGCTTTTTTTTAAATAGATACCTTTTACCCATAGGAGGAACCCTATTGAAAATGGTTCTTTTATTCAAAGTAGTTTAATTATAATTAATAAAAAACTAACCAATATTATAAATATCTATGGTTTTTTATACGATCAAATGAGCATTACGAGTAATGCACTTTTGGATTTTCCAAATTTTTTATAGTGCACTTGCTGTGCCCCGTCGTTTATAACGAGATAAAAAGTATCCTATGTCCTGATTCAGGTCATTGTCTACCCATATGCCAAATTTCATCCAAATCCGTTCAGCGGTTTTAGCGTGAGAGTGTAACAAACAAACATAGTTACAAAGAATAAAATATTTTCTCTTTATAATATTAGTCTAAAGATTTTCTTATTCAATCTTAACGTATGTTTTAATCACTTTCACATAACACATTTAAAACCACAGCTACTTATAATAACTTTATTACTTAATACTAGGAGCGTCCCGCTGTTTCACCCGCATAAATCTCGATCCCGTGGGAATATCGGATGTGTTAATTCTGGTTATAAGCTATATGTGTGCCTAATTTCATTCAAATCCGTTCAGCAGTTTTATCGTGAAAGAGTAACAAACATACAGTGTGATAGTGTTAGATGTAAATCTAAAAACAATACACTATATAGGATTTGTGTACATTCACAATAAACATAGTAAGTCATTGACTGCGGGAACGTGTGCGTCGTTTGTTCTTGATGATTACTGAAGCTATTTTCATGCGGTTTCTTGTTAGCATGCCTGTATAGACGGAGCATGAATAAATATCATGTCTGGTGGGGTTATTGAAAGCGTTGTTTAACATCTAAATATTATAGGTGCTTACCTATGTGTTGAAGCATTTGTAAGTGCATGTTGTTTTCAATGAGAAATGGTTATGCAGACATTCTTTCACGACTCTTCATTGTGCATAGAATCAATGTGCAAAGATTTATGACGATGATTTTTATGAAACACACTTGCTTTTGTCTGCTAATATCTTGTTTCACCCCGAGAACACCCCGCTGTCGCATCGCCTGCCCGTGCTACGTTTTTGCATACTTATCATTCTTTCTGCCTTTTTTCTTTTTGCTCGTTTCCTAAGGGTCCTTCCTAGCTTGAAGTTAAATAGCTTTTAGCCTTCCTCGAGAACTGGGCTGTCAAAAGCTAAAAAAATACAAATCCGACTGATAGTTTCAGAGATTAGCGCGTTCAAACAAACTGTTCAACTCTATTATTAGTATATAAATGTAAATAGATTGATTAATATGTATTTCAGAACTCGTGGAGCAGAGTGAAACGTTTTCTTAAGTAAAGCAGCAGGAACCTGTAAGGAATCGTGTTATACAAACCCATTGCCACTGCTGCCTTCTGTAACATAATAAAGACTAGGAGTCTAAAACTGCTACCGAAAAAGTTTACCAAAAAACTCAATAATGATATTTATTATATGCAATATACATATAATATATTTAGGTATAGATAGAATCTAGACATCACCTTGAAACCGCAATTGGTAATTACCTACTTGATGCAAACCTAAAAATAAAAAAGAAGTTGTTATTAATAATATCTATATATTCAAGAGAGATAGACTTGCGAACAATATAACCTTACACAAAGGAACTCCACCTTGAGCCATCAGGAAAATGTACAGGAAAGGTTACTTGACGTGCGGAGAAAATCTCACTCTGTCGCGGTTCTTGTATTATCGATAATAGAAATGTATTGTATGAGACTGGTGGACCTAAAGTCGATTCATAGAGTAGATATTATTCTGTGAAGAAAATTCATTATGATAGACTGTCGGCCGGAGTTAGGAATAGGCTCGCCCTTCTATTTCTTAGTGTCTCTATTTACGAGTCGTTAATTATAAAATGTTTGGCCCAAAATTCAGCTACGCGAACTGCACTCGGGCTCGCCCGCTATAAATTCGGGCTAAATAAAATATACTTACATAAAATCTAATACGGACGGTAAAGGCGTAAATTGGGGATATATAGAGCAATTATTTTTTTACATATTAAATAAGACGTTAACCGCATTTTTGGACTATTTTCGGAATTATACTTATTCTATTTTGCTTTACATTTGGTACACAGTTCTACGCACTTCTTCATGATCTAAAATAAATCGGATGCGTAAAAGACGCAAAAGAATGCGCGCGAGTTGACACGATCTCGATTTTACGCGCGTGGTAATGACTTGTAGTACAAACTTAGATTGTTGGCATCATTATCTTGGATGATTAGTTTGTTTAATCCTATCATTAATCTAGATAATCTTATAAAGGATGGAAATTATAAAACTAGACCTAATTTGAAGTAAAAAAACCAGCAGAAAATACTGCGGAATAAAATCCTCATCTGGTTAGTGTTACAAGTATCTGCCATATTTTAGCCGCGAAACAGATTAACTTTTGTAGCTATCCTCGTGTCCATTGTAATTAATATTATGTCAATTTGTTGTCGTTCCAAAATAACAAACAAAAAAAAAACTTTTTTATTTGCCTATTGTAGTGGATACTGGTTCTTGGATAAAAAAAACTGATCCTGAAGATCACGAATTGAAAAAGGTAGCAGATTGAAAGTGGAAGTCCCTATGTGTTCCTGTCCCTGGGGAGGTC
This sequence comes from Hydraecia micacea, assembly GCA_914767645.1. Classification (NCBI taxonomy): domain Eukaryota; kingdom Metazoa; phylum Arthropoda; class Insecta; order Lepidoptera; family Noctuidae; genus Hydraecia; species Hydraecia micacea. The sequence continues at coordinate 16,787,673 of OU611794.1, read as the reverse complement.
TGTCCTGCTGTGGACTTCAATATTATGCTAAAGTGAACAAATCCCAAAACATGTTTAGCCTAGTCATACGTCATACCTAGCATGTAACTGCTGTAGCCTGTACATTGTGCAAATAAATAAATATCTAGTTTCATAATTTCTAAATATAACTTGTACGTCATGTAGAGAAAGCGCGCGTAAATTTTTAACGTTAACATTAAAAAACAAAATAGTTTAAGGAAAAGAAATGCAATTTGATTCCCATTTACGTTCTTCATAGTCTGTTAGTAGGAGCTGACACTTCACTACTAGTTCTGCCTACCTCTTTATTAGTAATCGTCGTCTAAAAGCTTTTTGGCTGCGGGTCTAGATTGAGTCTGTATTTGGATTGCCTAAGATGTATTTAGATCTAGAATTTTTCTAGCAGTTTTACTCTGATTTAGTGTAATGGAAGCCGGAGCTTTTAGTGAGTGTTGAATTATTTGTGTTATCACGCCAATGTGGGGTCATTGACACTTTGTAAATATATTATTATGTAGGTAAATATTAATCGTAAGAATTTTCTGTAAAACTTTCAAATATCATCATGTATGCATACGTCCATGTTTCAAGCAAGAAAAGCTGAAAGGTTTTTTTACCCGACTGCGCGACGCAAAGGAGTGGTAATGTATTTATCAGCCTATGTATGTATGTATCGCTCTGTCGCTGTATATCATATTCTCAAAAGACCACATTCGTAAAAGTAAGTAAGCGACGACGAAACGTTTAACACATTTTGATACATAAAGCCGCAAAGTTTTTGAACACCAGTGTACTTTTTCACTTTTTTTGAAAATATAATGTTTAGAGAATGTTGTGTTTTGCGAAAATGGTCTTAGAAGATTATGATGTTTTCAGAATATGATATTATGAGTATATGATGTTTTGCGAATATCGTGTTTTACGAATGTGATGTTTTAAGAATGTGGTCTTTTGAGAATATGATATACAGCGACGGAGCGGTATGTACTCGTATGTATGTTTGTATGTTCCTTTGAAGCACTATACAGACCAAACGTCTGGGCCGATTTTTATGATTCACACGTCAATCGATTCCTCTTAGTCCGGCGAGTGTCACTGATGACATGACGTTAGTGAAAATTGAATATGGCGACTACTGGACGCCATATTGTGAAAATGAAAAAAAATAAAGGCAACAAACTATGTCAAGTGGGGTATCGTTGTAAAGCGTTTTAAAAGGTGATTACAAAAATATATGCAACCTATATGGTTAAAAGTAATTCGAAGTGACAAATCGTAAAAGACACGTACAAGAACTAAATCGCCTGCGAAATCTTTCACATTTGTAAACTAAAAAGCTGGAAATAAAAAAAAGTAATTTAAAAAATTAAAAAACCCGACTGCGGTATAAAATATTAGTTAAAAAAACTGAAAAGCTAAAAACAAGCCCATTTTAAATTAAATAAAAGTTGGAAGCAGGCGGGAGCCATTTGAATTTGAAAATAATACTAAAAATGGTATGGGTCCCGCGTGCTTCCAACTTTTATTTAATTTAAAATGGGCTTGTTTTTAGCTTTTCAGTTTTTTTAACTCTGAACAATTAATCATCTTGCTAATATAACCAGTAACAACGAGGGGTTTGGGATGACGCCAGACATGGCTTCACATACTGTGTCACCACTTGTTGAAACTTGCAAACGATTTGGTTGTCTGAAAAATGTAGGTATAACTCTGATGAGATAATATTACTAATTTAAGTCGTTATTGTTAATACACGAATTGGCTTGATTACATTATGCTAGAAGTGGGTCATGCACCATCTAACAATTACTTAATTGTAAAAATTAAAAGGCCGTTAATTAGTTTTAACAAAATGAACAGAGAAAACCTTGAAAGCTAATGTGCTGTATACTGTTATAGATCGACTAAATTAAAGAGTTATTAAATTGTAACATTTAAGAAAAGAGAGATATAAATTATGCTTTGGAAAATTTTGTTTTGGAACAATTCCCTATAAGTAGATCTGACCAGCCTGAGTCCCGGTCGTGAGTTCAAACTCAAACTCAAAGCATTTATTTCAATTAAACCATGTACAGGCACTTTTAAATTGTCAAAATTAAATAATCGGTCAGTTAGTCGGAAAATTGAAGCTAGTTCCCATTCCAAAACGTAGATCTCTATAGAGAAGAACGGGCAAGAAACTCCATGGACACTCTTTTAAATCAAGATATTACAAAATCCTGGGTACATTATTCTTGTTGCTTCTATATGTATGTGAGAACAATGTAAAAAAATAACACACAAATGAAGAAACAATTCAAAATATAAGATTAAAAATAAGCCTTGGCAGTTAAGAGATGACCAGTCTCAACCGACGGCGCCCGTTCACGAACATGACGCGTGGATCAGCACCATCCAGCTCCACCATTTTGTAGTGAACCGAATGATCTAACACACGCGCCACCATCAGTGAGACATTTAAGTGAGCTTTGAGTATCATTTAATGATTCATCACCACTGCTCTCAAAACGGTGAAGTAAAACAGCGTGAGGAAACCAGTATGTCCTAGAACCAAACATTCAAGGACTTGTGACATCCACCAACCCGCACTTTGTCCGCGTGGTGGATTTATGGCCCACTCCCTCTCATAGAAAGGAGGCCTGTGTCCCAGCAGTGGGAACATTGTCGGCTGATTCTGCTATGTAATGCTGACCGGCATGAAACAGATCTTTGACATTGACTTTGACACAGCCAAGCTGTTCTGTTATCTTTCCTAACACACATTGCATATTAATTTATGACATAGTAACAAATAAGACTGACAAACTTCTCCAACCCGTTAGCGTCTGGACAAATATAGGCCAGTCCTACTGATAAATGCCAGGAAGATAGTGGGTATCTTGCACGTGTAGCTTTTAAAATCTACACAAAATATTGACATTAAAGACATGTGTTTATTGAGTACCCACATAAGCCTCGTCCTTGTGCCTGCTATCCATGCGCGGCTATCAGGCCTTGCGAAGTACATACTTAGGTACCTATTGACATAACGAATAGGTAAAAAATACCTACGAAAATATTGAAATATCGATTCTTATGTAAATACATAAAATACAAGCTTAATATTTTTTATGTGGAAAATATATTTTGTTATTGACATTTGGGATGCCATGTTATAATCGCAGACAGCTGAATTATTATTGTGTTTGTTTTCTTGATAGTTGAGCTATGAATCGGTTGCAAAACATGTTTTATGCTCTGTTGCCAGCTGTTGCCGAACCGAATAATTAATGTGTTTACCTGTTTACTTATTAGAAGATTTGAAGAGGAATAGGTGTTTGTTAATGCTAGCTCATTTTAAGATAGTTTAAAATAATTATCCTAAAACAATATTATTATTATCCATCGCCATATTCGGAGAAAACTTAGTTTTTATTTTTAACTCTTAATTCATATGATACTAATAGGCTCTATCTTTTCTGAATAAAATCAAAACCAATCAAAATCAATAGTCTTTTATTCAAATTAAGCTCAGAATCAGCACTTATCGAACGTCAAAATTACATAACCCCAAAACGCCCGCCCTTCACCACTTCCTAGTGCTTTCGCTGGGAAGAAGAGGAGGTGCAACCACAGAACAGTTAAAGTATCTGTTCTGTGGGTGCAACTAACTCCCCAGCAGCACATAGAGAACTACGGACAGGTCTATGTCTAGCAGTGTAGAGTGGACCACTAGACGTTACGCAAGTGACCACTTCCAATTCCGATTTAATTCTTTTGGGTCGTTACGAGTAACTTAACACTTCAACAAAAGATCATAATCGTGGTACAAAGATAAGCCATTCAACAAGAATGCTATGGCACAGCTGACTGTCCACTGTCCAGGGTACATTATCATTAATGGAGCCCTGGTTACCACATTTAAGAAGTGGTCGACTGGTCGTTAATAGTCGATAAGCTGACACACTTAGCTAACGATGGTCCTATATTCTTAATGAAGGTAGGCACAATGATAAGACTATAATTATATTTGTGTGTACTTTGTAGGTAGGTACTCGTGTCAATCATTACCCTCATTTTGGCAGTACCTACTGATTGCGGGTGCTCAACGGCTTTGGTCATTATTACTGATAACAGACTGGTGATAACGATGGACGAGAGACACGTGACCCTGCTAAGAATAGGTGGGCCTGGAGACTTTGTTATCTTTCACCGTTTGTGTCCAAGAGAACACAAAAAGTGCCTATTTTTAGTGTAGGGACCTAATAGTGCCAGAAAGACATCTTGTAGACGGTTTCTTCTATGTTGTTCTTTACCTTGAACCAGACATTGAAGAAAAAGTTTAGGGCTGCATTTTGGTAAAAATAATAGTAAATGTTGAACTCCATAACCTACGGGGTAATTGCGTGTCACACTTACAATGGCAATGCCTTTAATTTTGACAGTTTAACAACATTAATTGCGTTATGTAAGTAGTGGAACAGACGTATTTTTCAAACAATGAAGCAATGGATTAACAATTTTCTTGTCTTTCGGATTTTGATTGAAATAAGACACTTTCAATCAAAATCATTAAGGTACTGGTAACAACAACAATAACACTGGTTATAACAATGCATGAAAGCGAATCATTAATTATTAAACCTAGAAGATGTTTAGAAACACAATTCCTGAAACTCAAACAATACCAAAATCCCTTTCACAGTTACCTAAGGTAAGTACTAATAAGTTGCAGTCGTGCCCACCTGGTCAGTGGTCTGTATCAACTAGACCCACAAGGTGGGTAGTCCACAGCCGCCATGTTCGAGGAAGTGCGACCTCTGACACACATCGGAGCACGTTCACATTTCAGCTGATACCTTATCGAGCCGCCGACAATTCGGTTCCGTACAATCAAATTGAATTATCAATAATTTTGCAAGATTAATTAAATAAGTACTTAATTGCTCTAAAACTAAAGGTGCTTTAACTTCAGTTTTTATTTCGGTGCGGTTAGTGGTTCGGCCAAGTGCCATTCAAATTGGTGCTCTGAGTGGAATACCTCGTAAAGTGTGCCAATTCTCTTAATTAAAAACGTTCAGAATCTAGTCGCAATCTCATCTCAGCGACAATCAATGTCAAAAACTTGTCAAATATGTAAGGAAATTAAAGATATTTTTGACAGATTGAGACTGAGATCAGACTGTGAACGAGAATTGGCCCTCTGATCTCATTTAGCTCGTGCCGACCACTGATAAAGCAGAGATGTCAAGTATCGTTACATGTTAGGTTTGTTTGTCTGCCCACTGAGTTGATTTTCCAACTAGATAATTAAATTAGGAAGTATGTGTGTGTCTAGATCAAAACTAACCTTATCTACGAGTAGCGTCACAATATCACCCCCGAGATCTAACTAAGGCATTTTTGAGCAGAAAACAACAATTTAGCTTATCTACCAAAAGAGGCTCCACAAACACAATTAAACAATAAAATAACAGAATTAGTTGCCGAAATATGGAACCCGGGCGCAAACTAACTCACTCCAGATAACATATCTCAAGGATGAATTTAAAAAATATCGCGTTACATAAGCACACCCGATGTAGCGTAAACATGTTTTTTTGATGCACAAATTATTCGATAACACCGAAACACCACGTTGAAATTACCACTGTTAACAACTTTATAACAATAGCAATAAAGTCGAATTTAGTTTGATTTGTATGCAAAGTATTTGTCAAGACCCAAGGTCAGTATTAAAATTTTCTCACCTATGACACAATGTAGAGAAAACAAAAGTTTCACGGTTGATATCGGGCGATAAGAAAATTCGTCGCACTTGTAGAAACTTCTCGAATCAATGCACTCAATGTCAGTAGTATAATTTTCGAATCCAGTAGTTTTAAGTTAGACTAAACTGGTTCCCGAAAGCCAGCAAAGTAATTTATTGCCAAATCTCACGCGAACTTCTGTCTGATTTATTGTTGTACCCGACTTTGGGTAACCAATCAAAACTGTAAGCATAATAATATAATTTACTACACATTTACTGTAGAGGCTTTTGGAAACCGTGGACTAATCATTGTGTATTAAGTTGCGTGAAAGCAGCTATTCTTTTTTGGTTTTAGTTGCCATCTTTGCTCGGAAAGTTCTTCTAACCGTGCATAAGCGAAGTGAAACTTCTGCATAGTTTTGTTTTTGTTGTATCCATAGTTTTAACATTCAAGACTTAGTGTCGAGAATTCCTATTCGTCTAGGTAATAAGTCAAAATGTTGTGAAAAACAACTTTGATTGATAGTCAGTCGTTTACATGATCGGTAAGAGTGTAAGTAAAGTAGTCACGTACTCTGTGACTCACATACACACAGAACTTACTAGGCAAATGCGCAAATGTCGAATAATAAATAGGTACCTGCTTCATCAACTGCTTTATTAAGTAAAACGGAGAAAATACTGCTAATATCACCGCGTATGGCAGGTGGATTGATCGCAGTAGATACTTATGTGGTTATTAGAAAATAGGTAGACGCTATCCATCTTAGTGATAAAATTCCAGACAGCTGTGATGCTGTGGAGTTTGTTGCGTTGTCTTCCCAGCTAAGGCACTAGGAAGTGGTGAAGGGCGGGCGGGGCGGGCGTTTTGAGGCACTGTCTTGTGTAATTTTGACGTTAGAAAAGTGCTGATTCTCAGCCTAGTTTGGATAAATAACTTTTGATTTTGATAGTTTGAACGAGAACTACGGGTAAACAGGCGGTTGCAATGTTCTAGGAAATAAAAAAATTCAAAAACAATAATAATTATTGATGCGGAAATTTGATAAGCGTTACACGTGACTATCAAATTTCAGCATTTTATCTGGATGGAGGTAGGTGTGTACTGAGGTACTTCAGCGAACTGGACTCAACCAAGGATAACTTATCGTGATAATAATATGCACTAGGTAAGTACCTAGTAGGTAGTATAGTGCTCGTAAGTGCGACTGCTGAGCGTGGGGGCACTCGGTTCGACACCCGGGTCCACAGAACAGTTTTTATCTGTTCTGTGCCCGGGTCGGGCAGTGTTGTTGGGTCTTGCGGCTAGAGGCCTGTTACATGAGACTTGTTACATAACCTGCCAACCCTACCCTTTACATACAAAGTGGTGCAGTAGGATTAGTAGACCTTACCGCAAAAATAATAACGAATAACGTCGAAGGCAGGCTAGATGTTTGTGTAAAACACATCTAACTATAGATATTACTCACCTCTTTAGAAAATACATGCGTCATGTTATATAACACAATAATTATAATTAATGACACCATGGAAAGATAATTATTACATGGAAGTGTTGTTGCCAACCGAAAGTCGCTCGGCAGTTATGACTCATAGTATGAATTAATTATGTTTTTACGTTATATAATTATGTATATAATAATATAAAATATCAGGTGGTACATATGTGAGTCATCGAGCGGCAACACACTTTGTTTTTTTTTTGTAACGGTTTTTAATTTTTTACATTTGTTATCTTGAATTTTTTAGGGACTTTTTTAAATTAATTTTTGAATGACGAGGTTGTAGGTAGGTATGTATCAGGCACTTACCTATTGTAGTAAACATTTTAGTATCCTGAGTTATTCCTTTCTTTAACATAAATTACTATACATATATCATCATTAAAATGAGTTAAATAGTTCTACTCGGAAAATAATGTAATTTTACAAGGAAAACGATACAATTATTCCATGTAAAATCACTTACTAAAGCTAACATAAAATAAATATAGATAAGTCAGTGTCACAGTCTCTATTTGCTCTATTAAAAGTAATAGGGTCGTTATCAGCGGCGACGCAGAGTCTGCACTATATTGTTATCAGCGTACCGGCCACCAGTGACTCAGTCGCACTTAGCATACAATGGGGTCGCAGGTTCGAGGCCCGGTTCGGCACAGCTGCTGCTTGCGTATGCGCATGTATGTAGAACACTTGAAGGTTGATTTCAGTTATTTTTTCTAGTAAACAAGGCTAAAATAGAAGTTGTAATAACCTATCGATTGATAGTTCGGAGAATTTTTATATCGGAATGTTACAAGTTCGATCCCGGATGATTTTTTTATGACAATTTAATAGGTATTATTACCTTTTTTAATGATATTTGTTACAACATGCCGTATCGCCAATTGTCGTGATAATAGATGCGCAAACAAATGTAGTCGTGATAACAGTATCAGTCGCCAATGGGACTGGCGGCGGCGATGACTGTCATCACCTGTCATGCTCCAGGCGCATGATCGAGAAAACTGAATGGTTGTGTGAATAAATGAATATCTTTGAATATGATAGCTGTTACAGGTAGCTATGCAGCTGTTACGATATTTGTGGAGATGATATCAAGATAAAACAAATTTGAATAACATGAGTAGGTATAGGTACCTACTGCTACAGAGACCGGAACAAAGTACATTTGAACAGAATATCAAAATTGTCGTCATTGACAGATTCCTTGTCGACTCGTCCTTGTGGAGTTTATAATTATTTGAAGTTGCCTAGAAACAAATAGCAGAGGAATTTTTTTTTCCGAGCAGTATGACAACAAGATTGTTTCAATATCTTATAGATGTCCAAATCTATTAGTGCTTGGCCAGACTGGCAGCGCGGGGCGGGGAGTGGCGCGGGTGCGGGAACGCGCGCTATCTGTGTGTCCGCAGTCGAGCGCGGCTGCGTTCTGCGTGTTGTCGTGTCAAGTGTTTGTCAAAATAAAATATGTATGAAGAAGACTTATTTTTACTAGAAAAAGCTCGAACTAGTTTGAGAACCCCGGTCCCCGCGCGGGCCGCCCGCACACCCAATGCGGCCATTTGTATGAACGTGCTATGGCGCGAGCAGCCCGCGCCGAGCAGCGCGCGCTGAGCAGTCCGCGCCGAGCAGCTCGCGCCGAGCAGCGCGCGCCGAGCAGCCCGCGCCGAGCAGCCCGCACCGAGCAGCCCGCGCCGAGCAGCCCGCGCCACTCACCGCGCCCGCGTGCCCACTCCATAGTGGGCACGTGGGCAAACACACTCAAACATAAGAACTTCATTTGATTGTCCATACACTCAAAATGAAGTTCTTATGTTTGAGTACACCGCGCCGCGCCCGCCGCGCTCCGCGCCCGCGCTGGCAGTCTGGCCAAGAACTTATAATTATTGCCATTTAGTAGGCTGAACATCATAAAAAAATGTTTTTGATAGGTATCGCTACACATAATATTTAAGGAAGTACAACATATCATACTTCAGTACGTGTATGTGTGTGTGCGTGTCTCCTTCTCTCTTGGCAAAAATATTTGCCAGTCAACATAATGTGGTGCCGTGTCGGGGCTGACTTACATGTATGAATCGCCACTCATGGAGGCAATTTTAATGTGTTACGAGTTGCTACACAACATAGCAACAACATACTATATGCAAATGCAGACATAATAGGCGACGCACAATGTCTGTCGGAGACAACGTACGCGACACGTACGCGTTACGTCACAAGTTACAGTGCTGTGTGTCTACACGTTTCTATTTGTCGTGTGCTTGGGTGGCTTGTTTGACTTCAAGCTGTTCCTCCATAGATATGTTGATAAAGAAATTAAGATATCTGGGAAAGATTTTGAAAGGATATAAATGGTTCAACACTTAGTTTAGCTATGGAAGAACTTATCGTGTCAATGTTAATGTTATAATTATTTCCTAGCATAGCACACTGTATGAAAAGAGGTCTTCGCCCTGTAGTGGGACAATAAAAGCCGAATACTTTGAAGTAAAACTTCTTTAGGCGCGTTGGACATTTTTTGAGATGGGAAAAAACCATTGAATTCACGCCACTGTTACCATGACCGACACCGCTTCGGATGTGTTCGGCTGTCCTCGGGATGTACTCGGTTTTAATGTATTTCTGATATGTCAGCGAGTGGTGGAAAAGTATTCTGTTTGTGTTTTCTTTATATGACGATTAAAAAAATACACACGTCCCTAATTGTTCAAGTTTTCACTTCTGTCAACACTCCCGGAGTGCCACTTTTTTTTTTATTTATTGCAACACTGGTACTTTAAAAATTGGAGTGTGTATCTGAAGCATATAAGAACAAAACACCTTTGAAGTAACTTGCCAATGTTAGCCATAGTTATCAGCATATTAGGCTGAAATAAAGGCTTTGGTTTTCAGCGAAAATTGATAAGCTGATTTTAGAATAGATATTTTTTAGGTGCAAAAGACTGCAAGGTTGAAGTTATTAATTGTCACACGAGTAACTTATCGTGATATCAATAGTAAATAAGGAACTGGTTTTAAGGAACTGACTTTCTATAACTCGGTGATAAATGTTACAATTACATCTAGTGGTTTAATCTAACACGAGTCGACACTTAAATGAATTGACCTAGAAATAACAATATAGAAATTGATTCCTTTCATGAATGTATAAATTACTGAAAATTGACAGAAAAACCCTGAAATCCATCTGTATTTCAGGGTTTTTCTGACACTTTTCAGTAATTTGCATGAGAACCTGGTGATCTCACCAGGTTCTCATACAAAACTGGCGTGCGCATACAACAATACTAGAACACACTAGTCTAAAAAAGCTTCGCAACACTTTTGGATAAGTATGGCTTGTTTAGAATAACGGAAGAGAGAGCTCGAAAGAAAACGCATTCATTTAATTTTTAGCTATCTTACCATCCCTGTCAACAATTAAACTTGTAACTATTGTAGCCTACTTAAACTTAAGAAAGGCGGCTACATTTTTTTTTCTTGTTTTTAAACTTTGTACACCAGATTTCTCCGTCATTTTCAGTTACTCCATATTCTACACAATAGGTAACTCATACATTTTGTCACTTCGACACGCGTTACATAACTAGTTACAAACAGACTGCATTCGTATTTTAGTGTGTGTGCATAAGTCAATGTTTGCTTAGAAACGGTGTGTGTGTGCATGTCTACAAGTTGGTATTTGCTTGGAAGCGGAATGGAGACATCGCTTTATCTGACGTGACTTACAACTGATAGTGAATACTGCAACCATGCAGTCAGACCTAGACGAAACAGTCTTAAGTCAATGCTCCTTGAAAACAATGGTGGTGCGCACTGCAAACACAGCCTCGGGAACAAAGTAGTGTTATGTTGAGAGAAAAAAAAATAGATTTGAAATTGTTATACCTAAGTCTGCATAGAGCCTTATAAACAAAAACAAAGAATGTGACATTTCTGCAAAAATGAAAGAAGAAAGAAAAACGGTAATGAAAACGAAAAGTACTTACAATAATTTTCCTTATCCTTGAGGCATGTATTATTACCGTATGAACAAACAAACAGTAGTAAATTAATGTCAGTTTACATTCGAGCAATACCTTATGTAAACTGTAACAGTCTGAGTCAGTTAAGAAGAAACTTAATTGCATTCAATATTTGTGTAAAACAGCAAATATTTTTTACCTTGTTCTTTGTAAAACATAAAACATATGGTATAGATAATATTGCTGAAAACTGACAAATATGGATAATCCGATCCAGCCTGTCCCTTGCTGCCCTCCCCCAGCGACGTCCTAACTAAGCGGAGGTCCGTACCCTCAGTGCCTAGGGGCCCTTAGTGTGTAGTCGGTTAGTTTTTAAGTTTTTTAGCCCTGCAGGGTAATTGCGTAACACACTATCAGTAGCAATGGCTTTCATTTTGACAGTTCAACAACATTCATTGCGTTATTTGCGTAGTTGAGCAGATACATTTTTCCAACATGTGGAGCAATGGATTAGAAATATGCTTTAAAATTATTCAAATTGAGAGTAATAACGTGTTCCGCAATTGGGGTGCTGGTTGGAGACTTTAATTTATTGAGGCACCCACAGGCAAGACCGGTTAAGCAGGCGACAACCTCCTAGGTTGACCTGCGAGAAGCCATAAAAAAAAACTGACAAATATGGTCCTAATAGTAACGGGAAGTACATAGTTTGTAAATGGTGTATACCTACAACGTACCCAGAGCGCATGTCTTGAAAGATGCGTGAATTTAGGAAAGCGAAAGGATTATGTGGAGGATTGTAAATGCTCGTGATGTAGTGTTCTGATTAGCCAGATATGTAGACTAATTCACTATCTCTTCACTACAGACTACAACAATTGTTGTGATGGTGTACCTACAGTGGTAACAATGCTTTTTGAACATTCGCAGCTGTTGTTCTGTTTAGCTAGTGCTGCTTTAACTTCGTCAAACTTGTATGTGAATTTACTTCAAATAAAATTAGTTAATGTTATCCCACATCCTTTCACCACATTGTCACCCTATGCCCCGTATCTATCTCCGTCAAGTTTGTCTCCTTTTGGGCCGTCCGTTTGTTTTGCGGCAACTTTCTCCAGAACTGGCCGGTCGAGTCGACGGCCACAATAGGGTACAGCCGTATGTGGCCGTGTGTCGTGGTCATCCGTGACTTATGCTGTGTGTACATGCATCTTTGTTTCATCTTGTTTGCTTGACTTTGTTTGAGTTGAGAGAGGTTTGGTAAAGTTTGTAGTTGTCCTAAGTTGGACTGAGATGGTCAAGGGATGTGGTGTTATCTCAAAATTTGAGAAAACTCAACAAGAACAATAATTAATTTATTGTAATATTTAAGCGAGTGTTTGAATGGACAACCTCGGTCAATAATGTACCATTTGAAAAGACCTGTACATCGGATGGATGCAACTTGTTTTTTGTTCAATTTACGGGTCATATGTTTAAAAAAAATTATAACAGGCCGTTTTTAGGCTTTCTAGAAAGTTAACAAGCATAAAAGTCAATTTTAAGCAATGTGTAGCCTATATTCAACAACAACAAGTACTTATAATGAAGGTAAAACGAGTGTTAACTTTAAGTGACATTAACTAACTCAGCCTATAGAAGCCTACAGCTAGACAGGCTTCTCTCAAACTATGCCACGTCCACCACCATAGAAATGTAAAAAGCTTTCATATATCTATGTGCACCACACTTTACCACACGAGGCAGCCTTCAATCAATCAATAAACTCAGCCGACCACAGCTTACTGCAAGGCACTAATATTATGATCATGAAATTACAGGAACGTGGTTTTTAGTGGTTGTGGTAGTAACCACTTTTACGAAGTTTCAAATTCTGGCAAGTACGTGCCTACAGTAAGTGACTTGTTCAGTTCATGTGTACTTTCCGAGTTTAACTTAGACATTGCTGACATCGGTTCAGAAAAACATCCAGGGTTATTGGAAAAACATTAACAACCTGTTAAGAGGTCATTTTACTCATCATTATTACAACTTTTACTATGGGACCAAACCTGAAATCGCGAAAAAAAATCAGCTGTTCCCTACATTTATGTTCGTATAACTCGTCAAAATGTAGGGAACAGCTGATTTTTTTTCGCGATTTCAGGTTTGGTCCCATAGTAAAAGTTGTTCATAATGATGAGTATGACCTCTTAAGAGGTTGTTAATGTTTTTCCAATAACCCTGTATATCTTTTAATGTATGTCTGAGATCGCCAACCTGTCCTGAGCAAGCACGGTGATCAATGGTCGTGCCTTCTCTCCATGAGAAAAGGCCTTTTCCCAGCAGTGGGACAGTAATAGGCTGGTATTATAACCACTTTTAATCGCGTGAATCATCGGCCTTGTTGTCAAAACTAAACCAGGAAACTAAAAATTGTCTCTATCTATGTATATAGCTGGGTATGTGTTGCTAACGTTAGGCAAGCACTAAAAGATAATCAGAGGCTAAGATACGTCATCACTTCGAGGTCGCATCCGTATAAATACTAAGTTTGTATAAATAAAATGTTGTTGCCATGCAGGGAAGTAAATACTAGTATTGAGAATTAAAGCTTGATAAGTCTATCAGTTGGTTGTGGTTGCTTGTGGATGACATTTGAGGGATATTTTGAAAAACTTTTGAGATCGATAGATTCATCGTAGCCTTTCACTGCCTTATCTATGTAATCGAATGCTGGGCAAAATTTTCTACACAATGGGTGCCTGAAGATGGACGGCACCGCCGAGGTCGGCCCAGAAAGCGGTGGCGAGATGACCTGGACGCGTACCGCGAGGGCTGGTTGGAGGTGACGCGGGAAAGGAGTTCCTGGAAGGACTTGGGGGAGGCCTTTGCCCAGCAGTGGGACAGTATAGGCTAAACAAAAAAAAAAAAACTATGTAATAAGCTATAGGTCTTTGAATTTTTAAGGAATCTAATATAGGCTTTGAAATATCCTCTCAGCAAAAATGCAATACATGCATTGCATTTCGCTTAAAAATTAGCTTTCGGAGGCGATTGAGATACCGAAAGAAAACTCAATAAGTATCAGTATAAGGCAGCACATGATCAACAACGGACGTCGTCGGACTGGTGGAGGTAATTAACAGTTCTCACGTCAGTCTTTTTTTACTAGCCTGAGCTGACCCACTCTAGGGCGAAGGCCTCCCTCCACTCCTTCCATCTTTCGCGAGCCCGCGCGTCCTCCTTGCAGTTTTGACGGAAACTATCCAGCTCATCCTGCCATCTCCGACGTGGTCTGCCGCGACCCCGCCTCACTGACTCAGGGCACCAATTATGTGCTTTACGGGCCCAAAGTTTGTCCGGCATGCGGTAGGCATGTCCTGCCCAATCCCATTAAAGTTTGGCAGCCTTTTGAGCCACGGCTGACGTAGTTTTTAAAAGGCTGCCCAACTATTACTGTTTTGGAGCGCAATATTGTGTTTCGAACACGTCAAAGTTTTAGTTTCAAAAAAAGATAAATCTTTTATCCTTGATTTGTAGTATATAAATTAATAAAAGTCGATCCACAGGCTTGTTGCCAGACACAACAAGGTCTCTGCGCCATCTTACCCGAGTGTGAAGATAACGCAAAATTACCCAATTTAGGTTACAGGTGTGTGTTTGTTCGTTTTCAAAGTCGTTTGTGACGTCATACTTTCATATTGTTACAATATAGGTACATACGGAGTTGTATTGTAGAAAATTCTGCTTTGAATTATTTCAGCCAATTTTATTTCAATGAAAATATTTTGATCCTTTGTACATTTGTACAATACGGTAATTTTTGAAGTAAAAGTTCTTTAGGCGCGTTGGGCATTTTTTGAGATGGGATAAAACCATTGAATTCGCGCCACTGTTACCGTAACCGACACCGACACCGCTTCGGATGTGTTCGGCTGTCCTCGGTTTTCTGTCGGCACTCCCGGAGTGCCACTGTTTTTTTTTTGTTAGCCTATTCTATCCCAGTGCTGGGTAAAGGCCTCCACCAGATCCTTCCAGAAATTCTTTTCCAGCGCCACCTCGAACCAGCCCTCGCGGTACGCGTCCAGGTCATCTCAACATCTTATTCTGGGCCGACCTCAGCGGCGCCGTCCACTTTCAGGCACCCATACAGAAGCATATTTTCATCAAATTTGTTATTTTTTGTGTTTTTTCTTCTTTGCGTCATATTTAATGTATTTCATTTCTTTCTAAGTATTTTTCAGAAATAACTATCTTCTCTCTATCCTTCTTAGCTTAACACAAACCAATATCAATCAATCTGCCTAGCTTTTCCCAATTATGCTGGGGTCAACTTCCAGTCTAGATGCAGCTGGATGCCAGTATTTTACATAGAGCGACTGCCTCAAAACCCAGTTATTGGGTAACACGATACCCCTTGGTAAGACTAGTTGTCAGACTTTCGGGCTATGAAACATAATTTCGCATCGAGATTTGTAGACCAGCAAATTCCTATGAGCCTTTTAGATACTGAAATCCAAAGTTGTGTTTCAGTGCAAGTACCACAAACATGAAATAATTGTATCCTAGAAGAAATTACATACAACTAGGTAAAGATATAGCAATTTTGGTAATCGATTTCCTATTTCGTTTTTTCAGCAACCAGCATCTCTAGATCTCGATGGGTAAGTGAGAAACAGTGAATGGGTGGACATACTTTTGAGATTGATCTGGTGAGATGGATGGATGTTTGTCAAATTAACTGCGAGGAGCTCACGATTTCTTCCGCTTTCTTTCATTTAATCTCAGAAGGATTTCGAATTGATAAATTGCTATCATTCCTTCCTCAATCGATTTGTTACCAAGCGAATCGTATCCGCGTGTTACATCATTGCGAATTTATGATAAAAAGTATGGTAAACATGCCAAGGCTGGTCCGGGATGAGCTCTCAAACTCACTATAAACATTAAATTATATTAATAAAACAATAAACAGACTACATACGAGATAACAGCGAACTGACTCGACCTCCATACTGAATTTATATTATCACAAGAACTAAAATATTATTTGAATAGATTAATCTTTAAACCCGAAAGACCCTAACGTTACCAAACAACGCATTTAATACTAAACTTTTTGTTGCAAAAAATAAGGTGTCTATTTGGTTGCAGGCAATAGTTGATAGTGCGAGCGATTTGCAAAAAGGAAGATAATAAAGTAGGTTGATAGAACTGGATTGGACCGGTTTTAGGCACATGTGCTTCATTACGTGTCGACTGAGGCCTAAGGTACGGTTGCGTAATAGAGTCTGTTCTTTATAATGGTCATTTAACTGTTAAATGGATGTTGTTGTATAAGAATACTGTTAGGATTTGCATATGGAGAAATTGCGACAACTATCATGTAGGTAGATGTAAATTATTGTTATTGGAGCTTCTATTGGTAGTATCAACAAGATTCAGCATGTAAGCAATTTTTAGATATTGGTAAAAAACTTGTAATTTAAGTACATAACACAGTTATGCACTTATGACAATGAGCTTAGCCTACCTTTAAGTTTACCATTAACCAATTTAAATTAATTTTACCATTACCATTTAATTTTTCAGTAACTCTTATATATTTTTTTTTCAATTCAACTGTAAAACCAAAAATGATTGCTCTAAAACTTCTTAGGTTGCAGTGTTAATTCGAGTTTATTCTGAAAACGTTATACTCTCCTGTCTGTTCCACCTTTAAACTCGTTTCTTTGAGTAATTAATTAATTTAGCTCGCAGCTCAACTCATCTATGAAGTCACCCGTTTTTACAAAATTAAACTCCTTTAATCAAGTTGCTTCCAAGTTTCCGATCTGCTGATCAAGTAATTTTAACTTTTTTTTTGGAAGAAGTTGTCACTTTTCTTTTTGAAGTTTATATTATTTTAAAGGAAATCAATCAATCTTAAGACAATGCTTAGACTGCAAGCGAGTGGTAGGTACCTAATTAGTTCGTTTGCCATATTGACAAGACAAGGAGAAAACCCACTCTTATAGTAGGTATCAGATGGCTTAGTGAGATGGAAACTAGATCATAATCAATCTTCCTAGCCTTTTCCCAACTATGTTGGGGTCGGCTGCCAGTCTAACCGGATGCAGCTGAATACTAGTATTTTGCATGAAGCCACTGCCTATCTGACTTCCACAACCTAGCCTTTGGTAAGACTGGTGGTCCGACTTTTGGGCTTCTGGCAAACCGTAACGATTGTCAAAGATCTACGAAAGACAGCCGAGACCAACGGCTTAACGTGATTTCCGAGGCACAGAGGGGTCTCGATATGTAATGGATGATTACCCATCCATGAAGCGACCGCGACAAGCGTAGCTTAACCTTCGATCGACCCTTGTGGCTGTTATCATTTAGCCACGAGCTACTCTAATCATGTTGCTAAGTAATCCAAAAAAGCAAGTAATATTTTATTATATTATAGAAACCAATGGCCTCCAAAAGTCTATTGCCATATGTCTATACAGACACGCAATTGACGCCCGATACAGCAAAATAGGTCAGAGCGATTAACAGTGCGTAAGAAATAGATTTCAATTGTGTTGCTATGAATATCCTACGTGCTGCGTTTACGCCTCTATGCTAGAAAGAATACAAGTTGCAGAATTACCTACTTGTAAAAGGGCTTATAAAAACATACTACTAGATCACCAAATACTATAGGTACCTACCGCTTAGCAGCACAATGCAGAGGCTTACAAGCTGTAAATATTTTCTTGGGTGCATGAGTCCAGCCGATGGCAATTCCTCCACAAGATGCAATCTTTAGCAAGAGCTGCAACCATCAGAGAGCTTCCCATCTGGGCACAAGTTACCGTGCCCAACTTCAAAAACCTTAAATAGACTTCGTAACCAAGTAGGCCACAGCAAGGATAACCTCCACAAGTGGGGCTTCATGGACGGATCAAACAGCGGTGTGAGTATGCGAGGTTACTCCACAGACAATGGCTCACATTCCATCTTTCGCCGCAGGCCCTGTCACCTGCACATGAGAGGGCCTAATGGCTGCGTCAGCAAACTGTATTCGCGTTGCTGAATTTCGTGTTATTTTTGCCACAGACACGCTGAGAAGATGCAGCATTGCTGTATCGGTTTGATGGGCATGGTTAAAGGTGCTTTGGAAATTACAGCTTCATGAGACATCTTTATTTTTCTTTAACCTTAAGCGACCTTCGGCTGTCAGCGCTTCGGCAATAGCCTCGGTATTTCAGGTGGCTAAAAGTGGTAGTCACCACTTTCAACCAGTCAAGCTGTTGGCATATTTGCCAACCTTCTTAAGGAAAACTAAATAAATATGCCCCAACCAAATGAATAAACATTGATGAAAAAGGGTTTCGTCAGCCTGCGAGAAGGGTCTCCAAGGGGCTTTGCTTTCTTTAACAAATGGTCCAAGTTGTCATTCCCATGATGTCGATAACTATCAGAAGCTAAAAAAACCGGCGGGGTAATAGCGTAACACACTAACAGTAGCAATGGCTTTTATTTTGACACTTCAACAACATTCATTGCGTTATTTACGTTGTTGAGCAGCATATTTTTCGAACATATGAAGCAATGGATTAGCAATATAGCGTGCTGAAAAACTGACCACTAACCTTTGTGAAACCTACGTGACTACCCAATAACTAAAAGATTAAGATGGATAATCTTTAATCAAGTCAGTCAGGTCAGTCACCCACGAGTATAGCGTACAAAACAAAAGTAAAATATAATAACATTCTGACTTCCCCCACAGCAATATATTATGCATTTCAAGTAAAACAATGCTGCTCAGCGCCTGCGCTGCATTTCCTCTGAGTCACCAAGGCAAGGCTGGTGAAAACAAAAGAGCCACCGACAGTAGGAACACTTGTGTTCTTTGTGTACTTACGTGTAACTACTGTTATGTACCTACCTGAGCACATCGTTACTTCACGTGCAAAATACTTCTTTTATGTAGGAATATTATTACAGTTTGAGGAAAGTGGAATTTTAATAATTTTGGGTTATTATGTCACGGCTGTGCTCGGAAAATTGTGGTTTCACATCTGTGTAAATTGAAAAGTGGTTTTCATGTTCAATTTATTTTTTCGAAAATTTTCCGGCTTTGTACCTTATATTAAAACGCTTGAGTCAAAGTCAAAGCAAAACCGTTTCAGGGAAACCATTTCTAGGCACTTTTGTACCGTCAAGGAGTCGGTCAGTTGGTTAGAAAGTTGAAGCTACTTGATCGTTCCAAAACGTAGATCTCTATGGAGAAGAACGGGCAAGAAAGTAAGGAAAAATCTGTCATCTGTACTAGAACGTCGGGTGCCTTTTGACGGCTTTCATCCTGATAGGAAAAGCCTAGAATGATATCATTTATCTGCTTATCATCACCACGATTTCACATTCCTTCCTACCACACAAAAAGGCATGACACCCGCGAAGAAAAACATCTGTCATATGTACAAACGTTGGCCACCTGAGTAATGTTGGCGCTGTAATCAATTTCAATTCACCAATGTTTGTCCACGGTGACCTCTAGGTCTGCTGGACACTTGAGTAAAGCCAACTGTTGGCTGAGCTGAATGTGTGCCAGAAGGGGTGATGTGATCATGAGAAGACTGTTGTGCCGTCTGTGTCAATTTAATTACGATGTAGGATCTAGTCTGAATGTAGGTTTTGCCACTTTCTGGGAAGACAATTACTCAAGGATACCTTTCGTCTGGGAGTCTAACTGTACAGCGGGCTATCTAACTTCTACTGATTATAACAACATGGTTATATTGTCAGCTAATGGATTTTAGAGGAGGAGACGTATTATATAATAGCGGTCTGTTTTATGTTTATAGAACTATCTACAACAGATAGGGTTCCCTACCTATAATGTTGTAGATAGTTTTGAGTAGACAAACAGGTCGAAATCGGAAAAACAGCTTGGAAAGCAATCGTTCGGGAGGTTAGCCAAAAACGTGTTCAGTTTACGAACTAATTTTCGCGTAGAATGGATAGATCTGATGATGAATACTTACAAGTAAGATCGCCAGTATAAACGAAATTACCAGAAGATGTTATAAGTACCTACATAAACCTGAATAAACAAAGATTAAACTCGACTGCATCTATTTTAACCCTCTGAAATCCTGACAACCATAATAACGTCGCTATAAAAAGCCGAGATATTAAATGTCAAATTAAAATCAATTGTGTGGTATTATAATTTATATGACACCGCCATTATCATGTTCCTCCGTTTCCAATGAGGCCAGGGCTTCATTTACGGCCAAATATTAACTGATGAAGAATAAATTGTGCGTTTTATGAGATTCTCTTCCGCTTTGCGATTGGTTTATGTCGCTTGTTATATTGGGAGCTTGGCAGTGAGGCAGGTCATGGTGTCAACGGCAGCTCGTTAAATATCTTGGCAGGATACCATTCTGTATATTTTGTATAACTGCTAAATATTGGTTATTCAATGACAGATAAAGTATTGAGTCTGATGGGAATGTGCCAATAGTAGTTGATCGTAGGAAGTTCGTTATGTGGGAAACTTTGTTAAAAGCTACTCAAGAGAATCTAGACCAAATTTAAGTTTTGTGAGCCGTCATGAAGATCATTAGTCTACATACAATGCTGCCTCTAATATAATTCAGGGTCGTAAAAAGAGCAATAAAACTGGGTTTGCACAAAATTACACGTGATGGTTTCTTTATTTATTTACTTTTAAATAGAACGGCCAAAGCCATTTATCCTTTTTCCAACTATATTGGTGTCGGCTTCCAGTCTAACCGGATGCAGCTGAGTACCAGTATTTTACGTGGAGCGACTGCCTATCTGACCTCCACAACCTAGTACCTAGCTCAGAAAAGTCTGACAACCAGTTAAGACTGGTTGTCAGACTTTCGGGAGTCTGACAACCCGTTACGACTTTCAAAGATCCACGAATGTCAGCCGGGACCAACAGCTTAACGTGCTTCCGAGGCAGAAGCCCCTCATGCTATTTAACATTTGAACAATATCTATAAAAAAGAGTAAGAAGAAATTAAATATATATGAAAAAGAAAGTTAGAAAACAAACAAATTCCGCGTAGGATTTAGTAGGTAGGTACGTCGTACTGCATATAGATACACACACACAAACATGATGATTATTCTTAGATCATACCCATATTTATGGTCATAGATTTTTCTCACAAATATTCATACATACTGACAGTATCGTCTGTAATTCTTCCACAAACAAAATAATGCTCTGGAAGTGATTAACCACTTAATCACCGCTAATGAGACTCATCATTCAATTGATTTTCTATCGTAATGGGCCGATAGTGTACCACACCCGGATTGAGTGGTTAATAACCATCAAACTAATATCGCCCATGACATTACTAAATTTAGAATGAACATCCTTTAAGCTGCCTGAATAACAAAACCTAAATTGCAGCAAAATAATTGCATAAAAATACCTAGCTAGAATTATTTTGGAATCTTTCTAATGAACATAATTTAATAAAGTTATACTAACGGCCTTAGTTGTCACTATCAAGATATAAAGATATTATTATTTCGGACAAAACCCTGTGAAGAGCATTGTGCAACCAAACAGTAGATGTGGTCAGAAGGCTTACTTGAAAATAGAGACATATCCCAGCCTATACAATATGGCCATAGTTAGACACTGTGAATTGTGAAAATACCCTGGGAAGGTGGAAAGGCATATTGGATTCTTAATAAATTTGGTAAAACTACTCAACGGGGTAATTGCGTAACACATAATGGCAACGCCATTCATTTTGACAAATCAAGAACATTAATTGCGTTATTTACGTTGTAACACAATTTTATTTAAAATCCTTTGAAATAGGATTAAAAGTGTGTTATAAAATTGGTGTGTTGGAGTATTAGATACAACACTATAGAAACTGTCTGAGACCGACTAAACATGGCAGCGATCCTTCACGATTGTTTAATAGCGTAAGTTTTCATTTGTTTTTTCGTACATTGTTGTTATTAGCCTTTTGTTTACTATAATTTTTGACGCAACGCTCATTATGCTGCAATTATTATTAACGTGCAAAGTTGCAGCGTTATGGAAATAGCATCGTAGGCCAGGAGCCTGCGTGCACGCTGCTAGTATCGCGACCGTACGTGTATTGTGTACCTAATAGTATGCTATATATGAACAATAAATATTATTAGGTATTATTATTTTAAGGCTTGAATTTATAATCATTTTAGAAATGATATACAGGGTGGCAGGGACATCGACGTGCAACCGGTTACGATGGATTCTACACATGATTCTGGATCTCCCTGCGTTATAATTATGCGTCGGGTTTAAAAAAAAAAATAGCTGTTCCGTTTATTTTGACCGCGTAGGTAATTGCACTTTTGTTTGTACTTAACAAGAGATTTTTTTTTAGATAACAAACAAAAACTTTCTACGCTAGGGGGGGTCTAAAATCATGTTCTGAATTTATGGTTTCAGTTTGCGCGTCGATGATGTATGTAAAAGAGTGTTACTTATGATTATGAGTGACTACTATCCTAGGGTAGAACCTAGGATATGCCTGGCCCCTAACCAAGCCTGCTAAAAAAATCATCAAAGTCAGTATTTTAACTAAAATATTACAACTTTTACCTTACTTAGCTTGTTTTTAGTACGTAGTATTATTATGTATCACATGACGATTATTTATGTATTTAACTTTCTTTTCCACAAGTTTCCTTGAAAAGTAACAACCTCAAGAAAAGTTCAATATCTGCGATGACACATGACCTGTATGTAGACCACAGGGATACCTTGGAAGCACGAAGGCAACAGATTACCATAAAGTAGTTTAAAACTAATATAACGACTATGGCACAATAAAACAGTTATATTTTATATTTCTAATGTATTCACTTTGTTGTTGATATGACAGGCAGCCGGGCTGTATGCTGTGGCCTCAAACTTAAGCTTGTATTGTAGGAAAATTACTGAATGTATTGAATGATATCTAGCACTTATGATATTATGTCTAGAACTTTTGATACTATAAGTGGTTATGATAATTATATTTTAAATTTTACATCGCAATGACTGATATTGTTACTCTTTGTTTGTTTTCATTAAATACTTTCCCTTCTATTGTTCATTTCATAGTCTTTCTTATCGACTTCATGAATAATATTTCCTGAATTCCACAAAACTTCTTTTGAAGCTCCTGTCCTGGAGTCGTTCTTTTAACGTGTTTTTATTGTTTAGTCTTTTAATTCTTGAAAATATTAATTTCATTTCCATAGACTCTTCAATCAAAATATAGATGTTGATCTAATGATGGAAAGGTGTACCTTTTACTCGTCCTTGCTCCTAGCCTACCGCTATCGGGCCAGGCGCAGGCGCACACAACATAAATCATAGCGTTATCTGACGTGTGCATGCGTAGCTTTGGGGCAGGTCGTAGACCTTACTATCGGGGAGGCTAAATAGGTGTATCTTTACACTAAAACGTTTGAAAGGGTAAGTAGAGAATTAGAGATACTGTTGGTAATGCTACAATGTACGATCAATACTGAATAAACCCATAATCGTAAAGCTTAATGGGCAAAATTAGACAGGATCAAAATATTTACCAGTAAAGACCGGCTTTACTGCCACCCAACATTTACTTAGTTGGCAATAAGTGTAACCGGTCTTTTCTGCTTAGATATAGGTACGAAAAAAAATCTTACATCAACGCCATTACAAATTATCTCGGACTACACTTATTAAAGATCGTGTACTGTACTATAATTATCTCCTCACACTAAACATTAAGTTATGCCCGAACACGCCTCGCCACACCAAAATATCTGCCATCACATAAACGGCTGGTTATTATTAAACTTTCAGAAATATAGATTTAATTTACGCGATATCTTTTCGGGCGAGGTAAGTTAAACTCGAAGCAGGGTTAACTAATTTAATATTTTCAGAAATTAGTGAGTAACTACTTGAAGTCCAACAACTGAAAATGTAACGAGAAATTTCAGGAAAGTATGTAAGTTAGGCACATATTAGGTCCTTACATAAGTTACATATTATGAAGTTATTGGAGTTTTGTCGAAATGGCCACTTTGATCTCAAATATCTGGCGTTCGGTTAGGAATTCCAAATTCAAATTTATTTCAAACTTAGGCTTGTGTATTGTGTTTCAAATTTAGTGATTTATTCATTTGTTTTCTTGCCATTTGATTTTTCTTTGACATCGTTCAGAACAACAGAAAAACTTAAAATAGCGCGTTATTTACGAATACGAGTTCTTTTTCAGCAAACGAATCAATGAACTACCCATAAAATGGCGAAAGATAGATAACTATGGCACATACTTTGATTGATTAAATATCTAATTTCATTTAAAAAAAAATCGTTTTGGTTTTGCCATATAAAACGCCAATTTTATATGTACGGACTTTATTTAATAAAAGGCACTTTTGAACTTCAAAATTTACAAGATAATAAACTCGATTTTGGTTGCCCATTCCAAAAGGTAGTTTCGTATAGAGAAGAATGGGCAAGACACTTCACAGTTACTCTGTCAAAATAGTTTACAATATTTTGTAAACATTAGTAAATATATGTACGTATACATAATATAGTACAAAATATGTGAAGACGATCCTTTAACTAAGGAACAGCTGTGGCCAGGAAAAGTTACAGGCCCACGAAAAAATTCAACTTTTTTCAAAACAATGGATGTAAAACTACGCTAGGTAGATACATCGTAAGTAGGCACCGGTATTTGTGATTGAAATAACGTAGGTACGTACCTAGTTGTGATTACTTGTACGTACTTTTTTGTAATCATAAGTAATAAACATAATTATAATTGTTTTGTTGTTAATCCAAAGGATATTTATGCAAGAGATGTTTATCATCGACAAAACTTATATTTGCACGGTTTCTTCTTACGTTAATTATGCAGTACGTATTTCCTTTTGAAATCAGTACAATTTATAGCGAATATGGTGTTTCGAAATCACGACCATTAGATAAGCTTAGATTGCCTTTGCATTTAAGTTGGAAACAGCTGACGAAAAACATGTTACTATACTGTGTTCGCGATTTAGTTTCCAAACATGCAAACAAATAAGTGTTTTTGGAAAAACAAACTTTTAAACCTACACACAACGTTTAGTTTGCGCTACTACTTCAAACACTTTCAAGGCTTTTTCAATAGTCTAGTCTAGTTTCTCTAGTCATTCTAAAATCAACTTAATTTGCACAAGCATAAAGTTCATATTCTTTTATGAAGAAATAACACCAATTGGAAACCAGGATTTGACAACGTTACATAGATTCAGTCCTTCGTGTGAGGTGTACAGAACAATAACACCAAGTGCACTTCACTTCAACAGTTCTAGCGCCAAGTGCACTTCACTTCAACAGTTCTAGCGCCAAGTCCCTCAAGATACTATTTAAATCATTATCTATACTAACCGCACGACTAACCCAACAACAACTATTGTCGGGTAAAAATTGTGTGGTTTCTGTAAGTACTTAAGTAAATTGTTTTTATTTTATTTTAAATTATAATGTTTTAGCATTCTGTGTCTATCGCTTATATTTGTGCACTTGGATTGTATTTTGGCTAGTGTTAATTGGTTGAACAGTGAAACGATAGTAACTACAGTGGTCTACAAAAGTTAGTTGACATTTTTCCACTTCAGCTGTTGAGCTGTGATGTCACATTATGATTGAAAACAAAAAAATAATCAGGTATTCCTAAGGGATGACTTAATTATTTGTTATGATAAGTCAAAGGTTGTTGAACTAGTCAATAAAAACCTTATAGCAGTTCAAACATTTGGATCACTAGAATTTTAAATCATAATGTGGTGTGTCAACAAAGCTGAAGTGGGAAAATGACAATTAACTTTTGGAGGCCACTGATGTAGATCAATAAATAAATTAATAAGTATAAGTTGCTGACAAAATCGTTTAACAGTTTCAAGAGATGAATTTCCATCAAACAATGGTCTTTCAATGGAACAGTTTATTTGAAAGCCCCACCAATCCCACCAAACGTAAACAAAAGAATTCGTTAATTAATATAGGAACATGACTTGTATACCTGTGTACAACATGCAAGGTATGTCTGCAGTGACAAGAGCCCAAACCCCTCAACAAGCGACCAATCAGGCATCAACAAAGAGAATGTACCACAACAAACAGCTCGCGACCGTCACCCAGTTAGGGGTCGTACACCGGCCAGTAAACATCGTGGTTATAACGTGCTTGTATTGTTTATGCTAATAAACACTTCTATCAACTCCATAACTCACCTACTTACGCGTTTTAATACCTTTGAGGAAAATCGAGTGTCGATTGTTTTTGTATTCGATATCTGAATTTGATAGCTGCGTTGTTTAGTCTGCTTTGCCGATAGAAACATGGTGACATTATCTTATAAAAAAATCATAATGTATCATTAATTACTTTTCAAACGTGGGTAAATTAGTACATAATACATCTATTTTTACTATAATAGTCCTCCATATTCTACCTTCATATGGGCATGCAAACCATATCACCAATTTATTTTGGCAAACATGGTGATTATGGGGATATCTTGAAAGAGGAGATATCTTTATTCAGGAGGCAAGTTTTAGTTACACCTCCAAAATGAATGAATGTTTTAAAAGATCACGGTCATCGTCTTTCATCAATTGAAAGAAGCAATTGTACAGTATTTACTTAGAATTTGGTCCACACAATATGCAGCATTCGTATATTTTACTTTATAAACAATCAGTAAAATAATACTCATTAATTAATATTTTACAAAATATTTTCGTTCCTTTGTAAACATAATTATTATTAGAATAATATCCGGTATAATTAGAGACTAACTGAAAAGCCCTATTCTTAACTCATCAAGTTGGAAGACAAAATAACTACATATTTGCCTTGAATTAAAATTGGTACCATTGTTGTTATTTTAAATGGAGTAACCATTCAAAATAACAACAATATCCTTTACATAACTTCTCAACTCTCAACAGCACTCGAACTATTCCACATTATTATTGTAATAACAAACAAGCTAAACTTATAATGATTATCAATAAAAATACAATAAATTTTTCAATTAACAAAAGCTCCATACAATTAGTTTCAAAGGGAAATTATTCACTATTGTTTCCACACTTTTTCATTCGCCATGTCTAATTTATAAACTAACTGCCTCCCAATGGAAAAGCAAACGTGATTGGTAAGTTATAAGGTGTAATTTCGCATGGTGTGCCAGATCCTTGAGGCTGGTCAATGACCGGAGGTATTGCAATATCTATGCAACTGGGCTCGCGTTGAAAACTATATGTTCATGCATGATGTGTGCTGGTAACCGGGTATTAATGGATTTCAACATATTATATTGATATAGAACTTTTATGTCACTGTTTCTATTCTGCGGTAGGTCAGTTCTACCTCGTCTTGTCGATACATGATTGCTTTTGTTGGCCATATTTTATAGATCATTGCTCTAATTGTACCATATTAGGGAAACCATCAAAGGACAACGTGGGCTCATCATCAGCCATTGTGCAGTTATTATGGCCTTTACAAAAATACGGCCGGTAAGATTATTCAATCAGATCATTTGCGGGGTATTTTTCAATGAGTGACTGATCTTCAATCAAACTGACTCTAAAAGAAAAGCTATCTCGGTCTCTATGCCCATTTCCTCTTGTAGATATTAAAAATTTTCAATTCTGGTTTAGTTTTAGGTATGGAAGGTAGTCATTCTTTTACTTTCTGACAGAAATACAGCGTGGCCTCTACTCACTACTACTACTCTACTGCAATAGCGCATATTGTATGAAGACATTTTGTTAAATTGTACACACGGCTACACATCAAGCTATACATTACCAGTTTTAGCTGACCTCGCATTGTATAGGTTTTTCGTACGATCAGAAGTCAGCTTATACTGGTTTTGTATAGCTTGATGTGTAGCCGTGTGTACCTAGGCTTGAGACCAACTATTTGGGACTTAAAAATTGTACGGAACCGTGTTCTCGGAAAACCGCTGTTTTATACCTAAGACAAAATATTATAAGAGTAAGGTAAACGTCATGTATTAACATCATCACTGCAATGCCGACGCACACGAATGTTTTTCAAAACAAACCATACGTAAGAAGGGTATTTATCTCAGTTAATAAAAACATGATGATACCCACTCCAGTCCGTATAGTCACGTTATAGTGACGTCACAGTTGGCCTACTGCTTACCACATCAAAGATAGGTCACAATATTCACATTTTTGAAAACGTCTTTGCGAAAAGACTTATCGCGAAAGTGTTTGTAATGAGAGAGTTACTACTATTAAGGGCTGATTTTACCAAAGTCAGATATCTTTTATCCGTGGAATAAAACTGACGTCTGACAATAAAATTCTAGTATGGAGAAACGGTCAAAAATTAAAAATGTATTCCCAGGATAAGACTTCATTCTAGGAATAAAAGTTTGGTGAAATTTGCCCTAAGTAGCAATCATTATGTATTCCATTGTATAGTATGGCTGTCAGTAGAATAAATTGTAGGTAAGTACGAGGGGCATTCAATGTATTCTCAGTATCAGAGTGATTTACTAATGATGCGGGTCATTAGACTAATGAAATAATTAATGACATTATCTAAGGGTATTATACTAATGATCACAACTATATG
Organism: Hydraecia micacea; assembly: GCA_914767645.1. Taxonomy (NCBI): domain Eukaryota; kingdom Metazoa; phylum Arthropoda; class Insecta; order Lepidoptera; family Noctuidae; genus Hydraecia; species Hydraecia micacea. The sequence goes on along the minus strand of OU611794.1, from coordinate 16,758,807 downwards.
AAATTTTACCTAATTTCATATACATAGTTGTGATCATTAGTTTGCTAGTTATCCTTAGTCAACGACAACTGGAATGGCTAATGTTGAAGAAAATCGAGCGCCGCGCTGTTATTAAATTCCTTATCAAACAAGGAAAAAGTCAAAAAACTATTCACGAAGAGATGGTAGCTGTTTACAAAGATTCTGCACCTTCGTTATCTAAGGTTCAAAAGTGATCAAGTGAATTTAAAAGAGAGCAGAGAGAGTATTGAAGACGACACTCGCTCGGGCGGCCCGGTTACTGCCTCTACGGAAGAAAACATGAAAAAAGTTGGGAAGCTTATACTGGAGGATGCCCGAATGAAGATCAAAATAATAGCAGAGATGACCCACCCACCAAAAAAGACAGGGTAAACTGACCACCGGTGTGTTGCTTCTTCACGACAACGTCCCGGTCCACACGGCGCGTGTTTCCAAGGCTGCTGAGCGAGATTGTGGTTTCGAAGAAATTAACAACCCACCCTATAGCCCGGACCTAGTCCAGAGTGATAATTATTAACAACCCACCCTGTAGCCCGGACCTAGTCCAGAGTGATAATTATTAACAACCCACCCTGTAGCCCGGACCTAGTCCAGAGTGATAATTATTAACAACCCACCCTGTAGCCCGGACCTAGTCCAGAGTGATAATTATTAACAACCCACCCTGTAGCCCGGACCTAGTCCAGAGTGATAATTATTAACAACCCACCCTGTAGCCCGGACCTAGTCCAGAGTGATAATTATTAACAACCCACCCTGTAGCCCGGACCTAGTCCAGAGTGATAATTATTAACAACCCACCCTGTAGCCCGGACCTAGTCCAGAGTGATAATTATTAACAACCCACCCTGTAGCCCGGACCTAGTCCAGAGTGATAATTATTAACAACCCACTCTGTAGCCCGGACCTAGTCCAGAGTGATAATTATTAACAACCCACCCTGTAGCCCGGACCTAGTCCAGAGTGATAATTATTAACAACCCACCCTGTAGCCCGGACCTAGTCCAGAGTGATAATTATTAACAACCCACCCTGTAGCCCGGACCTAGTCCAGAGTGATAATTATTTGTTCCCTAATTTGAAAAAAGACCTTCGTGGAAAACGATTTTGTAACGATGAAGAGCTCAAGGCGGCAATAAATGCGCATTTTTCAGAGAAAGAGGAAAGTTATCTCTTACAGGGTATTGTAAAGTTAATTTCGAGATGTATTAAATGCATTGGGGTAAAGGGGGATTACATTGAAAAATAAAAATTATTGTAATTGAATTTACGTGTTTTTTCATGCCGATACCGAGATTACATTGGACGCCCCTCGTAGATCAACTAAGTATGTCTCTAAGGTTGATATCCAGCAGTCCAGCAGCAGCCTCTAGAGTTAAGTCGACAGGTAGCCATTTTCCATTTACTCTCGGTGGGTACTGGTTTTCATAAAAATAATGGACCCATTCTGATTGTCATTCCTATGGAAATAGAAGGAATAGGCCCAGGTATCAGGTAGCTAGGGTTATTGGTACGAATTGCCCATTCATCAAATGGTTTTGGCGATCAGAATTTCGAAGGCAGTCGCTCCATGTCTGGAAATATGCGGTCACATCAGCTTCGATCTGAAGCCGACCATAATCTAGTGTATGGTGAGTTGTGACAGGAAGCATCTGGGTCATATTATCAGAGAGGACTGGTAAAAGAGATTTAGGTTTACAACTACCAAGTCAATTTAAGCCCATTATTATTATTGACCCTCGTTTGCGTAATATTTGCCTACATTGTAAGTAATTTATGTACTGTTGTACATAGTTGCATTGTTTTATGTTGTGAGTAACGCGTTGAAATACCTTGCGGTAGGTCAGCGTTCATCTTCGTTTAATGTTGTTGTGGAAGCTGATCCTACTGATGTCATCCGACTTCCTGGGCAGCAATATACAACGTACAAGGCGAAGCCACAATCACATATTTTGATCTGTTTACATTCTCCAGTTATGGTTTAGTTTATAATATTTCACCGCGTAATCGTGTTGACACTGCGAGTTGGCGATTTCAAACTTTTAGTCTCAGGCTTCTTTATGAAGATCGGAGAATATTGAGGCAAAACTAAGCTGTGCTTGCCTTTATCTAAAAATAATGATACTACTACTGCGCCTTTCCTTGATTCAAGAGTTTTTCCAACTCACCAAAAGCTTATTGTTACTGCAGATAAGTCATTCTGCATTAAGTCTAAATGTGGGTAGCAGTTTTGTTAACCGTAGGCTATGACAATCCCGCTGAACGTTGTTCAATTGTTTTACAAAACGGAGCTGTTTTGTAAAACGGCTAGCGGTTATGTAAAACAGCAGATTCAACAATCCATCTGCGACATAAATATATACTGGTTGCGCGTTAAACTTTGCTTACGCGATGCAGGATTTTGCTTGAAGTCAGTGTCAAAGTCAAAGCATTTATTTTAAATAGGCACTTAAAAGGCACTTCTGAACGTCAAAGTCGTCAGTGTGTGTCGCATGTGGTGATGTGCATGTCGCCACAATAGTATTCATGGATGTTTCCAGTTCCACCTTATACGTGTACCTTCCTGTGACAGTTGTTTCAAAATCAGCTTCCTTACTCTTTCTTTATTCAACATTGCCATTAGAAATTGTTTTATTTTTACTATACTTGGTTTAAAATACGCCATGCCTATCATCGCCTCATCTGCAAATAAATATCCACTGCTAAAGGATAAACGGTTACAACAAAGTATTTTATATCCTAGCGAATAGTTTCCGCATTGGATGCTGCACAATAGATTATACTGACCGATGTTTTACGAGAAAACACGTACTTAGAGATTGTCGTAGGTCAGCCTTGACTTGGTACTAAAGGAGAACGTCTTTTTGTTTGCTTATGGAAATCCTTATGGATGTCCTCCGCCCTGGGGCAGGTGGAGGGGTGTGTCAGACTCTTACTGACAGATATCACAAGGTGTTCTTCGACAACCCTTGGCAGGGGCGCTGGAATGCATGCGCAGTTCATCATGCTTCTCCGGTCCGTCTTCCAACAGCGTGATAATGGGAATTTTCTCATGGACCCTTTTTTTATTGCTAAATGGGCGCGCCCTTGACTACGATCACTCCTGATGGAAAGCGATAGATGAGGTCTATGATGGAGCGAGCGTGCCCAGAAGATGCCTGTTCACTCTTGATTTGAAGGCAGACGGGTTAAATGTAGGAGGGAACACAGGACATTTTAAGGGTTACTATTATGAAGAGGGTGATGATTGGAATTCGTCTATTCATTTGATAGCCCTCTCCATTATGCTGTAGTCTGTGCAGTTCGGCTCCGTTAGCTAGTGCCTGAAACATCTTTATTTTTAACCACCCAATTTGTTGTAAACTTTTGTTCAGGTATCAGGTAGCATTTCTCAGTTAAACAAAGTTGTGTTGGATTTTTGTAGAAAATAATCTTCTTCGTTGAATGGCAGTGATCAGCATCCCCTTTCTCTTTGTATCTTAGGCTACAACCTAAGATTCTCTAACGTAGATCTTAAATACCTAATCCCTTAGCAACTACAACAGTCATATTTCATATCAGTAAAAACTAATAGTTATCGTAACTTACCTACATTGTAGTTTACGATCATTAGCTCATACCTTCTTCCGTCGCAGTAAAATATTGTTTTCAAACATTTAATGAGCGAACACGTAGAAATAGATTGCGGTAGGTCAGCCTTGGGTTTAAGTATTGTTTACTTCGGCGCTGCCAAAAATGGTACCTACCTCACTACTGAAATCAACAACACACTCCAGTCTCCAAGGTATGGAAATATTTATATTTGCTTCTGGAGAGGGTTTAAAAGGACACATCTGTTTTCACCAGTCGTCATCATCTGCCTAGCATTTTCCAACTATGTTGGGGTCGACTTCTGGTGTAACAGGATCATAGATATCCGAATACCACATTATAGCACATCGAAAAGCAGTAAAAATTAACAATACAACATACGCCCAAAAAACACAAAGTCGTTTTTCACCGATATTTTTATCGATCAAATATTTGTACCAACCTCTCTTCCCTAGTTGAGGCTAGAGCTGCATGTGTGCATTCAGTGACTGTATCTATACTTTCTAGTGCCCGCCCCTTTTGAGCATGTGTACAATAAGATAGCACAAAAGTGTTACACCTATTTTCTTGCGTGTGTGCCTAGAAAGCATCATGTGTGCCGTATCTATTTCTTATGTTTTTGTGTGAGTTTCAGGTGTGGGAAAAAGGTGGCGACATTTGAACTCGAACAAACAGAGTGAAGGCATATATCTCGGATATCTATGAACAGGATGCATCTGCAAATATGTGGGTACCTGTATTTTACATGGAGCGACTGCCTATCTGACCATCACATCCTAGGGAAACCCCTTGATAAGACTGGTTGTCAGACTTTTGGGCTTAGGAAAAAAGTATCCTATCTTCTGATGTAGATTTCATGACAATCTACATGAAAGCCGAGACCTAGGGTATTTTAATAGCAAATTCAGCATTGATGTTATGAAAGTAATGAGACTAGTTATATGAAGCTGTAGTGAGCGGTCTCCTGATCATTTTCCGGAAAAGCAAGTCACCACTTTAAAATATAGATTAGTGATTTCAGCCCATGAAGTATCACGTTACCTCTTAGTATTTATTTACATAACAATATTTCAGGTACATAGTAATGTTATTTATATTAAACTTCCGCCTTCTTAGTTGCACATTGTTTCATAGTTTTATGTTTCATGGTGTAGTTATTGTGGTAGGTCAGGTCAGCCTTGGTGTTTACTGCAGTTTGATGTCCGTCGCGCCTCCATTTTATGACCTGAATTACCATGTTGTTCTAGAACAAAATGCAATATTTTATTACAGTTGAAGAAATTTATATAGTCTATAGGCTATTTATGTGATAAGCTAAGGTTTGTTACGAGTTTCCAGTATTGTTGACTTCAAACTAGAAATATCTATCTATTTGCTATTGATTTATTAGAAGTTTTGCTATGACAAGATAATATCTTTAGATAAAGTAATATTATTATATTGATTAAACATCGGAAGATATTATTATAAATGTAAAATGTTATGAGTTATTCCAGTCTGATCCTCTGAAATCCTTCTGTTTTTCAGAAACTCCAAAGGACTGTCGACCATTTTTTTTTGGTAACTTTTTATTTAATTTTGGCATACAAAGTTGACGAGTAACAGACTATTTTCAGGTTGGGTAAACTTTTCTACCTAATTAAACAAGATGCCATTTTTATTATCATTCTTCTTATATTCTGGTATTTCTTTAGCAGCTTCAGGATAGAACCAAAGTGTTGACACAAATAAATTATATGATCACAGTATATTTGAACACAACCAAAAATTTGAAGAAATGTGACTCTACCTACCCCCACTCTGCCCGCGTGGAGATTATAGCCCACTCCCTCTCAAAGAGGGGAGGCCTGTGTCCCAACAGTGGGAATATTATAGGCTGATTATGCTAATTTGAACACGCATAGAATGGTCATTTATTTCCGCCTTGACCGGACGTAAATTGACGATACCAGAAAGCATTAAACTAAAAAGAAAGCATTAAATATTTTGGGCCAACATTCAATAGATATTCAAACACTAAAATATCATTAATTACACCCCATCAACAAAGATATTTCCACGATAACACGTTTCATTGAGCCCAAACAGCCACCAAAACCTTTAATTTATTTACAGATAAACAAAGCGCATTGGTTAAATCTGCACAATTTATGAACAATACTGTGATCCGTCAGATAATAATGTATGATCAATATGATCATAATTCACGGGAAAGATTATGAGATATGATATACGATGCATTGATCCTCCCACTTGAGCACTTGTGTTAAATGATGTTGGATTTAACCTGAATAACTTGCGTTATTGTTCTAGTGCTAGAGAAACAATGTTATTGAGGTAGGACAGTATCGTATGCCAGGTATTCTGTTTACTGATGTTGGTAGGTAATTAAGATGCTATGTATTATTATTGTCTGTTTCTATGATTAATATTGTCGTCCTAAATATTTTCTTGTTTGGAAAACACTTGTCCAATGGTGCTGTGGTGACTATTGGAAAATTGTTCACTAGTGTTTTCCCAAAGGGATTTATGCTGTATGTTGTATACGTTTAGGATATCACTAACTGCATTCAGATAATTGATTTTTCATAAAGAAAATATTTCACTTACCTAAATGAGAACAATAATAATTAAACATTTCAGTAAACTAATAACTGTACTTTGATATTGACTTATTATTCTAACATAGTATTCTATAACATTGTGTTCAATTTACTTTTGTTTGTGGGGTCTGTTACAAACCCCTACTTGCGACATTATACGTGAAACTGTCCAGCTTGAAGAGGAAGAGCGCGCGCCCGTTGTGACACACAAATAAACTATAAGTATTTTGGTAACAACTGATCACAAATCCATCTGATTCCGTTGGCAGTTGCCAAGAGTCGTTATGATAATTATTAGAAAGTTTAAACATAGGAAGCTAACAGATATTCAAATGATAATTATTCAGTTTCCAAGAAATGCACTCTGAGCGCTGCAGTCCTCCCACACAAGATGTAAAACATTATTAGACATGACATTTTACGTAAATAATTATCTTTCATATCCCAATCGTTTAATAACAAAGGTTGCGTCATTTGTTTGTTATTGTCCAGTTTCTAGGAATTATAAAACAAATCTTAGGACGTAAATATTGCCTAGGATGCACTCTTGTACAGACGCCAGCACATCAAGCTACTACAATCTGTCTTAATAGATTTTCTCTTTATTGCAAAGCATAAGGATCAAAGTTGATTGGGAAAATTTTACAGTTTTGGGTAGCTTGATGTGCTGGCGTCTGTACTTTATAGGACACTACCTTTTGCCCGCGGCTTCACCCGAGTGGATGTCGGAAAATATCCTACGGGAACGTACTACCGGGATCAAAAGTACCCTATGTGTTAAAACAGGTCATAAATTATCTGTGTGCCAAATTTCATCCAAATCCGTTCTGCTGTTTTTGCGCCAATCCGAAACATACATCCACAGACAAACAGACAAACGGACGAAAAATTCTAAAAACTATATTTTCGGCATCAGACTCGTTCCCACACATCGTAGCAATTACTTGTTTTCAAAAATATTCAATGGACAGTTTTGAATTTTCCGACTACTCTTCTAGTAGTCGGAAAATTCTGGTTATTCTAAGTTTTTCGCATTTACAATGCATAAATCGATCTATTCTGCAAGAATCTCACCGTGATAACTTATTATTATTATTATTCATCATTTACTATAATACTACTATACTATTGACAGCTCACTTCCAAGTTTTCACGGTTAAATATTTACAGAATATATCGGCATTACTTTTTATAGATTTTTTTACTTCCAAAGATTTTTTAATCCTATTACTGCACCACATAAGATCGGTTAGAAAACTCACAAAAACAGATAAAAAGCAAAAATACCCGTGTCCTGTTACCACTTAAACCACGTAATAATTAGCCTGAACAAACACACTATCGGTTTACGACAATTCTTCGAACAATAAAACATAAGCCATCCAAAAATACTCCCTTAAAAACCGTTCTACGGCTTCACTGAAAAAAGAAACAACAAAATTAGTTTATTTTCCTTCTGAAGATCGCCTTAGGTGACGATTAGGTAATTATAGTTCAATGACACTTTAAAAATGCATGAGGCCGAGGACGAATGCGTTTGGCCGAAAGCCAAATTGTGTTACATCTCGTGTTATAGGCACTTCCCTATTGTAATGTGTGGTGTGTAATACTGGCATGTTGTATAGGTAGGCCGGTGTGGTGTGTTGCGCCTATGACGAGTGTGTAGCGCCTGTGAAGAGTGTGTAGCGCCTGTGACGAGTGTGTAGCGCCTGTGACGAGTGTGTAGCGCCTGTGACGAGTGTGTAGCGCCTGTGACGAGTGTGTAGCGCCTGTGACGAGTGTGTAGCGCCTGTGACGAGTGTGTAGCGTATGTGACGAGTGTGTAGCGCCTGTGACGAGTGTCTAGCGCTTGTGACGAGTGTGTAGCGCCTGTGACGAGTGTGTAGTACCTGTGACGAGTGTGTAGCGCCTGTGACGAGTGTGTAGTACCTGTGACGAGTGTGTTGCATTGTGATTACAAGCACTGGAATCGGTTTAACTGCTTTCCTATTCATGTTTATCATCAGAAAAGACAACTCTTACGATAACCACGGGTTATCACGTAGATGGAGCGGCATATTCATCTCATATGTCTTTTTTTTTTTCTTGTGCATTAGCATAAAATCCTCTGGATGCGAGCAGCGCAGGAGCGGTCGTCGTGGCAATCCTTCGAAATGGCCTATGTCCAGCCGTTGACTTCTCTCGAGTGTAATCATGATGATTATGACTCAAATAACAAGAAACTGTGATCGCGTGTTAAAACTGCGTACCTACCTGGAAAGGAACAAAGTCGACACAACACGAATCGACATAGTGAGAATGATTAAATCTGAATTTAAGTTATTCAGTCCTGAATTTCAGCTCGAACGAGCAGACATTTCTTTTACGATTATTACTCCTGAACTGAACACGGCAATGCGCATTCCAAACTTGAAAAATTAATGCTGAAATCGTTTGGCAATTCATTCCAGTTCCTTGTAATAAAATTGAAACTATTTGTCCCACTTTTTTTTATTACCTACTTTTAACAGTCTCAGCATCCAGGAATCGAGCCCGGAACGTGTGTCGCGTAGCATGTGGGCGGGGCGTGAAGGTAATTATCGCGTACGTGCGCGTGCGCACGCCTGTTGCGGCAGGTCAATAACTTGCCGTCGGCGTTGTAACACTAGCGTCACCACTCGGCGCGGCACGGAATATTTATATACTCGGAGAAAGATTTTAGTAATTTTGTATGAATGCAATGATTTGTCAAGATGAAGTGGGAAACCCGTATTACGTCAGTAAATGGGAAATTTTCAGGTTAGATTAGAAAGAAAGAAAGAAAAAACGTTACGATAAGATCACGTTATAATATTCAATACATTTCAATAACGTTACAATCAAGAATTTTCATCTTATCATATGATCATTTCTTGAAGTACACAACACAATCATTGTACTAAATCTTTATGTCATTTAGGGAATACCTATTGATTATAATCATGTACCAAGTGATAACCTCGATGATTTAGGTTTCCTTTTATGTTTACATCACAATGCAATTTTGCAATAAGTTGGAGTATTTCCCAAACAATCGACTCAATATTTCATTATTTCTACTAATAATAATCAATGTCTTTATTTCCATGTATGTCTTTATTTCCATGGAAGGTGGCTACGGCCTTTAGTGTGGGACGCAACGTGTGTCGATACTCTTGCGCCATCCCATCTTCCTGGCTCGGCATGCTGTGCTGGCGCTGCTGCTGCGGCTGCTGAAAACCTCAAGCGGCGAAAATATAATAACCTTATCGGAAATTATATTTTCGAGCCGTTTGGGGTTGAAACCCTCGGGCCGTGGGGTCCGAGTGCTCATGGTCTTTTTAAAGAAATTTCAAAACGGCTGGTTGACACTTCCCGTGACCCAAGGGCAAACCAAACCTTGGCCAAAGGCTAAGCATTGCCATACAACGTGGCAATGCCGCCAGTCTCTTGGGAACATTACCAGTCGACAGCGATGCGGATGAATTTTTCGACGCTATATTTTAGTTTCTGTATAGTTTTAGTTAAGTTAGGATTTAATTTTGTTATTTTTAGTATTAGATATACATTGATAATAATCAATGTCTTTATCAAACTAACCTTACTTTGTCTAATTTAGGCTTGTAACTGCAGCTTATGGTATATTCTTCTCTAAACTCCAATCATATGTTAATCATCAAATTATCCTTGAAACATTCAGACTTCGTTTAACCACAAGCACTGTCTCTGGCTAACATCATTATCCTTAATCATTTCGAGAAATGGACAACTTGAATTAGAAAAATAGAAATCATAAAATCCTTTCATAATTATCCTAATTTTTTTATTTAATACTACGGCTATGTCTTCCTAGAAGAACGGTGGCCGTCATTTTATAACGGCCATCATTAAAATCTGTCAATTTCACGAGTATTACACATTAAGGGGTTAAAAAAATAGCTCTGTATTTGGACAGGCGATATTGTGTGACCGTTCACCGCTTTCTTAGGAAACCAGAGGCTTTTCCTAACAACATTTATGGTACATATTTCAATAAAAAACTGAGAATTTGCCAAACTGCATAAAAACTGTGGTGTAAGTGACAAGTTAATTTCAGTCGTTAGTCACCGCGTCATCATCTGCCAACATAGTCCTAAGCTGAACTAAACTGTCAGTTATTCGCTGAATAAGCATTCATAACTCCTAGGATGTCGGAGTGGTTAATTAATAAGAACCTACCTTGAAAGATTGGATGGATTGTATGAGGAATGATATGAACGAGAAGGGAGTGAATGATAGCGTGGCGGTTGACAGGGGAGAATGGAAGACTAAGACGTGTTGCGCCGACGCTACATGGGGCCAGGGCAGGAAGATGAGACCTTGAAAAATAAGAAATGCTGAAAATTGGATTGGAATTGCTGTGTGAAATAATGTCGATCACTTTGCAAATTTCTACAGCCACGTAGTATAAGTTTGTGTCCGTGTGTAAAAGTAATGGATGCCTATGATATACTTGAGTATTCCAACTATTTCTCTGAGTTTGGATAAACATCAGCAAACATCTTCGTGTTTTTCCTCTCAACCTGGTGCCCAATAAGCTTTTGTTGCAAGAGGCCTATGTCCAGCAGTAGTCCCCAACATGCTGATAAGATTACCTAAGGTACGCCGCCTACAGGAAGTGATAAAGTGACCTAATTCCAAAAACCGGACAAAACAAACACTGAAACGATATTTTACATAGTTGATTCAATATCTGTAGCGCTGTATAGTGTTATTCTTCATTATTTTATATTACAATTACCGCGATACCGCCACCTATATTGATTAATGCAATTAATAATATCGTATTGCAAAAACAACAACGTTTTATTTTATTATATTACTATTATTATTCAAAAGCATGTGCTGAAGTGTATTGAGTTCAGTGAAATGATAATTTAAGTGAATAAATAAATAATTTGATAAGTTTTGTAGTTTGCGGTAGGTAATAGTAAAAACCTTACGGGATGCATGTCAGACACTTTTGTGACACTTGAAGAGGCTTTGTTATCTGATGACAAATAGATCGTCCTAATGACAACAGCAACACTAACAAAATGCTTTAGTTTAAATTCTTAGGAGGCTCTACTCAAGAATTTGCTCTTGAGGATTATTTGCATTGTTGTTTCATCATCATCATTTCAGCCGAGAGACTTCCAGTGCTGGTCATAGGTAGGCCTTCGCCAAGAAGCGCCGCAACAATCGGTCCTGCGCATGCTTACAGGATGGAAATCTCGTTGTGAAGGGCCCTTCAGATAGAATGAACAAAACAACACAACACACCATCCATCGCATTATCTCCTTTAATTATACAATTAAGCACAAACAAGGCGACACAAATAGGAATATAAACTGTTTACTATCGGCAGTAGGTCGCTACTTACTACTCACAGGAAACACACACAGACACACGAGCCGAACACAATAAATTAATTAACTATACACTATCATAATAATACACTTCCCGAGGCTTTATCACGGTGCTAATAATAATATTGTTTATAATTTAGTTCAACCTATTAGGTGGGCCTCACACGACACGATTTGTTTGTAGAATAAACCCACGTACGCACGGACGTACAAATATCGCGCGGGATTTAATCGCGCACTGGATTTTTACCTGTCGTTGTTGAGCCATGCATTGAGAATTCAACAGAGTGCATCCCAGCGCGTCAAAAAATCACACTGTTGGATTTTCAACTCTCGCCGCAAAGCCGAACACTCCCGCCTACACTACACCACGAAGACGAGGTACACGCCGAGGGTGCAGTTACTAGAGTCGCACCGCAACGTTAACTTCAAGGCGTTCGTGGTGCGCGTGCCGAATTGCTATCTGCCCGTCGTCATGGAAGAAAACTTCTGGCCGCAGGACGTGGTGTTCCGTCGCTTTAGCGGACAAGTACTTACCACAGAACTACACAAGAGTTAGCTAGTGAAGTACTGTTTTTTTTATAATAATAAAAATATGTAGGTTAAGGTATTTCCGTTGGCCTGCATCGTCTGAAATAAATAAAATGAAAAATAAGAACTGCGTTGAAAATCCAGTGCTTGAAATATCCCGCCGCGATATGTTCACATTCGTGCGAACGTCGGCTTACAGCGTATTTATAGAATACTGTAAAAATCTTACCGTGATGACTTAGGTGAAGTGAGCTATCATTCCACCTGATGCTAGGGATTGACACTAGTGATTATATTGGCAGTTATACCGATTTGAAAAGTTTGCCGTCATGAATGTCATTGAGATGCTAGCAATCGGCTGGGGGGTAGCTAGCGAATAAACGCGCGATTAACTTATTTATTTATTATTCACAAAATCCACAACTCTTTAAAAAATTTTTTCATTGATTCTTTTCATTTTCAAGTTTCAGCACTTTTCATGACGTCGGTGGAGACGTGAGAAACGGAATTGGCAACGGAAGTAATGGGCAACAAAAAGCCGCCGATTTGTCGGCCGTCTGCATCAAACCTTATTCAATTGGTTTTTCAATTGATGTTTTTGTCCGCTAACCGTGCACCGGAAGTCATGATTTAATCAGTTTAGTTAATTATACAGTTTTTAGCTGTTTTTAACGCTTATCTTGTTGACTTCATTTACGAAAACAATATGAGGTAAATTCATACTAACCTACTTTTTTTAGTTAAATTAAATACAGTTGTTACGCCTGGTATACTAACATTGTCTAGTTTATTAAAATGTTTTATTATTTATTTATTTAAACTTTTCGCACAAAAAGGTACTTACATTGGCGGAGTTAATAGGCATTCTCTACCAGTCAACCAAGGGTGGTGAAGAGATTAGAGGGCAGGTGCTTTGGTTGAGAGGAACAAGGATAAAAAAATACTACTAATAATATAAATAGTTTATAAACCTATAATACACAAACGTACTACATAATATTTACATAATAATAATTAATTAATTAGGTCTTACGTGATTTCTTTTTCATTTTCTGGTCTTCTTTTAGATGTTTAAAAGTTGTTCTGTATTTTTATATCGAAAAGGTAAAATAAAACAAACATGTATGTGGACAAATTACTTTTACACTAACTGCTACTAGCTAGTTACTAGGTATTAGTTCGTTCCTGAGATTCCTTTATAAAAATGTCACTTCCTTTGCAACAATTTCCATTAAACAAAGTCCAGCTTTTTTGTGTCCGTGATTTCTCCACAAATACAACCAGAAAAGCAAACTTACACAACAGATAAAATAAAAATCGAAATCGGTCAGTTCAGTTCTATTTATATACAAGTAGTTTATGTATGGTAGGAAGTATTTCAGGAAGTAGGTAGTCTATCATATACTACCTCAGACTATAAGTTTGTTGCTAAGCCGTCTCTTCCGCGACTGTCAACAACACGAACAATCACGAAAACCGACCTTCCTACTACGACATAAAGCTGCTATCGCTGTCAAACTGTTATCTTCCACGTGCTGTACCTACTGCAGCAGCCTGTTTTGATTTCCTTGTGTGAGACTGTATCGGTGCAAATTATAATTGATGCGGATAATCGGCATAGTGTGGGCATCCTGTACAAATAATATGTTCATATTTGTTGCACCACTCATTTGAAAGATTATTAAAGTAATGAGAATTATAAAGCACAGAAAACATTTAGCATAATCAGCGTACAATGTTCCCATTGCTGGGACATAGGCCTCCTCTGTTCGAGAGGGAGTGGATATAATCTACCACGCGAGCCCAGTGCGGGTTGAGAGAAAATATTTTTGGTAGTTGTTTAATCTCAATAAACTTCTTACTTGCTATGTATTTTTTAATACATAGAAAGACACTTCACAATACAATATCGTCAGTCGGGTATCCACTAGGTACATACGCCTTTTCCTCACATCAGCTCGTGACACCCGCGACACTCCCTTTGACACTCGTTGACCAGAAGACACACACCCCAAAACGTTTTGCCACTTCTTTGATCCGAAAATCTAATTCCGTCAAACATCCAACTCACTTATACTCGTATCTTCAGCAAACATCCCGGAACTGCGCATAACCGTCCGTAACGAGAACTACCCGTCATTCGTAGATGGAAACCATTCGCGTCCAAATAGGGGGGCACTTAGCGAGATTGTCTCAGCGGACGACCCCCGCGACCCCCGCGACCCCGACCAATACTTATAAAATATCACAAGGTTGTTGCGTTTTTTAGGAACCTGGGGAGAAAGGGGACAAGTGGAACGCTGTTTGTATTAAATTCCGCTTGCGGGATTACTTAATAATTAATTGGAAACGTAAGTGGAGGATTTTGGGGAAATAGCATATATTTGCTTGTTCCGGTTAACATAATTATGATGGAATTCCGGATTGAATTTTTAATTTTAGTTTACTGAATGATTGGTTCATTAAAGTACTTACTTATGTTAACAGACGTTGATTTGTGTTTAATACCTAAATGTTAAAGAAAATGAGATATCTTGAAACACCAGAATGGGACATAATCTACATCTAAGAATCGCCTTCCAATTATTATTGATATTTGATCTATATGAGACTGAAATACTAGTGCATCCCGGACCCGGCTGCATCCGGTTAGACTGGAAGCCGACCCCAAAATAGTTGAGAAAAGGCTACGCAGATGATGATGATGTGATCTATAAGAGGCTCATCTAAGCGATTAAACGGTTAGGTATAGGTACGCCCGTACGTTTTTATACATAGATATATATTTGTATTTAGTGATGACTTGAAAAAACACATCCAACAAAAACTTTGCAGACTAAATTGAGTATCAACCAACTCGAAGCTAATCAAATCAATATTGTTAGCTATTAGGTCAAATCTGTTTACTCCACAAGCGCTATAACTGTTACCAAGGAAAACAGGCTTATTTTCATAATTACAAACAAGTCTAAATATACCACAGAGAGACTTGATTACCGCCATAAGAGGGAAAGAGACGGCACTAGTGTAGAATTACTATTGTATAACAATAAAGAAAACAATTGGGTTGCTTAAATGCTTACCCAATCGACGACTTGTTTGTTGGCTCCTATTTCGCGAAATATGGAGAAAGTGGTGGCAATCTTTTGTCCCTAAAAGTAGCTTATGTAGTCCAGTTTGGTAAGAAAATTAAGCGGATTATAAATATTTAAATATTGTAGCTTGGCAAGCGAAAGTTAGAGCGGTGTCAGCGATGTCTGCTCCTCTTGGAACCTTAAAACAAAGTCGTATTTTTGTTGACTCATCGTCTGTAATAATGCTGTGAACTACCGGTGATGCCGCCATTTAAGAAAACAATTAACTCATTTTAATTTTGCTATAGATGAGGTTCAAATGCATTAATTGTGTGTGTAAAGTTCTCAAGATACCTATTATATTAAATATAAATGAGTATTCTAAATTATATTCATACAAATTATCAGCTAGGTACATATTATACCAGTGGAAGAGCTAACAAAGTTATTTACTTAATGGAATTGAACCTCAATTAAGGCGGCGCGATCCGAGAGCTCCACGAGACTCCAGTAGAACAATTTCTATGAAAACTTCATGGAAATTATTCTACCAGAATCGTATCACACCGTCGTGTCTGCAAGAGCCTTTACCTTTGACAAAGAGCGATTTAGAACCATGAGTTTTCAGTTGAATGTCTCATTGAGATAAAAATAAACATTCACGAAAGTAGGTACTTATGTAAAACAATGACGTCATAATAGTAAGGCTCCGCCGGAACCCTAAACTAAATTGAAATATCACTATGTCGAGGATATTGTCTCTATGTCTGTCATTTGCATAAAGATCCAATTCTTGTTAGACCGAAATGCATTATCCATGTCCCATCCCTTTCTCTCTCTTCATCTTTCCTATGTTCGTCTCTTTCTAACCAATCATGCGGTGCCTTCATTAATGCAAATACCGTCAGACAATAACTCATGCGAGTTACCCCAACGTAACGTAATAAAAGGCTGCTCCCTCCGTTGCCCGCTATACATTACCCGCTGACAAGCGTGCTTGCCTTCACAATTTATAGCTTCACGCGTCGATGGATCGCGTCCTGTGCGCAGTACCTTGTGAAATAATAAAGATGTACGAGTTAGCGTTTGAAGTTTGAAGATGTCCTTTTGACCCGCTTTCACTCTAGTGCTGGTCTAATGAAAATGTATTGAAATGTTCGCTAGGAAGGGGTTGAAAGGAATCCGAGCAGCTGATTTATAACTATCCTATGGCACTTACATGTCGAAACGTATTACGACGAAATATTTAGTGGGGTATTAGAGGAAATTGGGCTCTCCATATTCTGTTGGCTACCGATATACATTGAGACAAGTTAGTGATGACGTAAATTGAGATCAAGTTCTTTTATCACGATCCTACATGTTTAACAATTGCGAAATACGGATTCGCCAGTTATGTTAAAGTTCCATGTAATTTGGGGCGAGCCTATTACCATCACCCGGGCTCAAATCCAAACTCCGGGCTCCTACTGAGAAATTCCATATGGAAAACCCCGTAACACTTTGCCCAACCTGGGAATCGAACCCAGTACCTCACGCCCGGCAGTAGCGCTTGCGCGACGACTGCACCGAGGCAGTCACAAAGAAACAAGGTGTTTAAACACAAAGTCGTATAAAATCGATGGACTTACGAAGATATCATTAAACCTTCTTCAGTTCAAAGGGAACCAATAATAATATTCGCGTAAGTGCTAACAAATGATCGCGAGCCAAGGCAATGTCATTAAACATACACCTACGATAAATGTTAATATTATAAAGACACGTATTCACTAAGCGATTCATTTACATTGAAATTGAGTCGTTGTTTTAAGAAGGGATTCCTTGTTATAATTGGATTGTTACGAATAAATTAGTACCTAAACAAAATACAGGGTCAAAAATGTAGTAGCTAGCGAAACTCCGCAGACGCGAGGGGTATCGCTGATCTTTTGCTTTGTTTTATCGTCATTACATATCGATACCCATCAAGTCGGTAAAGTTCCGCTAGCTTATTTTATTTGCCCCTGGCAAACCCTATACCTACTGGCTTGCAGGGATATCGACATGCAAACTGTAATCATGAGCTCAGCACATGATTACAGTTTAGATTAGATCCACTAGCGTAGAAATTTTTCGTCATTTGTCAAAAAAAGTATGTGTAGTTTCATTCAAAAGTGCAATTATAGGTACCTACGAGATCAAAATGTATGGAACAGCAATTTTTTTTTCAGAATCATTTATTGAATCCATGGTAAAAGGTTGGGGGTCGATGTCCCTGCCAGCATATACGTCGGTCGCAAAAAAAAACACCAACACAGTGATGCAGTAATTCAGTTAATAAGCAAAGGCTGTAGCCATTTCTCACTCGTGAACTGATCTAGGGAATGAACTCACACTCATCAGGTTCTTTCTCTGGCAAATTAAAGTATCGTGTACAGGCCGCCTTACGTGTGACCTCAACACACAGGAGGTCAGTTTCATTATTTAACTTTAAACTGAAAATATATTATTATTTTGTTTACTTATCGGATTTAAACGTTAACGTATGGGCCATAAACATTTCTTTAATTAATTCTTATTGTACGGTCACTAAAGGAGATAAGTAACCAGGGTCATCGGATATAATTGAGGTTTAGTAAGAAACCGATGGATGTTTTCGAATAACATTTAATTAAATTAATAGAAAACAAACAGTTAATTTATCAAATTAAATTTCATTACTCTCTTTTGGTGACTGTACTCAAAATACCTACTACCTACCTTGGTATTTTTGAGAGTGCAGATTTTAATGTTCCCTGAAAGCTTGCCCATTATGTGTACCAAATACCTACTTAATTGAATTTATAAATTATCTGTGAAATTTATTGATTATTTTCACTGAATTATTGCTATGTTTAGTTGTTATGTTGGTAGAAAAGATATTTTGATTACCGAAGCACTTAAAATTCTTGTAAAAACGATTAGTTTATAAAAATAAACTGAAAAAAAAACAACGAATACTTATTACATAACAAAACGATCCGACAATGTATATTATTCATGTGATTGGATTATGCAATGATTAACTTTCCACAACAAATATCATTACAGAAGTTTAACTACACTTTCAAGCTTACATACAGAGAAGCCTAACCAACGTCTTGTCTCGTATCGACACAAACTAATGACCGGTAATGTGTAGCTTTAAATTAGCAGTAAACATATTAGTCAGTCAGCAAGTTGTCTGGGCTGAATTTTCGTTGGCAGCGGGGCTGACTTTTTAGGATGTGACCGTATGCCTTTATGACGTCAGGGAACTTAATTGTTCAGCAAATTAAATACTTACTAACTTGAAATATCCATACGTATATATTCAAATCAAAACTGTAATTCTTTGACAGTTATATGAAAGCTATAACACGGTGAATTGACATCAGTAGGGTCAATTTACTTAACAATTAACTTCCCAGAATTTAAATTGTTGTATCACCCCTCCTTACATTGCTGTTTTAATGCACCGCGAAATACAAAAAAAAACTAGAGTAAGATTGGTCCTTCTGGCCATCACCTCTCACGTGACACGGTGGTGCCACCGGTGTCGGTTTCAAGGTGATCTCATGATGAGGTGGTTTAGTGCGCCATCACTTATGTCTTAGTTAGTGTTCGGGACGGCGACGCCCTTTCGGTGTTAATGGATAAGCAGAGTGTCAGGTTATATGACACACTATAAATCTTTGCCAATGTTATTTTTAATGTGATTTTTTATTTGTCTTTAGGAATCTTAGTATTGTTTAGCTCTTCAATCGATTGTCTTCAAAGGTATTTGAAAAATAGTGATATGATGAGCTACTTTTCTCCTTATTTTGTTTTATTGGTGAATGGGCCCCGCTCTTGACCTCGATCCTTGATTGAATCAGAAAATCCGCAAAAAAGGCCTAGTATTTAGTTTGATGTTAGTTTAACTGTAACTCTTCCCTGTTGAACAAGGCTGATGTTGGCTACCTATTATTATTTTTTTGTCCTTGTCCTATATCGTCTCACGACTGGATGTAATGGTTCTCAATATTGTTTTAACGATTCTGAGATAATATGGTGGCACCACCAACTGAAGTAATCATCGCGGTAGAGCGTTTTAAGGTTTTCTAGATGTGCCTCGAGTTTGGCTGCATAGATAGAAACACCCTGTAATTCATTCTGCTGTGGTTATTACGATCAGTTGTAGTTTGAAAGCCATGAAACGAAATATTTATGCATGTAGGTAAGTAGATCTTTTAAGACCCTTTTACACGTCAAAATTTTAAAAACTAGATGGCGCCGGCATTATCTAGCGGTCAGGCAGCTTAGGTTATCTTATCTGTGTTATAGGCCTTAGGAGTGACAATTAGAAGAGCCTATATTTAAGGGGACTACATGACCTAAAGTGCGGTCACTGTCGGACTGCATAGAAAAGAAAGAGATGCGCGATGACATAACGCTGGTAATTTATTGCAAAATGTGAAGCAATTATCTATTTATAAAAAAATCTATTGTTTGCACAAAAAAATTAAAAAAACATTAAATTAGTGCTTTAGTATGTTGCTTGTAACATAATCTGACAAAAAATCAGAATGGTTTATATTGTAAAAATAAAGTTTTTAGAGGTATCTTCATGATTTTTTCTTTCGTATCAAATTAGTTGTATTATGTTTTCAACACACTATCTACCTAGAATACATCCTGAAGAATATCATATATTTTTTGTTTACTGTAGTCGATCATATACTATTGGGCATTATAAAACTTGCGTTTTTTGCGTTTAGGTCCTGTAATCCCCTTAAATATAAAGTAAAGAAAAAATAGAAGAAAAAGACATGTTGCGTCGAATCCAAATTAATTGGGATAAGGGCAGGATAATGATGATGGCTCAGAAGTGCCTAGGTACATATATGAATACCTACTTAGTTACTATAATTAGCTGACTAAGTATGACTAACAATTAAGTAATAATTATAAAAGCAGTAAGTATAAACACTCAAGCCTCAGTTCAACGCTCGTAGTATTGCAAGCCACAATAAATTATAAGACCAAGGTCCAAACGTAGTTAGTACTCGATCTAGGTCGGAAATGAGACCTAAACATCACTCATTAGGCAATATGCGAGAACTAATGAGCCATAAATATAATATGTTTAGAAAATAGTGTGCGCTGCGTATTGTTGTTGTTTTAGTAGTCAATGTTATGGTATGTCGTATACACAGGAGTGGTTGAATACTAATACGAGTTATGTTCTTGATGTAGCGTAAATATCTAATGAATGAGCTGTACTAAAAGTATGATTATTTTACAGCAGAGAGACTATTTTGCGACATGAATCTACGTTCATTAATAGTTGTCAAATTTGTACACTAGGCCTCTGTTGACAGCGGCAATTTTGAGCATTTTTTGAGGATTCTAGTGCATACAAAAATAATTTATCATCAAAAAGGAAAACATAGGGACACAGTATATATCCTTCTTATTCTGTTTATGAAATATCTTTTAAATTGGTCCAATATTGGAGGAAAAAATAGGCGAGAGCCAAACCTCGAATTATGACTTTTTACTTAGGCTTTTATAAAAGTCTCTCCGATCGCATTTATGGAACTTGTTAATGCTCTTAGCATCCTAATTTTGTACATAATTATTATATTCTGTCTTTTTTGTTTACTATTTTATCCCGTTTTTCCGAAGCCAAACCGTATTTCTTACATTAAATATGTATTTATACGTACAGGATGGCAGGGATATAGATGCGCAACTTGTTAGTCCTGTTCCCATAGATTCAGCACATGATTCTAGACCACCTAGTTTAAAAACCGACGAAATATATCAACGGACGGCGTTTCAGAATCACTACTGAGAGTACTGAATCCTTGGTAACATGTTGTGCGTCATGTCCCTAGCTGCCACCCTGTGTAGTTCTTTAGCACCTCCAACACTAACAAACTGTAGTTTATGTGTGTTTGTACTGAGGTGTACCTCCTTTTCACTTCCTTTGTCATCCTTATCTCCATCGTAACACAAACGGCTTATCTGCCTTAGCGACGAGTTAGCCCGATAGCCGACAAAGGAGTCACTATCGGCTATATCGGGCTATCGGCTAAAAGCTTGTAAGCATTATCAATCATAGGAGCTTCCTTCCGTTGCCATGGAAACGGAGTACTAAGGAAGGGAACATAACATGGATGCTTTATGTACCGTGAATATTCTTTGTATAGGTACCTACTTAGTTGCTTACTATAAGTAAATAAATTCAATTGAGCAATACTCACATATTTCGCATAATATACATTATCTTCTGAATATCTACAGTTACTGGATCGATTTTGATGAATAATGCTTAAATCGTCACCTAATATAAATGTGAAAGTTTGGATGTTTGTTACATAATCTCGCAAAAACAGCTGAACGGATTTGGATAAAATATAATTTATGACATGGATTAACACATAGGATACATTATATTCCGGTAGTAAATTCCTGTGGGATAATTTTCGACCTCCATCCGGGCAAAGCCGCAGGAAAAAACTAGTAACAAATATGTTGCAGTTGTGTGTTAGGAGCAGTGGTGGCTCTGTGGTATCGACCCCGACTTACTAGTCGTTGGTCGTAGGTTCGAACCCAGACAGGCGCTTTACTTTGTGTAAATAATTTCATCACCACTGCTCTCAAAACGGTGAAGAAAAACATAGTGAGGAAACCGGTATGTCCTAGAACCAAAAATTTGAAGACATGTGGCATCTACCGATCCGCACTGGGCCTGCGTGGTGGATCACAGCCCACCGGCAGGAGGCCTGTGTCCCAGCAGTGGGAACATTAAGTATAGGCAGATTATTTGTATGCTTACCTATGTGAAAACAAACAAACAGGTGTGATAATATTATATTTATATTTATTTATGTGTTATGTATGTGTTTTTTTCAGTATATGTCTGTTCAACACAACCTACTCAGAAATCAAACCTCGAACTGCTAATACCCCACACCCGAACATTACAGTAATAGGTAAACAACAGAAGGAACCTCTACAATCATAATTTCAATTAGTCGCGGTGGCCATTATCCTTTGTGTCTGCAGTAATAACATTATAAGGGAGTGTGCACGCTGCTGCGAGGCGCCGCGTCTGCGAGCTCCGGCTCCAAGCCGATGTAGTGGAAACATTCGGGAGCCATACACCTGATTTATGACTACCCTCCCAAATAATTTCCGAGAAAAGCATAAGGTTACTAGTGATGTGGCAAATGCAAGCGGGATCATACGTCCGGGTTTCAAAAGAACATGTTCGCCTACCTTTAAATAGAAAACTCATCATCTGTCTAGCATTTCCCCAACTATGTTGAGGTCGTCTTCCAGTCTAACCAGAACTGAACACCAGTATTTTACATGGAGCGACTGCCTATCTGATCTCCACAACCCAGTTACTTGACCTTAAAACTGTTTGTCAGACTTTCGGGTTTCTGACGTTTCAGCCGGGACCAACGGCTTTTCCGAGGCACGGAGCGGCCTCGGTATGTAAAAATGGTCACCTATCCACGGACCGACTGCGGCAAGCATATCTTAACCTGATCGATCGACCAGTACGGCTATTATTACTTAGCCACGAGCCCTGTAAATAGAAAACTCCGGGCTTATATTCTGTAGTTTTAATTTTGTCAGCATGTAGACGACATTATGTAGAAGTATGTAAATCACAAGTTAATCCTGGAATCCAAATGATGGACTTTTTAACATTACCTACCATGATTACAGACCAACACAAACACCCAAACCTTTAAATTAAGAAGCCACTTACTTACGCTTACTTAAAAGTCAAATGAGAGGATCAAGCCACTCCTCCCCACCACAACATTGTCAGAGGGGTGGAAATAACGAAGTTGCTTACCCAAGACTGACATTAAACTGAGTCACTTATTACTAAGACCACCATTAAATTCTGCGATAACGGAATCCCGCAATTTCCGAATGATCCCGGGACTGCGCAGCACTACGGCGCTTGTTTTCGCAACATCAAAAGTTCACGTTTACAAATGTCGGGCAACGCCCTACATACGGAGGTAGTTAGCTATTAAACTGTTCAATGGTTTCATTTCAATGTTTATCATTAAAGCAAGGAAAGTTTTTTTCAATTCGGTGTGACATTTCTTTAATGGCCGGTTCAAATGTCAGAGTCATAATGTAAGTTGATTGCGTGAGATTTAGTGGCTGGTTCTGACACTTGAAATTACTGCCAAAGGTCCTCGTTGTAGCTTGTTAGTTGAGCTGAACTTTGAAATGCTTAAGCACGTGATTTTGAGATTTACTTGATAGCACAGCGTCGGCAAAGGAGTGTCAGTTTTTAGCGTTCAGGGTCACCAGAACCCTCTTAATTTATTCTTGCATTTTCCTTTAGGTAGGTAGATTACCTATCGCCAAAATTTACGTTACGTTCTGCGACCAATGTGTCACTCTATGTAAAATGAATCCATATGGTGTACATAATAAAGATTACATTGTCAGATTACATAGGCCAGAACACTTTATCATATTATTATCATGGGTACAAGGTTGCGGGTAGGCTAGTTTGTTATTTTTATTGTATTCAATAATCAGGATGACATAAACCCTGTAAATAAATGAAGATAAAAAAGATAGTAGTTAAAATAAAACCACATACGATCATGATAAACCCAGAGCCACCACAGTCACTGCCTCAGTTCATAATGATCTCGCGAGTGATGGAAAGGTCACAGCCTCACAGCCGCTCGTGTTAGCTCGAGCTCGAGCTGTGGCAATCGAGACCATTACTTTATTGTTAGATTTGGGGTCGAGTAGGTTTACGAAACTTTGGTACTTGTACATTTGTACTTACAGTTTGGGTGATATCCTATGTAGGAGTGTTTCATTTTCGCGACATGTTTCTCAAATAGGTCACCAAAATAAAATATCAAAATGGAACTGTCTTTAAAGAAAGCGGATCGTTACAGAAAATATAAATTATTATAAAACAAAAATACAGGAAGATTATGATGACTGTGAGCTGGAAAAAAAAAAAAAAAAAAAAAAAAAAATTAATCATAATCATTTATTTGCAATCGATATTGGTACATTAAATACATGCAAAACATGTATTTAATGTTATTCATTGACAGACAACAATGTCTGTTGACTAAAATCGTTTTTCACAAATTTAACAGATTTCCAGTCAATCTGAATAGACAAAGTAATCTTCGCTTGTTTTGAATTCATTCATTTTCAAGACCTACCAGAAACCTAATAGTTCACACGTTAAACCCAAGCAAACCACACTCGAACAGCACCAGTCATTACACAACACCATCACAACTATTAAGAAGGAATGCTGAAAGGATTGTCATCAGGCAGTAGATATAAATTTTAATTGCCGGTCGGGTGGTCACGAGATTATGCGAATGTTCGGGGGTCTAATGTACCCCCGCTAGGGACTCAATAATATATATTTCTTTCTTATTCTCAATAATATATATATTATAGGGACTCAATAATTGCATAGCACAGATGTGAGTTCTATGTACTGTAGAGCTACCATTTACCGGGTAATATGTCTTTCATTGACTTGAATATGCCCTGGCAGCTGATAGTATGTCATGCTCACACAATTGTCTCGCTGACGGTGGCGTGTGTGTTGGATCATTTAGCTCCCTTCAAAATGGTTGAGCTGAATGGTGCTAATCTATGCGTCATGTTCGTGAACGGGCGCCGTCAGTTGGGGCTGGTCATCACTCGGCTGCCTCGGCTTATTTTTATTTTTAATTATTTTATTTTTGGATTGTTGTTTTTTTTTTTTTTTTATTATTATTTACTATTTGCTGTACTCTGGACGCTTTTAACGCATATGTCTTTTTTTTACATCGTTCTCACATATTATTATAAATTCAACATTAATGATGTAACTAATATTTTTGTAAAAATATAATTTAAAAGAGTGTCCATGGAGTTTCTTGCCCGTTCTTCTCCATAGGTACCTACGCTTTGGAATGGGCAACTAGCTTCATTTTATTTTTGACTGACCGACTTCTTGACAATTCAAAAGTGCCTGTAAATGGTTTAATTGAAATAAATGCTTTGACTTTGACTTTGACTTTGACTTTGAATGGGGTGGAAGAAAATGTGGATAATTCTCTTTAAAATTTTTTGTTAAGTACAAACATTCATTGCTGAACGAAGGTGCCTAAGTGAACTGCAAAAATATACGTAGATATAGGTGATAGATTTCGTGACAGATCAATATTTATGTGTGGCTTAAACCTTACCCACAAACGGGTAGGTCTTATAGAGGGAGGGAAGTAGTTTATGAATAGATAGCTTTTTGTGATAAGTCCACCCATTGTATGTAAGTTTCTAAGCATCTATTTACGACAGCATGATGTACAGCAGCATTCTCAGTTATATTCTGATTGTCAAGTTTATTGTAATCACAAATACGAGTAAGTATATGCAAATTCTTAGTGCGTCAATCCAATCCGTGTTCTCAATAGTCCTTGGCCATCCCTCGCCGCAGCCACCCTATCTGAGATAACGGTATCTGGTGGCATCCTGTGCCTCATTAGTTAACTAACAGCCAGTCGGTTTAAATTAACTGTCTCCCGGCTACCGGCGGCGATGTCAAACAGTAGTGCAGATTATTCTGTTAGATTAAACTGCTTTTAGCAGTAGAGGGGTGATGGCTGTATTTAGGCTTTTTGGCCATTTGCAGAGATTTTTTGTTCAGAAACACTGAATTATTAACGAAACAGGGTAGAAAACTTCATATTTTTACAGCAGAAGTAGGTACTTGTGCAGAACTACAATGTGTTTTAGTTTTTCATGCCACTCACCAATATTATGATGTGTTAGAAAACAAAGGGGTAATTATTTTTAAAAGAACCCACATTCTAATCTCAGTCTCAATCTGTCAAAAATACCTCTAATTTCCCTAAATTTTTTACAAGTTTTTTTTTATAGTGATTGTCGCTGAGATGAGACTGCGACTAGTCGCGAATTCCCAATGCACTAGATAAGCTTTAGAACCCTTGTAAACTAAACATTACATGCAGATCTGTCCTTGATAGTATGTGGGTTATTGACGTTAACAGGTACCTAGTCCAGTAGCTGCCAGCTGCCCACTGCCAGTGACAGAACTGCTCTACCGTGCCCCTGACTTTGGTACCGTGAAAGTTTCCTCACACCCACTCGACGTACGCAAACGTCGTTACTAGCTTGTAGGGATTAAAGAAATGTGGATAAGAAAAAAAAAGTATTAGATTACAAATGTCTCCGAAAATGATGAAAATCTGATAAGTTCAAAAATATATTGGAATGTCAACAACCGTGAAAATATGAAGGTAACCTTTGAGCTGTTAAATGGATACTTTCTCCAAGACATTTTCCTTCTAACATCAAGTAGCCTTTTCGAAGGTCTATACCCTACCAAATTGTATCTCCTACATCTATATTAATTTCTTTCATTCGAAACAAAAGTGGCATCTGAAATGCCTTGGCCCTTTAAATTTTTTTTTGTGTGAACATTATTCAAGGTTTGACATAGTAATCCTAAGCATGTCTACACTCTACATACATTGTCTTGTCATTCATTCCAGCTTATCGCATCGACGTCGAGTACGAATCAATCGCGTTTGATGGGATAACTCGCGCCACCGGCTATGCGAATGTATTCGTGGTAGGGTGCAGGCAAGGGCGGGGGCGAAATACGTAGACTTATACCTAAAAAAAGTGTCTATAACGTAAACTGCACTAAAATTAATATTTGTCTGGCAATACACACGGTACTAATGTGACTGAGTCAACTCAGCCTATCGCAGTCCAGTGCTGGACATAGGCCAAGCCCAGGATGCGCCACAACTCCCTGGGCTCCGCCTTCAGCAAGCAGTCGGTCGTCGGTTCACCTAGCTGAAGGGCGTCCCACACTGTGTGTGTGTCACTGAATGACAAGGATAGAATTACAATTTGACATCCGAGAAATTGATAAAATGTTAATCTTACAACACTCGTAAGTCATACATTATACAATGTTCACACCATAATTTTATTTGAGCTGTGTATTTTATTATTCTCGTTAACCCTATCAGCGCTGCTATTAAAACTGGTCACACATCTATGACCCGGCTCTTAACGACAGTACCGACACGCGATACTTGAACCGCTGACTTATTACTTTATATTTTTTGCTGGCGATGAATTAATAACACAAAGTAAGTTCAACGCGAATTAACATTGTGAAGAAAACCATCCAACTGCAAACTATTTTAAAAATATTATTTAGAATTTGCAACGTTTAGGTACTTATTAACACCCTCTAACTAGATTATCAAGTTTTCCTATTAATGTTAATCTTATTATGTAATGTCCAAGTTATGCCAGCACCAAGTTTTCAGACTTCTGCATCCAGTCTTCTGCAGTTTTCAGTTTTAAATGGGAAAATACTTCCTTTTCTTCAAGATCGCTCTCGTTTCATCTTTTGCTTCTCAGACCTCACCCTTCCAATTTCCCACAAGGGTATCCCTCAATCCAATTGCGACAGGTAACTGAAATCTTCAGTAACAACGTTCAGATATTGACGTGGCGGTGAAAATGGCGAAAATATGTTATTTATCCATACTAACATGCTTTGACGTATTCCTTCAGCTTCGCTTTGGATGGAAGCCATTTTGATGCCGGCTTATATCTGAGTGACGTCAGCTTTGGAAGGTTAACACCCAAAATGTGGATGTTGAAGAAAAAAGGTTTTTATAGGGTGCGGCAGAATCGATAATACTCGAGCACCATAAGTTACATAGTTGGGTATCTATCTTATTGAAATGCTATTCATTTGTTTTTAAAATCGATATAAAAATAAAAATTAACAGTTGTAGTCCGCGAAATTAAATTTTTCTTACGTTTTTTGCAATTTCAGGTCAGTGTCAGGTTGTATCTTGATCAAAATATCATTGGCGACTATAACAAGTACGAATTTACAGAATTATAATCATTAGAATTATTATTAATACATCTTCCACAGTTAGATTTGTACCATAAGAAAAAGTCTCTTATGGAAAAGTGCTTATGGAACAAATTAATGATTCTAATGACTATATTTCTGTAAATACATATCTATTATAGTCGCGAATCATATTTCGATCAAATTCAAGATACAACCTAACACTGACCTGCAAATTACAAAAAACGTAAGAAAATTTGAATTTCGCGGTCTACCACTGCGCATTCACCTTAAGGTTTTTACGATCCCGTTTACATGCTCTAGTGAAGGATTCATTTAAAACAAGGGTCTTCGAAGTTCTTTAAACCAATTTCATTGTCACTATTTAGTTGCAATATTGCAGTTTCGCAAATCCCTAATAAAACAAGCTGGTATTTCCGTCCTGAAACGTTTCCACACAAAAAAATCCTATTACTGTACTCGAAACTTTGCTGAAAGCGATGCACAAAAACAAGCGAAGCCTTCATACAAACATTATGGAAGTTAATAACTACAGCCGGAAGTTGCTGAAAAAAATATGACTACGTGTTTCCTTCGCGTGCGCCCCGGACGTAACGCGGAGACACTGGCGGACAGAAGAATGGACACGTTGGAATTTTTTTCGGAAGGACAAAATGGTATGTCCATATTGGTTTTGTGGTATAGTTATAGCTTTTTGTAGACTTTATGTCGCTCCAGGTATAAGTAGAGATTCTAGGTTTTATTTTGTATTACTTAACATAAAATATCACGCCTGTATCCCCCGAAGGGTCAGGCTGAGGTGTACATATAGTTCACCCACATTTCGCCAGTTATCTTTAGTTCGATGTACCAAGGGGCGAGCCTACCTATTGGTTATTGATTTTATTTAACTTGTATTTTAATAATCGGACCCAATTTTATGAACTGGTATAGCTAAGCCTGTTGGCTGGCCAGTCCGATGTGATCTTTTTACCTTTTCAAATGACACTTTTAGATGTTTTTCGACAGACGCCAAACACTGTTTGAGGTTAGACTTTGTTATATGTCAATTAGTTATACAGTTTTATTCCGGCAAGTCAATGTCAATTGACTAGAAATGTACAAATATCAACTCCTTCCGAACAGCAACAATAAAATCGAACAAATATCACTACTTTTCTCAAAGTTTCCGGTCGGAAGTAAAAGGTCTCATTGTAAGGCTATATTTAATACAGAGGAACAGGTTACAAGAGTCACGTACCACATTAACGTTAATAAAGTGTCAAGGAGTGCTGGTGACGTCATCAACGCGATTTATTTGTGAGACATCAGCTATAAATCTCTGGCAGAATCATGTTCTTACTGTTTTTTGTTTAAGGATGAGCGGTATTGAAGCGGTAATCGTCTCTTGGCATGTTTACGTCTTTGTGTTGTAAAGACTTATTGACACACATGACATTTAATAAATCTTTTTAAGTACAACCGGTTTTTTGTTTCACTGTAAAAGAAAAGGACATTAGACTATAATAGTTATATTATGTTTTTTGCAAGTTGTATTATTTCAAAATGTACTTCTAAATAATCGGTAAATATAAGTATTGCTATTTCCATTATCCGGATTCGTAATACTCTCAATGTACGCCCATACCTAGGTTTAAAGTTAATAATATAGTTGACTCGTCGTTATCTGCAGTCGAAGCCTCTTCGACAAACGGCAGGATACAGGTGATGTTTAAGGAAACCGGTTGTTTTGCGCTTTCCCTTTTTTGTAACTGAGACAAGTTTTGCTCTGGGCTCCGCTGAAATAAAGGTCATAATTACACTTACTTGTATACATACTAAACAAATCTGTACTAAAGTGGTACAGGATTGTCTTCGAGAATCGTCCGCCACATTTGGACAATCAGTCCCACTATCAATTCTGCTGACTGCTCACTCAATATTTTCACGACGACTATTGTCATAATACCAGAGAAGACACCCTGAAATTAGATTACAAGGAAAAACGAACAAAGTCGTTGTCAGTGATAAAAAATAACTTTTTCAATTTTCCTTTTTGCTTGTCCCCCAGTGTACCGTTACTGTAAACAGGCGCGCAGCAGACAAACAATAAAGGAAACTACGCTGAGCGTCCCGCTGTGTTGACTCCTTCTAATTTATACTCGCCTAGTACTTTTACGGCTATAATTACAGAGTTAAATTATACATATTTTGTTTTATTTTATGTACGCGTATGAGTAATTAAAATTCAAGTTATGTACTTGTTATTAACATTTTGTTCTACTTTGTATTTTTATTTTGCCATGTTGTACACAGATAGTGTCCGTACCTACATAGACATGGTAATGTTAAAAGCGCTATACATCCTGAATAATAGCTCCAACTACTTAGAACATTTTCGTCACTTTTTCTTTGTGTTTTAAAATTACGTTATCCTAAAGATCTTATGTTTTTTCTATCATAAAAACACATGACTGTATGGGACACAGTTATCAGGATCCTCAGTCGCCCTAACAACTTTTTATTTATGTACTGGGTTTATAAATTAACAATCCATTATCCAAGCATAAGCATAGTCAGCCTATAATGTTCCCACTGCTGGGACACAAGCCTCCTCTCTTCGAGAGGGAGTGGGGTGTAATCTACGACGCGGGCGTGCGTGTTCTCACATGTCTTCGAATTTTTGGTTCTAAAAATTATTCCATTAGCCAAGCGTGGTAATAGTGCCAACACTATCTTACGTGACCAGTTGTATTATTCTTATATACAACTAGTCAAAAAGGGAAGAGGTTCTTACCCCTTACCTTTTTTATTTACTAACATATGTAACAAGAAAATGTTTTGGTCGTCTACCCAACTGTTGACAAGACCCCTTTTATCTATCAACACTCCACAAAAAAAGGGAAAATCATAACAGCCACCAATCAATACGTACGTCACTAGATTGAAATCGGCCGCGCCCACAAAAACACGGCATGTTAACAAGCAGCACAAAAACATACACTTAGTGCTGTTAACTACGGTTTCCCAACACATTTGCAAGTTTAATCGACGCAAAATTGCAATGATTGTTGTCTAAGTTCACGTAAACAGGTAATAAATTGTAATCAAGTTGGAAGTGTGTGAGTTGTGAGAGGTAGCGGGAGCGGGTGACCGAGCTGAAGCGTGATTGTACGAAACTAACAGTTATTGAGATGAAATTGGTATAAAATGCAATGTCTAGAGGCATAACTGTAATGTGTGATATCTATAGTATTTTTTATTCAAGCAAGTTAGTTTAGGTAAGTGCACTCTCTTCCTTTCTATTTGGAATACAACATCTTGGGACGACATCTTGTGCTTGACTAATGTCAGATTTTTAAACATGACTATACAATTTTTTTCTCCAAACACCGCTCAGTACCTATTGATCATCCTTTTCAAGTCATGTCTGATGGATACCTACTATGAACACTGGAATAAACATCATCGTCAGCTTGCAGCAGTCCACTGCTGGACATAGGACTCTCCTATTGCACGTAATAGATTATCCTAATTATAGGTATTGTTATTGTTATCACTTTACTGTTAAAACTTGATAAAATAGTAATGTTTTGCATAATCTAAATATTAAGGAATAATGTAGCAAAACATAGAAAATATTCCAAACGGATATCCACCTTTTATGTCGTTGATATTTTGGATGACGGTAGATAGAAACGTCAAAGTTGTTTGTTCTGTTCACGACTATAAAAGGGGGAGCTCCCAGTGGCGGGGATCATTCTTGTTCGAGACATCGACCAGAACGAAGCTCCAGACTCCAATCATGGCCCGTTCCATAGCTCGCTGGGCGACCTTGAATTTATGGACCAGCCGTACCGTGAGTGTCCACGTTTCGGCTCCGTAAGTCATAACTGGCAGGACGCACTGATTGAAGACCTTAGTCTTTAGGCTCTGTGGAATCCGCGACGAGAAGACTCGACGAAGCTTCCAAAACGCTGCCCAGCTTGAGTTTGCCCAAGGTAAACATATTCTGCAACAACCTCGAAGCACCGCCATTGACAGCAATCGGTCCCAGGGTAGCGTGTTTGTTGAACATAACCGGGGTTTGCTCAATTTCCTCGGATGCCACTGCTTACAGAAGAATCAACTAGGCCGTCCAGCATCTGCTGCAAGTCCTGCAGCGATTGAGCCAGTATGGCGATGTCATCTGCAAATCTCAAGTGTGAGATGTACTCGCCGTTGATGTTAATGCCGCGTCATTCCCAGTTCAGTGTAATTAAACACATTTCAGTATTTAAAAAAATCGGGTCTTTGGGTCTACTGAACTTAAAAGAACTTACGACATCATACTATCCGTAACGTAAGTCGCCACCGCTTATAAATCAAGGCGTACCAAATCACAGTAGCAACTAACTGTTGGTTGTCATGCAAGTCGTCGAAACAATTGCATCGGTGCACTCAGTTGCGTCACAGTTGCTATGCGCGCGCGCACGTAACCGTACCATCAGCGAGACTACTTCCATCCATTTTAGAACTTACGTTGGTATCTTTCTACAGGAGATGACGTAGGTCCCTACCCCTCTATGTCGGACACTATCAACAAAAACCCTTATGTGGACAGTGCACTTCTGTAGCTCACAGTACGACACCAGCCAAAACATTACTCAAACCTCTTTACCTTGGTGGTAGGCAGAAGCTACAAAACGGCATGGCATGTGCTCTATTTCTAAATATTATAGTACTTTGATTAATCCACGTATCTGGAACCAGTCGGATTCGAAAAATTCTTTTTGCATTTGATAGACCAATTCTTGAGGAAGGCTATAGGATACTTAACATCACGCCGGGAACCTCAGTGGCCGAGCAAAAACAAAAACAAAAAGTCAGAAAGAACGCTGAGCGAAAATGAAGCGAAGTATCTAATAGCGCGGGCAGGCGACGCGATGCGATCCATACTGTACTAATATACTGTACTATAATATTATAAATGCGAAAGTGTGTCTGTCTAATAAATCAGATACACTTTCGGTTTAGATGAAATTTGATATAGAGATAGTTTGAGTCCTGGGAAAGGACATAGGATAGTTTTTATCCCGATATTCCCACGGGAAACTTATGCGGGTGAAATCGCGGGGCGCTGCTAGTGGGTGTATAAGAACGCGGACGAAGTCGCGGGCAGAAGCTAGTACATCTGTAATGGGCAAATGGGTAACAGCCTGGTTTGTAAAGTACTGCCTGGGTTTTTCTTTTTTTTTTTTTTTTTGTTCTAACCTCATAAATCATCCACTTCGGTAGCCAAAATAACACAAACGTCAGGTCAAACCAGAAACCCGTACCTGCCCACTTCATAATCAAAGTTTACTACTACAAAGATAACCTCGATAGTCAGCTACTAAGGCACAATCTGACCTCATGACCCTTAATGGTGCCTTTAAGTAACAACATCGCGTGTTCCTACCCTATGTGTCACTTTTCATGTTAATTTTAACCACAGTTTGAACCGCGGTTCTTTTCTAACCGGCGTTAATGTCTGATTGGCCGACAGTGTAATTTATTGCTAGGTATATGTTATATTTTTTATTGGAGTTTAGTGGTTTATATTAAGTATTTTTAGAAATACAGTCGCGTTTCTGTTTTAGTTAAATAAAATGTTGGTTTTCGTAGTTTATTAGTGGAAAGTTTCGTTCTTAATGAATGCCTTTTTCCTTATATGCATTTATTTATTACTCTATACTTTAAAACAACGTTAGTTAGCTACTTCTTTAAATATTTTAATAGTCATTGATGTTTCGATGGAACTGCAATTTGTTCTTTACATTTTTCATCATCAGCCTACAGCCATCCACTGCTGGACATAGGCCTCTCCAATTGCACGCTATTTAGCTTAATCCTAGGCAACTCTCAACCAGCTGCGAAGATCGTCGCTCCACCTAGCCTGAGGGCGTCCTACCTTATGTTTGCCGATTCGCGGTCTCCACTCAGGAACACGTCTACCCCAACGGTCATCGGTTCTTCGGCTAATAATATGGACGGCCCATTGCCACTTCAGGTTGATTCTGTGAGCGATGTCGACAGTTTTGGTTCTCTGCCCGATCACCTCATTCCGGAATCCGGATTCTATCCCTCAGAGAGACTCCAAGCACAATTCATTTCTTTACATTTTTAATTGCTCTCAATTACTCTATGAAATAGTGGCATTCATAATTTTAGCAAACAGCCAGATAAAGCTAACAACATTATAATTATTTACAGCATCTATAACTAAATTGGTAATAAATAATATCAAACAAGCATAACGATGATATAATGTGCTAGTAACAACCTTGTTTATTTCAACGTAATTTACTTCCAACTAACTTATGACTAACTCGCATACTATTACTAGTTAATTATTAACTATAGGTAAGTGCTATTCTTGGTCTTTGTTATTTATAGAAAAGATTGCGGTACCATCAGGTTCTGCAATCATGTCAGCTATCGTTTCCAGTTTGGGCCAAAGTGTTATTGGGCTTATCCATGAGGAATTTCTCAGTAGCAGCCCGGAGTCTGGGTAAGACTTGATGGCAATAGGCTCACCCCAATGTATTACATAGGACTGAAACATAACGGAGAAATGTGGGTGTGTGTGAATGAAGTCCTACGCTTCCATTGCTTCGGCGAAAACTGGCGTGATATAATGTGTTTGTGTGTTTTCATTTGACTACTCCTTCAAAAGATACTACTTAAGCTCAAAACGGTAAAGAAAACATCGTGAGTAAACCGGCCTGTTCTAGAACCCAATATTCGTAGACATGTGACATCCACCAACCCGCACTGGGCCCGCGTGGTAGATTATTGGCCACTTCCTCTCACAGGGAGGAGGCCTGTGTCCCAGCAGTGGGAACATTATAGGCCGATTAAGTATGATGACTAAAGCTCCATGTTCACCAAAAGTTCAAAATTATTACATATGAAAAACTATAGGGGACTTCTCCCATGAAAAAGACGCCAACTTTCCCCTCACAACGTATCTATGCGGCTAGGTCAAAACTACCCACAATTTCCGCCGCACATAACACTAAAAGCAACTTTCCTGATAAATGGCCGTGCTCGCTGTCCAACTGAAATATTTTCCGAAATATTCGCCGACCGCATATCCTATCACAATGTCTCACGGAACCCTAAAACAATAGGCCAAAGTTGATGCTCATAAATCCCACCGACTATTGTTACCAAAAAACAAAGAGAGTATAGCCATCTCATTCACACTTTAAGCACACGTATACGTTGTGTCTTTTTCTAAAGTTGCTGCCACCATTTCCTGTTGCCTAAGACTTAGATTGCTTGTATGGTTAATCGAGCAAAAACTAAACTAATTTCGATGTTATCTTTCTAACAATTATTATTGTGAATGTTTGTTTGCATTTAAAAGAATGGATGGTCTGTGAAGTTTCAACGTTATGACTCGCATAACATGCAGTGTATATAATAAACTCGTACCAATCAAAATAAAAAAATAATCAGAATAATAAATAGTATTGTATAATAAAATAATTAAGTTGTAATGCCTAAACAAAAATGTAATTGTAATGCCTGTTGTATGTATGTATTTATTTTATTTACTTATTTATAAAAAAAAAAAAAAAATTAATAGCATGAAGTGCATGAGCATGTATGTAAATATACAGTATCATTATAATAATTTTATATGAAAAAAAAAATATATATATATATGTATAAAAAGATGGACTCACGTAGATTTAAGCTAGTATTGTAAGTTTAGAGTAATATGGATGTGTCCGATGCGGGGTCTGGGAACTGTTCCCTAGGAAAAGAAAGAAATTTAATGTAAACAATAAAATACTATAAAAAAGGGCGCGGACCACCAAGTCCGCGGAAATTAATGTAATAAAAAATAAAAAAAAAATAAGGACATAAACTTGAGAGAGCGGTTTCATATCGATTTTACCAAAATTCTGGACACCATTTGGAAACAATGACTTTCAAGATTTCGCCCTCAACACCTAGCCATAAAGCTCTTCATTTGGCTCAAAAACCAAAAAGTGTTCCACTATCACTATGACGTGTTATCTGGACGTGCATCAGCAGGTGCGTTCATTTGTTTCGCTGATAACCATCCACCGGTGGCGGTGACGGGAAGCGTGGCCAGTGGCCAGTGGGTTGCATTATTGTTTTTATTTAAAAGAAATTAGGCTTTTGGTCTTTTGTTTCGAAGACAATATCGTTACGACAATACACGGTTCGAAGACAATATCTTTGGGTTACCCTGAGCAGTCGGAGAGCGCGAATCGACAAACGAAAGTTAGGACGCCATCAGGCTAGGTGGAGCAACGATTTTCGCAGGGTAGTGGTAGCAGCTGGATGAGAGTTGCCGAGAACCGAGTTGAATGGCGTGCAATTGGAGAGGCCTATGTCCAGTAGTAGACTGTTGTACGCTGATGATGAAGCAGATCTTTTTATATTGATGAATAGCTGATTTTGTCTTTATAGAAAGAAATACACGATAGTAAAGTTAGTACAGCCCCGATTTCGATCACACAGTACGATATAACACAAATTGTTTCCCAAACCCAGTGTTCCGGCGAGTAGGCCTGTAATTCGTGAAATGATTAGCATACGGAATCTGATGGTGTTGATAAATTCAATTACCCGGCCCAGTTGTTCAGCACAAAGGTGTGAGGAAAGTAGCCAGCCAAGTGTGTCTCCTAGTGGGGAGGGGGTCCGGACTGGTGCGGTATTACGAAAATAATAGTTTTTAGGCTATCTCTGGTCTTCGCAAGGCTCTTTCAAGGGGCTTCTTTCAAAAGGGTCAGGATGCCCTAAGCATTTCTGACAACTAACGTTGACCGCTGATGCCTTTTCTATGGGAACATAGTGGCGGTAATATTCCCATTTAAATATATTAAAAACTCGGTTTACAGGAGGCCATGTCTGTTTGCGAACAGTGGTGATTACAATTATTAAGTTTTTCACCTCATTCATTCGAATGCAGTGAATCTAATTGAATAATCGTGTTACCCAATAACCGGGTTCTTGAGGTCAGATAGTCAGTTGCTCGCATATAAAATACTGAATCCAGTTATAATGCATGGGAGTAGACCCCAATATGTAGTTGGGAAAAGGCCAGCCAGATGATGATGATAATGACTAATTGAATTTATTAATTGAGTGAACTGGCCTAGTTGCTATACACAAAGCTGTCAGGAAAGTATGCAGCCAACTGTATCTCCTAGTGGTTGGGACATGAATGTAGGCATTTTGAATATTATGGGTGACTGTGACTGGCGTGGAAAAATATAATGCACGTCCATTGTTCGTAGAATGGGATGGTGTCATCGGTGTCCTAAATGGTGATTATAGGATGGTGCGACTATTGTCAGAGGCAGCCGATCTTATATCATGCATGCATGCCAAGTGGTGACTATTTGTTTTTTTTTCTTATCTCGTCAATTTAAAATGCATTGTGATAACTCAACTGTGGTTCGTTTGGCGCAATGAAGAACTATATTTCATTCCTTGGCTTAAAACATTAACAGGCCTTCGGAGCCCTGTTTTATATTCTATCTTTAAATAACGTCTATCACATAATCTCCATCGCATAAAGAGCTTACTTTATAAACCTTTTAGAACAAAAGCCCTGTCTACAGTATTAAGTACATGAGATGCTCATCTCGCATCATAATTAACTGGGTATAATCCGGCCAAATTGTGTAGTAGGTGATGTCGTAACGTTTTACGATAATCGCGCGGCGTCGTGTTCCAGCGCAGTTATAATGTGGTGGGAGCGCCCGCGCCATGAGAAGCAGCGGGAATGGGGTAATGTAATTTTGGTTATTATGTTGTTATTATTATTTACCAAACTTTACTAATTTCGTGCAGGTAGGTAGTACGAAGCGGACGTACCTATCACTGAATGGAACGAAGTGAAAATAATAAACCCTCGTGTGATGTCGAAAACAGAAGACCTTGATGTAAGGGCAGGTGCGTCAGATAATTTGTAATCAGAAATCTTGCAATTAGAAGTAGGTAGGTAGGTACGTACACGACCAATTTATACAGGGTCAAATTAAATTTGCTAGCGAAACTTCGCGACGAGACGTTTGGGTATCGATATCTAAACACAATAAAATAGTATAAAAAAAGATTTGATGATTTTTTGTTTGGGGTCAACGACCGCTGGTAGTGTAGTTACTTGAAGTATGAATTGAGAAAATAAGTTTATTTTTGTTTTGTCGTGTTACCCTTCACGTCTGTGAAGTTTACACAAAAAAAAACTGATGTTTAAACTGATATTTCAAGTAACTACGCTACCAGCGGTCGTTGATCCCAAAAAAAATCATACAATTTTTTTTTTTGTTTTATCATGTTCAGATATCGATACCATCACGTCTGCGAAGTTTCGCTAGCTAATTTAATGTGACCCTGTATACAAAGTAATTATTAATTTCTAAAACCAAAACTTGGTCACCATACAAAATAAACATAAAACCATACGATCCCCGAAACTTCTAAGCAAAAGATATATCGCTCAAACCGCTTATTAGAAGCTTATCAGCGAAACAGATCAACAAGCGATGAGCTGTGAAAACGCATATAAAATAAATAATGTTTCTCCGCACTTTAGAAAATCAGGTTCAGATAATAATGCAGTTTGCATAGATTAGTTTACATTTAAAAGAGAATGTAATTAAATGGGATTATTTAAATGAGGCGGTCGTTAAAATAGTGATGTTCATCGTATCAGAAGCTGCGTGTTCATTATAATTATCTGTTTTCATAAATTATTTGTAGATTATTTTCCTGTTTTATTGTGAGGTCTTCAATCTATTACTATTAGAGGTGTTTGTGTTACTTACATTGCACCTGCGGGGTAGTTGCGTAACGCACTAACAGTAGCAATTGCTTTTATTTTGACAGTTCAACAACATTCATTGCGTAATTTACGGTGTTGAGCAGACAGATTTTTCGAACGTATGAAGCAATGGTAATCCATTGCTCCATACGTTCGAAAAAAATGTCTGCTTTGAAAATGATTCAGATTGTGATTGAAATGACATTCTATCAGCGATAACGATAAGTGAAAATGTACGGGAATGAGATAAGGAACCGAACACTTATATCAAACCTTATGAAAGTCGTTAGAGAAATATTAAACGCTTTCAAAGCCATATCACCATATCGAGGCCCTCTGAAAATGTTTTATCACCATACTTTAACGGTTAACTACTAAGAAATATCAGGCGCATGCGACTTTTCTAGTTTGTGCCTTGGAGAGGGCACTAGAGCAAATGTAGGACTATATATCCTACTAGCTTATGCCCGTGACTTTGTCCTCGTGAATCTTCTTTTCCCCTCGACCTACCGCGTCGCATCGCATCGCCCGCCCGCGCTATATGTCTTTGTTCTCGCTTGGCGTTCTTTCTGACTTTTATTATTTCTGCTCGGCTCCTAAATGTTAAATAGCGTATAACCAAAGCACCTGCCATCTAATCTCTTCACCACCCTTGGTTGACTGGTAGAGAATGCCTAAGACTTTAAGTCCGCCTTTGTACCTTTTGTGTATGCGAAAAGTTTAAATAAATAAATAACCTTCCTCAGGGCTATCAAATGCAAAAATATTTTTTCAAATCCTTGTAATTGAGACGTTCACGTTCAAACAAACAAACTCTTCACGTTTATTATATTAATTAATACATATGTTAGTAGGAGTTTATCACTAATCTGGACCCAAAACGTTAGTGTTGCCGTGGTACGTGATGAACCACGCCCACGTTCAGTTACCACTCGCTAGTTAGTACCCGGTTTGAGCTGCACCTATTTGTTACA
Source organism: Hydraecia micacea (assembly GCA_914767645.1). Lineage (NCBI taxonomy): Eukaryota > Metazoa > Arthropoda > Insecta > Lepidoptera > Noctuidae > Hydraecia > Hydraecia micacea. Next base: position 16,718,884 of record OU611794.1, on the reverse strand, counting down.
ATACCAATTTATTTAGTTTCGAGACGAGGTCGCAGACCGAACAAACCGCAACTATCTCGAAGCGTCTATTCAAGACCTCAAACGCTACTGACCTCTCTACAAACAATACTCAATTTTCTCTTACCTTGTCTGACGCAACCGCACGCACTTTTCCATCATGTCGCCTCTTTCAGCCATTAAACCAATTTGGTTCGTCATTGTTCAGATGCTGTGTTATTAGAACGGAGCTTATCTGTCGATCGGCCATTTGCATTAATTACTCGACAATTACGCTGTGTTGCTCTAAAGCGATGTTTTTGCTTGATTGTAAAAAATGTAGTGTGAATTAATGGCTGCTTGCCGATGTAAGTGGGTTGTGTGTTGAACACGTCAGGAAATAAACTGGGTTGAATTGATAATTACCAAACGACTGCTCGTTTTCTGATTGGGTTCCAGGTTTCCGGATAAAAACAGGACGCAGTTCAAGGGTGTGGCTTGCCCCTGAGTTTTGTTCACAGAAAATATCAAATTTTTTATCACCACAATATAGGTATCTAACAAGCATGAAATTTTCGATTCCGTTTACTTTTTCTTTTGCCTTTTATAGAACCAATAAAAATATTCGAAAGCTGAAAAAAATAACAAAAAAAAACCAGAACTTGATTATTCTTGTCCCCAAAGAACGGTGTGTGACATCTCTATCCATTGTAATACCTCTGTATGTATGTTCACTATTGTAGTTCTTTTGTTTATAACCACTGATTTAGCCGCGAGCACCGGGTTCGCTTCGTTCAACAGACTGACCTAGTTTCAGCTGTAGGTCCGTGAAATACAGCTTGCAGCGGTCGCTAATAGTTATATTGTTTTTCGTTTAATATTATTATGTGCGATAAATTTAATGGCCTTGGGTATGTTTTTCATTGAAAAATAGAGGTGTTGATATGTATGTAGATGCAGCAATTCAGCCATGACAAAATTCTAAAAACTATTTTGTGAAAAGTCTGCGGAAAGATAGGTTTTTCATGTTATATTGTAAGTAAAATATGATCACTATGATGATAAAAAAATAATCAGCTGCAAATGTATGGGACGGTTGATCATTTTTCACGATTACAATGTTGGTCCCACGGAAAAAGTTGTTCAGTGTTGATGATCTGTCAGTGACACCTTTCTGATAAATGTTGTATAAGAAGAAGCTTCTTTTCTCGCAGCCTGGCTTTCGAGATTCACACTACTTCTAGAATTTGAGTCTATTACCTACTCAGTATTTATCTACATTATGCCTAGTGATAAAATTAATCATTGCAAAATCTGCAAAATCTATTACAACACACACAACACAACACGTGAAACCTTGGTTCAAACACTAACAAACCTAGTTGAGTTAACCCTCACTTTAGATGAAAATATAAACCGAGCGGGCTATTGACGTAAGCAAACTATATTTAATTAATAACAAACCAGAGCAACGATAAATTAACGTAAACACGCAATGTTGACAATAATACAGTATTTATAAATGTTATTTTCTTCTTGGAGACTGGTTATAACCGGTTTTTGTATAATCGGCTTATAAATGTCCTGATATACATAGAACAATGTATGCCTCCTTTATCCGGGGGAGGAACGAGCTCAATCATTACTTCTGCTGTCTCTCAAGCTCTGGGTTCCTAAGAAACCGGTAAAGTGTCACACAATGTCGGCTGTACTGAGCAGTTTTTGGCACGTTAATGTCAAATACTGGCGAAAAAAACGGTACAAATGTCAATTTTCACGACGGCCGTTGATGATGAAACCGCTTTCCTCTCCAATTTTTTTTTTTGTGCTCAGTGGAAATCCTCATGGACTTCCTCCATCGTGAGGGTGACAGAGGGTCATGCCGGACTCTTACCGGCTAAAACCGCCGCGGTGTTCCACCTCTGCCTATGGCCGGGGGTGCGGGATTCGCAGAAGCATTCACCGCTCCCTTCCTCACCTACACCTAACTACATTTTCCTCATTTCGAAGAACGTTAACAACGCCCAAAATCATAAATGTGTTATTATTTTTATACTCAGAAAAATGGACTTGAATAAAAGTTCCTACTCAATGATAATGTTAAACATCTGCTGGCCTACTTAGGCCGGCTAATGAGACATGGGCCAATTAAAAAGAATACCCTCTTTCCCCTCATAAGTGGCCATCAATATTCATGAAAATACCTCCGAATGAAATTTTCTAACAAAATTATAGGATAGAGTAAAACTCTGGAAAAATAAATAATGATTTTTTTGATGTACAATTTTTCATCTTCCGTTGGGCCCGGAGCCCTGAGGTAAGAAAATATAAGAATGTAAATTTAGGCCAACGATAAGGAGGGTCCGGTTTCTTACTCGCCCGAAAATGATAGCTCTTCGCGGATGTACAGACACCAATAAAAGTTGTGTTGGTATATTTTTAGATTAGTTTTTTTTCCTGGTTCTATTAATACAAGTCTTACTGCTTGTGTTTACTTACACGTGACGATATAAAATCAACACGTGTAAGTAAAATACTCGCAAGGATATGCAGAGTTAAGGTACTATTGTAAACTTACGTATATTTAGCTTATTACCATTTACCTAAAGTTCACGAATTAAATGTTCAGAACTACTACTAAAGGACTCTTATTTTTTTTTTGGGAGAAAATTATCAATATCGACTCCACATTAAACACTCTCTAGACATAAGGTTGGGTCTTTAATTTGTCTAGAGAGTGTTTTGTGTTTCTTCCTTGTCTGATAAGCCATTTATTTTATTGTTTTCATGAAGTGACAGACGGACACATCCTTCAAAAACACGCCACATGGGAAATTGAGAACCCGTCAAAAATAAGAGGCACTACGAAAGCAACTCCCCTGCCGAGCACTTGTCCCTGCGCGCGTACGGCTCCCTCCGACATGGCTACCTGTTACTATCAGATGTTTCCGACATGGCTACCTGTTACTATCAGATGTTTCCGAGCCGCCGCGTCCTGGTGATAGCCTGCTACCCTGAATTATTGCTTCTTCCGCCATCTACTACGTTTTCGACACCAACTTGAAGGGAATGTATCGATAAGGGTGGTTTATTTTGGGAACATACAAGACACAGTCATCATTATCATCATCTGTCTAGCCTTTTCCAAGTACGTTAAGGTCGGCTTCCAGTACTAACCTAACTCTTCTAGAATACTAGTATTTTACACGGAGCGACTGCCTATCTGACCTCCACAACCCAGTTACTGGGTAACACGATACCCCGTGGTAAGACTGGTGGTCAGACTTTCGGGCTTCAGTAATAAATAAACTCACACCTTTTTCCCATTGGGGTAGGTAGCACCTACAGAAGGCCACCTGATGACTTGATACGATCCTTAAATGTCAATTAATAGGCACATGTGTAAATAAAAGAAGAATAACCAGGTAATCAAGCTTCAACTACAAGTTACATAAATACTTAGTGATTGTTTCCGATAGTGTACACTAAAAAAAAAGTGCAATTAGTCGATTCAACAGGACTGGTGATTTTTAAAACTATGACCTACTTTGTTTTCTTTCGACCTGCAAACGCACGACCTTTTCTCCTCAAAGCCTTTGGTGGTATGTTGTATTAAATAAATATCAGATGTCACAACACCACAGATCTCAATTTTCTTATTCTGACAACATATTTTTGTAGCATTTCCTGTTGGCAAATCCTCCACGGTATTTGAAAAATTCAACCTCAAAAGGTTCATATCAGTTTTCACATCTCCATGCGAGCGCTCTGTAGCCTCCCATGAGATTACACAACGTTACTAAGTTACACTAAAGTCACAAAAGGAAAGCTGTTTGTTTACATTTCCATAAACAAATGCACTCGAATCCAAATCATAAACCATGGAAAACAAAATTCACCCCGGTTTCTGTACCAAAGAGGTGCATTATCGTATTTAAAAATATGTTGTGAATCCCTTCCAATTAATTGGTTATTGGATCTAATGTCAAGTGATTTGATTGGGTGCTGTAATTTTGGTCAAACAGTCACAACAATTAACATAAAGGACAGCTGTTAGTTAATTTTCGCGTTAATTAGCCTCCCAGCCTGTTGGGTCAGCCATTACCAGTCCATTGTCGATTGAACTTCAACAAGAAATATCGAACCATTTATTGCGATTGGTCACATTTAATCATTATCGTCGTCAAAACTGCGTTTTAATAATGACTTTATTTACTATATTTTATATAACTTGTATTATTTAATTCTTACGAAAATTGCATCATCTCCGAAAAACAACAATATGATGTAATTCTGATCATAGTCGACAGACTACGTGTAATAACATGTTTTAAGTAGATCAAATAATTTCCGAAGAGAGTGCGAGTACTTTTTAATTTGGACGTAAGATTGCGTTGGAACATTAAATAGTATTTATATTCATTTTAGTAATTATGAACACTATTTATTCCATATATAATATCTATGTACATATATCTAATACTAAAAATTACAAAATTAAATCCTAACTTAACTAAAACTATACAGAAACTAAAATATAGCGTCGAAAAATTCATCCGCATCGCTGTCGACTGGTAATGTTCCCAAGAGACTGGCGGCATTGCCACGTTGTATGGCAATGCTTAGCCTTTGGCCAAGGTAAAAGCCAGCCCTTGGGTCACGGGAAGTGTCAACCAGCCGTTTTGAAATTTCTTTAAAAAGACCATGAGCACTCGGACCCCACGGCCCGAGGGTTTCAACCCCAAACGGCTCGAAAATATAATTTCCGATAAGGTTATTATATTTTCGCCGCTTGAGGTTTTCAGCAGCCGCAGCAGCAGCGCCAGCACAGCATGCCGAGCCAGGAAGATGGGATGGCGCAAGAGTATCGACACACGTTGCGTCCCACACTAAAGGCCTACCCACCTTCCATGGAAATAAAGACATGCCGTCCGGTCTCTTGCCATCGTCGCGTGCCAAGCCATTGGGTTCTAATACAGCTGGAACGCCGACGGTAACAAGAGCTCGTCGGATGATGTCATTGATGTTCGCGTGGCGCGCTAAGCGACCCGCACTGCGGCTGCAAGACAGGCCATGATGTCCGAGGCTGTTGACATCTTCGCCACAGTGACAGCGATGAGGAGAACAGCAAGGAGTTCCTAGTCGTAGGGAAGCAGCGAGGCGAAAAGTAGTGTCGTCGAACAAAGTGCCTATGTTCGACGAAGGTAGTGCATGAAGCCAAAGACCCGACTCCCACCTACCCACAGCCAGCAGGCGCGCACGTTCCGCAGTAGTAGCAGACGAGTCAAGATAGTTAATAGTTAATATATTAATAGTTCCATAAAGACACGGAGACAATAACTGTAGGTACTGTTTCATAATAAATATTTTTCAGTCAAATAAAAATATATACGTTGTGAAAAGTACTAACTAATTATAAATTCATTCTGTTATTAACTAAATATTTATTCACACTCATGAATAAAATTAAAACAGTTTAATATCCCAACTAAACGTCACAAAAAAAGTAAACATGGTCGAAATATCGCAACGCTGTCGACTGGTAATGTGCCCAAAAGACTAGTGGTATTGCCAAGTCGTATGGCAATGTATATGCAAATTTTTTACAGTAACAGTAGAGAAGATTGTGAAATTTATCACTATAAAATGTTCCACGACTATCCCTATTTCTGCCCAATAGATATCTATATTATACGACGAATCACGAATCGAATGTTTGGCCATAAAGCATTTTACTTTACAAATTGAATATCTATCTACGATGGCGTAGAAATACATTGATGGGGATAAATATAAATGTGTTGCCATAACGCCATGACATTGAAGAGTTTGGTAAATCTAAGATGGATGTCGGACAAAATTGGAGTAACGCGGTGGTTTATATACCTTTATTTTGATGGAAAACCAAAATTGCCTCTAATGTACCGTGTTGAAAAAGCTCTTCAGCAATTTTAAGTACAAAATTGTTTTTTAAAGTATTCTATAGTTGCGGCGGTGTTTGGTCTTGAGTAAGCACTGTCTTAGCACTGAAACGACTTCAAGTACAATAATATAATCTATAAAACGCTAGAAAATATATATTATGCACACAAAAATAAAACATTAAACAAATAAATAACACTTCAAAAAGTTTCCCATCGGTAATATCAATTTTATTCTTGTGTAACACTGCTGGTTCGATTCCTGGTGAGATCAAACGTGGTAAACACATAAATTGTTCGCGCGTAATTCTGATGGTCAGGCGGCGTGTGCGTGCGCAGCTTACACGGAGCTGCCAACCTTTGGCACGTCCTGGGCAATCGAAGTTTTGACAAGAATTGCAACATTAAAATCTGAGATGAACTTACAAAGTAGGTAAGTATAGGTATTGACTTTTCTATTTTAGTTTAATTTCTGGAACAAAAGCATTCCTTTTAAAACATAAAATTGCCAGTTTTATACGTATACGTATAGGGCGAAATATGTACAGACGCCGCACATCAATCTACTACAATCTGTAAAATTTCTTTAATAGATTTTCAACTTTATCATTAAAGCATAAGGTTCAAAGTTGATTGGGAAAATTTGACAGTTTCGGGTAGGTTGATGTGCTGGCGTCTGTACATGTTGAAAAGCTTTAAATCCTTTAGACCAAAAATTAATTTAAATTATGTCTGTTCAAGCGAGTGCCTAGAAAAATATTTTCTTCCAAATGTTAAAATGTTGACCACTCCTGCATAGTACATAGTTGATACACGTGGTGCACTGCTAGCTATTTGTAAGCTGATGGAGGATTTAGATACGAATGTACCGATGTAACTCCATTGACCGGACATTGTTGAATTTGTTGATTACATCCCAAATTGTACTGTTTACATTCCGTGAAGCAAAATAGATGGATTTAAGAGATAAAAGAAAAACATTTTTACAACAACAAAAAACAACCGACTTCCAAATAAGACACTACAAAGTGAAAAATAACTTTAATTTCGGAAGTCGGTGTCGTTCGGTTTGCCTTTTTGGTTGTTTGCCACCGACTTCCGAAATCAAAGTTATTTTTCACTTTGTAGTGTTAATTGGAAATCGGTTGTTTTTTTATTGTAAGAAAGTTTTTATTTTTCTCTTTTAAGTTGTAATTATCCCACAAATTCGTATAACACTACTTGCTATGTAAATATCAGGACAGAAAGTTATTATGACATCATCAATAACCAAGTAGCCAAAATACGGATTATTCCACTTTGCCCCACCAGCCGCCCCACTGGTGGGGCAAGACTGACTCAAAAACTACCCAAGCTAAGTTAATAAAATTTATATGGGACCACCCCTGAGGCATTAAAAATAATCTTTGAAATCGATGTACAATTATTGCGAGATATCGCGTAACAAACATATAGTCTAATTGAGAACCTCCTGCTTTTTTGAAGTCGGTTAAAATATTTTGAGATTTAAAAGAAATAAACTCCTTACAATATGACTGGCTGTTTTATTTACATTCATATACTTTTCCACGTGCAAGATCAAGGTAAGATTAGTGTAGGTCTGTACTTTGTTTCTAATTTTATGGAGCAAGCGTTCTCATAATCTTATTATTTTCGTATGATGAAATGAAAGCTTTTAGACAAAAGCGGCATCAGTGGCCACTTCTCAACATTGTTGCAATCTTCACATTGTAAGTAGAATGTTCTTCACGAGTCCAAATCGCAAATTGGTTCCGTTTTTATTAGGGTTCCGTAGCCAAATGGCAAAAAACGGAACCCTTATGGATTCGTCATGTCTGTCTGTCCGTCCGTATGTCACAGCCACTTTTTTCCGAAACTATACTGTCGAAACTTGGTAAGTAGATGTATTCTCTGAACCGCATAAGATTTTCACACAAAAATAGAAAAAACAAACAATAAATTTTGGGGGTGCCCCATACTTAGAACTGAAACTCAAAATTTTTTTACATCAAACCCATACGTGTGGGGTATCTATGGATAGGTCTTCAAAAATGATATTGAGGTTTCTAATTTTTTTTTTTTCTAAACTGAATAGTTTGCGCGAGAGACACTTCCAAAGTGGTTGTGTGTCCCCCGATAATTACTTAAGGATAATATTTTTGTGTTCACCAAAAATCTTAAGGTACATCTATGTATGCATTTCTAAAATATTGATCTTAAACCCGTTTAATTGTTTTACTATAATTAAACTACTCGGCCAACAAAATATGTTACATCAAACAAATTCCAAATTAACACCAAGATATAACACTTTTTTATTGTAGTGCGCTGCAAATATTCTATTGTAACAATAACTATTTTATTCTTCCCCGAAAAATACTGATCGTGCACCAAATATTCCTGAATGTTACACAAAATTTTTAGTATGCATCCTAGTACCGTATACCCATTTAAAACGGTTTTGTACAACTTTAATGTTACTGAAATAATTATAATTGAAGAACAAATAATGCATTTCGTAAAACATTACTTCTAAGACTTATATTTATTTTACTGAAAATGGTTTTGGCGCGCTTGCGACGCGCATATGCCTGCCTATTGCTCTCTGTTGTGCGACGGAGACGGCGCGCGGCGGCGTGGCGATGGCAGGCGGGGCGGTTCGATTTTTTAAAAATTGTTAGGTTAGGTTAGGTTAAAACTGTGACCCCTACGCGCGAGCCGAGCGAGCGAAGCGAGCGGTGCCGCGGCAGCGGCCGGCGAGTGCCAGAAACGACAGGATTATATAGAAAAAAATTACTTTTACTCAAAATATGGGCGCCAGAAACGACTTGCGCTAATAGAAAAAAAAAGATTATTTTTAGTAGGCTAAATAGGTTAATTATTTTAAAAAAAATTGGCAACTTTTAAGTGTTTTGAGGTTAGGTTTACAAAAAATAGTTTTTCTCGGAAACGGTGACAATTTCGGGATTTTGAACTTCGGGATTTTAAACTTTCGGGCAAATGAACTTTCGGGATTTTAAACTTTCGACCAAACAACCATTCGGCGTTTCAATTTTCGGGATTTCGTCCATCGGTATTTTAAAATTCGGGATTTTGATACGTACCCACTTGCGATCAGGCTGAAATACATAACACCTCCAGTAGAAGCCAAAAACATAGCTATCGGGCAAAAACGAAAACGTGGGCGTCCTACAAAGGCAAAGTGCGCTTTATTGGTGCAATAATTTAAAGAAGTACTTCAGAGATTGAGTGGACTGATAATGTGAACATTGTAGGAGTAAAGACTTTGTTTAACATTTTGAATTATTATGGTTCGTACTGATTAGTATTAAAAAAACATTTTTAGTAAGCATTACATTTTATAATGTGTTCATTTTTTTATTAATAAAGCTACATTGGACATTAATTGGTGTTTGATTCAAATACATTTTGCAGTGCATTATCTGAAGTAAAACTAAAAAAATAAATGCTTGTTTTTAAAATTAGGTGTATTACTATTTTTACAAATTTGCAACAGTTGTTAAATAGATGCTCGTTATGACATATTTTAATTAACATATTTTGGTGCACATTCAGTATATTTGGTGGAACACAGGCAAAATTAGGTAAATGAAATGGGAATAAATTGAAGTACTTTTAAATACCATCCATTACTTAATCGATCATCTCCATACTGTCACCAACAACATTATCCACGTGTGCGCGTACGCATACCCACGCCAACGCCAATGAGCCGTCACTGAATAACGTAGGTATACATAAGTCTTTAAGAGTTAGAAAACATTGATATCATTTTGGCTGCCTTAAGATAAACATGTTTTGATGGGATGCAAATAACTGAAGTCGTCGGGAATTTTATCTGTTTTGGAGTGTTTTATTTATTGTCTGTTGCTGACGAATGTACTGATATAAATACTAATTGATATCGAACCAGTAATCAGTGAACAACATTGTCTTTATACAGTTAAATGACCTTGTCTTAGTTGCACGATAACTCGCGATGGCTCCTTCCGCATTCGGTCCACGTGTTTCTCCAAATGAGCGATTGTCTACTGCAAAACCAGACCTTAGAATAGACTCTAGGAAGCTTTATCTCTCTACACAGGGCTTTTGTCAACGGCGTGTGTAGCTGCAGGCTGAATTCGCTATTGCGGTGGTTGCTTGGTTGGTATGCTGAAGAACAAGTCAAGTTCTTAGAGCAGGCTCCATATGTATGAAGCCTCAAGATGTTTGGCTGATTAGCGTATGTAACGGCACGATGCAGGGGGCTCTGTTGTCTCTGTGCGAGTTTATTTATCGGTTGCGCTGGCGGCTGTCCAACAGTCTCAGGTGTTTCCAAGTTGATTGGGATGGAATGCCTAATGTACTGCTATTTATCTTCCACGACAGTATCTTAACGGCTCAGCGCAGATGAACAAATCTGGTTGATGCATTTCGATTGGATAACTGATTGGATTGACGTATTTATTTAACAGTAGCAGAAACTAAAATCAAAAATCGTTAATTCAACTTACAACAAAACAACAACATCAAAACTTACTTAAAACAGTCACCCAAAACAACCACCCTTCACCACACTTCCTATTGTGTATCTGGGAAGGAGATCCGATACTATAGTATGTGAAGCAGTTAACATTAACTACTTCACATACGACGAAAAGAACACCTTCTAGAGAATAGGACACACTAGCAAGCCTATGGATGGCCTATTTAAAGACCCATACCACACACTCAAGGGAGAAACACGAGCTTTCAGACATTGTTATGAGTACCGTATAATTTGCTGAACAAAAGTATACTTAAAATAAACGGCGACAATTTTAAGTCATCCTAACAAACCAACAATAACAATATCTTGAACATTTAAAGCGTGGCAGCTTCCTAATTGCAGTACTTGTGACAAGTGTCGAAGCATGTCTTATCTCGCCGGGCGAGACGGAAATAAGCAGTTGTTCAGGACACCTCTCAAGCACCCCCTTTACTTCAACAGCGGGGTGAGGGGGGGAATCGTGGAATCGTGTTGTTTCTGGCATTTGACACATTTTGAGGTGACAAATGGACACTCGGGGCGAGCTTTTTTTTGGGGTTTTCAAGGAGTTGTTCCGTAGGTAGGTACTAACGGTTTTTTTGCGGATGAAATATCTATTATTAGAAAATACCGGTTCTCAATCTTATCTCATTTCGAATTTAATTTAAGCACTTTCAGCATAAGTCTTGTATATTTTTTTTTATTCATACCTATATGGAGAGTACAGCATGGCAGCTAGATAACGCTACCATGAAGTACATTTTTAATGGTAGGTGCCAGAAGGTTTTTCTACAAAATTAAATTTTTAAAACAGAATTCACGTTCGCGGAATCACTTTACATCGAAGAATATTTATTGTTTTAAAGAAGAATAACATCAATATTTTACGAATAAAACGTGTTGTTTGTTCACCCAACGACGGTTCTCGGGATTTTCGCGAATCTCATTGAGAAATGAATCCGGGTGAAATAGATTATCGTAAAAATTCAATTCATAAAAACTGTGTACATTTTGCGAAAGATTGTACCTAGGTACAGGGATAGTTACAGCGATTATACAACGACGTTTGGCAGACGGATTGGCGACCGCAGAGAGTTATAATTACATCGCCATCGACCTGTCACCTTTAACGAACAGCGACAGAGAAACAGGAGCTTATTCTGAGAGACGATCAACACTACAAAGACAAATCCTCTTCAAAACAAGCCAGAACAAGATCTTTTAGCTGTACGAACGACAAGGACTAATTCTCAACATCTCATCTCAGCTCGATTACTGCCCTTCCAATCCATTTTATCCATCCATATCTTTGGCAACCGTCCAAAGAGCTGTTTTGCGTCCATCGCCGCACGCGCAGCTTTCCCGGACTATTTTTAAATGGCGGACGCCCGATATGCTCCGAAAACTGACGGAGATTTACGATCGCTTAATGGCTAATTAATTCGTGGTTAACATGTGTTGGATCATTACGATGTTTTTTGGGTTTAGTTGTGAAATTACTGAAGGGGAATTGACTCGAAAGTATGAGTCCTTATCCCGTGGGTATGTAATATAACTTAATCACTCCAAGTATTAAAAAAAAACTTGTGTAATCAATATACACGTTACCTAACTATTTTTAGACATTATGTAGATCTTGTAGACATCATATCCTTTAAGGAATGGCCGGGGATGGGAAGGAATGGGCCGGTAGGCTTAGTGCTCACATACGCGAGCGGCATGCGTCTACGGTAGAGGCAGCTGCAGCTTTCGACGCGTCTACGGCTGCTGCCTCTGCCGCTCGTGAATAAGATCACTTAGCCATCATCATCATTTGTGGTAGACTGTGATTTTAGAATAATTGGTCTATGGCCCCTCTGTATTAAATAATAAGGAGGAATTTATGAGTTTTATGAGTGCTGAAAATCCGAACCTAATAACCAATTTTCTCTTAAATTGATGGAATTTTCAGGGAAATAATAAATTGTAACAAACTCTACTTTCAGAGCTTGTTAACTTTGTTTATTTGATTCGCGAACATAAAAATAATGTAATATCAATCATCAAAGGAGAGCAGCGGAAGATAATTTCAATCAATCAGAAGTCCTCGAGAACAATATTATTAGTATAATAGAGAGGATGAGTGGACTATTTGAAGTACTAAAAAACAAGCGAATAATTTATTTGCTCTAGTCTCCTGTGACGTCATACTTGTTTGTGCTGGCACGTGTCTTATGTTAGGAGATGGACGTCATGCCGGTAATCAGAGGGCAAGCAGAGATGTACCTATGTATATTGATTCTGGTTACATATAACGGGGGATCTAATCCTTAGAATAGGAGATTGTATCAGCCCATAGAAGGTTTTTTTGCGAGGTACTTATCCTGATGGAGATAAAGAGACAGATAACGCACATTCTTCAATCCATGTTAGTTTGGGAGCAATACAGTAGGTACAGATTCAGTTTAAATTTTCAAAGAAAATATACTTAAACCAACAGTGTTTAGGACTCAACGCGTACACCAGTCAGGGTGCTCACCAAGACCAGACAGAAATCGGTTTCGAAAGGAACACCATAACATGAGACTAGTATTAGATAACTTTGTATAAATAGCTCGTCAACAGATTAGCTCACCATTAATCAATAGGTCGTCTGCCCTATTAATTTAATATGGCTGACAGCAATTAGCTTGTGCCAAAAGATGATTCACGTAATTACGGAACCATGAATCTTTACCAACATAGAACAAGGTCCATTGATGGCAATCTACTGTGTGTTTAATGGGATTTTATAAAAAGAGCTGTGAACATTGACTAATTATCGTCAACGCGAGTGTTCACTGTTTCCACGAACAACAATGTGTTTATATATGCAACCCTTGTTATTCTATTACTTCTTGGCAAGAGCTACAGGAGAATAGTTCATGTGGCGACAAAAAGTATTTAGCCAATCGGAAAGGTAGCGTAGCTGACTCTCCTGGATGCACTAGTCGTACTTAATCTTCAATATCGCACATAGTACCTATTCTTAATTTTATTGCACCTCATACGAAACAAAGACCGGTCCAAGCTATCTAAGATAACCCACTTTTAGCTTTTCAATAAGTACCAAGATATTATCACCATGAACGAAAAGCCAGACACTAAAAGCGAACCCTAATATCTAGTTAAAAGTTAGGTTTTGCTTTCAGCTGAATGAGACTAATCAATATCTGTCCACCTCCACAATTCATGTTGCAAAACACCTACGTACCGATACCTTAAAGACTAGTTGGCAGACTGACCGTCTCCTAACTCCTCGTGTCGACGTGCACGCAGTCATTAGCCACGAGTTCATCTACTACGCGGGATACGCATCGGGAAACCCTTGCGTCTGATGGACATTGTTGGCTGTTGCCGAAACACGCGCGGTCTGAGTGGTACATACACGAGTTACGCTGAAAACATGCCAGACACGCGCGTACGTTATGTCATTAATAGAGAAGTTTGCATTAAAGATGAATGAGTTAATAAACGCGCGTTATGGCTGCATCTACCTATATGACGACACAGGAACCCTGTAAAAAGAAGAATATTAAAATTTGTCATTATCTTTATCATTTTAATTTTTGTTACTATGCAATGAAACTTACAATGAAATAATTCGAGAAGCCTAAAATTCCGAGACATTAGGCCCTAACTACCAGTGATTCTACGAGTGATATTTAATTTACTTCACTTATTTAAAATAATGTCGTTAAAATACATATGTATTAACACGGTTTGAACACCCTCTTTCTCTTTCAAGAAAGTTTCTCGAAAGCTAATTCATACAACAACTTATTTATAAACGTCTGTAAATAGCTTCTTAATTATAATCGACACGTGTTTAGCAGTATTTATTTCGAAGCGCGCGTGGATGCAATGCTGTCACGTCTGTCACGCGTGGCAGCCATCTTGTCGTCGTGACGATTATGACAGCTAGCGTTTCGTCCGGAATTTATTACGCCAATGCCCTCCTAAAACAACTGACGTAACGTTCGACTCTTGCGCCCTCCAAATAATTGGAATATTAAAAATAAACTCATTAGGTAATTGTAGTAAAAATTACGTTGGTTGATGGAAAATTTCAGTAATTTTTCTATATAATTATGAAGATTGTCTATTTTCTTGTTTAAAAAGTGGTTTGGTAATTTTCCTTTCGTAGTTGGCAAGGACAGCAACATCAAGATTCCTCAGATGTTCGACCCGAGTGGGCTTTTAAAGTTAATTGAAGGTCTTTAGTGATATTACTCTGAAAGTAGTTAGCCCACATAAACTGTGTTCTGTAAACATTTCGTTTCAGTGGATACCTACTTGACGTGATAAAATGGAAACTTTTTTGAAAGTCAATAACCAAAATTATCAAAACAATATTATACCAAACTGATTACAAGACAGCTCATCAATTCAGAGCGATTCCACATAACATCGTAAACATATTATTCACCCGACATACGAAAAACTTTCAGAAGAGTATTTTTCAAACAAAATTCATGATATGGTTTATAAGTTTTCCTTAAATACTTTCCTGTTACATATTGGATTAGATATTATTTTTATTTGAAAATATAAAAAATAAATTATTAAAAGATCCGTGGGATCTTCCATTATGAGATGCACAGATATTCTGCTGTGAATAAGAAACTAACGTTATGAAATCGTCTATATGTTTGTTTCTAAGCTATCAATCTGTAAATTTCCACTGAATGTGAGCCTTCTTTCACATCTATACTAATAATAGAGTTGAAGTGTTTGTTTGATTGAACACGCTTATCTCTGGAACTACCTACCAGTCGGATTTGAGAAACTGTTTTTGCATTTGATAGCCCAATTCTTGAGGAAGTCTATAAGCTATTTAACATCACGCTATGACCCTTAGGAACCGAGCAAAAAGAAAAAAGTTAAAAAGAACGCCAAGCGAAGACGAAGTAATAGCGCGGGCGGACGATGCGATGCGAAGGGGTGGGGCGGGGGAACACGACATCTCACGTGAACCAAGTCATATAATTATTTACATTTTTAGTCGCAAAATGATATTCGTAGGATGCGCACCGCTCTTCAACATAAGCCTTTAGTTATACCCATAGAAATGTAAAAAACATATATCTATGGTTATACCCATACATTGTTTACCAAGAAATCCAGGATAAAGCAATAACAATCAAAATTCAGACCCCTCCTTCCGAAAACTCGGGAAAAACCTCCACCATTCGTGACGAATTACACAAACAATTAAACATTAAAACGTTTTTCTGAAAAGTGCTTCAATCGTGGCCACAACACTCATCGTTGTACACAATCTATGCATTATGGAGGCGGCACCTACTGATTGAATATTGAGATGGTTTCTTTGGCCCTGTGCTAGCCTAGCCGGCTGCCATTTGCAAAACAATGGCGGGTGCAAGGAACTGCACACGTGAGCTCGCTGAATTACCTACGAGGAGCATTTACATGTTAAAGGCTTAGCTGGATTGGAGATTGATCTTAGGTAATGGTCAGCTGAATATGAAGAGGGACTTATATGTGATTTATGTCCTAACGAACGTTATTGGTTTACTAGTGGATATGGGTGTAATACCTACCCTGCAGAGCGATATTTTAGACCTTTACACGCAATCAAATTACATGGGAGTGGGTGTATACTCCGGAGTACACTTTCAACGAATACAGCCAGATGTAACGTTACAAGTTTATGAACTAAAAATCTTGCTTCATAATCCTACATATCCATATAAACCACACACACCAAATCCCCACAGCCTCCAAACGACCCCATTACCTCCCGACGACATAAACTAAGCAGCTTGATACACAAATCTGAAGAACAGCGCTTCTTCAAAGTCGGTTAAGGGCCGTTAACCGTTATTGATGAGTGACATCACGATGGCCGCGGGGGACACACCGCACGCCTCTTGACGGATTGCACACGAATAATCTACGTAGGGTTGGCGAGTACTGGCAAACTGACAACAATGACAAAGTGGCAGTAGTCCAATAGTTAATACGTGGACTTGTGCCGTGCAGATGCCGTGAGTTCAGCCACGTCGTCACCTTACATCAGCCGGTCTGGACGGTTCAAATCTCACCGTGAAAACTTAGGTGAAATGAGCTGTCATTCCGCCTGACGCTAGGGATCGATTGACACTAGTGACAGCTCACCTCAAGCTCACTTCACCTACGTTTTCACGGTGAGATTTTAACAGAATAAATCAGTTAGTTAAATAGTGGTCATTATCGTCATTCAGCTGGACAGGTGCAAGCATCGTCACAAGTAGTTAAAAAAAAGTTATATTAAACATACACCTCTCCCGATGCTTCTTTGGTGTAGTGGAAAATTGATTTATTTCGCTTTATTGGTCTTTTGGTCGTAAGCATGTCGTAAGATATCCTAGGTAAATCCTAATAGCAGAACGTTCGTGATTATCGCCGCACAAAGATCTTTTGGGGCGTGGTCAAAATCGGAACTAACGCCGTCATATTGTTCTTTCAATACAATTACCTAGTAAGTACCTACACAAATATTTACCAACAACACCCCCCCCCTCCCTTCCACGCCATTCAAGAGCTAAAAGAGCCTTCAGCTGAACTTGTGTTGTCATCTGACATTACGCTGAGCTGAGGCCCTTTTGGCATTATAATCTTTGTTTTCTGTTTTTATAGTTTTAAGGTATATTTATTTTGCTGTAATGATAAACGTATTTTTCTTTCTTTCTTCTAGTACTGTCGGGATTTTAAGGTGTTGTCAGACTGATATGACAATTTGAAAATGGCCTGGGATCTAGTTTAGTAAACTGACAAAAATAGACGATAGAGAACAGAAAAAGTTAAAAATACAAAAGAAAAGAAATAGAAAAGAAAAAAAATACAAATAAAATCGCGAGAGAAACCTGTCCACTCTTTTTTTTATACGACTATGTAAAATTTGAAAACACAAGCATAATGTAATCAGACGAGTACTCCCAAGAAAGTGGACCAAACAAACAGCTTTCTCAATAATTTTAATAAAGATAGCCATTATAATTACAAATACAATCATTTGTAGTCAAAACACTGCTCGCAAGTTATTTTAAAACATGATTCTTCTATTTACATTAAAAAGTTAAAATAAAACGCACTCTTGAATTTATACGACTGTTTTTGGTATTCGACGCAAAACCGCATTGACGACAATTTTATTTTTAAATGTAAATTAATTTGGTAAATTATTCATCAACAACTAAAATGTGGCGTAATGAGAAACAATTCATGTAAGTAACTGTCACCACAGAAAGGTTAATAAAAGGAACGTTTTACTGTCACCTTGTATCAATAATTTCCCTAATGATGTGATCCTGCAATTCATGCAAAACTTTTAACAAGAGAATGGAGTCCCTTAAGAACAAAGACTCAAATAATGAGTTGTCGAATACCTCGCCAACGATCAACGTAATGTACCAATGAAATATTTATAACTATCCAGTCTTAGCAAACAATTATCATATCCCGAGACGTTTTTCTTGAATTTCCAGTCAGTGTCAGCCCTAGTTGAGTGACAATATTGACAGAGCGTAGGTGCCGCGCGGAGTACAGCAAACAACCCTAGCACCCTCAACCTTGCAGATGTAACCTGACCGAAATACGAGAAACATTGACCAAACTACTTATACGTATATGTTGTCAAAGAACAAGAACAATAAATCTTTATTAATTAGTTAGGTAACTGTTTTATATTTCGATATGCCACGTGAAGTCACGTCGTCGAAGAGTCCGCTTCTTCATTTTAACGTTTTCTTGTTTAGTCACGAACATTTTACCTTATGTAATTAAACCAAAGATTTATTGTAGGTAATGAAAGTTTTGTGAATCGAACGTGAGGTTTTTTGCCTTTTTTTTTTACTTATTTGATTGAGTATTTTTAATTTGACGTATTCCATGGTTTTCAGAATTCCCAACACTCAACTCTTTTTCAGGGAAGACTCACTCCAGTGTAATGAAATCCGAAGCTTAAAACAAACAACTTACAACTCTGTGCAAGCGCTTGCCTGCAGCCCCTCGTGTTACAAGACAGTTCTAATTATCCTACTAATTATGAACGAACCATTGTGTGCATTTAATGCTAAATTATTCAATGGGTACTTTATTTTTTCCAAGTCCGAGCGACCTCGATACACTGTTGTTGTTTTTGCACGATTGTGCCACTGTGCATAACAAAACAATATAATTTTTATCTATTTTTAATGTAATGAAGTATTGTGGTTTATTTTTATTTTCTTTTTTTCCCCTAATATTTACATTACAATCTAGCCTATTCGCTATTATGTAACTTAAATATAACTGAAACTGCTAAGTAACATAAAAAAAAATCATCTCTTCTTAGAATTCTTCGAATCTTTCTTATTCACTTACCGATTTGGGAGAGGTCTTTGCTCAGCTGTGGGACAGTGTAGGCTAACTTAGAAAAAATGGGAAAGACAAATTCTCGTGTTCTTTAGTCAGCACTCGCACTTCAGTTTAAATTCACTCCACTAAACTAACTCGTAAGGTTTAACCCTTTTTAGTCTTCGCACTAATACAGTGATATCGGTTTAAAAAAATATGATAACGTTTTTCATTTTTTTACTTGCTTTAATATTGTTGCTGTTGTTCAAACTACAAATTCACAAAAAAAAAACTATTTAAAAAGACCACAGATCGACCAAATTTATGGTCACGAAGTCTTGTTAGGTATGAATATTAGAATCTATGAAGAAACAAAAATATTTGTTTTCCGACTTTACTAGGTACCTACGTAGATAATGTAGGTACTACACAGACTTCCTTTGAGCTCCAAGAGTTAGGTAACGTGCACCAGCCAGAATGATCTCATTGCTTAATATACGATGTTAAATAAAATATAAAGCAAATGATAAAAAAAGGCGCGAAGATATCCTAATATAGACTTGTTGTTTGTGGAAAAACATTGAATTTTTAAGATGCCATGTTTGTCTAGCAGAAACTTACAATTTTAAATTACGTTACAACTTCGTTCACCTCTTAAGTGTTTATTTTTTGGCATGTTGAAAATTATACAATATTTATCCTATTTTAAAGATTACTTACAGAAGTATTTAATATAATTTCTCCGTTATTTTAGCCTGCCACCAAGTGAATGCTAAGGCATACTTATCGCATGTACGACACCTAACAGAAAGTAGAAATAGACATATTTAAACATACCTACTATTGATAGATAATATTTTAAACACATGTTTTCTTTCAAATTTCTTATAATAGTCCAGTGAGCTTTACCATATAGTACATACTGATTCCATGGCTAGTCCTGCGATGACGCAATCTTTGCATATTTAGCTACTTGACACATGGTTTCTGAATTGCGAATTTGAGGTTGAGAACCTGTCCCCAACCTTAGGTAGGCCTTAATAAACATAATAAATGTTTAATTTCGCGCGCTTCATTGAAGTAGTAGAGTTTGATAAGTTCTCAACTTGAAATTCTTAATTCAGAAACCGGGTGTAAGGCTTTGTCGTTATTGTTGTATAATGACTGTCGTACTACAGATAGTGAGTGTCACTATCTCCTGTGTGCAGTAGTGATATAAAATAAGCAAATGTGTGGTAATGTGAAACGCGAGAGGATCACGCGCAGGCGAACGTAAATCAGCGACACGTGCGCGCGCGCAGCATAAGTAATATAAATACCATCATGCAACTACCTGCAGAAGATGCACTCAGGATCACTGCACTTTACAAACCGACCATTTCAAGTTTATCCCGAATATTATTCATCCCACGTACATCTTATCATTATTACAGATTCTGATAAGCTTAGTCAATATTTGCAGAAGTTTTTCGCTCGATATTTCCCAAATTGTTATGCTTTAAGTCTAGGCCAGATCAAATGTAGCTGAAATTGTCCCAGCAAAATATCGTCAGTTTGTTCATCCACCATCCTTCTAGGTGTCATAAAAAGTGACTAACTGCGATCAGATTGAAAATAATGTTTTGGACATTCTTACAGTCATCACCAATCCTAGGTCAATCCTTGATATCAAAATAAGTATTTCAAAACAATGATTAAATACCTAACAGTTTGTTAGAAGTCAACGTCAAAGTCATAACGTTTATTGCAAATTACTCGTAAGTGTACAAATATTGGTCTTATGTTATTTCGACCGTGTTCAACAACGGAAATTGACGACGGCTACTAAAACTAAAAGACCTTAGTAACAGCCTAGGAAAACTACAACACTAGAACACAATTTTTTCCTCAGTAGCGCGTGGGGATGACCTTCCTGCCTCGCCACAACATACGCTCCGTAGACGAATACATTTGAATACGATGTGTGTGTAATTCACGGGTCATGGCAGGACACCGTGGCACCTGCAGGCGAGAGGGTGACACACTCCTGGCAGGACACTGGACTGTCCTACTAAAATTTTTTGTGGAATGGGGTAGTGAAGGGTGTTCTTGTATCTAAGAATTAGTTACCTCTTTAGGTCGCTGACAAGTTTTATCGCGTGCTATTGATATTGTTTGATAACCAGATTGTTATCTCATCAATTCTTAACACACCAAAAGCAAAATAATCTATTTACAAGAAAACACAATCTCTCTCTGCTAGGCAACCTTAGAATCGGTATCGGCTTAACGTGTAAATGAAATAAGGATGGTCCTCGGCAAACCATAAATATCATATGCATTAGTTCTTGAAAGGTTTTATAATTCCCTTTTTTACATTTGTTTATCTTATCTTCTAACACAAATAAAAAACTCAGACGCACCAAACACAATCATTAAACGAGTAGATTTTTAAATTATAGCCACACAAATATCATAAAACTGTGTTTCGTAAGCTAACCATACAATTTATGCCATACACCATACTTGGACGGCCATAAACCAAAAAACGATGATAAAAACCGCCTTGTGGGTTGCGTAAGCGCAGATAATATCTTATAAATCAGAATCAATAATAATTTAAAACAGGAATCATTTTGTTTATTTGTTTGTGGTCACATAAAAAAGGCTTATCGATTTTGAGAGGCGTTATAACGGCTGTAAACTTACAGTATAAGTAGGGGTACAGGTTTAGTTATGAAAGTATCAAGTACGGTAGACTGGCAGAGATTTAATAAAATTATAAGCCTGCGTTGTACACACTGTGCATTTAGTATTAAATAAATAAACAAATAAAGCAGTAACTATTCATTGCTTTAGCAAATCTCTCTAACCAACTTAAATTCTGGTTTATTACTTTTAGTTTGATATACTTTTAAACAAACGAAGGCCATTAAACTACGTCCACCATAGCCAATAGCGTACAGGGATAATAAAAACAAGCACCACTATACTGACCACAAACTCAAGTATGGCGGCGGCCAGAGATTCGGGACGAGGCAAAGGCGTGTCCCATACTGCCTGCTCATCATTAACTACATCTGGAACCCTTACCAAGGGAAAACTTGGTAAATGAACTCACTTTTATCTATGTAGGTATAGTTGCTATGTACGTCGAATGGCCATTTCTCTATAGAAACACACAACTCCTATTTATGTAAAACAAAGTCGGGTTAGTTACACCATTTATAACTCAAGAACGGCTGGCCCTATGTTCATGATCTTTAATTTGTTGGATTTGTCTCCGCCTCGAATAGCAGAATAACTATTAAAACATGGGAAAATTCACGAAAAAAATAATAATAAGAAGATAATTCATATTCTTAGGCGGTACGAAGTTCGCCGGGTCAGCTAATACATACATAAAAACATTGTAAGTTAAATAAAAGCTTGTAAAAAAACACGTCTTCTTTTATTAGTCCACCATACTCCATCTTTTCCACTTTTCCCACAGGGTGAACTGACGACCTGGTGAAGGCCGCAGGGATCCGCTGGATACCAGAAGCACAGAACCGGTCGGATAGGCGATGCTTGGAAGAGCCCTGTGTCTAGCAGTGGAGGTCTCTCGGCTGAAATGATGATGATGACTCCATCTTTTTGCTGTAACAGACGGACAGACGCGCGAGATTCCTTGTATATTCCTATTGTGCTTATTATGGCACGAAATATCATAATATTGTTTTGCCCTCCATTTCAATTTCAAAGGTTTCAGTTTACTGAAACCTTTGAAATACACAATGGTAAGTACCATAGTACCCGATAACAGCAATCGTTCTAAATGTAAAATTATGTAAACGTTTTAAATGTTACTGATATGATTTGACGGATATACGAGTATGTATGTATTGATACTCATAATGTATGTTTGTTCTGATGCCTTGGGTAAACAATGGAATATGGAGGGTAAATAGAGGGTTCTAATGGTTGTGGGATCAGTGGGATGTGGTATTGATCCGTTAATGTTGTTGTGACGTCTATGGTGGGGTAATCAACTCATAATTCATGAAGCCTTTGATTTGGAAGGAAAACAGAATTCAGTGATGTTTGCTTAGTTGAGTGAATATTACAGGGTTTCTAGTAAATTCAGGTTGATGTATTGTTGATAGATTTAAAACAGCTCCATTAATGAGTGACAGACACAGCAACACCGCAGTCTGAATATATCGCAGCATTATGCTAAGCGATGGCTGTTTTGTGCGGATGTAATGCATATTTTCCCCATTTGTTTTATTTGTTCTACCTTATTTTAAATTGTACACGTCGTATTTGGCGTAAATAAGCTTATTTTCTTTCTCTTTACAACTCTTCTAATTTTTTTGAAGAAAAAACGCGATACACGCCTCCTAATTTAATTTAACAAATTGCCAAGTCATCGCTAAGTACACTACATAACTCCAGAATATTCTAAGCTAAGACCTATTTAATACACGACTCCAACCAGTGTTCCAGCCACTTACATCAGTCCTCAAGCACAAGTTTCTCAACACTTAGGTCTCCACGACCCCTCTAGCACGCAGTAGGTCTTTGCGACCCTACAGCATGTGAGTCTTTACGACCCTCTCACGTGTATGGTGCTAAGCAGCCCAGCCGCGGGCTGTCGGCTAATTGTCACCACTTGACTCCCCCACACATCTACTGCACTTTACAGCTGTCATTAAAATCCCTCTACTGTACCTACAGTGTATACCTATATGGGTGGGTAGACAGTGAGCTGTGAGGTGGACGTTTCTGTGTTATGGGGGGTGGAAAAATGTAAGTGCGTAATTAGTGGCTTATTTCATTTTTTAAATGGTTGGACTGTGCTTCACGTCGCGGATAAAAGCGAGATGGTTTGTGCACGTTAAGAGAAAGCCACTTTACCTAGGTGGGTACTAACTATATAATAACATAAGCAATGACGCATATTTTTTCTAGAAGAAGGTCCAGAGGAAGAGTCCAAGATTGACAACATAGAAATGTCGTCAAATTTGATCCACCTTGAAATACTTCACCATCTGGAAGTCGAAGTCTTCTAAGGCGACGTAAAAAAATCCTGTAATGATAGACGTAAGATGGAAAAAAACCGGTCAAGTGCGAGTCGGCCTCGCTCACTGAGGGTTCCGTACAAATTTGTAGGTATGTAACTACAAAATTACGATTTTCGGATTTTTCCCTTTACTTGTGCTACATGACAAAGCCCTGAGTAGATATTTGATATTAATTTCAACTTGATAACTCCACGCGTTCCTGAGAAAAAGGGGCCTCGACAGACGGACAACGAAGTGATCTTATAAGGGTTCCGTTTTTCCTTTTGCATGGAGTTTCTTGCCCGTTCTTCTCCATAGGTACCTACGCTTTGGAATGGGCAACCAGCTTCATATTTTCTGACTGAACGACTTCTTGACAATTCAAAAGTAGGTAAATGGTTTAATTGAAATAAATGCTTTGAGTTTGAGTTTTGAGGTACGGAACCATAAAAATAACTGGGCTCAGTGGAGAGACTAAAGAAGGAAATCTAAACTAACTAACAAGTTCCCTAAAACTGAAAAAAGACATGTGTGCTCAATCATTAACAACACAAAACACATCAAAGGCTACCAAAAAAATAAATGTAAAGTGGGAAGCAAAACTAATCTACCAATCCAGTTTCCGAGCATACAATAACGAACTCATATCGTTTAAATGTAAACAAAAACAGTTTCTTGTTTAGCAAAAAACGCGTAACACAGATACCCGTTCATAGTAGGTACGTAACCAGTCGTAGTAATACCAAAATAACACAGAGTAAAAATAGTAGGGCCTGCGTGGTGCGCTGCAAGCAGTTGGCCAATATTCTACATGGAGCGCTGTTGTGTTGCGATCATTTGTGGTACTTTATATGAGACATAGCGGGTACTATGCCTTGAGTGCGATTGACTAAAGTAAAAGCTGTGTTGATTATCAAGAAGATTCTGAACTCAATGCGTCATAACCAAAAGCTAAATAGTAATGCAGAGAAAATTTCAATTTTGACTTGGTATTTACTTTAGGTAGAGAAAGGCCCAGCTCAGGTACGAAACTGTAAGTCAACTGTAATACCTCCTGGGTCACGTCCATTTGCCTTTCTTGTTATAGACATTAGAAGTCTATTGACATTGTGTCCGCCGCCGTCAGTCAGATTTCGTCGGAAGATCTCAATTGCAAGGAGCCTACTAACTACCTAAATTTCAGCCGTCTCCTTATCGCCCAATATTTTAATTCTTCTCCTTTGGAATATTCAAGCTCGGCTCAGTTCAAGGAGGTCGTAAGTCCCCCGCCTCAGCGCGTCACACACACTGGCCCTTCTACCACAGTATTGCTTAATCCGCTGTTGCCACGCGACCGACGCGCAGAGCACATAAATGGGCCTCTTTGTTTCTTATCACCGGTACATAGCATGGGAAACACGGTTCTTTATATACTCCATTATGTACTGCGTGTCTATTTGTGTTCATTGTTTCTTGACATAGTAACAAGGCCTGGGCTTAGCAAAACCTCATTTTCAAGACTTAATTTCCAGCACAATTGTTTTCAGTTTGCTTCATTGTCATTTAAGCCTTGAGCCAAAAGACCTCCACTGCTCGACATTTCCTCTAAAATCACTAATCGACAGGTCCTACAATGCAACTTGCGGATTTTTTATTTTTATTTGAAATGTGTTTGCTCTTAACTCTAGTCTAGGTCAGAGGTGACAGAGACAAAGTCGACGATGGAGTGAGCTTACCCAGAAGAAGCCTGTTCACTCTCACTTTCAAGAGATTCGGGTTGTATGCGCTCGGAAACACAGACGCAGATAGAGAGTTCCACTCTTTTGCTGTGCGCATTATAAAGGATATTGTAAACGCTTAGTGCGAATTCCTGTAACCTTCAATAATACCATAGACCCGGAATCGCCACAGCGTCTAGATATGGTACTAATAAAATTCGTGGCGCCGAAAGTGCATTGAGCGCTTACTGATGTCATGCCCACCATTTCAAGCCGCCATTATTGGCGTCGTATGAGTAAAAGACCATTGGTAACAGCCGCGACTTACGAGTTGTAGGTCGTAGGTTCGAACCCAAATAGACGCTTTACTTTGTGTAAATTATTTCATCACCACTGCTCTCAAAATGCGTAGTAAACAAAAACATCGTGAGGACACCGGCATGTCCTAGAACCAAAAATTCGAAGACATGATTGGTGGCATGCACCAACCCGCACTGGGCCCGCGTGAGTCCAGTTCCTCTCGCCGAGTGGAGGCCCAAGTCCCAGCAGTGCCACATTATAGGCTGATTGTGCTACGAGTAAAAAATTACACGCAGGTTTATATGGAAAGTGTTGACAAAGCCGCCTGTAGCAGCCCCAGATGCGACTCCGTGCTCTGTGATAATACGATTGCTAGAAAAATAAAACTTTTTGACATAACCACAATCCGCACGCACGGGACGCACGGGACGCATGCCAAATCGATTAGTTATCGGCTCGCAGTAATTATATTGTGTTTTTTATAATACCTAACTGCAAGCCTACCTTAACAGCTCTTTATGTACTCCCACACGTACAGGGTCACATGAAATTAACTGGCGAAACTTCACA
This sequence comes from Hydraecia micacea, assembly GCA_914767645.1. Classification (NCBI taxonomy): domain Eukaryota; kingdom Metazoa; phylum Arthropoda; class Insecta; order Lepidoptera; family Noctuidae; genus Hydraecia; species Hydraecia micacea. The sequence goes on along the minus strand of OU611794.1, from coordinate 16,692,510 downwards.
TAACATGGCTATAGCATATCGACATCACATCATGATAAGACAAAACAATAAGTAACGCAGTATTTCTCAGTTTCAGCCCGGAGTCTGGATTTGTGCCCGGTTGATGGCCACAGACTCGTCCCCTATTAGGTACATGGGACTTAAACGTAACTGGCGAAATGTGGGTGTATGTACTACAGGTACACCTCTGCCTAACCCTGCGGGGAATGCAGGCGTGATGATATGTAATGGGATAATAAGTTACAACATTATTTATTTAGTTTTTCTATGACATGATATCTTTACATTCGATGGTCTAATTCCTGAAGTTTTACAGACAACGCCAATTAATTTGATTTGAGCCTGTCTATCTAGTAGACATTCACCTTACTACCACAAAACCGTGTTTATCAGTTGTTTAGGCTAAACACCTTGAAAATACGACATAATTATAATTATGGAGTTTGACGTAACACTGACATTAGACACGTTGAACAAGTGTTTCAGTTTTTATGGTAAGACCCTCAGAGTGGGGGGTTGCTGATTGGCACAGGATCCGGTAGATAGACAGTTATGGTTTTGAGTAGTTCAGAAGTAAAAGAAAAATATCTCCAAGAAATTCAAGGTTATGTAAGTGACCTCCAACCTTCCGAGAAAATGAGTTTCCATTCGCAATATGATGTAATCAGTTGCCTAAATATTGCATTTTCGTGAACCCGAAGAACATGATTGCCCAAACAAAATTCATGTTGGTAAGAATATTGTCATAAACAACAAGAGATACATACCTACATAATCTCTTGTTGTTTCGTGTGCACGGAGTCTGGGTTTGTGCCCGGTTGATGCCAATCGGCGTGCCCCCTACTACATGAGACTTGAACAGAACTGCCGAAATATGGGTGTAGCTCTACCTAACACTTTAGGACAAACACGCGTGATGTCATGTAGGTACTTATGCAATGTATAATTAATTTTGAACGGAAACTTTGTAGAGAACTTTAATATAACTTTCACCCCGAAACGAGCCCCAAACAGTCTACTAATATTTAACAAGACCATAGTAAAATATACCCATATACCGACGTTACATAACCTTCCTTGAGTACCTCCATACATACCTCTAACCTCAGTTTAATATTACAGAATGTTATTTTCAAAGCGTAAAGATTACAATAAGTTCCGGTCCACGCGGCTGACTTGATCCACGCGGCTGACTTGATCGACAACAGTTTTCTATTTCAGTTTCCATCTAACATACGTTATCGGGACTTTGACGACACATATTTTAGTGTTTTGTTTGCGATAATGACCGTATACAATTCTACGTCTTATGTGGTATTGCATACAAGCGGTTTTAGTGTGTATTTGAGGCAATATTCCGATAACGCTTATGCTCAGGAAACGTGACGGCGAGCCATGACCAGCGCAACGAGTCGCATTGCAAATTTTTCTCATTGTCAGTGAAAAAGGAACATTTACTTTTAAACCTTTTGTTTCACTTCGTCAGCGAATCGGGTTATTGTCGGAGTCATTGTTGTACCTTTATATATAGAAATTGTTCACGTGATTGGAGAATGATGACTAACGATATTTGCGACACAATGAGAAACTTGTTGATTTATCTGCGTTTTCGCAAATTTTTACTTCAAGCTGTGGCAATATTATTTAGGTATGGAAGAGTATCGTTTTTGCAGGTGTTAAACCATTCTTTGCCTTTTTTTTGTTCTGAGCTTAGTCATAGACCAAATAGTCGATTTCTTCACGACGCTGAACGTAACTAATTCGATATTTATTAAAACATGTTTTTCTTACATTCATCAGTAGGTATGATCGTGTGGAATACGTGGTCAGAGGACCACGGGACACGTCATGCCTGCAAATACTAGGCATAAAATGAAGTCAGTTTCAAAAAAAAAACAATATTCAATATTCATGTCCGTCCCTGGTGCAGTATCTATCTATGGAGAGCAGGAACGCGACTTTCGACAGTCTGTATGGAAATATAGAAAGAAAGAAACAGTTTCAGCTTATAAACAAGATAACATAACATCACACATGTATTCCCCGCAGGGTTACCTACCTGTAGTACACCAACATTTCGCCTGTTATGTTTAAGTCCCATGTAATAGGGGGCGAGCTTGTTGCCATCAATCGGGCGCAACTCCAAATTCCGGGCTGCTACTGAGAAATTCCTGATGGAAAAAGCCCAATAACAAGCCCGACCTGGAAATCGAACCCGGGAGCTCATGCTCATCTTGTAGCGCTTGTGACCGCTGGGCACCAACCAGGCAGTTTCACAAGCACGTTACAGAAATACCTAGTTGGCAGCTGCTCGTCGTGACTGTGACAAAAGGCTTCCACTCAGCATGGTGCTGAGCTGCGCGAGTCAGCGCCGGTTGTCAGTGATTGTCACCCGAAAACATGTACGACACCAATTCAGGTATTTAGTAAACCTACCATGACACACATGACAAATCGTAGAATCTGTAACGTTTGTAGTAACCACAGAACAGATATTTAATTGTTCTGTGGTAGTAACTTTCTACCTTTTGAGAACGGTATACTCCTCTTTTGGCTAAATTCCTTTCAGATACATAGTTAACTGAAAATCAACAGTATTCCCTGAATGCCTGTAACAAACACTGGAAAACTACATTTAACGTATGAAAACATTGCAATTATGCGACTATATATTGCCAATATTTAATGGAAATTAAAGATCAAAAGGTGATATGATGCCTCTATGTAAGAAAATAAATTGTTTGAAAATTGCTCCACCAACTTGAATTTTCCAACAAACTCGCATCTCCACCGTGTCACATGTTCAACAATGTGACGACACATGAACAAACAGTCACACAGTAGTAACATTGTATGATAGCTGTTGCCACCCATCACCACCGCCTCACGATCATGACTGCCTGGTACTCAGGAGCACAATAATGGTCAAACCGTCCATTTTTATAACCTGTGCTACTGATAAGCAGTTAGGTAATTGCGTTCCTTTTGCTATGAACAGTGTGCAGGGTTGTTTTGATTTGTGGTTGTATTGATTCTGTTTCTAATGGGTGTTCATGGCTAATATTAAACCTACATGAATTAATCGGTCGCGAAGGTTAGACTGTGTATGTTTGTATGAGAATTGGTGTAGATTCTTTATTGAGGAGGTCACAGAAATTATGTTAAACTATTCAGCTTTCATGTCATATGACAATATTTAGGAGTAGTCAGCTGCGCTCAATTGTGGGCTAGTTTATACGCTTTTCTTAAAACACTAGCACATAGAACATTAAAAGCCGACTTATTAAAAAAAAAAAAGGATCCTACAGGGATCTCCAAAAGGGACCTACTCCAACATAAATGTAATTGAGAATAATGTCACCAATACCCATCTATTCTACTTAGCATAATCCGTCTTTAATATTCCCACTGCTGGGACACAGGCCTCTTCTCTGTGAGAAGGAGTGTTACGTAATTCACCACGCGGGCCCAGTGCGGTTGAGAGATGTCACATGTCTTCGAATTGTTAATTCAAGGACATGTCGGTTTCCTCACAATGTTTTCTTTCAACGTTTTCAGAGCAGTAGTGATGAAATAATTTACACAAAGAAAAGCACGTCTCACGAATGCACCCGGATAGATGGGCAAAGATCGTCACTCACTGGACGCCTGAGGCAAGACATCGCCGTCGAGGTAGACCAAGGCGAAGGTGGTGCGACGATCTAAAATCATTCGCAGGGCCAACATGGCCTGAGATCGCAAAAGACAGGGAGGTTTGGAAGAATAAAGGGGAGGCCTTTGGCTAACAGTGGGACATAAAAAAGGCTAACAAAAAAAAGCGCCTGCCTGGGATCTAACCTATAACTCGTAAGTCGCGACCGTTACCACTTGGCCACCCGCCACTGCTCACGATGCTGTTTAGTGGCAGAAATAATTAAAGGTGTTACTAGTTCGACTCATAAAAACTCTATAACAAGGACCTCTAATGCTGCAGCTGAGGATCAACTCAGCATCTAAATATTTATAGTCAGACAACAGATTAAGCTAGATGTTTGACTAAGTCACGTGTGTGATCGCGTTTATATCCGTTGCTAACTCAGTTCTATTGCCATCTCTCAGCAGCTCTTTCGTAATGCGCACGATTTTGTGTCGCTGATCCAATGAGTATAAGGCTGTGTTTGTATGATAGCGGAGAGTATAGAGGGTGGCGTAGCTTTATGGAAAAAAGGAAGTGAAATTACAGGAACAGGGACTTTTCCAAAGTGGTCAGTAACAATGTTTCCGTGTAACATGTGTGATTTCGACATGTTTCGACTAAACATATTGCTCCTGTTTCAAACAACTCCGCGCAGAGCGCTCATTCCGCTTTGTACCTTCTTAGCAGCACGTTCCTCATATACAATATATTCCCATGTTGTTTATTTCCATGTACATATGGAACCCTATACAATTCCCATTTAATGGGTACGAAATGACCTGGTCCTGGTACCTGATAGTCGCGTTTAGGACCACAACGCCAATCAGGCAGAGCATTTTCATCCTGAAAAATGTCATCTCTTCCACGCAGACAGCTCCCCTGCACTGGTACAGCTATTCTTCCTTACCGAGCTCCATGTCTGCTTACTCAGTGACTCGTGAGTCACAAACACGTGTGTTTCGAGGCGAGATGTCTGCTGCTAAGTCAGCCGACTGCACCGTTTCGCAAAGCACACGGGTTTGTATCACTGACCGACTGGCTTGACCCAATAGGTAAGCAAAATTACTGCTTATTTTGAGTCTCATTATGAGGGATATTGCTAATCCATTGCTTCATATGTTCGAAAAAATTGGCTGCTCAAGAACGTAAATAACGCAATGAATGTTGTTGAACTGTCACAATGAAAGGCATTGCTACTGATAGTGTGTTACTCAATTACCCCACAGGTGTACCATGGCAACGGGTTTCTGGTAGAACAATTTTCATTGAAAATTGAGAAATTGTTCTACTAGAGTCGCATCGCGCTTCCGTGTTGTGCTGTCTGCGGGAGCCTTAACTTCACAAGTTCACACCCACGTAGTGATCTGAAAAGACTCAAAAGGCAAGGCAATTGAACTTGTGAACACATTTAAAGAAAGAGAATGTAAAGCTTCTGCTAACCTACATGAAGATTACACTTTGATAATATTATTAGTGTAGTCAGTAATTAACGAACGAGAACGAGTCAGTATCGACGCTGAAGGAATTGGGATTATAAAGGGATCTACTTTAATTATAGATAGCATACCACTTAAATAGTTAACCCTAAACGCAGTAAATTGGGAGACACGCCGTTAAATCGTGTGGTTAAACCTAAGAAATGAACTCAAAACGGTGACTGCGGTGGCATTGAACAAGTAACCTGACCTGACCGTGGCTGATACAGTCAGACAACACTGTATTTAGAAGTCGGTACTTTTGATGCCCAGGTATCCATATCAAGTTAAGAATTCATAAGCACTCTTGATTTAATTAATTAATTAGAAATAGAACTTAATGACACTTGTAATTAGACACGAGTTCTTTCAGCAGCAGCAAGGTAACTAAAGCAAAAATACTTTTATTAAAATAATAATTAGTGCTTCATCTATCCTTCTTTTATTAGGTATTTCTTTATCGATATCGATAAATTTCGCTGACGCTCCTCATCATCATCATTTCAGCCGAAAGACGTCCACTGCTGGACATAGGCCTCCCCCAAGCACCTCCACTTCGACCGGTTCTGCCTGACGCACCTACCATATTGTAATCATTTTACTAAGGGCTGATTTTTCAACAGTCAGATAACTTTTATCTGAGGAATAAATATTGTGGTTTGACAGTTTTTGTATAGAAAATATGTCAAACTGTCATAATTATTCGTCAGATAAAAGTTATCTGAGTGTTGAAAAACCGGCCAAGTGCGAGTCGGACTCGCACATGAAGGGTTCCGTACCACCGTACAATATTTAACACTACATAATATAAAAAAACACGTTTTTTGTATGGGAGCCCCCTTAATTTATTTTATTTTAATTATTTATTTTTAAAGTGAATATACAACTAAGTACCTATTCTGTAAATATTTCAAGCGTCTACCTGTTGTCGTTATTAATATCGAGCAAAAAACGGCGAAAAATCACGTCTGTTGTATGGCAGCCCCCCTTAAATATTTATTTTATTTTAATTCAATTATTTATTTTTAATGTGAATATACAAATAAATATTCTGTGAATATTCAAGCATCTACCTGTTGCCGTTATTAATATCGAGCAAATAACGGCAAAATAATCACCTTTGCTGTATGGGAGCCCCCTTAAATATTTATTTTATTCTGTTTTTAGTATTTGCTGTTATAGCGGCAACAGAAATACATCACCTGTGAAAATTTCAACTATCTAGCTAGCTATCACGGTTCATGAGATACAGCCTGGTGATAGACAGACAGACGGACAGTGGAGTCTTAGTAATAGGGTCCCGTTTTTACCCTTTGGATACGGAACCCTAAAACTCAGCCCTTACTCATGAAAATATTAAATTTTCTTACTTTTAAAAATTCAAATATGGTACTTATACGTTTAAAAGCCCGTCTCTTTCTTCTTGCGAATATTTACACTATAGTGCAAAAACCTTTCAAATACTTACTTATCTTATGTAGGTAGATAGTTGTTTCATATTTATTTAAATTATTATATCCTTTATGCTAATCAGTTCGCTCACGGCCGCGGATGTACTCGATAAATATTTAAATAATAAACATTAAATCCGTGCAATTTAATTAATTTCTATAGCTGTTATTTACACCGGAGAATATAATTATGTTTATTCATGTTATTGTCATGTATTTATAATGTCTATTTTTAGAAACAATGTTAGCCTTGTACTTTTTACCTGAAAATACTGTTTTGATGGTCTGAAGCTACGAGTACCTACTTATTCAATTTTATAAATACAAACTAGCTGCGCCCCGCGGATTCACCCGCGTAAGTTACGATTTCAAAAAAAATCTGGAGAGGGCCGCCCTTATCACCTAGGGGTATAAAAAATAGCCTACGACCTATTCTCAGACCTTCTCAGACCTACCAAATATACACAAAAAATTTCATAAAAATCGTTCAAGCCGTTTCGGACGAGTTCGATAACAAACACTGTGACATAATCAGCCTATAATGTTCCCACTGCTGGGACACAGGCCTCCTCTCTGTGAGAGGGACACGAGATTTTTATATATAAGATTTTCTTAAAGTTTTTCATGTTCGTTTTCTTCATCGTTATTGTTTTTACATTCTAAGACCATTGCCTGCTTCTGAAAAACTTGTTATAAATAGATATGTTTACATAAAGTCTACACTTCTGTTCAAATTCTGTGATAAATAACAGATTTTAGACATGAACCAGCTGGGTTGATGACATTCACTGTAGAAACAAACACTGGAGGGTTCACGTCATATTTTAGCATGAAAACAGCTTAAATGTCGATGTAACAAAAACCTTTAACACATTTATGTTTAACATACTCTAACGACGATACCAGATAAGGGAGTACCAATGGGTTCTCTCTGGGTCTCTGTAAGACAATGTACGTCTTTCAAACTTCTTTGCCGTCTAAGGCGTGACGGTTATGTAAGGAGGTGAAAGTCTCATCAGAATACAAACAAAGGTTTGGCTGTTCACTCCTAAGAGGCTGCAAAATTGTTTTCGTAACTTTTCAACCGCACAAACAACTTTTCTACCACATACTCGTAATAGCACGAGACATGCCTATATTTTAAACTTTTATGAAACCTCATCAAACCAGTCTAAAAACTAACAAATCACTTAAGGACGCTATCACATTTTTCCACGAATAACAGTACTTTTCAGGTACCATTTTAGTGAACTTGGAGTCGCAACTGCAAGGATATCTTGGTTTCAAATTAAAGATAATATATTCATCTCCAGAATGGCTCCATAATAATTAAATAGCCCCATACAAAATTTTCACACAAATACGTTTTTACCATCACAGTAATCGCAAGAAATTTAATAAAAAGGGGTTTGAATAAGGACCTATATAGCTAAATCCACTGCATATTTTAACTTAAAAATAAGAAGATATTGTTGCTTATATAGTCCTCTATACGATAAGCTAAATATTTTGTAGATAAATAAATAACTTTTTCATTTATGAGACAAATAAGAAACGCTCTCAAATTTCTCCATACATTTTCTACCCGCGGACACTTGCGGTTCGTCATTCCGCGCTCAGAAGCGCTCGTGGAAGCACGTCTGTGTCGCTTTCTCGCAAAAAATAATTACGTAAAAAAGTGAGTTCCGAGTTGTGTACTGAGGTCGGACGAAGTTGATACTTTTTCGGACCGAAATAAAATTAAGTACGATTATTGGTATTTGTTTCAGAAACAAATACTTAGTTGTAATTTTTACAAGCTTTTATTTAACTTGCAATGTATGTATGTATGTATGTAACTATGTTTGTTCGGGTGGACTCTTGCAACTAAATTTTGAAGCAGATATCTTCAACCGATTGAGCTGAAATTTTGTATGCACGTTTAGTTTGGATGACAATGCATGGTTAGCTGTGTGACGTTATTCTAAATCCAAAATGGCGGAACGCCCAAGATGGCGGACTACTTATTTTTAAGGCACTCCTACAATATGGATATCAAATGAAAGGGATTGCTGAGAATAACTCGAAAAATAAAATGACGTCACTCTAAATCCAATATGGCGGACTTCTAAAGATAGTGGACTAGTTATTTTTAATGCACTCCTACAATATGGGTATCAAATGAAAGGGATTGCTGAGAATAACTCGAAAAATAAAGTGACGTCACTATAAATCTAATATGGCGGTCATCTAAAGATGGTGGACTAGTTACTTTTAATGCACTGCAACAATATGGGTATCAAATGAAAGGGCTTGCTGAGAATAACTCAAAAAACAATGTGACGTTACTCTAAATGCAATATGGCGGACTTCTAAACATAGCGGACTAAGTTTTTTATGCTTTCCTACAACATGGGTATCAAATGAAAGGTCTTGCTCAGAATACGTATGCGAGTTAAACTCCACAAAAAAACCTGTCAAGCGATAACTAAAAAGTAAAAACAAATTAAAAGTAAAAACTTTTTTTTAAAACAAGCTTTTAGTTAAATGCGCTAAAAAGAATAAAATAAAATTTTCCTTTAAAACTTTTACTATCAACTTATAAGGTCAATAAGTACACAAGTTATATGATATAAAAGCTTGTTGCGAGATTTACCTGTGTAGATAAACAAGTAAATAAGATGATCTGATTGATTTTAATTTTTTCAATTTTCAAACTAAGTAAATATGAGTTCTTAAATCTGAAAAAAACTTTTTTACTTTTAATTTATTTATTTAGTGGATATAGATGACGGATAAAGATTGTATAAATATTTATTTTATAATCAAATTAAAATGATGGAAATATTTTTTTTAGACATTCGATATTAATAGTCGATTTTGGGGTTTTTCGGGGTGATGATTACGAATATAACATCCATTTTTTATTCAAGGTGGCGGATTTTTGTTTGTGACAAATCGACTTACGGCCAATTTCTTCATAATACCAGTATATCCAGTTGTCATGCTACGTCACAGTTTTACTCTTCAATTCAGTAATTTTTTTAGTGAATAATAATGTTGCTATATTGAAGAATACAATTGTGACGTAGCATGACAACTGAATAGACTGGTATTACGTTTAGTCGGTTAAGAAAGTCGCGTGGTTTTTTTGTTTACCTTTATTTAGCTACCTAAACCTATGGAGTATAGTAGTAGTACAGACGCCAGCACATCAACCTACACCTAACTGTCAAATTTTCCCAATGAACATTGAACCTTATGCTTTAGTAATAAAGTTGAAAATCTATTACAGAAATCTGACAGATTGTAATAGGTTGATGTGCTGGCGTCTGTACAATGAAATATTTTCTATGTGAAAAGACAGCTGTGCTGCTGGGGAGTTTGTTGCGCCACTTCTTCCCAGCGAAAGCACTAAGAAGTGAAGGGCGGGCGTTTTGGGGGACTGTCTTTTGTAATTTTGACATTCGAAAAGTGCTGATTCTCAGCCTAATTTGAATAAATTACTTTTGATTTACTTTGTTTTAATTTTTAAGTAAATAAAATACTTACTGTTTTCATAAGGGAATGATTATTTTTAAATATCACAACGAAACTCTACGATAAACTCCCAGGCTAGTATTTGATTATGAAATACTCCAACAATTGACATCAAAAATAATATTTAAAAGTACTTAGGTACATATTTTCAAACTAACAGCAGACTGTGGTATAAATGTGGATGTTCCGTGTAATACTAAAATGTTAAGGTCGTTTTTGGGTACCTAGTAATGAACGTATTGACTGATGAACTTCAACAATACTAAAAACATGATTATCACGCAGATAGTAAGTACTAATAACACTTACCAAATTCGATTGCGAACTTACAACTAACTTTACTAAATAAATACCAGCAAAATTAAAAAAAAATATCTTCAAGTACCAAGATTAGTTAAGTTACGTATAAAAATCGAGCGAACAATGGTTTCAATGTGTGCGTGCGCGTAATGTTGCTGTGTTGCGATTCAGATACCTAAACTTGAGCGAGTTCAAAATGTGATAGCGTCCTTAACTCCATATAAAAATGCAAATTCTACGCCAAGAGAAACCTCGTAAGATTATTTCAACATCGTTTTTTTTAACCTGCTCAGCACTAAGAATGCATTTCTAGACTGTTTTAGAAAACCTAGTCCCGTCCTACATGGCAAATGCATCCGCCATTTAAAATATAAGTCCATGTGCCAACATGTTTTTACTTTATAACAGCTATATAACCTAGAAAATAGATCGCGATTCTATGAACTGGTACCACCGAACATTATTTCTACGACTGCTCCTAGATTTCCCTACACATTGCATCTTGTGCATGCAATCTATTTCTGCAGCTTCATAAGGAGCCAGCAATGGTTTCTATAGGTGTTTGAAGAGAAAGGTGTGGTCTAATGCGATGGTAGGGGGCGCTGTAGTAGATCTTTCTGCCTTCACTTCGGTTGCTAGGCGAGCGCTGTGCCTGTGTGAGTGGGTGCAGTGCCCGAGGCTGTAGTGGCGTGCCGTCGATGCTATCGATTTTGTTTTTATCGATGTTGTACCTACAGGGCTTGTGATGAAATATAAACATGCTCAATAAGGCTGACATTTATTGTTGTTTTGGAAAATTGCAAATTATAGATTAGGAAACTTTTCTTATTATTTTTAACATTTCGCTAAAACTTATTTGTAACAATGATCTAATATCTCAGTTTTTCGCTCCAAAAGGAAACAGTCAAAGATTAATCAACAGTTAATTAAACTCCCCAACCAATTATAAAACAACCAATCACCACTAGTTACATAACTCCAACCTTTTACGCGCAATCTAACACAATCGACGCGATTCCTAATGTCTTATAATCAGTTTCGACAAAAAATTTCACAACTCTTTCACAACACTATTATTATCTTTCGAGCGGTACGCACACATGCACAAACTGCATTCGATTATGACAAAAAACCATTTTACATTCTCTCGTTGTGAAACTGAAAATCAGACGAGTTTAGACCTTATTTGTATGGTTAAATGGTTTCGAGGTTATTGTGGGACCGTAAGGGTATGTTTGTGTGTGTATAAAAGTGACGTATTTTAGTAGTGTGAGTGTTGTGTGCAGTCATCGACCCGTATCTCGGGCGAACCTACCCCAACGCGAAAAATATAAGTATTTCCGAGTGGTACCTAACTAGTGTTGTAATGATTCGTCAGTTTTTGCACTACTTACTTTCTAAACTGACTCGCGTCGAGCCTAGCTCGCTGAGCCGCCTAGCTCTCTATCCTTCATCGATCGTCACATCGCTAGCCACGAATCGTTGATCGCTAGAAGAGGCCAAAGGTGTACTCAGTGTTTTATGTTAGCACTTCTCAGTTTACACATTTATTCGTTTGGAAGCGTGCCCAATGTTATGTGAATAGGCTCGCTGCCTATTACACATGGCCTGAATATGTTTACTGGCTAATTAAGCTACGCTATATTTCTTGCATGATGCTCTGCAAAACGAAATATTGTTCTAAATCAGCTGACTACAACTATGAGCACCTTTTGCATTGGAAAACTGTTCTCGACGAAGCAACCATTTATTCGCCGTTACTTACGTATAGGGTGGCAAAAATATTTGGCTGAAATTGTTTTCATGCTTTCCTGATGTATTATTTTATGTTTTAACACTTTTTGTACTAGCTGCGCCCCGTGGTTTCAACCGCCAGTCTCGATACCGAGGGAATATTGGCATAAAAAGTATCCTTGGTTCTAATCCAGGTCATGTTCTACTCATGTGTCAAATTTCATCTAAATCCGTTCAGCCGTTTTAGCGTCAAAGCGTAACAATTTATACTTATAATATTCAATTCAATCTTTATTGCATCCATTATGTACACATACAGGTGGTTAGTATAAAACAATACAATCAATTATGGACCCTGTCGGGCACAGCAATGTTTTAAAATTTAAAACTATGCATAAATTATGCATTGTAAACAAAAAAAAAGTGCAATTCCTTTACCATCGACGATGAGAAACACGACTTCATGTAGTCATTAACTGCCCATATATTATTATCATTAGCTTTGTATTTACTGTTACTATGCAGTAGGCTAGGTAGATGTCACAGGCTTCAGTATACGACTGAGTAAGTATTAATAACTGATTCACATGTGTCTGAGAGGTCAGACGGAAGTATCTGACCTCATACGTGGTTATCATAGTGTGGTGTCATTCTATCAATACTTCGAAGATAACTGCCCAACCTCCTACGAGCTAAGCACTTATAATAACAACGCCCACAGTGGAGAGACCACCTGACTCCTCAACCTATATCCATCAAAAACTACATGTAATGGTTCTCTTTCCAATATTTTATAAGTACCCGTCTCACATGTCCGTCGCTAAAACTGCCCGGGCCCGTCTAATCGAGTATGGGTATCTTTATAGCATTTTTATTCACATCGCAACGGTCAAATGGGCAAAATTATAGGTGGATGGGCCATAATTCGGAGACACCGGTGATGTGGGATGCCCAAAGTTGGAAAACTAAACCTTTATGGGCTGCGTCTTGGTGCGTTTGATATAAAAAATGTTGGGATTGTGAAATTGAATGTGTTTTAATTATTTACGAGTATTTTTGTTTGTATCGTTTTAGTTCCTTCTATAAACCGATGGAGGCCTACACTCCGCAGGCCCGTCCATGTGTTCCGTCCATGTGGTTAATGTCTTCAAACTCCTACTTTAACTTAGTATTACTTTGTTAAACTGCCGATGAAATTTGGAAATAATCTCCAATAATGGTTATGAAAAAAGTTGTTTAAAACACGTATTATATAAACATATATTAATCCGAAAATAATAACAATCGAAAAGTCAAACTCGTTTCGCAGCTTGAGAAAAATAATGGCGGGATGTTCCTTCGTTCAAAAACTTTATCTACTGCCAACTCGTAGTAGCTTCTTACCTAAATCTTTCAATTTTAATCGTTCAGGAAATGCTCCAGTGAGTGCTCTAACACAGCCTTCATGAGTGACGATACAGACTCCCTCCCCCGGGGACTCAGCCCCACTAGCCCCCTTATACCAAAGAAGAATCCCCAAGCTAATCTGTACATAATCGTAACATTGTATTGTTTACATTAGCAGAAAGCAGTAACGTAGTCTATCCGAACAGGTTCCTTGCTCTGCTCGCTACATTTGCGCGTGCCCTTCACGAGATAAATTGCCCCGCGCCCTTTGCTCCGACTAACGATTGTTATTTATTGTATTGCGCCGCCGCAGCCCTGATATTACAATAATAGAACGTACTTACTTGTTAGGTTTGTTGTTTTCTAGTGTTGTTGTAGGGCTTTGATGTTTGGAGATTTAATATGGTTGAATACTGTACGTTGATCATGATTAAAGGGCCGATGATTCCTGTTGATAGAAAGTGATAAGGCAGTCTATGCAATAGATACAATAGCTATAGTTTGTTCATTTAAGGATGTGTTTAGTTTGAAAATTGAGGTTAAATTTATTACCTCAATTACCGTCGATTATTTTTTAATGGGTGCTAATTAAGGCAGCTTCTTTAAAATATCATTCTCGTCTGCAAATATATTTAGTTGTCTAATGAATTAATAGGTCAGCGACGAACTTTTAGCGTCTAATAAATGGTTTGTAAGCGACCATATATTGTAAAACAAGCTACTGTTAATATGACGCAACATGGTGATAATTCTTAAGCAACTAAATTTGTGATATGTCTACTCATTGCCAGCTTCTAATAAGTGTATCAACTTCATCTATAAAATAATATCAACGTACTCTAATTTCATAGAGTCACCTTTATTTTTATACTTTAGCATAAGTAATTGATGAGTGAATCTACTATATTTGAACATAAAATTTCCTTATTATTGTCATCAAATAATGGTCAATGAAAGCTATAATTTCATGTATTCACCTATCTATTTATAATGTTACCATAAGTAATTGACTATTATACCTACCCAAATGAACATACAAAAAATATTGTTATCATAAACAAACATCTGCAACTCTCTGTTTGTTTGTGTTTGGACACACCTTAGGGAAAATTAAAACCAAACAACTATTTTATTTGTAAATCAGATAATTTTAATGGCAGTAGCATAGGTTTTTATGTTAAGTATAATTGTACTTATGGGAACCACTGTACCTCCACACCCGGCGCATTTTGATACTAGGTTTTTTTTTTTGGATAGAATAGACCATTTTTTGTGTAATTTGAAAACCGCAAATTCTGAAAAACCATAGGGGCCGAGAAAAAAATTCCCAGTTTTTTTTTTTTTTGAAAACCTGCGATTTTTATAGTAGCTATTTTTTTTTTTGATAGAATAAACCCTTTTTAGTGTAAATTTGAAAACCGCAAATTTTGAAAAACCATAGGGGCTGAGAAAAACATTCCCAAAGTTTTATTTTTTCGTTTGCGGAGCCCCTATTTCTGTGTAACCTAACCTCAAAAAACATAAAAGTTGCTTAAAAGGCGTAGTAGGAGCCCCCCGCTTCGCAGGGCTCTAGGGTCTAAAAAAAAAATAACCACGAAGGGGATGGCGGGGTCTGTTCGCTCGCTTCGCTCGCTCACTTAGACCCCGCCATCCCCTTCTAACCTAACCTGTCCGAGTCGGGGTGCCCCAAGTCCTGAGCTCGCTTCGCTCGCTCTTGCATCCTAAGTTGTCATTACTAATGTGTTATTTTGTATATTATGTTGGTTTAGTGTGTAGTGGGTGTGGTTTTCAAAAAAAAAAAACGGAATTTTTTTCTCGGCCCCTATGGTTTTTCAGAATTTTCAGTTTTCAAATTACACTAAAAAGGGTCTATTCTATCCAAAAAAAAATACCTACTATCAAAATGCGTCGGGTGTGGAGGTACAGTGGAGCCTACTTATGTCCTAAGTTACAATAATGTAAGGCAATCAAATAATGAATAACATTGTTATTTGTCACTGAATAATCAGCGCAGGTTGTGCTTTACCTGGCTTCCCACGCTTCCTCTTTACACCAATTTTTTGTGTTTTTGCTTCTGGCGGCGGAAATGCATGTTTCATCCTGATAGCCAGACCCACCAAATGCTTGCAAGAATACTTGCGGTGAAAATCTGGACAGTCACAGTGGCCATTAATCACAGAAATCTTAATAATACGGCAATAAAATCACTCCTTAATCGTGTCATTAATGTAAACAAATACACGTGAACTCGTTGCTGCACGCACCGAATAGAGCTCGCTCATTGGTGCAAATGGCCGTTCGCGCCCCTCTGATTCCCAACGAGCGTCAGGTAGGTACACTCCCGCGCTTGTGTTGCAAACTTTCACGAAAAAAGAATATGATTTATTAATTTAGTTGTTGAATGAAAAACTTTGATTGCTAATTTTGAGGCTGGAATTTGATTTTATTAGCAGACAGATGTTGAATCTCTAAAATATATAAAGTAGCTCACTTACAACATTAGTCGCTGAGTTATCAAATCAGAAGTAAATATATTTATCGGTAGCTCGGAGTCATATTAATTTTCGCTCGTAAATTGACGCTGGTTTTTTGATATTCTGTTGGAATAGTAAAGATGATGAATTAATATAATTGAAGCTGTTCTATTAACTCGTCGCCCACATATAGAAAAAGACGCTAGGTTGCAGGTGCTAAAGAAAACTTTTGTTGCCGCACATATAATTTCCCTTTTTTAATTACTATTTAATAATGTGTTTGAAACTATAATTGTTTGAAAATTAATGAGATAGATATACTTATAACTTGAAACCTTCTAAATACAGATCAAAGTGTTACTAGTTCCCTTTATTGAGTGACTGAGTAAGAATTTAACCTGAACAGAGGTTATTTACACGTTTATCAGATACTTTTGTAACCGGCAGCAGTAATTATAAGATTATGAAAACCCAAGCTACGAACTAGCAGCAGGAGTAAGTCTGTCCCTGAACCAAAACCAAACAAAAATACAGCAATGCTGCTAAGGGCAGAAATAATCGCTTTGATAGCGTAACATATCAACAAAATGATTTCTCACAAAATTGTAATTTTCTATACCCTAAATCATCAATTCAGATAATTTAAGTAAACAAAGAAATGTCACTGTCAAAATGACAGGACAGTGGTGCACAACAATTTAACATAATTTTTTTCTATCTTTTAATTACAGTTAACTATTTATATGATCTATGCAAACAAAATACCGTATCCGAACAGGACCGTAGCTAGGCGTAGGCCTCCCAAAATGCAACACGTGGCAAATGTCTTGCCTGGAAGGAGCTTACTCCTTACGATATGAATCTATGAATGAGAGTTGTAACATGTGTGTTGTTGAAGATGTAAGTGGCTAAATAAAACATACAAATTTAAGAAATTGCATTTATTAGACAAAAAATTTATGAGAAAAATATTTTTCATTATGTGTCTGAGTCTGAATTTGAAAATGTTGGGAACGCCTGTAGTGTTACCAGTATCATAAAATATTTTGTACCACAATATTTTCTTTTTTTAATAACTTTGTTTAACACCGAAAACTTATTAAAATTAACACGGTATGATATTTTTTTAATTATTATTTCTAAAATCAGTACTTAAAAGCAAGTCTAACCTTGTTTTCCGCCATTTTATGTGAATTACCACTAAGACGATATTTTTTTGATCTGTTATCACCTTTGTTTACATAAATTATCTGAATTGATGACTTAGGGTATAAAACACGTTCAACTAAAAATCACAGCAATCTAAGAAAATCGGTAATTGTAAATTACCGATTTTCAAACAACTTTTTGAAACAACAACAAAGCAATTACTATCTAGGTACCATTAAAGCCAATTTTCAAAGCCAGTTTGGTGTCGGTGATACCACCACCATAACAAAGCGCACGCAACGGTATCAAGTATCAACAAAGTGGTCCGTAGAGGTGGGCCGCTAGAGGTGCCCGCGCTGGAGTGGGACTGGTTCCGTGCTAGAGGTGGGACGGGTTCCGCACGTCTATGGGACCGGTGTTGTTGCTAGGTGAAGTGATCTCTTGTCCTACTGGCCGGTATAGACGGCGGCAGAAGTGGTTTGAAAATAGATTAAAAAAAACAAATAATTTTATTGACTTTTGTAATCAATTACTATGTGTTACACATATTGCTCATCAATATTGAAATCTTATCGTTTATAGCATTGGAAGCAATTTTGAATATAATTTAAGAAAACACTGTTAGGCACATAAATAAGTAGGTGCAATAACTAGACTCTACTGGAGGTTGAATGTGATTCCGGTTGGTTTTTTTAAGAGAAACCTATTTTTATTTACTCACATCCCAGTTTTCCAATTTTTTTGCAAACATTTTCACAAATAATTTCTAACTTGATAATTTTACGATCAAAACAACTTAAACCACTTCTGCCCTCACCTGTACCCACACAGTCGATATTAGAAAGCGAGATGACGCTGGCGCCGGCGTCTTCCACTTCTCGTGTTAATTGTCCCGGCGCCCGGCGATCCGGCACTCCGGCACGGCAGCCATCCGGCACTACGGCACAGACATAAATATGAAAGTTGTCTGATCGTGCTAAAAGCTCTGCTGGACGGTCGTCGCTACCGGCTCCCGTAGTTTGTTTCTATACAGAGAAATTGATGGAAATTAGATTATGATTCTATCTTTAGTGTTGTCGGTGGACGCTTGGCGTTGAATGGAAATGCTACCGGGTCTTTCAGGGTTGACTTAGGCGAAGAAGCAGGGAAATAGTAGCGTTTGTTTAATGGAGTTATTTTTCTCTGACAAACAATAGTTTAAACTTTCTAATTTAAAACGCCTTTCGTTACTAATGACGCCATCTATACAGGGTTATTGGAAAAACACCAACAACCTCTTAAAAGGTCATTGTAGGTACTCATCATTATGAACAACTTTTACTATGGGACCAAACCTGAAATCGCGGAAAAAAAATCAGCTGTTCCCTATATTTATGTTCGTATAACTCGTCAAAATGTAGGGAACAGCTGATTTTTTTTTCGCGATTTCGTGTTTGGTCCCATAGTAAAAGTTGTTTATAATGATGAGTACAATGACCTCTTAAGAGGTTGTTGGTGTTTTTCCAATAACCCTGTATATATAAAATTCGAAGTCCTGACTGACTATTATATCAACGCACAGCCTAAACCGCTGGTCCTAGATACATGAAATTTGGAGGGTGTGTTCTTTGTGAAGAGTAGGTATCCACTAAGAACGGCTTTTTCGTAATTCCACCCCTAAGAGGGTGAAATTTCACACGGACGAAGTCGCGGTCAGAAGCTACTTAAATATGAAGGAACTTACGAGTTCCTTCATATTTAAGTAGCTTCTGACGGCAAGATAAACGGGTGTCTTTCGTGCCATTTTCAATTATGCGTCTTCATATCATAAATATGTACGACACCTTTGCAGCTTTAGGAAAATCGTTGAAGATTTGACTAATACGTAATGGATTTCATCATGGCATTCTATGACCAATCCAAGCACTGATCACAACGGTCAATTTCAAACCATTTCATATAAGTTTCCAAAGAATTTCCTCCTGTCTACATTTCTTAGTATTTTATTTATTTATTATACTGTATTGTACACCAGATAATTCATCACAAAAACAAATCATTCATCAATACAACACATACAACGGGCGGCCTTATCGCTTTCTGCGATCTCTTCCAGGCAACCTTGGGATGGACAGTGATTTCGTGGACATAAAAATGAGGTTGTCATTGGTGTAAAATAATTATAGATACAATACACTATAATAGACACATTGATATACAGGGTTGGACAAATTTTAACACGGCGTTCAGTACGTCTAACCAAAGATGTTCAAGCAAAAAAAAACCATTGATTAAGGTTATTTTATTTTGACCTAAAATAATAAATTGCCGGCACATTAGTATATTTTCGTTAACTGATTATTTTTCTTGTAAGTATCTAATGCGTTTTCTTATATATTTTTTTACCATCGTCCTTATTACCATGGTGGTCTGAATGATTTCTAAAAGTTTGTCCATCTATTTTAATGGGACCTTATATACAAATAATAGATACATAAATAATAAGCAAAGAAAATAAATGAGGACTACAGATTATTACAGCTACGAGAATAAGATCACGACAACAAGTAATGTTTCTGCACGAGTCCCTTAAATTCAGGTGACGATTGTGCGCATTTTTCCTTACTACGAGTATTTTAATACCTTTCCTAAACCGTCCCAACCCGTCTGGTGTTACCTACTATATTAATAAATAATAAATACCAAGCGTGTATAGAAAGCAGCATGTTTGTACAGGTTCATATATAAACAGCCTGTCTGCCTGTCTGTCCGTCAAATGTATGTAACTGACATTTTCGCCTCCGTGCTGCCGCGGACTGTTTTTGTAGACCGAACGGTACAGTTAGCAACACAGCTTGTTATGTTACGTAGTTGAATTAATAAATATTGTATATTACAATAGTTTCAGACCCCTTTATTTATAAACGTTGCTTAGTGATTAGCCACTGATTAACAATACATTTTTGACGTTTGAACGTCTCTTAACTTAAAAGCAACGTTTATAAATAAATCCCATAGTGAATAAGTACCTACTAAACACTTTCGAAAAGAGTTTTTGAAGATAGTTTAGGCATTCCGTAGCGTAGTGTAAAAAAGCGTAGCATAGTAGCACGACGTAACACGGCGTAACACGGCGTAGCACGGCGTAACACGGCGTAGTATAATATTGCGTAGCACAGCGTAACTCAGCGTACCACGCCATAGAGCACAGCTTAGCAAAGCATAGCATAGTTTTGAATAACAGTATACGAGTAGAGTATTTATAAAACAAATTCTATGTAGAAATTGTTTTACATTTCAGCTCCGCCACATGATACTCTTTGTAGAGAGTAGTGGACGACCACTTCGTATTTCAAACTTTGCCTGTGCTAAGTGTCAAAACCACAGTCAAACAAAGCATTGCCAAACAAAATACATCAATATATCCAACAGAATCTGTCACAATCCTCAACATAATATGATTTCACAATACTCTTAAATTCAATTCTCAAATCACTGGCCTTCGATAAAAAAAAACAAACCATTCTTTTTTCTAAAAAGTTTGTATATATTAAATTGGTTTTTAATTAAAACTCAATCTCCATTTAACATTTCGTTTGTAACTGTACTCGATGTTTGTGATACGAGCGTTGATTCCGCTCTGACATTTCATAAAGAAAACAATTATTTGTTTATGTGTTCCGAACCTACTATTACTGCTGGGCCATTACGTAATCACCTATATTCGTGCGTCGTGTGGCAACCAATCAAACCTACCATTTACCTACATACGTCCCATTAGAGAGAATTAATTTGTCAAACAAAACCGTGTGATAAATTCGTGAAAAAAGGATTTTAAATTTTCATTCGGCTGAGTTCGGAAGAGTTCGTGCACGTTCGAGACTGTTCGGGCACGTTCGGTACGGGTCATCGCTCCGACCTAGATCGGGTGCGCCCGCGCAGAGCCACTGTTGCTAACCGCGCGTTTTATTCTATTATTTGTGTTAAATAGTGGAGCGTTGCGTGTTCGTGTTTAGTTTGTTATAAAATTACACATAATTAGCTGTAACAGGTTCTTTTTATGACCATAACAAAGTAGAAAATGGCGGAGTACACGCGAAAATAAACACCATGTTTGTTGATTATTGAACTGGGTTTCGATTTGATGAACGGCTGAGTCATTGCGACGTTTATTTGCAGCACATCCAGGATGTAATAAAATACTGGAAACAGATATTAATGTGTGAACTCGTTGCAACAGCTTTGTTTTGCTAGTTTACTTTTTGATCACGTAAAGTTTGAGACTTTCTCATACTTTTTCTCTGAACCTGTCGAGCATGGCTTGATAGATTGTAGTACAAGATACGGCAACACAAAAGTCATAGAGATACCATCCTAAAGGCGGGTCCACTGCTGAAATACTTACTGCAAAAATGAATAAAGAAAGTAAAGTTTATGAAAAGCTTTCAAATCATAATGTGGCATCTTCGCTATTTTGATACAGGACACACTCATCTAATTCAATAAAAGAGTGTAGTAGGCATAACCTATATTTAAGCATATACAAATATCATTCACATAATACGTAGTTACGATATGTCTATAACTTTCGAGACAGTTTAATTTTTCTCAAAATCAAACTGTCTTTTTCTTAGATGTAGCCTAACCTCGCACTAACACTCCATATTTTGTAACAGCACGTTACATGTCTGTAACAAACATAAACACGTATTGTATAACCGACTGCTGACATTACGTACTTGCAGGTGTGAGGTGGCTAACCCTTGGTGACACACAAGCCCCATTAGGTGGCAACATTGAGGGCACATTTGGAGACCTGCATGCGGGAAACGGACTTTTAAGAAGCGGGTAAACTGTCAATAAGAATGAAAATTGTATTTGATGATATTTGCATTAAATACGGATGTTAAAGGAAAGTGTACCTAATTGTTTTGAAACTGCTAATGAGTAAGGCTTCCATCAACATCATCGACAGACCGCGCGACTTCACCCACGTCTCAGTATTTAATGCCTCTTTTCTTGAGCCTTCGATTAGTAAGAAAAAATCTCTTGAAATTTAGTAGTGGCTTGTACCTAATGATACCTTGCCTAATCTTATTATATTGGGTGATTGGTGGTGATCTTAATGGTAGATTCATTTCAACGTCCGCTCCTTTCAAATCGAACGCCCGAGGTAGGTATTAATGTAACATAAAAAAATAAAATTAAAAATAAGTAATCAAAAAACCACTTTTATTTTCATTATCCAGTAACTCCCCAACATCCCATTAAAGTAGCCATATCAATTAATTGTCCGACACATTACCTTAATAATTCCCGCTTGCATCCACAAGGTATAGGCCTATGAGGACACACCTTTAGCTTTCAATTAAATTACCAGCGACACGTAAATCATGGCCGGCCCACGGAGAAATTAACAAGCAATTATGTAATTATGAATACATTTATATTCTTTCTGTGCGTTACTATTGTAATTTAATTGATGTGATTATGTTTGTGTGGAACATGGCGTTTTCATACACAATTTGGGCAGTAGGTACTTGTAATTGTAATTATGGAACCCATTAGCTTGATGGAAGTTAATAAAATAGAATAGATTTTAGCATAATGTATTAATTACAGTGGCTTCAGTAGTTTTCTGATTTCTAACCGGCCATGAGGTAAGACTGCCAAAAGTTTTTGTCCTTATGAATAAGTGACTATCTTGATAATCGTCGTAATATCAGATCGAGAGTGCAACATCAAGCCTGGTGATGCAAATCCTGTGATTATTGAATCATTTTACCACTCTTTTTTTTTAAGCCATTTCTCCCAAATCTCTACAAAGCATGATAACAGAGACGACGGTCGTGGTGCCATTACATCAAATGTCCACAAGATCGTGCAGCATCGAACTGCGGTCGGAGCCATTATTGGCCACTTGGAGCCATGCAGAGCCACGCGCGCGGCGGGTGGTTACGTGACCAGAGAGGTACCAAACAACATGACTTGCGGGAGACACTGTCTCCGAGAAACAGTAGATCTAGATATTTCATCTATCTATCTCGGGCATCAGTTAAATTAAATTAGAAGAACTGTTATAATTATAATAGATGATGAATCGTAATAATTTTAAGTATTTGATTATTTTTGGATTTGCAGCATTTGCCCCTTCACTTATTTTTCAGCATCAACGAACCCAACTACATTTTGTACGAAATATCAGAGATGATTAGCTGTAAATTACTATTTAAACCTATAACAACAATTTATTACCCAATGAATAAAAGGATCCCTGACACAAGCACATAATAAAATGTGACTCCAATGCATAGTTTCATTCTATAGGCTTCACAAACTTGGGCTACTGCATTCCCTTCACTGTGGCTCTCCACCGATAGTTCAACTACATGATTCTAGTTATCGTCTGGTTCAAAAATAGCCACAACAACCTCGTGTATCACCACACGTACCACAGATTGCTTACAGTAAAAAATACTAATCGAATTTATTATTGGACTGTCACAGTCTGAGGAGCCATCATGGCGGACCACGATCAAGTAAGAGTAGTAGCAATGATGAAATGGTTGACATTTCCACTGCAATCGTGAAAAAGCAACTTCTTTTATGTTTAGATACCAAGTAGACACAGGTTGAACCACTAGTTATACATATAGATGCACGAGTTTTCCTATTATACTCTCCAACTATGTGAATGTATGATCATTGACATAGTTGGACAGTATAGGAGTAGATTCACATCATCAATATGGGTTAATTGTTCTGGAGCTCAAGAGCTTCGAATGAGACCCGAAATCACTCCTGCTTTCCTGCAAGGTGAATATAATTATTATCAAAGTCAAATCATTTATTTCAAATAGGCGCATAAAAGGCACGTTGAACATCAAAATTGACCTTACTCCACTTGACTGTCGGCTATGTTAGTGCACAACAAGTTGAAAACTCAGAGATTTAGACACTAGAGTGACCTCGTGGTAATCTCAGTATACGAGGTTGCTTTCAAGGAGTGGTTCTACGAGAAATTAATCCCTGATGGAGAGATATAGGCCAGATATAGTCCTGAATAGAAAACAAAAAACCGTAACAGGCAATAAAAAATAATGACATCATTAAGTCGCAGGTTATTTGCGAGACAACGTAATATAGTCATTTATAAGTACATATCCCTAATGTAACCACATAGTGTAATGATACCATAGCGTGATGATATTTGCGATCATAACAGTGAAAGTTCCATCTAAATGGGTGCAGCAATCTAAGTGATAGGTACAAGTTTGATACACTAACAGCTATGAATGATGATGTAGTTATGAAATGAGCCGACATCAAATGGTTTTGAAATTGTCCCTGTTTCGTTTATTTTTTTGTCGAGAAAATTTCAATGTATCGTGTTTTGAACCATTAATTTCCATAAAACAAGGATGTATCCATGATTTGTATTTTTTTCTTAACCTAAAGATACTAATTTGAACATTTAATTTTGATTCTAAAACAGGCAAATTCGGATAACCTCCGTTAATGTTGTTTTGTAAGGAAAATCTTCATTCTATTAGTTTTAGTATCGCATCTTCAACAGTGCCATTAAAATCCATCAATCCTTTGAACTCACGATAGAGGAATATAGTGTCCATTAATATATTTATTTGTATAGTTAGTTTTGTGTTATACAGTATGGAAAACACATAATTATATGCAATAAATTATACTACATACTTATTATCGCCTTTTCTGACGATATTCAAAAAATTAACGAAAACAATCGCAATTTTTTTTTTATATCGTTAGAAAAGGCGATAACTTGTATGTGGTATAATTTATTGCATATGTGTAAATAAGCATTTTAATGTATATGGAATTTAAAAGATTTTACTATAGATATTGTGACTTCAGTAAGAGACAAGACAAGATAGGCACTTAGATTAGATAGGCTTATACAGGATGGCAGGACATCGACCCGCAACCTGTTACCGTGGATTCAGTACATGATTCTGAACCCCCCCGGCGGCGGTGGCGTTAAAAATATTCGTCGGTTAGTAAAAAGAAAAATCAACTGCTCCATACATTTTGACCGCGTAGGTATTCCACTTTTCTATGACACACCAGATTTTTTTAACCTACGAAAACATCTATGCTTAGTGGTCTAGAATTATGTGTTGAATTCATGGTTACAGTTCGTGTGTCGATGTGCCTGGCACCCTATATACCACGCAGACATTTAATTTTCCACGCTCACATTTAATTTTCTAAAATAAAACACGTTTTCTTTAATTTTTACGACACCTTAATTTTAAAACGCATAACAAACATAAAAATGTGTTCGTCAACAGATTATTTCCACAGATAGCAAACAGGATAGTTTGTCACGGCACATAACACGGAATGGAATCGTTTTGTGAACCATCCCAAGCAGAACGCCATGAAGATACGCACAATAACAACATACGTCATCCAATATATTTGTGAACTCACGCAGGAGCAAATAGGACATCACGCCTGTGTTCCTGAAGGGATGGGCTGAGTCGTGTATAAAACACCCACATTCGACTGGTACCTATGTTAATGTATCATGGACGATCATTTTGACATTCATCATCATCATCATCCACTGCTGCAGTATAGGCGTCCTCCCTTTTGTGCCATGCTTCCCTGGTCTGTGCGAGTCTCATCTGATCTTCCCATCGATTTTCTGTAGGTCGTCCACCAAATTGCGACTATTGGTCTGTCAACGCTCCTACCGATTCTCGGCAAACATTCCGTTAGGGCTCTGCTCCATCTGACATCACGACATCTAGCCAAGTGACATTAACCGGGCACAAACCAAGGCCCGCCAAAAAGACATTCCTAATGAAAAAACCACTTTGCCTGGATTAGAAATGGTACCTAGGACCCTAACAACCGCAGTTGCAACCACTACTCGAGGTAGAAAATATAAATAAATTAGGACTTCTAGTTTGCTGTAACTAACCTACATTGTAACAGAATGTTGTACAGGTCAGGTATATCAAAAAACTTATAACAGAACGTCTGTTTTCCGTCAAGTGCCTCCATCCATCGAGATCTGTTAGTAGGTTCATTCTTGATTGAATACTGTTCTGCAAAGGAATTTAGGACAACCCGGTTTCCGCCGTAATTTACACCTGGGGTAAGATGGGTAACCTGCTAAGAACCGCGTCAGAAATAATAATAGCCTCCGACCGATTTCGGTCACGGTGGCCCATCTCAACGGAGATTAGCCAGGTACGCAGGAGATATTATAGTGTACAAGTGTGTGCACAAACACAGGTGCACTCTCTGTTCCTTTACTCTCATAGTCCTCAGGGACGGCAATCCGACACGGCCGGGGAGAGATCAGGTGCAGGACCAACGGCTTTACGTGCTTTTCGAGGCAATAACACTTTGTCCAACCCGGGAATCGAACCCAAGACCCCACGCTCAGCAGTCGCGCTTGCAACCACGAGACCAACGGGGCAGTCAGAAATACTTCACTCAGAAAACATGTACGGTAAGCGACAAAAGTCTATAAACACTGCTGGAACTTTTACACATCATCTGAAATGAAATGTTTACTTATGACACCTTTACACGTCAATATTTTGTTGCTCAATATTAAAAAAAAATTAAGGCGCCGTCCGTCTTAGCTGAATGATCCCTGAGAAGAAATGCCGAAACAAACTCAGAAGTCATGGTCTCTTTCAAAGTCCGAACATTATTATTAGGATCGTATGTGATTCTAACAATGCAGGGCCTTGTCTGGAAGGGTCTTTTGAAGAAATTACCATTGCAGCTTTGAGTTGACCTGTCCCAATAGAAGGTATGCATATGTCGCAGATGGATTGTCGAATCCGCTGTTTTACAAAACAGCTCTGTTATGTAAAACAACTGAATGACGTAGGATTGCATAAACGTTTTGCATTTATCAATGCAGCGGGTCAACGATCAGATGTTTTGTAAAACAGCGTGAAATTAAATGTCAGATTGTAGATTTTAGATCTAAATTTTGTCGCTCGTAGCTCTGTGTGTCATAACAACAATAAAATCGTCCGAAACAGAAAGCCGTTCGTCAAAATTAATAAATAAAACATAATATATGGGTGAAAATGTTTTCAATTGCCATAAGCTGTTGATTCATTTAGGGTATAGAATAGTTAAAATTGTCATAACTGTATTGTGAGTCAATACTTCTTATTAAAAAAAATGTGAAAATAAAAATATATAACTGAAATTAATATTTAATTAGGCTACGAAAATCCTGTTTTCTTTTGTCATAAACAAACAGTACGTAATACCTACCCTTAATAATAGTTCAGTATGTATATTTGTTTGTAACAGTAATTATTTTTTTATTTCATTATGGCCCTACACCAAACGCTTATGCCATTCTGCATTACATCTAAACGTGGGTAGCAGTTTTGTAAAACGTAGCGCAATGACAATCCAGCTGAACGTTGTTCAGTTGTTTTACATAACGGAGCTGTTTTGTAAAACAACTAAGTAGCGGTTTTGTAAAACAGCGGATTCTACAATCCATCTGCGACACATACATACATCAGCCATCATGTAGCTCAGCCCAATTTTAGAGAGCTCAACGACCGGTCACACGACGCTACCAGATCTGTAGGACATTTGCGTAGGACATAAGTATTATTATACAAAATACTCAAAACCGCCGCGACAGTTATAAATGATAAAAACTAGATGAGGTCGGCGTTTCCTACCTGACTACCAGAGTAGTCAGGTAGGAAACGCCGACCAGAAGAAGAAAGGCCGAAACAAACTCAGAGGTCACAGTCTCTTTTAAAGTCCATACATAATCTTGGTCTTTGGTTTATAAAGTCATGTGAATATCCTCCTCCTCAACTCACCCCTCGTCTACTTTAAAAAAATATGATTGACGTGTAAACTGATTGTACAAACCCACTGACAGAAATAAATCATTTGTCAGTCTAGCCTGCATGGTACTCACATTCACAGTCAGTTTTCTCTTTAAATTTCATCCAAAAATATCATGACTCACGTAAATCAATAAAAATGTCTATATTCATACAAAACACTTTGTAATAAAGTTAGTTGCTTGGGGGTACATTGGAGTAGCTTAATTAATCTTTAACTTTAAGAAACCTTTTTGACAGAGTTTCTGTTTAATAAATTATTTAAATTCATTGATGCTCAGTTCTTTAACATGGCTAAGGAGTTTGTTGTCAAAATGCCTATACTTTGGCACTTAAATGAATTACAAATTTTCTGGAGCCATGGGCACAATAAGTAAATCTGTGTTTCTATCTGAACTGACATAATTATAGATATATTGTAGCATTTAATAAAATGCTACAATATAACTAGATAAATTACTATTCATTTAATTTCACTTCTGTTTTTATTTTTATTAAATATTTAGCTTAATGATTAAAATTTAAAAATTGAAGTGTTAATCGACTTTTGTCGCTGACTGTACCTATGTAAGAAGTAGCTTCATGACCCAGAAGCACCCTAATTGCGTCACATACTTTCAATCACAATCTGAAACATTTTGAAGGATTTTGCTAATCCATTGCTTCATATGTTCGAAAAGTTTGTCTGCTCAACAACGTAAATAACGCAATGAAGATTGTGGAACTGTCAAAACTAAAGCCATTGCTACTGATAGTGTATTATGCTTATATTACTGTGAGTCACTTGGCACAAAAGAAACTAAACTACTAGATCACGAAGTGGACCATTTCCCCCCATTAATATCTTCATATCACCTCTCTTCTATCAAAACCCACTGACTCTCTCCGCTATGCCCCATTGACGCGTCATCACCGAAATTATCCGGACATTCATTACAAAGCGTGTTCAATATGAAGGAATCTATGTCGCGGGTATTAAAAGATTGTTAATGCCACAACAAAGTGGTGAATATGCGAAACATCGTGAAAGATGCTTCACTTTGATGTACGTACACTGAGAGAAATATGTATATTTGTTTAGACCACCCGAATTGTAGCGCAATAATCATCTGTTTCATGAAAGAATAAATCGTATTGCAGACAATGTAACAAACTGAATAAAAATCTGTAGTGTTTGTTTGTACCTGAAAACGCAAAACATGATACATCAAAGCCATGAGACACTAGTGCTCCCCGCGCACTAGGCAGCCAAGAATGAGAAAATTCTTGTTTGCCTAGTGCGCGGGCTCCAATCAGACATTATATGTTGAATTGGCTGCCGCAGCCAGGCTGCCTAGTGCACGCCTGCCCTAATTATGAAAACCTATACATTTAACATATACATAATCAGCCTATAATGTTCCCACTGCTGGGACACAGGCCTCCTCTTTGTGAGAGGGAGTGGGCCGTAATCCACCACGCGGGCCCAGTGCGGGTTGGTAGATGTCACATGTCTTCGAATTTTTGGTTCTAGGACATTCCGGTTTCCTCACGATGTTTTCCTTCACCGTTTTGAGAGCAGTGGTGATGAAATAATTTACACAAAGTAAACACAGGCGTCAGGATTCGAACCTACGACCTGTATCTCGTAAGTCGCGGTCGTTACTGGGCCACCACTGCTCTACTTTACTATTTAACATAATTATGCGAAGATAAAAAACACAGTTTTGACTGAGCTCTCCGCTACGTAATTTAAAATTTTTCCAAAAAGCGTTTCCTAAACCCAACTTTTTTAAAACCACCCTAGAATTATATTATTACTAGTAAACGAAGATAGCACATGCAACAGTTAACTAAGCTACCTCACACATATAATCCTGGACTACAAAAATAATATATTAAAATCACAGTAAAAATAAATCCAACCAACTGAAGTTATTGAAGCCAGCAAAAGTAGTTATGACTACCTACCGCACAAAATGCCTGAATAATGTAAACAGCGCTCCGATGAGTAGCGTGATATGTCACCGACAGAGACAATGGTGGACGCCCACGTGGCTCTGATGACGTCAGCACGGGTCGGGTCGACGAACCCTTTATTTTTATTGAGCGGCGCAAAGCTTGCTCGATGAAAGTGCTGAAAAAATGTTTCATATTGTGAAAACTGTTGAAATACAAATTACAAGTGATTTCTGGACAGTTTGGTTGAAAACATGGGTCTTATTACAACATAATATTGTTTGTCCGAGCTAAAGTTAACATTACTATTTTCTTTCATAAAAATAGTAATTTGTAATTGGCTTTTATCAGCAAAAACGATCAAAGTTGTCCTTCAAAAAATAAAATACTTTGTTATCGCCATGCTACTACATTAAATATATAATTGATTCGTCACGACTATATTACAAACGATCATTACCTTTCCTAACCGATGCATTGTAAGAGTAAAAACACCTTAGATGGCTGCATTATAATTTCTAATAATAAAGAATAAATCCTCTCTTAACCTAGATCCATGAGATTCAGACAAAAGATACATAAACTATTGTGAGCGGGAATTCGCAAACGATGTGAAACATACTAGAAAATCTTTTTTACGAAAACCAGTTATAACCGGTAAAAGATCACTCACAACTGGATACATGTATAAATATCTAGAACTCCTAATAAATTACCACAATAAAAAAAGCGTATTGGCGATAGTATACTGTCACCCAGTTCTTCAGAAACTAATTTAGCTTGAGATTCTTGTCCTATTAAGCTTTATTGAGCTTTATAATATGTAAAACCCCAGACTGAACAAATAATCATAAATAGTCGGAAAATGTGTAGTTAGACATTTTCTAACTGCGCATATTCCCACAAAATCACTGACCTTATTACATTCTAATATAAAATATTGTGTAGGTTTTATTAACCGGGAACTTGTTTAAGAATAGGGTTTCCTTTAATGTAGGTCGCCACCCACGCCTATGAACGGATCCTGGGAGCTAGGAATATTAGGTTTGCAAACAGTAACCCAGGGGTATATAAGTAGCGGGATTGTCCGAAAAGGTTACCGCTGCCCGGAACATAAAGGGCTAAGGAAGGAACACGGGTGGGTTTTAGTCAGTAAGAGTCTGACACTCCCTTCCGCTCCACCCAGAGCGGGAGGAGTCATTAGATGATTTCCCATCCAAAAAAAAAGGGGTATATAGGTTGTAGAAAGTACAACGAATTTTTTTCAAGACCCAGAATCCGTATAACCCTGGACTTATCCAGTCATCAAAGAAATTTCGAAAATTTTCTGTAAAATAAGAATTACGTCGCATTCCTTAAAAAATGCGTGGGATGGTATGTACGCAAGTGACTAAATATTTTTTCTGGCGTACCGAAATTAATATTAGGTAGTTCAGCAATGTCATCCAAAAATTCGTTTATTTTCGGCTGAAAATGCAATTTTGGTCACCCTACAAAGGGAAACATCCTGTACATTTTGTTCAGAGGAGCAATTCTCGTAATTTAAAGAACGTTCACATTCTGATCTCAGTCTCAATCTGTTCAAAAAAACCTCTAAAATTCCTACATTTTGACAAGTTTTTGATATTGATTGTCGCTGGGATGAGATTGTGAGTAGATTTTGAACGTTTTTAATTACGGGAATTAGCCTTCTGTCGTTCAGGTGATGTTGGCATTGCAGGCATAATTATTATGGGACATTTAAACTTGGTCTCTGAGATGGTCAGGAGTAGGTATTTCCCGTGAGTTTGCATGTGTTTAAAAGCGGTGATAACGCTTGGTTAAGTAATACCACTTCGCAAGCAAGTGACAGATTAATACCTACAGTTGTTACGTGGCGTTTCACACGAGAACTCCTTGCAATGAAGAAGGGCAGAGATTATTCATTTATTAAAACCATCCTTACAACTATCATTACAGGTGTATGTACTCAATGCTAATTATCGGTGGATAACCGCTGTCAATTGCTAGCCTAAGCTTATTCGGTTAATCAGTTTTATGGCTATTACAACATCCATCTTCAAAGCTTTGTCAGATTCAATTAAACCACAAGTAACGAAAATTCAGAGAATCTGCATGAAAGTGTGCTTTCATCAAACGCCCCATCTTTCCATCCGATCTATAAAATCGTGTTCGTGAGGTCGTCATTTCTTTAATTTCGTTCTATTTCAGGATTGACACAGATCGGGGCTCGTATAAACCTCAGCGGCGGTTCATTCAATGGCGACAGCTGGAACAACAGCCATTAGTACAGATCTCTTTCAAACTACCTCATTTACGAGCAGTACAGACACGACAACCATAAACATACACATTGAGAGGGTAAGGATGCGTGCACATTAGAAAAAAGTATGCGAGCATTCGTGGTTCCCACATGCGTTAAACGTGAATATGATCATAAAATGTAGTGACCGAAAGCTCCCACTTGCTCAGGATTACGTTAATAATGAAATCCACAACAAAAATAGCAGAAAAAACTGGAATCACATGGAAAGTGCAGATCAGTAAACTAACACGACAATGAAATTATCATAACTAACCGAGAACCAATAAATAGTTTACTGAAGAATGCTAAACCATGCATGGAGACACAGAGAACAGCAAACGTATCTTCATATATATTAAAGAAGGACTCTAGTATCATAAACCACAGATGTTTTAAAGGCAATCAAGGCAAAAAACCGGTCAAGAGCGGGTTGGCCTCGCGCATCGAGGATTCCGTACCATCATAATAATATTATGCTTTTAAATTTTCATTGGCGAGGCCTATATTCAGCAGAGAATTTTAACACTGCGCGCTGCGGTGTAGATTATTGCAGTTTTAGGTCAGCACCATCTCTTGACCGATAGTGGAACTAATTTAACTTTTGTTGATGATTTCTGAAAAAATATGCTATTTAGAGACATCGTTTTATTCTTCCTATAATCTTTACATAAACTTCTATCACATAGAATAATTGCAGATTTGTTTCTATGCAAACTTCGGAGATATGGTTAAGAACGGTATTTTTTTTAATTTTTCATCAACCATATGATACCCACATGCCCTAGAAGCTCCACTTCGAATTTTTCAGACCCCTTTTTAATCACTGTTGCAAAAAAAAAAAATTGTTTCTTATTTGCAAAATAGTTGGGCAAACATCATCTAAAACTATTCCAAATTTCTAGTTGATAGCATTAGCAGTTCTTGAGATATCCAGTGACAGACGGACAGGCAGACATACTGAGTCGCACCATAAAGGTTCCTTTTTACAATTTTGGGACGGAACCCTAATTATCCGAAACTTCATCAGCCGATCAAAAAACCGTCAGACTCCTCGTCAACACACTCCAGCGGGGTAATTGCCTTAACACACACGCACTATCAGTAGCAATGGCTTTCATTTTGACAGTTCAACAACATTCATTGCGTCATTTACGTTAATGAGTACACGAATTTTAAAAATCTATGAAGCAATGGATTAGTAATGTACTTCAAAACTCTCGGATTGTGATACTGGGTACGAGTTGTTGTCGATTATTTATGATAATAATTAGAAAAGTTTCTATCGGTACATCACGCGAATCTCTCCGAAGTGTGTCGTGTGATATCGTTAGCATATCTGCCGGCCGTTGTCACTACTATTTATAATTCAACGGAAATATGCGCGTGGGCATTTGTTTTACTATGAAAGCGCTTTTAATCAGGGTTTATTGTTCGCTTATCTAGGTTGGACATTAGTAGGTACTTGTGAAAGTTAAATGAATGGCTTATCAGAATGCTATTCTATCATTTATTATCCATTTAGAGAGGTTATTAAGTGTTTAAATTGATTGATAAATCCTGATTTCTAAGGGTTTATGTTGTCTAGACTTCTAAAGATTAAAATTTCTAATCAAACGCTGTAGTCGGCAGTAACCTAAAAGAGAATGAAAGAAAGATTTGGTTGATAAAACATACAAGGGGTCACTGATTCCAATCTAAGTCGCCTAAAAGATGGTTTGCCAATCCTTTGTTAGGAAACATAAAATAATTTCAATCAATTTTAAACTTTATTTCCATTAGTTCTAGTTTTATTATTGTACCTATTTTGTTAAAATTATGTTATTTGTACCGGGCTTTGTATGTAGTAGGTACACATAGATATGGAAGAGGGAGGTTTTTTGTTACAGGTATCTCCATACTTAAGAGAAGGCCTCTACAACTTATTTGTTAAAAGCTGTTGATTATGAAAATAAACTTATTATATTATTACAGAAATATTTCCTTTACGGGTAAGCTAGGAACGCGCAGGCGCATTTCTCCAGCGGTGATTTTTTGCGCGCACTGCATTTCATACGCACTGCTTACCGTCGAGAGTTGACAATCCAACAGTCTACTTTGTGACGCGCTGGGATGCGCTCCGTTGGATTCTCAATGCTCGGCTCAATACCGAGAGTTGAAAATCCAGTGCGAGATGATATCCCGCCGCGATATTTTGACGTCCGTGCGGACGTGGGTTTACTATTAAACAGATAAAAGAAATAGATACATTTTTATTTAAATCCCTGCTCTATTTAAAACACAGAGTTACAAAGTACCTAATTTATTATTATGTCTCAAATACAGGCAATGTCACGAGACTCCACTTGATTTAAGACACGGATGATAAAAACAAAGATATAAATTATTTCAGCCACTTGCCCACTTTGCCAAAGATTGGGATAGGTCTCAAAAACGCTAATAATATACCTCCGAGAAGACTGGTGAAAACATGAATGCTGTTTATAGAGGTATAATGAGGAACAGGGTGTAAAGTTCACTCATCCTCCATAGAAAATGGATATGTGTCTGGCGGGCAACGGCCCGATGATTCATATCGGGCCGTTGTATAATGTATATGCTAGTTGCACGGTGAACTCTGCTTGCGAGATGCAGGATTTTGCATGACGTCAGTATAACGCGTAGTTCGCATGTGGCGTTGTAGATACCACTACATGTTCTTAGTGATAAAAGACACTAATTAAGATGCATAATCGGTCTATAATGTTCCCACTGCTAGGACACAGGCCTCCTCTCTTCTAAGAGGAGGTGGGCTATAATCTACCATGCGGGCCCAGTGCGGGTTGGTAGAGGTCACATATCTTCGAATTTTTGATTCTAGGACAGGCCGGTTTCCTCACCATGTCTTCCTTCACCGTTTTGAGAGCAGTGGTGATGAAATTATTTACACAAAGTAAAGCCAACAGGCAACCCAGGCAGGCTGGGTTCGAACCCACGACCTACAACTCGTAAGTCGATACCACTCGGCCACCACTGCTCTCTCTCGTCATTTTGACAGATCAGCCGCGTTCGTTGCAATATTTACGTTGTTGAGCAGACGAATGTTTCCAACCTATGATGCATGGATGCCAAAATGAAAAGCATAGTGATCGATTACCATTTTTTATGTATGTTGTTGTTACCCCGCTGGTAATATTTTATACGTCACCACAAATAGCGGGACTGGTAATTTACAGATTTTATTTTCCTAGAGCTGTATCACATTAATGAAAAGTTTTCGATTTTCCTGCTACTAATATAGCTGCGGAACAGAAACACACATATAAATTAGTCACCAGTCCACTTGTACGTCAGCTGGCTTTCAACCGGCTCTCTCAGCGAACGGATAATAAAATTAGGATAGTTACTGTCTTCTGCTAATTATATTAGTAGTTTGTTTTATTGTAACTGGCGAAAGGTGGAGGACAGTGTGCCATGGCGCAACTACGAAGGGTTTTTTGTGGACTGAGAAGATTCTATGAGTTTTGAAAAATAATGTAGTCAGTCTTCTTTAAAGTTCTTCTTCTTTTCAACGCCATGAGGAGTCACCTCCTTTGACACCTTTTAAAACTTATTGCTGGTATCGTTCGCTAGGCGTTGTTATTGTGGCAAGCCTCCTCACACGAAAAATCTCATTTTCAATACACTTACTCTTTCGTATTGCACCGTTCAAGCTAAGAACAGCTCATACGGTACAGAAAAGGATCAGCCATCCAGCATGTTTGGTCACACAGCTGGTTGTGCAGGGTGCGTCGGACGTAGGTAGATATGTGTCGTCTAATTAAACATTAACGAAAATAATTAAACAACGTTCTCTAGAACTTCAAGAGGCTATAATTATAGTCCGGCCATAAAAACTTAGATAGTCTTAATTTTAATGCATCTGTAAAATATGAATGAATGAATATGCAAACTATTATTAAATGTTAAGAGTTCTCGGCAAACAGTATTACAGTAGTTTTACTCACATCTTATTTCTTTTATCTTTTGATATCTACATACATATTTCCAGAATACTGTTTATTACGATTTACTTTACGAGTTGCCTTTTCTCTGAGGAGTTTATCAAAAAATCCTGAATTTCCTGACTTCTAAACACTCTACGTTCATTAAAATTATTTATATAAAACGAGCCGGTAGAAAATATCGCTACTAATATTTTAGTGACAGATACTCATTTCCTATGTGCTATGAGTAAACTGTGACAAATAACTCGCAGCATCTTTATAAAATTAATAAAAGTATAAGCTAATAATACTTATATTATAACTCGTGACGTTATTGAAAATTCGTTGTTTATTATTTTACACATAAATCACGCCTGTAATTTCCGAAGGGTTAGGCAGTCAAGTGGGCACAAATCCAGACTCCGGGCTGCTACTGAAAAATTCCTGACCTGGGAATCGAACCCAGGATCTCAGCTCAGCAGTAGTGCTTGCGACCATTAGACCGACGAGGCAGTGTAAGTGTATGTTTACTATTTTGTAGGTACAGACGCCAGCACATCAAGTTACCCGAAACTGTCAAATTTTTCCAATCAACTTTGAACTTTATGCTTTAGCGATAAAGTTGGAAATCTATTAAAGAAATTTGACAGGTTGTAGTAGCTTGATGTACTCGCGTCTGAACTTCCAAACTCCGGGTTACTACTGAGAGTTATTTTTTTTTGGCATTACCGCAAATTAAATTATGGAATAATTGAATTATGAAAATGACAGAACCTGTCGGTCGGGTTAAATTAATGCATGATTAGGCCCGCTATTGAACTGATTGCTGAATGGGCCCGCTCTTGACCTCGATCACGACAAAGCCATGGATGAGGTCTATAATGGAACGAGCGTACCCAGAAGATGCTTGTTCACTCTGGCTTTGAAGGCAGACAGACGGGTTCAAAGTGGAAGGGAACACAGACGTTGGCAAAGAGTTCCACACTTTGACTGTGTGCATAATGAATATGGAGAAGTACTGATCGTATTATTTTTTAATATCGATACATGAAACGTGTTTTCTAACAAATAGCAAAACATAATTATTTCTTTAATCATGCTAAACTCGCCCTAGTAAATGTAAGTGCAGGAAAAAGAATCCATCTGGAATCCAAATCATAACAGGAACACCCCACATAAACCGGAAAACCGGTCGAAACCTACACAAACTGACAAGTTTATTATTACAAAATATTGAAACAAACACGGAACATGAAGTTTTTATTGCTTGTTATCACAGCTGAACAATTTAAATGTTTCATGTGGAAAAATATAAAACAATTATCCCGACTTTTCTCGTATTTTCACGATATTTTTAACTGAAGTGACATGTCGTAAATACAGTCACGGTCAGTTCCTGGTTGTCACCGGCAGAGAGCTAAGAATGTGGTCCATTCGCGTCATTATATGTTTTCAATATTACGTGGGAAATACGTGTTTTGTTGATTTAGCAACGAATGTCTTAGAATAGTTCCGGAAACGCATCAGCTAAAAGCTGATGATATTGTTGGCACAAGAAAACCAGGATACATACTGATTATGTGAGGAAATTGTCACATGTCATGACAAATTTTGGTTAGGTTAGATACTCGTACTTAACAAATATCGTAGAATCAAACCTGAGTGAGGGACTTGTTGGAGGTTTTTGAAACATTATCCATTTAAGATCATAGCCCTCCTCATACCAGCTGAAAACTATCCTAGACCAACATAATATCGAGCCTTTTCAGGAAGAAGATCGTAACCGCCATTTTGCATATTTTACAGGAGAAGGTGATGCAAAATGCAAAATCAGTTGATCTGGCGATTGATATTAAAACAGTTTTTTGGGATTTTTGGCGCTTACGATGTTCTTCCTGAAAAGGCTCGATATCTTTCGTAGTTGAAGGCATTCTAGGCATCCCCTTCTTAGTTGCCTAGGTACATATTTGTTGGCATTTTGGGTCAATCCATCCCCAGAAGATGTCTTTTACTTGCGTAGACGTATATTCCCTTTATTCCAATCAATCAAGTATGCGCCACATCTCGCCGTTGACGTACAGTTCCGTCATATGTTTTCTTTTAAAATTGGCAAACAGGCTAAGAACCAACAGAACGAAAATGATTACTGTTGTCCTGTCCACAGTTAGGGGGCGTCCATAGATTACGTGAGGTGATTTTGGTGATTTTTAGACCCCCCCCTCCCCCTTTGTGAGATATCATGAGATTTGGTTCGACCCCCTCCCCCCTCTGTCTAATCTCACGTGAGATTGTTCAAAATGCGTATTTTCAGTGTAAATACGTTAATCTATGCTTCATTGCGTTGGATTTAGTAAAAAAAAACAATTTGTTTCACTATTTTTATTTAAAACTAGTATTTAAGATTACGAAAATCGTAGTCTAGAATCACAGTGAAAAAATTGTTAAACGTTTTGCTCAATTCAACCCAGTTTTCTCGCAATTTTACACTGTTTCTTGCTGAAAAAATAACGTAATACTTGCCAGGACCCACCCCCCTCTCCCCCGCGTGAGATTGGGTGAGAATCGGATTGACCATTACACATCACGTAATTAATGGAAGCCCCCTTATCTGCTAGATTAAGCAACCTCTCTCAAGAGGGTTGGACACAACATTCAAAGCACTATACAATACATAGGTTTCCTGCAATTTTCCGAAGTTAGCTCCGTGTTAGTATACAGATACAGAGTCGCAGGGACATCGAGGCGCAAACTATAACCATGAATTCAGCACATGACTGTAGACCCTCTAGCGTAGAGATTTTTCCATAATCAACCTATAACGTTCCCACTGCTGCGACACAGGCCTCCTCTCTGTGAGAGGGAATGGGCCCAGTGCGGCTTGTTAGATGTCACATGTCTTCGAATTTTTGGTCCTAGGACATGCCGGTTTCCTCACGATGTTTTCCTTCACCGTTTTTGAGAGCAGTGGTGATGAAATAAATTACACAAAGTAAAGCGCCTGTCTGGGTCCGAACCCGCGACCTACAACTCGTAATCGAGGCCGTTACCACTGGGCCACCACTGCTCTCCTTTCTCTTTTTCGTTGATTATTTAAAAAAAACAGCTGTTTCATAGAAAAGTGCAATAACAACGCGATCAAAATGTATGGAACAGCATTCTTTTTTTAATAACTTAATAAATTTTGAACGCAGGTTCAGAATCATGTACTGAATGCACGGTATAGGTTGCGCGTCGATGTCGTCGCCAGCCTGTATACCACACATATACAGGGTTATTACAAATACACCAACAACATCTTAAGAGGTCATTGTACTCATCATTATGAACAACTTTTACTATGGGACCAAACCTGAAATCGCGAAAAAAACATCTGCTGTTCCCTACACTTTGATGAGTTATACCTACGAACATAAATGTAGGGAACAGCTGATTTTTTCCCGATTTCAGGTTTGGCCCCATAGTAAAAGTTGTTCATAATGATGAGTACAATGACCTCTTAAGATGTTGTTGGTGTATTTCCAATAACCCTGTATACTACCACTTCCAAAACAATTTGGTATTTAAGCTACGAGAGAACACTTTTCTCTGGTTTGATCGCATTACAATAAGGGATGATTTACTTATAGCTAAGTTGACTACATGACTACTGCCTTAAGGGGATCGATTCACGGGTCGGGCAAAGTGTTACTAGGCTTTTCCTTCTGGAGTTTTTTAATAGCAGCTCGGTGTCTGGATTTGTGCCCGGTTGATGGCAATAGGCTAAACCTAAACATGCATAACTGGTGAAATATCGATGTTCTACCTATAGGTACCTACACC
Source organism: Hydraecia micacea (assembly GCA_914767645.1). Lineage (NCBI taxonomy): Eukaryota > Metazoa > Arthropoda > Insecta > Lepidoptera > Noctuidae > Hydraecia > Hydraecia micacea. Next base: position 16,652,454 of record OU611794.1, on the reverse strand, counting down.
TCTGCCTAACTCTTAAGGGAATACACTTCATGAATATTGTGTTGATTTCATTACATCTAATGACAAAATAATGCATGTAGTTTTAGTATCATATGATTACTTTTAACTAAATTCAATCTACTGGCATCGTTTAAGAAGATGGTGATGATATACATAAAAATTACCTTTTCATTATAAAATTCAAATTAAATTACATATTGAAAACGTTTGAAGTGTCCAAACACCTAATAAGTTACAATTTATATAATTGACCGTTCTGAATTAAAATGGCCTCCATGATTGGAGATGCTTAAATATCCGGCCCACCCGGGTAGGCCGCTCTGCAATGAATACTAGATAAGATAATGTAATTAACTTTTCACATCCGTACTTATAGTTTGTACAACCAGTCCTAGGTACCAAGGGGTATAATTATATTTTACTAGCTGCACCCCGCGGTTTCACCCGCATAAGTGTCGATCTCGTGGGACTATCGAGATAAAAAGTAGCCTATGTGTTAATCCAGGGTGTCAGCTACCTCCATATCAAATTTTATCAAAATTGGTCCAGCTGTTTGAGCGTGAAGAAGTAAAACATAAAAACACACACACTCACAAACTTTCGCCTTTATAATATTAGTGTGATGTTCGAGTATAACAACCACACGAGTCGATCGATGGAGGCTTGCTGCGGAACCCATAGATATCCGAGATCAACCATTACATATCAAGACCTCTCCGTGTCTCGAAAAGCACGTCGTAGATCTTTGACAGTCGTTACGGTCAGCTTCTGACAAGTCTGGACTGGTATTGTGTGACCCAGTAACTAGGTTGTGGAGGTAATAAAGGCAGTCTTTTAATGTAGACTGCCGACCCCAACATGGTTGGGCGAAGGCTAGCAGATGATGAAGACCACGTGCCAATACGAGACAAGGAAAAATCTTTGCCTCGTTGCGTGAAATCTCTGTTGTACTGGCTTCTAAATCCAGTCTAGTCCAGATAGTTTCTTCTGATCGTTAGCCCCTTTTTTCCATTTTCTTTGACTGGCTGACAATAGCCTGCATTCTGCAGGATATTAGGTACCTGAAACGAATATAAAATTTAATAAGTACCTATGTTTAGGTAAGTTTTATACCCTAAAAGGTAAAGCTACGTTCATCTTACGAAAGAAAAATACGTGACGTCATCATGAAGCGCCTCCCAGCGCCTCACAAATAACACCTGACATCAAGCACTTGTAAAACTAAATCAAACAAGAATCAATTTATATCAAGGAAAGAATAATAACACAAATGAATAGCATTTCATTTTTCACTGTTGGTTTTAATTTCCCAATGTTTAAACGTTAAAAAGCTAGTTTTAACCGAAGCCATTAATTATGAAAAAAAAACAGAAATAATGTGTTCCTCTCGCTCGTTCCAAGTGGGGCAGCGTAAGTGATAATTTCATATGCGCGCGCGCCGGAGAGTGACCTATATCGATGTGGTGATCTGGATTAAATCAAGGCAAAGATCAATGAAAAAATGCAGATAAGTATAATGCCAATTTTAGATTTTATTTTTTGTATTTCGTTAATAATCATCAACTAAAATGTTTGCTGAAGAAGCCTGAAATAAATAAAATAGCTTTTTATTGCTGATCATGACATTTTTTTTTTATAAATAGGTGGAAAACTCAATTAAATACATCAAACAATACCTAAATTCTGACAAGTTTTCGTCAAGCACTAAGTATAAATCATAAACAGTATGCGGAAGAGGCACATCTTTTGATTTGATTTGATCTCAGCTGTTGCCTGTTCAAACACGTTTTTTTCCTTGTCTGCCCCCTCCTTGCATTACCTCATATCAGTAATATGAGCATTATATCTACAAACGAGCCTTTAAATGATTTATCACGATGGCGTTGAGACAATCTTAATGGGGTTTTCTCCATTAGAAAGCTCCCCAGAGCCGGCGCCATTAAACTTTATGGTGTTTTTACCTTCAGACTTTTAAAACCACTTTTTTAACGTTGCAGTTAAGCTTATACCTTGTAATGACATCGATTCTATGATACTACTTCCTTGTCCGCTTTCTACGATTTTATATACTTTAGAGAGTATTTTGAATTTAGCCCCAAAATAATATCTAACTTTATCATTGCTGAACACGCAAGCCTTCAGAATAGAAGGAAAGAATCGACTATGTTCTCACCGTAATGAATGGTGGCCTTAAAAGGCTTACTTCCAGTGGGCCTGGATAAAATGTCATCCTACCAGCAGTAACGATGATGGAAAAGTCAAGAATTTATTGGATTAACATAGCTACCGAAAAGCTTCTTTCAATCCTGTTGAAAGTCTTTGTAGAAATACGAAACGCTTTGAAACCGATTCCCACTGTCTAGGCCCAGTAGGCTCTCAGCGTTCTTATTAAAAGTTGGGTATTTTCCGACAATTATTTCGTCGTAACCTCCTGCTAACTTGCTTTTAATAATGACAGCAATCAAAACACCATAATTTTCACAGAAAGCAGTCCCACAGACTGATACCGACAATGTTTACGACTTCCTGTTTTTCGGCGAGCTGCACCGGTAAGAACCTCAGCATTAACCCAGATGGGACCAGACCGGCAGACCGCCAGGGCGCCACCTCTACGGCAGAAGTAATAACAGAACGAGTTTGTCCAAAATTACACAAACAACACCTAATACAACCGTCCCAAAATATTATCATGTAGGAAGTTCCATACCGGTCCTACTGTTATGGTAGAGGTAGAACAGAAGAACAACTCCAAAGGAAGCATAGTGTGCACTCGTATGAGTATATAAATGACAACTTTAGCATTTGTCATTTATATGTAATTTATAGAAATTATAGAGTTAAACATAGACAAAGAAAGGTCTAGAAATAATGTTTACGTCTGCGATTTGATTGCGGCGATAATTTACCTTCTTGAAATGATCTCATAGTGCAGCACACTATCTGCCAATTGCCAGTGATTTGTGGCAGGTGAGTTTCAGAAGGAGACTGTAACTCCGGGTTTGTTTTGGTGTTTCTTCTCAGGGTAGTCGGCTAGGAATCACAGATAGCATCTTGTTTTAAAACAATTTATTTTTGACGTGTAAATGTGTTTTTATTTTTTTACAATTTACTGAACTAAATATCTCTTATCACATAATGTGTGGTAAAAAAAAATTGTTGGCGTTAAAAATATAAGCTTGCCTTCTGAAGTATCTTCTACTACGGTCCATGTTTGTCAACGGTTGCACACAATTATTATAATAACACGAACAATAAATAATGTCGGCTTACGTCTATCATTAGCATTTTTATTAAAAATTTTGATTAAATTATCATGGTTCCGACAAGTTTCTCCTTGTTTTGGGTACTCGGCACATTTTGTGCGTTAAGTTTTTAATTTATCGCGTAGTGCTCATTAAGTTACGTACCTTTAACTTAAGCTACCTAAGAGTTAACAAGATTAATTAATTGTTGGGAAATAAGCAGGTGAATAAGGTTGAAAGTTTTATTTCGTCATTTCCTGCGGCTAGCGAGTTTGTCCAGTTGGAAACTGTTCGTATGTCGCGGCTACTGGGTTCTATTTATTATCTTAATTAATAAACAAGGAGATAGCACTGAGGAAACACTATTTTATTGTGATCTTTTGAACTATAAAGGTCAAAGGTGTCAATGTCTGAAAATCTTGTTTAAAGCTAAAGCTTTGTAAATTATTTACTTAAGCGAAAAAATTAATGTCAATGACATACTGTTGCTATAAATGTCAAATAACTGTTTTAGGCATAAAATTAATTAGTATAATTTAATGGCTAAAATAGGCATATTCGTCTCAAAGAAGATGTTTCTATTTCTTATTCTGAATCTAAATTTTAATTGTAGTATTTCCTGGCTACTCACAGATCGTGATATTTTAGTTGCTTACAATCTCAGTAATTGAATTAATATATTGTTTATAGCAGGTTGTTAAGTGTATAAATGAATAAAAACAGGAAAATTTTGAAATAAAGCACAAATAGAAAACAAATGGGGTAAATATGCGTGACGTCCACCCAAATCGGCCATGCATCGCTTAGCATGACGCTGCGACTGATGTGCGAAACAGAACCACAGAGCTGGTTTTCTGTGACAGCCAGCGTTGACTTGATGACGTCGACTGGTGCTGCATTTTAAAGTATGTAACTAAGAAACTGGTACATACATAACAGGAGTTATGAAAACACGACTGTAGAGTATCACAAATGTTTATTTTCATACACGACTAAACTTACAAGTAAGTGCTACCGATATTATGTTATAAAACATCTTAGATCTTCAGTAATTTATGTAAAAACATTATTCTCCCTTTCACTCACTACAGCATTGTGTCTTCACACTCTTGGCTAACCTCACAGAGGACATCTTCTTTTAGGCATTTTTACACCAATTCAATTCATTCACAATTCTGTATCTGTGCTGATATCACACGTGGGTCTATAGTAACAATAAGTGGCGCTAATTCCGCAGACGATACACGTAACGACCTAGAATTTTTATATCACAGATATTTGTGGCCGACCGTACAGCATGCAGAGTGGAGCGGAGTGAACTGAACCCTACCTACTCAATTATGAAGTTTTAAGTTTTATTGTCTTTCTTGTGGTCCACCGCAGGGCCACGTTTTGTATTGCTCTATTGATGACTGATTTATTGATGAGTCCGTAAGGCTATGGAATTATGTTCAAGGCCAGACCAATTCTGATGCTGTATTATTATTATTACATTGAGATATAGAAAATCGGCAATATATCATCTAACTCTAAAGCTAAATGAAATGTCAAAGCATTGATAAATAATTAGACACTTCTGAATTGTTTAGAGGAGCATCGAAAGGTTTTACCTTTTTGAAGGAACTTTAAACGGTGACATAAAGTGCACTAATTACCAAGGGGTGTCGTATTACCCAGTAACTGGGTTGTGAAGGTCAGATAGGCAGTCGCTCCATGTAAAATACTGATATTCAGCTGCTGGTTAGACTGGAAACCGACCCCAACATAGTTGGAAAAAGGCTAGGCATATTATGATGATTATTTAAAGTGTAGTTATTATATAACATTCCAAAGAAACAAAAAGTAATAGATCTGTTGTCAGCCCTCGAACTCAAAGACAGAATCACTTACGTATTTAAAACCTCTGCTATTATATCCGCAGTAATCCCCAAGTAGCACAATTCTGTACGTAGACACATTTATTAACAAGTAAACTTAAGTCAACTTACCCGTATCCACTCTCCCATTCATCGCACATTTCAGATCTAGTTCAGACTAATTTCAACTGTCATCTATAGAGCAAGTCCAGGCAAGTTTTGAGGTCAGCACTTTTATCTTTATCTCAGAACCAATAGAAGTAATGTCTTCAATAGACTATTGTCTGCCCGCATGTCTGCTTCTAATGAGACGGGTGACATACATTCTTGTTGCAGATTTTTGTGTTGTGACGTCAACAGTGTATTTTAGAAAAAGTTTAGTAGTTGAGCTCTAGTAGTTTTGAGGTAGACCTAGTAGTAAGTAGGTGAAGTAGGTCTACCTAAAAACCTATTTATTATGCCACTACAATGGGCCTGTGTTCTTTTAGGCACATGAATCTTTCCAACGTTTGCCCGTTTTAGACTGACAACTCATGGCCATGTTTTTGCAAATATCTTTATAGGTATTGTGGTCTTCTAACTATTCTAAATTCAATCCAATGTTTTTCATACGATGAAACTCAGGTTGAATTATGGACAACTCTGCAAGTGTGACAATACCAAACATACTCTTAAAAAAACTTACCAAACATCTTTTATGTTCCTTTCTTTTATTAAGAAAAAAAACAGAACGCAATATATTCGACACGTTTCCTACAAGCTGTAAAAAAATACATTAAAAAAAGAAGTTCATTAAAGTTAATTCGAATTGTCGTAAAAGCCTCGCCTTAAGGGAAAATCTTAAGGTCTAATGGGGTCAATCCGCGCTGTTTAGCATATTTCACTAATTAAAGATACTTTTCTACTGAAAGGGAGGTGTTCACTCGCGGTTATCTATAAGGGTCGATGCACAGTGGAAGCAGACAGTAATCCGATGAAAGTTTGGAATAGATTTAAGGAACTTCCCAACTTTCCCTCTTTGGGTAATGATGAGTGCAGGTATAGGTATGTTTGCTAGATTGGTTTCCTCTTTTATTGTCTTGATATAAACTGTTCCTTCTCACCGTGAGGTAGACAATATTACTTCCAATTCGTCTTTCACGGTTTAGTTAGTCACGTGTAGTTTACTACTGAAACTACACAAAACTCTGAATTGAAAACTGAAATAAATTATTTGGATTGTCCGCACTTAGAAGGACGCGATAGAGATAGAAAATCTTTAACTGTTTACTTATTATAGGGTGCACCGACGTCAGGCTTTTGTTGAAAATTTCCACCATCCAGTGAAGCTCGATAAAAGCTGACAAAGCTTCTTTAACAGCATCGCATCGCCTCCTACATTATCCACAACGGCGTCAGTAAAAACTTCAAGTTGTTGACGTTTTAAAGCTATTAGAGAGGCGCATTAAATTAGCATAGCGAGTAGCTCGAGAGGCATTAACAAAATGGCCGCCTCTCGTCGAAGGGAGCAATCACGGAAGAATATGATTACATAAATCCTGTGTAAGTGGACGCCAATTATTTCGCATTATCCGTTTAATATCATTTGCAGGAAGCTTTTTGAGGAAAATTTGAGAAAATATTAAAGATCAGAGGCCCTTTGAGTGGCAATCTGCTGATGATACGTTTGGGTTCGCTTGTTTTATTAATTAGCAAAACAGAGTATTGGTGTAATTTACGAAATTTACCTTATTTTTAACCGACTTCTAAAAAAGGAGGAGGTTCTCAATTCGAATGTTTGTTTTTTTTTTTTTTTTTTTTTTAGGTTTTTTCGCGCATAACTCCGTCGCTTGCCAACCGATTTGAAAAATTCTTTTTTTGTTGGAAAGGGTATACTTCCCAAATGGTCCCATAGTCAACAAGTCGGGATCTGATGATGGGATCTTAGAGAAATCGAGGGCAACCCTCAAATTTTATAGGCTCACTTATTGTTTTTCGCATATTTTATGAAGTATCTTGTGTATTTGCGTATGGTTGTCACCATCTCAGGTAGATGGGCTGATGATGGAAGGTACAACTCCTTAACAGTAAGAAGTTACTCGAACAGGCAAGGACTGTTTTAGTAAATTGTTTTGATGTTTGATAGGGCATTTGCCACATTTGTTCTCATGATCATCAAGTCATGACCTGATGCTGCAGTCAGGATAGTCTGCAGAGTGCCTAACTCCTCGACAACTAACAGCAGATATATCGTGTTTAGGCTCATTGAAAAGGGCTCGATGTGTGGATAAACGTACTGTTAATGAGGAACACGAGAGAGACCTGATGCTGAAGCCAGGAGCATCAGAAAAAGTACAAACCTTGAAATTACAGCACCGTAGTCGTTTTTGGGATCGTTTTAAACGGGACTAAATTTTAAGTTCAATGCAATGTTGACATAAGTCTGGCCTGATGCTGCAGCCAGGATTATCAGCATCTAGTCTAATTAATGAATAAGGTATGCTTCAGAGGTGGTCCCATATAAATTTTATGAACTTTACTTGGGTAGTTTTGGAATTAGCTTCAACAATACGTTTGTTTTCCACTTAGTTTATATTGATGATGTTTATCTTCCTGTCACTAATAATCACATAGCAAGTAGTGTTATATGAATTTGTATTATGGGGTAGGTACAACTAAAAAGCGAAAAACAAAAACTTTTTTACAAAAAAAAAAACAACCGACTTCCAAAAAAAAACACTACAAAGTGAAAAATAACTTTAATTTCGGAAGTCGGTGTCAAAAAAACGAAAATGTGGAACCAACGACACCGACTTCCGAAATTAAAGTTATTTTTCACTTTGTAGTGTTTTTTTTTGGAAGTCGGTTGTTTTTTTTTTTGTAAAAAAGTTTTTTATTAACACTCGTCTCAATGAAGTAGGTACTTAAGTACTTAGATTGGATAATCTAAAATGTGTAACGTCTCATGCGAATGTACTTGTAGATATAAACAATGTATCAAGAACTGTTGGTTCTAGGACATGCCGGTTTCCTCGCGATGTTTTCCTTCGCCGTTTTGAGAATAGTGGTGGTAAAATAAATTTACACAAAGTAAAGCGCCTGACAGGGTTCGAACCTACAACCTACAATTCATAAGTCGTAACCGTTACCAATGGGCCACTACTGTAGGGTACCTACACAATCTGAATACAGTTGAGGAACAACATAACAATATAATTAGCACACACAAATCCGCAACCAGCCTAAAACAGCTCCAGCACATAACATACAGACCGACCGACACAATTACAAACATGCACGAAAATTAGCACCTCCCAGTCACGTGGCCGAGTCAATATTATAATAATAACTAGGTATGAAATTAACACGGAAAAGGAAGACATTAAGCCCTTTGTGTGCACTGTTAAGGTCGAGTGCACACTGACAAGGGCCGCGGACCTTGGGGCCCTAACACCGTGTTATTGTGTGTACAAGGCTTTAGTTCAGTACTTGTGGTTGGTGTACAAAAAATGTTGTTGTGAGCACGTTCTATTTATTATGAGTTTCTGGGAGGTATGTGCGTTAGTGTAAGAATCCAAGGGCATGGTTTTTGTATGTTTTTAGGTGCTTTTACTAACACAGTTGGTTCTGCTTCACTGCCGAGCATAAACTTTTGCGTAGAGTGTTAACAATTTCTGAGCATAATCGCCGAGGCAGATATCATTGGACTTAATATCATGTTGGCTACCTATCCAGCCCATTTAAGTGTAGGTATTTAAGTTCTTTGAACATATAATATCACCTACAGAACATTGCCTGACCCTTGGATTTCATAATCTACACAAGAACATCGCGAATTATTTTTTCTTTACAATCTCAACTACAATCAATCTTCTTACAAACACCAACACCCGGAAACTATCTGTCTATGTCCATTCAAATATTGATTATTCCATGTATGAATGGATCCCACAACACATATCAGTAGCTAATCACACAGACGGCAGTTTTGAACCTTAGTGTGCAATATTGATCAATACACATAAGCTGTGTGCACATTAGCTACACGCCCACGTGTTTACACAACATAAGGCACGACGCACATTAATTGCTACTATTGCTACTATTGCTACTATTGCTACTATTGCTAAGGTTTTCAGCGCTGCCACGATTTATAGCGCCATCAACGCAGTTGCGCACTCGCGCTTAAGAAACATACGTGGATGAGGTGTGAGGGAGAAAACCAAGGAAAATGTAAAATCTAAACTGTAGGTCCACAGCGTGTCTTGCACCATAGAATATACAAAAAACCTGCGATCACCGCTTCTAACTACGTTATGAAAATTAAGCCGGGGCTAAAACTAAGTGGGTTTCCCTAATGTTTTCATTGCAATATTGCAACCACTAATTCGTCTGTCTGCCCTCAGGAATGGCTATGTTGTTCATAAAAGTCACTTTATCTGGACATCATGTTTAGATTTTATAATTACGAAATGTCATAGAAGAAAAACATAGAAAAAAAAATACGACTATCGAAAATCGGAAAAGAAATTGCCCTGGCAGTCCAGGTCACGCATAAACATAAACACGCATACATAAACATAGAGGTCATACATAAACCAAAGAAACGATGGATGGACTGTGTGAAACATGGCCTGGTAGCTAGAAGGGGTGACAACCAAGATGACGACTAATACTATAGTAATAATAGTATGGAAAAAAACGACATTTATGATAAATGATTTTATTTCTGTAAGTAAGTAAGTAGGTTTGCACAAACACTTTTACACGTCAATCATATTTTAAAAACTAGATGAGGTCGGCGCTTCCTACCTGACTACTCTGAGAAGAAAGGCCGAAACAAACTCAGAGGTCTCTTTTAAAGTCCAGACATAATCTTGGTCAGATCACGTGAAAAATTAAATTAATTTTAAATTGCCCTTATCCAAAATAACATAAGTACATAAACTGATTGATTTTTCTATGGGGTAGGCAGAGACAACAGAATCCTAACATACTCCTGTTGCTTCCAGGATATCAGCCCTTATTAATATTACTAAACATCTTACTGGTTCCTTCACACATACTCTCAGTATAATTCCAACAATTTTATAACGAGTTGCAAAGGGCAGAGTGTTCGAACACTCGAACCGGCGCTAATAGAGAACCTTGCGCTGATCAATATATCGTTATTACTCTGCCGCCACCCGGAAAGCTATGGCCTGATGTTTTAGATTGAACAGTACTGTACAATGTAACTATGTTGCTGAATACCTAACTAATCATTCGTGGAAATGTTTCCAAACAGTATCGCTGTTTGCCGATTGAAAGGGTAAGAGTTTCATTGGAACATATCTTGCTATTGATGAACCCTTGACTGCTACAGTACAGCCAATCTACTATGTAAAAATCTCCATTCCACCTGACGCTGGGGATTGGCACTTTTGCCAGCTCACTTCAAGCCTAATTTTACACGGTGAGAAGAGTTTATTTCTGCAGTTGCTCTCCAAACCTACTCTAAGTTGGTAAATGGTTTTAATCCTATGCACCATATTCTAACAGTCGGTTAATTTCAAACAGATTCTACTATCCTAATTTGTGATCAAGATACGAACGATACGTGAAAGCAAGCCGACCGCTATCAGGCACGCTATCATCGTGATAACATAACAGGAGCATGTCTTGTGTAATGCGGGTATTGCGACAAAATACGTGTTTTGTTTTACCGAATAAATGTGGATATATTGTAGCTAGGCATGGGACAACGGGAATAGACGCATTTGGCTACTGAAATAAAAGCCACAAGACAAAGGCTTCAGCTACTTATTTATATAGGTAATATATCTATTATGAGAAAAAACAGTCGGCTTTTACAAGGGCTTGTGTCTGAAGATCCATAATTTCAAGGATCTTTTTGTTGGTACCACAACGTCATCTATCATAGTGTCACAACAGAATTTTCCAATGACCGCTAGTTACATTACGTATGTCCGAAAAACAGATTGCTCTGCTCATCAGTTCTTAGGTACTTTAAAAAATATCTGACTGGCCTCTGGACCTTCAAATAGGTCCACAACATAGCGATAATTCTATTAATAGTAGGATTTATCTGTCTCTGCGTAGCGTTTTTGTTTACGATCCTTTTTAATTAAGTAGTTACCTACATCGTTATGTTTGCCTGCACGCTCTAACATAATAATCAACTCATTATATTTTTCAACTCAAGCGCATGTTAATGTTATCGTCGATCTAAGTTCGCTGTTTTGCGTAAGAACCCATAAAAGTCATAATCGTCATAAACATTATAGAATTATGTTTAAATTATACCATGGCTGGCCATGGGCCGATACACTATAACACCATAACGGGCCACTATTGCATAATTTGTTACAATTTTTTATTTCATCATGTCGGAAACCTTTGAATAGATTATGTAAAGATTCATGTTCTGATAATATATACATACATATGTATGTATGGTCTGATATAATGTAAGTTTCGGAAGTTGTGTGTAAGAGTTGTTTGAGTCTTATATGAGGTGGTATCATCAAATTCTGGTCACGAGCCAAATCATTTTTGATCATAAAAAAATGTTACAATGATCATGCTTAGTGCCCAGAAGATGCGCAGGGCAGTCATCAGCACAAACGTCGGATACCTATTTGTTTTTGAGAAAATCGAGCATTTACATACACCTCTATCACAGAACAAAGAAAACATCCAACTACAAAGTGGGTTGGAAACACAATGGAAATCCAATGTTGTCCTTTTACCGGATAGTGGTATAAAATGTTCGCATCTTCAAAACTAAACCAATTACACAACTTTTCTGTGGTTAATAAAATGTGTTAGCAACATGAATGACTGAATCACAGCCCCACTGACTAACTCAGCGATACGACATGGTCCGATGTGGTTTATTAGAATAAATGAGTAATAACTCATTAATGTTTGTTGTGCAGCCGTTTAGCTACGATACACCATTCATCTTGTGAACAACAGGAAAATCTAAATTGAGAGAAAATAACAACATACTGCAATTATTGTTTCCAAGGAAATATTCCATTAAAGGGTTTTTGCTGAACTGAAAAGGACTTTACAGGCTTTACGCTTCGAACGAATTCTCGAGCATGAGTCGATATGTAATTACAAAAGTAGTTACTCGTATTAGGTACAAACTTTACGCTAAAATCAGTATAAATACAGAACTTTGCAAGTTTACCTTACGTGTCGAAGTTCTAAACAATGTTACTAACTAAAGTTCATACAAAACCTCTAAGGCATCGTGCTCACGTGCGACTAAACATAAGGGCGCGGGCACACTTGCGACTCACGTTACACAATGAATGCCTAAACTTAGTCCACCGCCGAGGTCGAACCTTACAGTCAAAGATTAATTTATAGATAGGGCATGAGATTGTGCCTGTTATTGTGGACATATTGCAGTCATTACGATCGACAGAAGATATTCAGACATATTGCGCAGAGAGGAGGAAAGTGGCTTGATAAAGGGCTTATTCAGTAGTTTATAGCATTGTAAAGATCTCGCAAGGTGATCGGATTGCATTGAGTTGGAATTACAATGGTTGGCTTTGTCAAATAATAACTTGAATTTTCACATGTATTTGGATATTAATTGTCGCATCTAAAATATTATAACATCACGCCTGTTATCCCTGGAGGGTTAGGCAGAGTGTACTTAGAGTACATCCATCACATTTCGCCAGTTATGTTTAAGTCCCATGTAATAAACGGCGAGCCTATTGCCATCAACCGGGCACGAATCCAGACTCTGCGCTGCTACTGATCAATTCCTGATGGAAAGAGCCAATAACACTTTGCCCGACGCGGGAATCGAACCCAGGACCTCATGCTCAGCAGTGGCGCTTACGACCAAGTATAAAAATAATCTTGCATGATTTAAGGTTTTAGCATGAATCGCTGCTAGAATTCTTCTTGAGGTAGCTACGTAGCTTACCATCACCATCTTCCTGTCCTCGTCCCATGTCACTTGGGGTTGGAGCAACATCTTTTCTTCATACATTCTCTGTTTCTTGAAGTAAGTAGCTTACCACTGTTTTCAATATAATTAGTCGGCAGTTGACAGGTCTACAGAATTTGCGTAGTGTTTGGCATTACTCTGTGTTTAAAGTTTATCCGAGGCACCTCACATTTGCATACTGTACGGCATACAATTCGTAAGTATATTTGTACAAATCGACAAACATGGCCAACCTTGTACCTAATAATTTAGTAATGATTGGCGCCAACACTCCATGTTTGACATAAATGACAGACGCTAAACTGATCAGCAAATGTTTACTTGATTTGTACCAATATTTGACCTAAATTTGTATAATTATGTCATTATGTTTTAAAGGTGATACCTACACACCTTTTTGACTTTTGTATTTTCGTCGTGTTGTTTGACGTACTTCAACTTGTTGTTGATGAGTCTGCTTACACATAAAGTTCTTCCTTTTAAATTGTTTTATTTAACTAGAGAAACCATCTTAACATTCTTCAAGAATTCTTTAAAAGCAATATAAATGTTTTATATATTTTGTCATGAATATAGTATAAAATATATTACGTGCAGCTAAAAAATGTATAGCTCCTTTATTTAAAAACACATTCAATTTAATCCAACATAATTTCAACACAACCACAAAACTAATAAACATTATTTTGTAATAAATTTCAGTATCAAACTATAACTAAACAAGGATTATCGAAAATAAAAAAAATGCATTTTCTGGCAAAACATCAAATCGGGCGCAACCTCGTCCCATTTAGAGATGGTACATTATAAATAAACGCTTTCGGTACGCGGAAGTGCGACAACAGACCAACCTCGCCTGACCTATGAACCAAGTCAAAGACCTGTGAACTAAGGGTCCGTTACACTGGTCTAATCCCCACGATGGGCTATCGTAAATTTCAGTCGCAAAGACGCTATTTTGTGTGAAAATGTCGGCGTTAGTTAGACTTAGTGTGGGGCACACAGAAATAATGTAAGCATGTATATAATGTGCTGGTTGTATATTATGTGCTGGTTGTATATTATGTGCTGGTTGGCCGTTTGTTAGATAGGAGGGACGGGGAATGTTTTGTTGTGTATCTATGTCTTTTTTAACAATGTGTTCTTCAATAACAATAAAGAACTAGAATGCTAATGGATAGGAACTTACTGTAAATAGAGAAGGGCTAGAAAAGTCAGTTTCTTGCTAATCTATAGGAGCAAAAGGAGAGACAGTACAACTTTACAAAATAATAAACTAAAAAAGGAAAAAGAATACCTAGAATAAATAAATGCCATTTAAGATATAGGCAGGTTAGGTACCATCTATGACATAAACACATAAACTCACGCCTTGTTCACGGGGGTAGGTACCATCTATGACATAAACACATAAACTCACGCCTTGTTCACGGGGGTAGGTACCATCTATGACATAAACACATAATGTCACGCCTTGTTCACGGGGGTAGGTACCATCTATGACATAAACACATAAACTCACGCCTTGTTCACGGGGGTAGGTACCATCTATGACATAAACACATAAACTCACGCCTTGTTCACGGGGGTAGGTACCATCTATGACATAAACACATAAACTCACGCCTTGTTCACGGGGGTAGGTACCATCTATGACATAAACACATAATGTCACGCCTTGTTCACGGGGGTAGGTACCATCTATGACATAAACACATAATGTCACGCCTTGTTCACGGGGGTAGGTACCATCTATGACATAAACACATAAACTCACGCCTTGTTCACGGGGGTAGGTACCATCTATGACATAAACACATAAACTCACGCCTTGTTCACGGGGGTAGGTACCATCTATGACATAAACACATAAACTCACGCCTTGTTCACGGGGGTAGGTACCATCTATGACATAAACACATAATGTCACGCCTTGTTCACGGGGGTAGGTACCATCTATGACATAAACACATAATGTCACGCCTTGTTCACGGGGGTAGGTACCATCTATGACATAAACACATAAACTCACGCCTTGTTCACGGGGGTAGGTACCATCTATGACATAAACACATAAACTCACGCCTTGTTCACGGGGGTAGGTACCATCTATGACATAAACACATAAACTCACGCCTTGTTCACGGGGGTAGGTACCATCTATGACATAAACACATAATGTCACGCCTTGTTCACGGGGGTAGGCAGACACTACAGAACGCCACCTCGCCACCTGCTGCGATCCTTATATACCACTTTTGCTCCGTTTACCAGCTATTAGTTCTCACAAAAGCTTTTTCAATCGCTCTTTACTGAGACCTTTTACGGGAAAATTGCAAAAGGAGCAATAAGAATCTCAAATATTCACTGTTATTGTATCCCTAAACCGATGCTGGAACATTATGAAAAGTCGGATTAAACAAAGTCCCATTAGCAAATAGAATGAAAACTCCCATTAATAACATTTTGAAGTCGGCGCCAAGAAAAACAACAATATTTTACAAGACTCTAATTAATATCCGGATTATGGCTGACGGTTAATCAAGAAAATCTGTAATCATGCGATAAATTATGTTCTTATGACGAACTTCCGATAATTGTTTATGTTATTGATTTCGGAAATTATGTTACGTACGCACTATAATACATAGGTACTAACTTTGTTGCAAGGCTACGCCAGAGTACCTATTCAATTTTCTAGACTTTTATTAACCTAATTTTTCAAAAACGTTTCATTTGGAAAGCTGTCTGAAAAACTAAGTTAACCCAGGGTAGATTTTTCTCCGTACAAATATTATCCGTGGCCTTTTTATAGTGCTGGACTACCATTATTAAAATGCAAATTTTCTCGTCGCTAATAGTTAGAAATTCAATTAATCCGCTGCTTTATAGAAAGACAAGCCCGATGGATTTTCTCATCACGATGAGTTTTCAAAAAAACGATGATACAACTAACTTTTACAAAACTAAAGTCTACGAATTATGTTCCATGTTTCTAACTTCAAAACTGACGAAGTTCGATACAAACTTTTATACCATAATTTACACCCTATAACGGGATACATTTTCAAAAATCCTTCTTCAGTGAGTACTGAGGGAGGAAGGATTTTCTTACGAAGGAACTCTTATGTGAAATTACTTGTTTCTAAACGCAGTGGTTTAGGTAGTGCATTGTAAATGAATGAATTTAAGATTTTTATTAGACTGTAGTTTTTATTAGACAGTAGACTGGATCACGCTATGATAATGGATCGCGGGGAAAACGCGCACCCTAATTGCGTAACACACTTTGGATCTCAATCTGAATAATTTTGAAGGATATTGCTAATCCATTGCTTCATATGTTTGAAATATTTGTCTGCTCAACACTTAAATAACGCAATGAATGTCGCTACAGTGTCAAAATGAAAGCCATTGCTACTGTTATTACGCAATGACCCCGCTGGTTGAGACTCGCACAGACCAGGGAAGGGAATCATGGCACTAAAGAGAGATGCCCTATTCCGCAGTGTGTAGAACAGGGTTGCCAATGATGATGATGTTGATACAGTAGACTACATGTTCCTCCCTAGTTTAAAACTTTATAATTTGATTCGTCATTCTGTTTTTCGATATTGGCGAAAAACAGAACAATAAATCACTTTTATTGATCTGCTTTAGGTGCATGATGACACCATATATTTTAATAGATGTTATTCGATTTCCAAAACCGGTTCAAACTAGTACTAACTACTTACTTCGTGAATATTAGAATTTAGCTCTACTTTTGCAAAATATTACTTAAAAAAATATTAAAGGTTATTCATTCACACTGATTCGAAATAATATGATTCTTGTGTGAGATCGTAGGCGCCATATTGATTACCATAATTTTACGACTTCGTATTTTATATTTATGACGATAGAATTAATTTTGGTTAGTATCGGTGACCAATAACGGGTTCCTAACGTTTTTCGATAACAGGTATCTTTTGGTCGTTTGGAATTGAATGACGCACTTTCCAAAATGGGGCAAAACCTGCTTTTTTTTATTCTTTCTTTTTTATTCATTATAACTATTTATTTTATAGCATGCATATTATCTGCCTAGCCTTTTCCCAACTATGTTGGGCTCGGCTTCAAGTCTAACCGGATGCAGCTGAGTATCAGTATTTTACATGGAGAGACTGCCTATCTGACCTCCACAACCCAGTTACTGGGTAATACGATACTCCTTGGTAAGACTGATTTTCAGACTTTTTGGGCTTCTGACTCGTGTATTCCCGTTGTCCCCGTGATCCGTGTCCCCGTTAACGGGGACAACGGGAATTTAATAAAATTATTAAAATTTATTCCCGTTGTCCCCGTTAACGGGGACAGCGTACGGGGACAACGGGAATTCAATAAAATTATTAAAATTACTTCCCGTTGTCCCCGTTAACGGGGACAGCGTACGGGGACAACGGGAATTTAATAAAATTACTAAAATTACTTCCCGTTGTCCCCGTTAATTTATTGTAATATATATTTTTCAAATTATGCCCGTCTAAATTAGAAATGAGAGTGCCTTAATAGAGAGAATATTATACCTATACAAATGTCTACATATAAACTTAAAAAACACATAATATCTAAATAATAGCTATACACATGAAATTTCAAATTACCTAAAATGTAAACAATAGTAGTAGTATATTTTCTAATAAGGTACTAGCTTTCCGCCCGCGTGACTTTTATTTCCCGCGGATAAAAAACTAAGTACCTACACTACACTATATTATTATGTAGTTTACGGGTATAAACTATTCCACAACCAAATTTTGTCAAGATCCGTCCAGCAGATTTTACGTGATTGCGGCATAAATATTTATATTTCCACTATTCTATTCTATAATTATTAGCACCGTAGACCACATACATACGCTGTGACAGGTTATACAGAAGACCGCAGAGTATAACCTGCCTCTCTGCTTAGCGTTTGTGGACTACGAGAAAGCCTTTGATTCGATCGAGACATGGGCTGTACTGCAGTCTCTTCAACGCGCAACGGTGCCAGATTGACTATCGGTACATCGAGGTGCTGAAGTGTCTGTACGAAAACGCCACTATGTCAGTCCGACTCCAGGATGAGACCTCGAAACCTATCCTTCTGCAGAAAGGTGTGAGACAGGGAGACGTTATCTCTCCAAAACTGTTCACCGGAGGATGTCTTTAAGGTTCTGAAATGGAAAGAAGCTGGCATTAAGATCAATGGCGAGTACATAACTCTCCTTCGGTTTGCCGACGATATCGTAGTCATGGCTGAGACTAGGTATTCTCAATGACCTCAGTAAATACCAATACTGTCCAGTTAGGTAGGTTCAACTTCGAGAGAGAGGTCAATCGTCGTATTCGACTCGGCTGGACAGCTGTATCGGTATAGTGTCAGGTCAATCTAGGTCTTGGGTCGTTTACCAGATTCGTAACGGGTTGCTTGTTGACGTATATAACTGTCCATAGAACCTCTCGATCTCTCTCAACAGCTCAGGTTTGGCGGATACGATCCTGCCATCATCGGTCTTCAGTTTCGTAAGCTGCATAATGCGGTGTGTATTAAAGCGGGGTAGATCGCTTTTCAAGGAGTTAGAGATCTGTCTATTGAGTTCTGGATAAGGTTGGCAATGTTTTTTTGTTTGTTGGCAATGTAACTACTCATCATCTGCCTAGCCTTTTCCTAACTATGTTGGGGTCGGCTTCCAGTCTAACCGGATGCAGCTGAATACCAGTATTTTACATGGAGCGACTGCCTATCTGACCTCCACAACCCAGTTATTGGGTAATACGATACCCCTTGGTAAGACTGGTTGTCAGACTATTGGGCTTCTGACGACCCGTAACGACTGTTAAAGATCCACGAATGACAGCCGGGACCAACGGCTTCACGTGCTTTCCGAGGCACGGAGGGGTCTCGGTATAGTAAAGATGGTTACCCATCCACAGACCAACCGCGGCAAGCGTAGCTTAACCTGATCGATCGACCAGTGCGGCTGTTATTATTTAGCTACGGGCCCCATATAGGTACCTACTATTACCACTTTAAAATATTAACGGTTTTAAATAGATAGTATAAGTGTAAAAGAAGAACTCATGTTCTTCTTTTACACTTTTACCGACATCAAGTCACGATTTACCACTGTTAAGTTCACATCACAACTAAATTTCTAGCTTCAATTGACATAAAGGGAGGAATTCTGAACTGGGATTTAGAATGAGCCAATCAGAGCTTCACAAAAAACAATGTGATCTGTGCTTTTGTTCCGCGGCTGCATCTTTTCAAGGTCACGTGTTATAAGTTTCGTAGGTACTCAATTAGGAAACAAACGCGCATATTTCACTAATATGTATGATTATTATTTATTTATTTATTACTTTTAAGAAGGCTTACAGACTAATTACAAATAATAGGTAACAACAACACATTATCAACAAGCCTCCACAGATATATAACATATCGATTACTTAAAGCCTAACAAATAAAGTTCATTGTGTACCTACATAAGTAAATAGTTTAAGTTAGTTTTATTTGTTTATTTATGTTACTAAATATGAGCTCAAGAACCACTAGAAGGCGCATCGTTCGCAAAAAATGATTTGGCTAAGAGCGTCCTTGCTGTGCTTATCTTAGTGCAAAATAAGTCAACATCGTGTTCAGAAGATACATCATTGAAGCTTCGAGTGCTTCTTATACACATATAATACTAAATATTTTTAAAACAAACACATTCTTTACATTCGTTAATTATAAATATTTATGCCGCAATCACGTAAACTCTGCCGGACGGATCTTGACAAAATTTGGTTGTGGAATAGTTTATACCCGTAAACCACATAATAATATAGTGTAGTGTAGGTACTTAGTTTTTTATCCGCGGGAAATAAAAGTCACGCGGGCGGAAAGCTAGTACCTTATTAGAAAATATACTACTACTATTGTTTACATTTTAGGTAATTTGAAATTTCATGTGTATAGCTATTATTTAGATATTATGTGTTTTTTAAGTTTATATGTAGACATTTGTATAGGTATAATATTATCTCTATTAAGGCACTCTCATTTCTAATTTAGACGGGCATAATTTGAAAAATATATATTACAATAAATTAACGGGGACAACGGGAAGTAATTTTAGTAATTTTATTAAATTCCCGTTGTCCCCGTACGCTGTCCCCGTTAACGGGGACAACGGGAAGTAATTTTAATAATTTTATTGAATTCCCGTTGTCCCCGTACGCTGTCCCCGTTAACGGGGACAACGGGAATAAATTTTAATCATTTTATTAAATTCCCGTTGTCCCCGTTAACGGGGACACGGATCACGGGGACAACGGGAATACACGTTCTGACTACCCGTCTCCGTAACGCCTGTCAAAGATCTACGAATGACAGCCGGGACCAACTGCTTAACGTGCTTTCCGAAGCACGGAGGGTACTCGCTATGTAAAGATGGTCACCCATCCACATAAATCAGCCTATAATGTTCCCACTGCTGGGACACAGGCCTCTTCTCTGTGACAGGGAGTTGGCCATAATTTATTTTTATATTTATCTTTTTTAGATAAATTCTGAACAACCTCTGAAAGAAGATTGAAGATTTCCTTCAAAATGGCCGACAGTAGGAATGCCACGGCCCCGGAGCTTCAAAGCCCATTCAAGTATTTAGAATGGATCATAATTATTATTTATCATAGAAATAATATTACACCGTTTCACGGTCGCTTCCCCATTGAAAACATCATGAAAAATGTTTCATGTTGTTTTATGAAGCCACTCGTGATTGCTATTAATGTTTCACATTAAGATCTAATAATACACTGAATCGACTGTTATAAATATCTTCAATGGAAGAATTTGACCTTAACATATTTATCTGACGGGGACCTACAACACGCACATTTATTATTAATATACAGGGTGGCACATCGACGCGCAAATTGTAACCAATTTTAGAAGCCCCCCCCCCCCCCCCCCCCAATTTAGCGTAAAATATATATTCGGTTGTCAAAAAAAATCTGCTGTTTTATAAAAAACTGCAATACCTAATTACCTAGAAGGTGAAAAAATGAATGGAACAGCAAAAAAAAATTCAAAGCAGGTGGGTTTAGAATCATAAACTGAATCAATGGTAACACAGATTGCACGTTGATGTCTACATTATAGGTGTGAGGTACAGACGCCAGCACATCAACCTACTACAATCTGTCAGATTTCTGTAATAGATTTTCAACTTTATCGCTAAAGCATAAGGTTCAATGTTGATTGGGAAAATTTGACAGTTAGGTGTAGGTTGATGTGCTGGCGTCTGTACCTACTTATTTCTGTATCTCGTAAATAGTTTACCGACTAACACTTTAATTTTAATCCATCATTGAAAGGTGATGTACTTACTTATTTTAGTCAGTAACTTCAAGCTTTGCTACGTTTTGATACCGAATTGAAGTCACTTTTCTGTACATTTACATTTAAAGTGTCATGAACTCATGATACTCAGATTATGTCAAAATGGCGCTTTCCAGTAGTCGCGTGGCTATTACACGCGGTATCTACGCACTGTGTCACAATTGTCATTATTCTTGAAAGTGTAATAACTTTTTATGCACTAGGCACGCTCGCTCGCTACTAGAGCGATCAGATCACAGAGATTGCATAATCTTTGTAAGAGGTAACACTTTCAGCGGTCGGTACTGGAACTACTCGCACAAATCTGATTTAGTTCAACTTTGTGAGGTTTAAACAAACATACTAGCTAGCAAAGATAACCTACCTACCTAACCTAGCTGCTTTCAAGCGAAAATTATGACAACTTTTAAAATACCATCAAATCAAATTATTAATGAGATCAACTCTGGAAGTCTGAACTCATCTCAAAACATTTTTGTTCCGAATTATCGATATCAACGCAATTCTCATTCCCGTGTTGTGCTGAAAATTATGATTTTTTTTTAAGTTTTTGCCTCTTATTGTTATTAACTAGTTTTTGGCGGCTGCGCCCCCGTGGATGTCGGAAATTATCCCACGGGAACGTACCTACTACCGAGATAAAAATGTATCCTAGGTGTTAATCCAGATTATAAACTATATATTTGCCCAATTTCATCCAAATTCGTTCAGCCATTTTTGCGTGATTTAGTAACAAACGTCCAAACATACAAACTTTCACATTCATAATATTAGTTGGATTAACAAGGCCACTGCACTGTCCCTACCACAGATAATATGTACTGGACTCATCTGTATTGCTCACCACAGCTAATTGTAATGCAGCTCACAGTCTGACTATTAAGATTCAGAGTGTCGTGGTAGATTACTTGTGTGTATGTGATTTGTGGTATTATTACCAAACGTGTCAAATAGTACACAAGTACTAATTGATACCACGTGTACTCTTCATGAGTAATTGTTGTTTCAACCAATTAGTACTCAGAAGTCGAGGCACTAACATTGATGTTTTAGAATAAACTTGAGAGGGCATCTGACAGGTAGGTACCTTCTTGACACTTAGGGCTGATTTGACCAAAGTCAGATCCTATATCTTTTATTCGTGGAATAAAATTGACGTCTAACAGTTCTAGTATGGATAAATTGTCAATAATTCAACATTTATTCTAGTTATAAAATATTGGTGAAATTCGGCCTTAACAGTAAATGTCACAAATACAACGTTAATTTCCTCATTTTTGTACCACAGCATGAACTAATCTTAAGGCACGTTTCGACACAAAAGCAGGCTAAACTTGAATAACTCCTTGACTTATCGTAACACGTAACAACGCTGAAATGATATCAGTAGGTGAACAGAATATGAGCCTTCCAACAACAGAGGTGGTTGGCAGAATCACTTCGCTTAAACGACTGATTAGATGACTCAGCCTGTTGCCAACAGCAGACAGAGAATCATCATCATCAGCCTATAACAGCAGTCCACAGTGTGCGTTGCTGATTTTCGGCAACTCTCATCCAGCTTCTACCAGCCACCCTGCGAAGATCATCGCCCCACCGAGCCTGAGGGTGTCCTACCTTACATTTGCCGACTCGCGGTCTCAACTTAAGAACACTTCTACCCAACCCGGTTATCGGTTCTACGGCTAATATGGCCGGCCTATTGTCACTTCAGCTTGCTTAATCTGTGAGCTACGTCGACAGAGAATGCTGCTGTCCTTTGTCCTATCTAAACCAAAGGGTATTTATTGTTCTATGAAACAAACCGCACCAGTTTATAAACAGCCTTATTTCCGCTATTTCCTCGGAACTAAATAAACCCCAAAACGGACAGCCGCGTGCCTGTTACAAATAACTACACAACCTACTTAATATTCATAAACACACAAACAATAATTAACAGGTAGGCAACACGTTATCACGAGCTACACGCTTATCGCTCCATCGTGTGCCCCACCCCTTACTTTCACGACTTTATCTTACAACTTTATCTTTTTATATTCTATCTAAACTCATTTCCCTAGGGCGAGCTCAATTTGCTTCAAAAACTATCCGAAAATAAACCAAAATTCAATTCTCAACTCTATCTTCAAAGATGTAAGAGTCAATATCACCTGTGTGCCAGTTTGTAAACAGCAAAGTTTGTGGTTAACAGTAAATTACCAATCAGTTGACGTTTCGGAGATCGTAAAAGTAACCAGCGCTTTGAATATCGCGCGGAACAACGTTGTGCGCGTTCAGTCGACGAGTATCGATTTATATCTACACGGATATTGTACATCAAACGATTTTTTGACGTTGATTTAGTTTTAAATAAATATTAGTGTGATTTGAATTATTAAGCTGTTTTCAGAGAGTTGGAGATTTAGCATTTTCAATAGTTTATCACGCCAAACTTTTATTAGTACTTTGTAATATCGACTTCGTAACATCCCCGTTGTACCGTTTGCACCATTGACCTGCACCATCAATGGTGCAGGAGAGACAATTAGTTTATAGTACTGGATACTCTTATAAAAAATGGCATAAACACCACCCCTGGCAATGCCTAATTTTTCATCAGCAACAACTCATGCAAACCTCTAAAAACTTTTGTGACGATTACACAAACAGTTAATTTATAATTAAAATACTATAATAACATTAATCACCTCTATTCCTAGGGAGAGGTCATCAACGTACATAACACCTACACACGGCCACGCCCTGACTTGCCACTAAAACCCATGGAAGCACTCATAAATTAACTTTAAGGCCAGGGCTGCATAGTCGCACGTCACACACGCATCCCTTACGACCATAGATAGCATATATTTTTAAGTAAAAACCTCCCTTTATAGGTAAAAATAGACACTTTCGATGCCATGACCTTTAAGTAAATCGATTGGTCTATATTTGTCACTGATAATTTTAATAACGTAAATAATAGGAGGCCTCATGTCGTTGCGATGTTCTATTAATACTCGTAGTCGATGTTGCCTAAACAAATTTTCCTCAATCGAATAACGTCTAAATGGAAATATTTGTACAGCCGGGAAGTCTTCAAATTCTGTAAGTAAGTTACTGGAAATAAGCGAAATTGTTTTTAGTCGAGAATTCGCGATCCTCTAGAGATAACTAATTAAACTTATACATATTTGGTCGTTTTACCAGACTTTCTTCACTCTTCTTATTTTAGAAATCATTATTTAATGAGGTGCCCGGAAAAGCGACTATACCAGATGCATCCTAGCTTTTAGAGAGATCATAACTTATCGTAGATTTACTTCTTTTAGTCGATTGCCAAAAAATCAACTAAAATCAACTATAAAAAGCACCTTATTCAATTAAGACGCTGTATGCCGTGTGTGGAAACACGAACGAAATGAAAACGTTACCGCCATGATTTGTGGCACAGTGGCAGCACATAAAAAAAAAACATTGCTCACGACATCCGTATCATACTGTTTGTTATTTTACTACTTCTGTGAGGTATTCGCTCTTTTTGTTTATCTGTGAACGTGATGGGCCTAAGGTGTGACTAGTTTTAATTACTCAGTGGTCAGTGTTTGGTCGTAAATTGATGTATTTTTAAAGGTTAAGGGCTGGTTCAAAGTTTCCAGGTAGGCATCTAGTGCTGGTTCAAAGTTCCCGGGTAGGCATCTAGTGCTGGTTCAAAGTTCCCGGGTAGGCATCTAGTGCTGGTTCAAAGTTCCCGGGTAGGCATCTAGTGCTGGTTCAAAGTTCCCGGGTAGGCATCTAGTGCTCTACCAGATTAATCCAAAATGGAACAGAAGGCCGATTCCCGTATTTTAAACGTTCAAAATCTAGTCACAACCTCATCTCAGCGACAATCAGTTACGTTCGTTCTTAAAAATACGAGAACCTCTTCGTTTGTACCATAGAAATGTAAAAAATATATCTATGGTTTGTACAATGATCAGCCATATAGGGACCTAAGTTAGCTGGAACTTAAACCCCTATTACACTTCACGATGTAGGGCCTGATATTTAGGTGATGGGTTTTTTTAATAGCGACTCTTTCTCCCTTTCTCTTATTACCTTCTTTTTGAGCATGCATGAAGAAGCCTCCTTGTATAGAGCAGTTTGTTTCGCCAGTTACTCAAATGAACCGAGCGCTCGGCGCATCCTGGACAGTCACACCCAATACCTTATTTGAATGGCCAATTCTTCCCTTGCGGTGGTAGGGCTAACGCCCGCCTGGTTTGCGACCACCCTCCCACCGGTGTCCGGCGTCAAGCAGCCTGCTGTGTTTTGTCGATGCGTGGGAGAGTTCCAGTGCCTCAGGCATCTTCTGGGCACGCTCGTTCCATCATAGACCTCATCCATCGCTTTCCATCAGGCGTGATCAAGGTTAAGAGCGAGCTCATTCAACAATAAAAAATATATAAAAAAATATTACACTACATCGATTTAGGGAAAGCGTCCCTAAATATCGCGTCGTGTAAGAAGGCTTTTATCCGAAGATGATTACGGACTACTGACAGTATATATTCATTTAACGTAGTCTTATTTTACAGAATACAGTCACATTTCATTGTTAAAAATACCTAGGTACCTACCCTACTAATTGGTAACAATCACCCGACACAACACAATACCATAATTTATAAATATAGCTCCGGAAGTATTATTATATTTTATATTATTATATAAAAATAATACGTAATTAAAATTGAAAGTACAATTACATTACAAACCGTGATATCGCGCCACCAGGGGTGAGAAGTCGCGCGTTGTCGCGGGTCGCAGGTCGCGCGGGTCACACTTATCTATGACCTGCGCCCGCGCCACATGTGACTGCCTGATTAAAAAATATAAATATTATGGCGATTATAGAGTACCTAGGCACACTAATTGATATGCTACTTTAATAGCCAACTGTGTAATAAATGGCTATGAGGCTATCATAGTTCATGGGCCTTGTGGAAGACTTGGCTGTTGTGGAGGTCTACCACCAAAGATGGATTGGTGATTCCAGTTTTTTGGTAAGTAGACAACCTTGCTGTTTAGGTACCCGCCCTTTTAGGGTAAGTGTACGTATGCCTTATTCTTTAAAATTATATTCAACCACGACTTTTCCAGAAACCACGAGAAAACGTTTCTCATAAGTTCTATTTAATGCTGAAACTTGTAGATTTATTTTAAAATGTATGAACGTCCTTACATAGGTTGTTCATAAATTTTAAATGTTTATCTAGCAAATAAACTACTTTTAATATGACTTTGACTTTAAAATATTATCTTCTTCTAGGTTCCTTGTCTGGGGTCAAGGGGTACGACAAATGGTAGAAGATCAGCAAGGTATCAGTTCTGACCTGGCCGGGATGCCGGGCGAACACTTGCGGTGACTTGGTGACCCTTTAAGCATAAGCATAATCAGCCTATAACGTTCTCACTGCTGGGATAAAAGGCTCCCCTCTCTGTTTTAGCAAAACCAATTTTTTTGGAAATTAATTGTTTTCCTCCAATTCTGCCTAACCAAAATCAAATACATCAACTTTCCATAACATCCAAGCACGAGTTCATAAAACACTGTCTACCGATGGAAGCCATAACGTAGTGCGGTACACTGCAGTTACCGACCTATTACCGACATAAAAGGGTGATCTTTACGGTTATTGCAGCCTATTAACCGGTATTGTGGACTATTAACCGGTATTGATATTACTTTGATGGCGTTCGATGGGTAAAAATAGGCAGTTATTATTGTTATTGTGAATTTGCGTGTTTGAATGAAAATTACTGAGTTATTGTTTTAGCCCATAGACCACAGATATCCGATATTTTGGCCCTTGTTTATTTTGTATGGATTCATCCACAGGGAGCTATTAAGTGAGTTGTTAGTACTTAAACCAGGCATTCTGGGTCAGTAGATAACATGACATGTTGAAAGCTGGGGTACAATTTTGGGTCGAACAACAGTCGTTTCCAATATCACTAAATACGCTTTAGATTTTCCGAACCTGCAGGTGTAGGTATAAACAACACCTGCTTATAGGCAGAACATTTAAAGTCGTTGTATTTTACCTAATTGGTGGCAAGAGTAATTCTTTATACTGGACGAGGATTCAATAATAATATTGTATTCGCGTGTCATTTGTAACAACATTTACAAAACAAAACACAGTCGAACTTACCATGCCTGTAGAATTAATAAAAGGCTGCCAACAAAACAACATTGTGTATAAAGCTACTTATTATTCCCGTCAGGTTGGCAGCACTGTCGAAGTAATACGGGTTACTGCTTGAAGCGTTGTACTCAAAACATTTAGCTGTTTATAAATAAGTGGGACCTACTAACTATTGTTTACACCTAACTGAACTTTAATCTAAGTAGTGGAGTGATCTATCAACACGATTAGAGATAGCGACTGTGCAATTATGCTGATGATTATGAACAATAATGGATAGGTTAGATAATTTAACTTTGACCAAAGTTGGATGGAGGGTGAACCTCACAAACTCCATCACCGAATCAGTAAATCTCAAGCCAAACAAGAAAAAACAAATCAACCAACAGAACAGTTTGGGCATCTCTCGTGAAATTAGTTTGTCTTCAAACCCACGAAACTTGATCAAAAGAGGATATAGGAGTGGAAAACTTGTTAACGAAAGTCTATAACAAGAAGGGAAGCCGTACGCCCAGAAACATTTTGTATTATATCTGAACAGTCTTTCCATCATAGAACATGTTTAGAAACGAAAGATTAAAATCAGAGCGCAAGCGCAAGCTAAGCGAATATGATATTTCGAAACAATAATTGCTATAATTTGATTACTCCAGAAAATTGCAACCATTACGGCAGCCATAATTATATCTACAATCAACCACAAATACAGGCACCTAGCACCAACTAGCAAACAGGTACTTAACCCAATTGCGAGGTACTAATAAAATCCCTAAACGATGAAGGTTGTCTATACGACTGGAGGCCCGTTTGAACGCGCTAGTGGTGGCCCGGACTGGCACACAATGCCTTGTTTACGTTCGGCTGAGCCTTGAGCGACTCGAGCCCACTTGCGAGTTGCGCAACTATCGACGCTGGCTTGCTATAGCTGCTGTTGCTAGGGGGGCATAGAGTGCGGACCATGAGAAGGGAAGGGACTGAAAGTTAGTTTTATGCCTACTCCGTCATTGAAAAGTAGACGGGTAACAAAGGAAAAAGTTTATAAATGTTCTTCACGTAGGTGAACTAAACGATATATACTTATTCATTGCTGATGCTTTGTATAGCAATGAATGAAATAGCATGATGACGTAAGCTGTAGACAAAGACAATTCTTCAGATATTAGAAAATAGTTTTATAAATTAAGCGCATTCTGTCATGTTCATGGTTATGGATAGGCCTTTATCTTATTATAGCTTACAGTATACCTACCTCCAACCCTCCCTAACCATATTTAATAATTAACTAAAGATTTCTATCAATCAGAGGCCCAGATTGTATTCACTCAATTGCAAATGACTTCTCACAACACTGAGTTTTCTCATCTTCCGTGGTTATAGCAGTGCGGGCTACGCCCTACGCCCGGTATGGCCCCCGTAGCCAGTCTGCACTTCATACTCTATGCCCAGTTCGTCGACCCCGCACTCGAGGCCTACCGATACCCAACAAACAACAGCTGAGCTGCACTGACACACGCACACAACAGTCACATCGCACACACACACACACATTATCTGTCAGTTTGTTTAGAACACACACACACACACACGAAGCCTGCCTGTACACAGACACACACGTGTAATGGTTTGTTTAGATGTACAATGTTGAAACATTCGCGTTTCATACAGCTTTAGTTTTTCAATTAGAACGTGTAATTGATTTTTTTTAGTTGTAGTACCTATGTACTGCTTAATTTCCATCCGCTGCGATGTGAAGAAACATCGTGGAGAATTGAAATTGTATCCAAGGTTGAATCCTTTGTCTAGGTCTAAGAAGACATCTAGACTTAGAGACGATAGGTATTTGTAGATAATACTTTGTTTTACAGTATATTATGTATATCATAGATGTTGGATGCGTAACTGATGTAATTTTAAAGTGTGCAAACAGAGATAGGAAACGAAAATAATGACTACAGGGATGAAAGCACTCCATCATGTACCAACCTAAGTACCTACCTGTGGTACCTACTTACCAACAGTGTGGGAGTAACTCAATAACTCAACTTTAGAGTTACGCGAGTTACTAATTAGTTATTCTATAGAAACATGACGCCGTATTCAACCAACCTATTTACAAGTGACTCGAACAGTGTGAACGTCCTGCCTCTATAGCTTCTAATCACCAGCTCAATTAGCAAGCATTCACACTGCGAGAAAAATTACGTAGTTGCCATTTACACGTATTCTGTTTAAAACTCATATATCACCGTCATCATCAGCGTACAGCAGTCTACTACTGGACATAATATGTCTCTCCAATTGGACGCCATTCAACTCGGTTCTCGGCAACTCTTATCCAGCTGCTACCGCTACCCTGCGAAGGTCGTCGCTAGTACGTCGTGGGGTATAGGTACATGGTGCCTTGCGTTTGCCGATTCGCAGTCTCAACACGTCTACCCCAACATTCATCGGTTCTACGGCTAATATGGCCAGTCCATTGCCACTTCAGCTTACTTATTCTGTAGCTATGTCGACAACTTTGTATAATCACCATATCGGTCATAAAATGTTACAATACAGGTTAATAACTAACCTCCAAGGAGTAATAACTCATTGCTCAGACGATAAGAGGACATTAGAATAGAATAAGTTCATTAATACATTAATACAGTATACTGCATAAATAAGATAAGCAGACGATACAGAAATAACTTTAACTAGACATTGTCGTACAATGGGCGGTGTTATCGCTATCGGCGATCTGTTGCGACCTAGATTGTGAATACCTACGATATTTATTTATAATAATATCGTATGTTATTCTTAGATATAGATATGTTAAAATCACTCATTCAACTCGGTCTATTGCAGTCTACTGCTGGACATCGAGTAGGCCTCTCCCAAAGGCCACAACTTTCGTTCCGCTATCTCTCATTTAGCTAAGTATCTCCATCCGATTTTCATATACATCTATAAAAATGAAAACTTTTCATAAAAACTAGATAAAATCGTTCTAGATGAAACAGGTTGCATGCTGCTTGTAACTTTAGACAGTAATACCGTTTTTTTAGGAGTACAAAACTTATTGTTACTATAGTACTGACAACTGCAACACCTGACACAGTTTTCCATGCATTGGCAATATTTCCTTATAACAAGAATGAAGAAAAATCGTTCACCAGAGGGCCTTCACAAGTGGCAATCGCTTTCAAAGCGTTTCGTAGACTTTCGACAATTCAATACATTTTTGACTTTTCCATCATCGTTATCTCTGATACAATGTCACTTTATCTGGGCCCTCCGGGACACAACCACTAATATTACTAGCGAAATTTAGGCCTCTATGTTTGTGCACCCCATAAAAGGCATGAAATAATAAATAACATAATCTATTCAGCCAAATCCATTCAGATGTCGTGATTTGCACAATGGCCTCACCTCTCATGCAGAGGTTGTTGGTCCAGTCCAAATCCTGGCAAGTATCAATGTAACTTTTTCAATTCATATTTCCTGAGTTTATCTTGGATATTACTGACATCAGTGTAGGAAAACCTGGATTCATAATTTAACACAAGTCTGAAAGCGCCAACCCGTCTAGAGCAAGCGTGGTGATCAATGCTCGTGCCTTCTCTCTATAAGAAGGGGCCTGTGCCCAGCAGTGGGACAATAATAGGCTGGTATCATTCAGTTAAAATGTTTCATTTTTTCGTATTGGATTAATGAATGCCCCAACAGTTTTAATTTACTAACCGACTTGTAAAACTAAACCAGTGACTTGATTAACATCTATAGACATCTAACACCATAGTACAGTGCAGTAGGTAATGGTAGAAACAGAAACGTGTTCCCGTGGCCAAGGCCAGCGATTTGCATGGCGAGTCATAATTGTTAGCACGCGAACAAACCCTCCTTCATTATACTATGCTAATTTGTAGCAGTTATATTGTTAGCTATTAACTAGGCTTTAGCAGCGACTTCGTTTGTGTAAATAAGATGAAATGAAGAACCTTCATTAACAAGATTTACGTCCATCCTAATTCTAAACGTTGTCTGACAGAGATGGGTTAGCATTAGGAACTGGCTTTTTGTATTTTGAGTACCTACTACAACTAGTAATTAAAATAACTGAAAACCTCTTAGGGGGTCATTGTATTCATCATTGTGAATGACTTTTACTAAGGTACAAACATGAATCGCGAAAAAACATCGGCTCCTCCATATCGGCAGTTAAATGTAGGGAACAGCTGATTATTTTCTCGATTTCACGGTTGGTCCCATGATTAAAATTGTTCATAATGGTCGGTACAACGACCCTTAGGCCCAATGGCACCTTTAATCGGGTTAAATTAATAAATGTAGGGTTTGTAAACTCGGAGTTAAGTAATTTAGGTACATTTTAACTCTTATTATTACGCGTTGCATTACGAAAAAGTGACACCGGGCTAGTTAAACAGACATGAGTGTTTTTTGAGTTGGGAACATTACAGTTCAAACGACGAAAGATAAAATAGAATTTCAATGTGTGTCCTGATATGTAATCCGACCAAAAATGTATGAACGAATAGTGAACGGAAATTGTAGACCCATCTCTTTTATGCTACAATACGATACGTAATAGTTTATAGTCTTTGAATTTTATAAAATTTTATATGAGTTCATGAATATATTGCCTGCCGATATAGTACCGAATTTTCACTTACTATACGACAAATAATATAAAATACAAAATAAGCTATCAGCGTCTCGTAACGTCAATTGATTTTGACATTACTAACACTAACCGAGAGTTCAGCGACTTAACTCTCTCACATCGGTGGGATTAATATTTAAAAGTTTAACCTTAGGTCTGTATTAGTTATTCTGTGCTTAGGTTTACCTCTAATTGTAGGTGCCGCAAGATGAATTATTTGATTAACCCTGAGTTAGCCGTTAACTCCGAGTTATTTAAGATAACCCATGAACGTGCAAGTGGGCCTTAAGAGTTTTTCGATGTTTTTAATTACACTTTGTATAAAGAGTATTCTTCCTATTTATAAGGAAAAGAAAATAATTTTAAAATGTTGCACTCAAAACTTTATCCCCTATGCTTAATTCTTTTATCCTTTATCCACGAGGAATACTAGAATGTAAACCTTAGTCAGCAAGGTGCATCGTATATTATCATTTTCAACGGGGTAATTGCGTAACACATTATCAGCATTTTGAAAGTTCAACAACATTCATTGCGTTATTTACGTTGTTGAGCAGATACATTTTTCGAAAAATTTGTTATATAGATGTTTGAAGGATATTGCTAATGCAATATCCTTCAAAATGATTGAAATTGAGATTGATAGTGTGCTACGCAATTAGGAGGCAGGTGTAATCACCTATGTAGTCGCTGTAGGTATAATTATATAACAAACAAACAAATAATGTACAGACTTATATTTCCAATACAATATTAATTGTGTGTAATCATATTGTTATATAAATAATGCTCACTTTTCTGCTATTAGCCACAGTATTGTTTGTGTTCTGTAAATGCATCACAGTCATTAAAATGTCGTTACGTGTTTATTTATTTATTGTTAAATTTGAACTTGGCACTTAATAAAATCATCTCATAATACTATGTGGTACCTACACTCAATTATGTCATGCGAATAATATTTTTGTAGGTATCATTATTTTGTGGTATCATCATCATCATCCCTGGCAGTCTTACTCCACCCACTGCTCAATATAGGCGTCCTCCCTTTGTGCCATGCTTCCCTGATCTGTGGGAGTCTCATCCAGGTCTTCCTCGCGATCTTCTGTAGGTCGTCCTTCGTCCAGTCACCTGGCTTTTAGTCTGCCAATTTTGCGGTATTGTCGTTCAAAATAATGATTTAGACTTTAAATACAAAATATCAGAAGTATATTCACTTGTAAAAGAAGAACCAGGAAAATATAGGAAAGTCTACTTTCCCTTCAGAATAATGAAAATGAATCGAGCAATAAACTGCGATCATTAAAACAGTTAATTTTACTTCTGACCTCCAAAATTAGGTTGTGCCTTCAGTAAATAACATTACCGTTACCTATTTCCATCACCGGCTATAAAGAGAGTGTTAAAAAGCGTGAATTTCAAAGAAAAGGGACGCTCGATAAAACGGTACATAGATAAATATAAATAAATCAAGTAATTAGTGTCAGCGCCTCTGAAATACGTGCCTTGTTAGACGGACGACTACCGACTGTCACACCGAGAGGGAATTGGAATTCTTTGTAAAAAAAATGTGTCGTACTGCTATTACGCTATCACAAAATTATCAAAGCCCATTATTCTTACTTAACAAAATGCTTAAGTATGACCAACTCAATATTAAAAACTTTTTATTACTAACAGTTTTTATAGCTTCATCCATTTTAAGGCTCGTTAAACATGAAACAAACAAAAAAAGTTAAACTACATCAAAACACTTCAACCAAAATAATATTAACTGTGCTTATCATAATTATGGCGCATACATTACAAAAACAGCATGTATGATTGACATTTAAAATGTATATTTATTACAAATTCATTTTAGTTTAGCGTTGTTTTATTCATTTTAATAACTTTTTAATGATAATTTTTCATGCATTTTGCATGCATTAACATAATAAGCATTAATTAATCAGAAATAATATTTTCGCATAGGTACCTACATTTTCGGTTGAGGTCTTAATTCGTTTCAATTTCTATGCAACCCACACTATCCAAATGGGTATAATGAGCGCATTTGAATTCATGAGTTGCAGATTTTTAGTAAAAATAAATGTATTTTTCTATGCTGAGCAGGAAATAAGTGGAGAATAATAATACCATAACCAGAAAAGTCAAGACCGACCACGATAACATAATCAGCCTGTAACGTTCCCCCCGGCGCACTTCTGGGACACAGTGGGTACGCGGGCCCAGTGTGGGTTAGTCACTAACTAGAATTTGAAGACATGTGGCATCCACTAACCGTTACTTCTTTGATGTCACAATACATGTCTTCAAATTTTTGGTTCTAGGACATGCTGGTTTCCTCACGATTTTATCCGTTGACTGTCCACGGTATCAGAAACAAATACTCACAAAAGTTTTAAAACTTTTACAGACACCATTGACAGAATTTGACACCCAGGAAACCGGATTACGTTACGTTGTAAATGCGGCCTATAATTCGTAACACTAAAATAAACAAAACCGAAGCATGGTTTTTGGAAAGTCGTTCAAACAGCGGGTTTGTGACACGCCTCGGCAGAGGTGATCAACCTTTCACATTTGAGGACCATAAACTAGGTGCTCTAACACCATTTGCATAATCAGCCTATAACGTCTCCACTGCTGGGACACATGTCTAATCTCTGCTCCTCTCTTGCTTAATAATTGTATTAAATTTATTATTACTGACATTTAATTTTGACATAACTAATTTCTCAATTTAATTGTACTAATATAAAAGAAAATGATTAATAATTATACCCACTTACAATAGAAAGCCGTCCGCTCGTTGAGTACCCCTGCACTGTGATCGCTTTGAACTCAAATTCACAGTCGATGATACTCTGTAATGTTCTCAGAAACCGTTTCTATGATCACTAAGCAGAATAGAAAAGTAATTACCATTTATCTTTGAGAATAAACATATCGTCGCCTTTTGAATTAGTTCTTAGGATATTATTCAGAAGATATTTTGATGTTTGAAAATGGTTTGGAAATAGCAAGGCTGAGGAAATTTTCTCTAAGGGTAAACTATTTCATTTAAATAACAAAATCCACTAAATATGTATTTTTATACATAAGCTCTATCTTCTATATACATTACTAGCTTCTGCCCGTGACTTCATCCGCATGAAATTCGTTGTTTCGCATCGCATCACCTGCCCGCGCTATCACATCGTTTCCACTTAGCGTTCCTTCTGATTTATTTTCTTTGCTCGGGTCCTAAGGGTGATAGCGTGATGTTAAATAACATATAGCCTTCCTCAAGAATTGGGCTATCAAATGCAAAAATAGTTTTTCAAATCCGACCAGTAGTTCCAGATATTAACGCGTTCAGACAAAGAAACGATCTCTTCAACTTTATATTAGATATGGAACACGATTTCGAACGGCTTCAAATATATCTGTAAATTGTTAACTACCATAATGGTTTATATAAAATTGTTGAACATCAAGCACGGTATACTTACATACCGACATACATACTATACAACACGTTGACCCACGTCTAGTCGTTATCAGTCGTCTGATAACAGCAGCCCTTGGTTATAATTAGCACCATAAGTACACATTTAATTCTAACACAAATACCACATTTTTATCTTATTTAATTAGAACCAGCTTCAGTAAACAGAAACTTAGTAAATATTGTTTTATTCTAATTGTAAGCCTGTGTCTCAGTTTTTTGTCTACTCTGTATTTATTTGGACTTTATTTTTAAAGGATATTAAAATGATAATCCGATTAAATTGTATGAAACTCAAGTGTCTGACAACTTATTTACTTTTATTGGGAGGTCAACTTCAGATGAAAGTCTGCAAGGTAGCTGCACACTACACACGATGTACTAGACGTTCATCGGAACTCGTTGAAGACATGTAACCCCATCACATTCTGAAATTCAACTATCACCTAAAATCCATTCTCCAACATATGTATTTTTGACAACGCAAGGCATTTGTAATATCAACAGAATACACCAAACATTTAAAATAAAAAAAAACATATTTTTCATAACACTGTTCCAAGATCTCAATTCACAAACTAATTAAGATTCTTCTCACGTATTTGAAAACACTTTGGTTAGCGCCCGAGTTCGGCCCCATAACTATCTTTTATTTATCTTTGCAAATGAGCTATCGCGTCTACGTAAATCACCAATTTCCGGCCGTTTACAATGAGGGTCAAAAGATCTAATTAGAACATTCTGCGTTATTTAATCGAATATGATAACATTTATAATTACTTCTTTATGCCACCACACGTAGAATTTTAAACCCTTATTCCACTTTTATTCATTACGCGGTGAGCAAAATGAGCTATTATTGTCATTGGACAGTATTTAACTCTATTTTTTGCCCTCAATTGTTACAATAACAGCATCATCTGACAATCTGTGTATGATCCTCAAAAGTTGTGCCTTTTATAGACGACCACCCTTCGACCCAGTAGATACTACTTGGATTTTTCTAGTATATTCTATCGTGAAACAAACAACAAACACAACAACAATTGATCTCCATGGAAATTATTGTGTTAACGTAGATTGTCCGTCTTATGCTCGGTTCCTATAAACAGAAACGAATCGCTTTGCTTACCAATGTTAGCATTTTTTAGTTACAAACTTGGCATATAAATAGATTCGTAAGCTAATTTTATCTGTGATAGCTACTCCCATAATTATGGTCTTTGCTTCATTAGGTATTGGTAAAGATACGAACCAATAACGGAGCGTAAATTTTATAGGAGTCGATCAACTAACAACCTTTAGGGAAATCAGAATACCAAAAGACAATAATTATTATTAGTATGAACAGTATTTTAAAACTTTTGTCTTGTCTCGAGAAACAATGCAACAACTCAATCTATGAATAACTTCATAGTCAATTTCACACGACATCCAAAAGCAGATACAAATATTAGTCTTGTATCTCAAATCAGCATGAAATAGCTTTTACCATAACCGTTACCATAACAACCATACAAGCTTTTACTCCAACAACGTCAAACCACGATGAAACACACAGACAGACAGACGAACACCGGTATCCAACACCGTCATAACTATTAAAAGACGACCAAAATGCATTAGTCCGTTTGTTTGTGGTAGTAATGCTTCAATTATCGTGTATGATGCGTGGACGGAACAGTAATTGGTAGCCCGTGGTGAGCGTTGAGGAGGTAACGACAGAAGCTGAGCTTTTTGAAACTTGTTTATATGAGGGAAAATATTTGGAGGATCAAGTGAAATCTAAACATAAAAGGGCTAAAAGCTCTGCTGAGCGTAATAACGTGGTAAGCTTTTAGTATGATCGCTTTCGTACCATAAAACATGAAACACAGATCGTTATGTCAGTGTCCTTGAAAGGCACTTTTACTTGTAAAAGCTTCACAAAACCCCACGAATGAAATTGTTTATACTATGCTAAGATATGGAGGAAACACTGTGATATTGTTGACGATGTGAACCACGAAAATTCAGTAAGACATAAATAGCTAAAGCTCATTCATGGCCCACTTTAGCCCTGGATCGAAAGAGCTGGAAGTCATAAGGGAGAAGCCTTTGCCCAGCAGTGGGATCGTGAAGACTAACAGGTGTCGGTAAACCAATAGGTACCTACTAACAGGTGTCGGTGAACCAATAGGTACCTACTAACAGGTGTCGGTGAACCAATAGGTACCTACTAACAGGTGTCGGTAAACCAATAGGTACCTACTAACAGGTGTCGGTAAACCAATAGGTACCTACTAACAGGTGTCGGTGAACCAATAGGTACCTACTAACAGGTGTCGGTGAACCAATAGGTACCTACTAACAGGTGTCGGTGAACCAATAGGTACCTACTAACAGGTGTCGGTAAACCAATAGGTACCTACTAACAGGTGTCGGTAAACCAATAGGTACCTACTAACAGGTGTCGGTAAACCAATAGGTACCTACTAACAGGTGTCGGTAAACCAATAGGTACCTACTAACAGGTGTCGGTAAACCAATAGGTACCTACTAACAGGTGTCGGTAAACCAATAGGTACCTACTAACAGGTGTCGGTGAACCAATAGGTACCTACTAACAGGTGTCGGTAAACCAATAGGTACCTACTAACAGGTGTCGGTGAACCAATAGGTACCTACTAACAGGTGTCGGTAAACCAATAGGTACCTACTAACAGGTGTCGGTAAACCAATAGGTACCTACTAACAGGTGTCGGTAAACCAATAGGTACCTACTAACAGGTGTCGGTAAACCAATAGGTACCTACTAACAGGTGTCGGTGAACCAATAGGTACCTACTCAAGTGAAAAAATACAAACTTACTTTCTCAATTTATTGTAAAAGACACGATTGATACATATGTCTGTGATTGATACTTAAACTTCCTATCG
Source organism: Hydraecia micacea (assembly GCA_914767645.1). Lineage (NCBI taxonomy): Eukaryota > Metazoa > Arthropoda > Insecta > Lepidoptera > Noctuidae > Hydraecia > Hydraecia micacea. The sequence goes on along the minus strand of OU611794.1, from coordinate 16,613,726 downwards.
GGATAAGTAGATCTAAAGTTCTAATTCTAAGTATATCACTTAAAACATTACTTAGACAAACGCTCTTTCTCGATCGCCGTGCTCCGAATGATAATGACACCCGCATAAAACAGGTGGTTGTCGCTGTACAGCATGTACATGTCTGGCATTATGCTGATATACTTCATGTAGGTAGGTCCACAGGACCAGCAGTGGACCGCATAACTGATTGGTTGGTCGTGCTTGTACATAATAATACACTGTAGTATTAAAATAACAAGTATCTCTTCCTTTTTCGGATGATTTGACTTTTCTAGTCTCATTATCCTCCCCTCCTCCTCTTAATCCTCCTCTTGATTTTGTTCAAATTTAGTGAAGGTCGGCGGAGCATGTCTTCTTCGTTTTCTGCCCAATGGTCGTCATCGCAGAAGTCACCCCCGTTTAAGCTATAATACCTATCATCTAAACTATTTACATATTTGTCTATTAAAATAAAAACATAATATCCTAACCTAAATAAAACTATTAGCAAACTAAAATATGGCGTCAAAATATTCCTCCGGTAAAAGCCAGCCCTTGGGTCACGGGAAGTGTCAACCAGCCGTTTGGAGATTTCATTGATCAAGCCATGAGCACTCGGACCCACGCACGGCCCGAGGGTTTCAACCCCAAACGGCTCGAAAATATAATTACCGATAAGAAGTCTATCCAGTCAGTGTATATATTTTTATCCTAAGACATAAAGAAAGAAATATAGTCTGTCTATAACCATGATCTAAAACTATTCATCTTATATCTGATCTAATCTCTTAATTGCTTTTATTGCCCAAGGGAACTTTATATATGACTTTTCTCCTGATGGCAGACCACACAGGATGAACTTCGAATCTCAAACAACAATCCAATGTCTAATAACACTAAGTATAGACAATCAAGTCTATGGGTACAATTGCGACTTGATTAATATAAAAATATAACAATAACAGTGTTGTTAAAAATCGTAGCCGCTTTCACTGCACAGACTCGAACCTACGACCTTTCGATTATTTACTGCGATCGCGCACGATCCGATACACACAAAACAAATTATAACTGGTAATATGTGTGTGTTTACAATGTATTACGTGAAAAGTTGATTCTAGAACTTTAACTATCTACACTTTCTTTTCCATTTTATAAACGAGAAAAATTAAATTGGAACACGATCAATTTATTATTTAATTGATTATTAATACATCATCGTCCATGCTGGATAAGTTCTCTTCCTACAATGCCATAGGATCATAAAATAACAAGAAATTGCAGAAAGCATTGGTCTGATTTTTGAACTGTCGCAGATATAACCTACATATATAACTTCAGAAAGTAAAATTTTAGCTCATATTATAAGCTAAACTGAATGATTGTAAAGATGCACCAAACGTGTTCTTGACCATTGCTTCGGCAACAGTTGAAATGTAGATATATCTTATAAACGATCTATTTCTATGACCAATGGAGCCAAACCTCATATTAAACGCGTTATGGTAATTAGAAAACCAGTATAGTGGGCGTGCTCGACCAGAGGCGCGGGCGCACCGATATCACACAAAATAACAAACAGCCCTACAGAAGGTGTAGCTTAGACCAGAATATATTTATTAAACACTATTGTACACCACATAAAACAAAATGGACAAAAATATTTTAAACTAGTGTACAATGGGCGATCTTAACGTATCGTTCACAACATCACATCATCGTCATCGTCATCGTCATCGCCTTGTTCCACTGACTGCTGAGTGAAAGCCTTTTCACGTTTGTGCCATGCTTACCTGGTCTGTGCGAATATCTTATCTTGGAACATTCATCCACAACTTCACATTGAGGGGTTTAAAAAAAATCAGCAGCAAGCTTGGTAGTGAATCACAGTGTCAGTGCACAGGCAGATGCTGCTGCTCAGCAATCAGCCCTTCTACCAAATTTACTGACTGACTGGCATGACCGAGACAAGAACAACCAATCAAAATCAAAAATCAAAATATTTTTATTTCACATAAACCAACATGGGCACTTATGAAACGTCAGAAGCTAGGTGCACGGTTCCAATTGGTCGTTTCCTATGGAGAAGAACCGGCAAGAAACTCCATGGTTACTCTTTTAAAAATAATTGGCTTTTACAATGTTTTCGAGTTACAGTAGGTAACCAACACCCTAATTGCTTAATATACTTTCATTCAAAATCAGAGGGCATAATCCTCTCTGTGAGAGGAAGTGGGCCGTAATCCACCACTGGGGGAGCCCAGTGCGGGTTGATGGATGTCACATGTCTTCGAATTTTTGATTCTCGGACATGCCGGTTTCCTCACAATGTTTTTCTTCACTGTTTCGAGAGCAGTGATGATGAAATAATTTACACGAAGTAAAGCGCCAGGGTTCTAACTTACGACCTACAATTCTTAAGTCGCTGGGCCGCCACTGCTCTCCAATGCAATTCGAAGGATTTCAAGGAAATTCCTAATTCATTGCAACATAAATAATGCTATGAACGTGGCTGGATTTTCAAAGGCATTGCGATCGATTGCCATTTTTGTGTGTTACGCAATTACCCCGCTGGTTTATCTCTCTCAGAGTAATCTAGAGATAAAAGAAAAACAGAGTTCTTTGTACCATCAGCTTCATTGTATATTCGTTTCTTTTAAAATTTTGTTGAAGTGGTCCTTCTGTCCTGTGAATTTGAGTTTTAATTGTTCAAGCCTTTGTTCGTCCACATTCGGCTGCACTCGGCGATCTTCGGCAACGCTCGGGCACACTCGGCAAGCCCTGACGTCACCTGATAAGATCGGTCCAAGAATCGTGCACAGAATTCTTAGAACTTGCTTGTCATGTTGAGATGAGATAATCGCTGCAGTTATTGTTATATAATTGAATAATAATACTAATTTGCAGCGACAGATTTTTTTATGTTAAGAGCGTTTACGCCGTACGGCATTTCATACAAACTTTCAAGCCCTTGTTTTTCGAAATGAATGAACCGATTTTAATGAAACTTCATACGCATAAGCAGAATAAAAATGTCTAAAAAGTTAGTAAAGAACATTTTCGAAATGTCTTATTTAAAAAAAGATAACTGGAAATCAGTTTCTATGGAAAATTTAAAATCGGTCTAATTTGGCTGTAACACAATTTTTCGAAAATGTTCTTAACTAACTTTTTAGACCTTTTTATCCTGCTTATGTGTACGAAGTTTTGTTAAAATCGGTTCATTCATTTCGAAAAACAAGGGCTTGAAAGTTTGTATGAAATGCCGTACGTCGTAAACGCTCTTAATTAAGTAACAATATGTAGAATCTTTGTATGTCGTTTATATCCCAATTTGTATAGAGTATTGAAAACAATCGTCAAAATAGGTAGATAGAAATTCCGTGGCCATAGTGAAACCGGTAGCAGGTGGGCGCTTATTGGGCTTCCGACCGCCGACCGAACAATAAATTAGAAACTAAGACACTTCTAAAAGGTAAAGTGCAATAGTTACCTCCGTTATTTCATGAGGTTGTACCCAAAGACTATGTGGTTATATTCTCTTTGTTTGTACCTGTTGTATACTCATGGTACTCTTTATAGAACTAAAACGATGGTAAGTTCTCCTAGACAAGTGGCAATCCCTTTCAAAGCATTTTATAATTTCTACAATGACTCAACAGGATTGACAAAGCTTACGTCAGTCATTTTTGACTTTTCCATCATCAGTTCGTTACTTCGTCTAGGTCTTCTGGTGACAACGATAGAAAGCTTTAATGCCAAGTACAGAATGAAGAAAACATCTCATAAAACAAAACCTTTCTCTCAAACTTTCAGCTCCACTTTCAGATTTTATAGCGTCCATGCACGGATAGGACTTATTAATCTGCGCGCGCGCCGCTCAGCAGAGGATCAGCATACTAATGTGTACGTGAAAGTTTGGCCGGGCTGTAGGGCTGGTGAGTAACCAAAATAAATAATTATAATGTATGAATATACATATTTATGGAAGAAGAGCTTCCATGTGTAACCACAGAGATTTGAAGTTTTCACATCTCAGCAAGTAAGGTTAGGTTTCATTATTTATCATCGTAGATAACTGGGTGGCTAAATATTGGGTCTATCTACTGCAATAACTACCTATGATTCAATTTATTTATTTATTTATACTATATACTTACACACACACACACACACACACAGTTGGGAAAAGGCTAGGCAGATGATGACTATATACTTTAAAAAATACAATTAACACTACACAATACATACAATGGGCGGCCTTACCGCTTTCTGTGATGTCTTCCAGGCAACCTTGGAATGGACAGCGGATATAAAAATGGGGTTGTCTTTGGTGCCAAATAATAAGTATATAAACGTAATATACTACAATAGATATACATAATATATATTCTGTATAATAGATACATAAATACATACATTCTAATTATATAAACAACGAATTTATTTATTTACGTCCACAGGATCTCTCCTCCTCACATTTATTTGCGACTCAACTATTGTCGTTATAACAACACCTACCTCACCCCCGCCCCCCTTGCCTCCTTCCTCCTTTCCTACGTAATTTGTATTTTTATCATTTGTCAAATACTACGCTACTTATTGACAATTTGTATAGGTAAAGTGAGCTTGAAGTGAGCTGTCATTTCACTTGATGCTAGTGGTTGACAGCTCACTTCAACCTAAGTTTTTTTTTCAGAACAAATCAGCAGAAGAAGCAGTGTCAACCCTGCTAGCTATACATGCGTCCACATTATCCGTATTGTATGCTGATAGGGTGACTATATTCAAGTCGTTGTACTTATGATTGTGCTATACTATAGCTCACTCGCTTAATTCTATATTAGGTTTGTTTAGACTGCATATATTTGTAATACGTGTCGCTTACTTAGAATAACGCGGCCAGAATAAATAATTAATTAAATGCAACTTGGTAGTGCATACAATGATAATGCTCCTAAATCTCTTCTATGAATATTTTACGAATCATATCAGAAAGAGCCGAGGTTTCTTTTACGATAAAAGTTATTCAACAAATCTCTGTGATTCTGTTTTTCTCTCAACACAGTCTTACCGTATCTGCATTTCAGAGACTGTTGTTTTTTATTCTTACATTTTAGAAGAGGTTATTATTTAGTGGCTCGTCAGCCTCAGAATACCTTAAACTAACCTAAACAAAATCTACAAATTGATTTTTTTTTTTTTTTTGTATAGTAGGTTAGTTAGTCTTTTATTTTAGTATCTAGTGTATAGTATATAGTTATATTGTAATTATGTGTGTACAGGAACTATTAAACTGCTAATTAGCTGAATAACTCGAAACAAATAGAATTATATAAACAAATCAGAAGGTAGGCTTGCTATCTCAAGTGAAGGTTGCGCTGAAACTTTAATATATGGATTAATATCATATTCTAAAGTTGTAAAGTAAAGGTGTCTGTGTTGCTGGGGAGTCTGTTGGACCGACTTCTTTCCAGCTTAGGTATTAGAGTAGTTGGAGGCTTGAATGGAAAAAAACACTCCAGCAACAATCTTTCAAAAAAGTGTCTTGGCAGTAGACACCCAGTCTTTTGCAAACCTTTTTAGATGCATTCAAATAGCTGTATTTTTACTTATCCTTGGAAGATTTTGAGCTAAAAGAGACTCATGTAGGCACTATTAGCTAAAACACAGCCTAATCTTATGTGTTGAAACAGAGACAAGCAGCGTCGTTGGCAGCAGCGAGTTATTGCATAAACGATCAGGTGGAGCGACGCGCGCGGCATACTGATGGCGGCTATTGTTTACATGACCGCGGTGCGCATACGCAGAGCACTGGTGAATGGCGGTAGAGCCTCGGATACTACAGGAGCTAGGATAAAAGAATATTTAGAAGGCGCATAAAAGTTAATTACTTAAAACTGCAAATGGATAAGCTGAAGGATAATAACATAGAATGAGTTTGGAAATCTACGCTGCAACATAGCTAGCTACGCTGTAGAGGCGACTGATCAAAATATATCAGCTACGCTATAAAGGAGATTAAGGTAATTCCTAGATCAAGACAAAAGCTCTGGACATTAGCAATTGTTTTGAAAATGGGCAGGAACAGTATTGTAACATTAAATCTTATGTCCAGTAGCGTTAGTACTATCTATACCTAACGAATAGGATCCCTACTCCCAGCCCAACTCAATATTCCACACACAATGACGTGCGCGCACGCATCGCATACGAACGCGATCAATAATGGCGACCCGCAGGAATAACTTAAAAAATAATAATTAATATAATATGCAGACGCTGCCGTAAGGTCGACGCTGGACAATGGATTACTTATAAATCGACTGATTACCAAACAATTGTAATCATTATAATTATGCACTAACTGTTGTATAAGCAAGCAACGATTTTGGAAACAAACAAAAGATGTTTGATTTGGAACATGTCTAATTTTGCGAAAGTACCTACATGAATTTTTATCAGGATTTTCGGGGTTAGTGTTTGGCATACAAACGAAATCTCATCTATATTCAATCAAGTTAGTTCATGTTTCTATTTTTGCTTTCAACAGTTTGACTGTTTTGTTGTTGTGAGGATTGCTTTTCAATACCCATCCATAAATGAATCCTAGAGGATGACACTGGCTTACATCTGACTGTGATCAGCAGTCCTTCATGTCTATGTTTCCATCAGTATCCCCTTTATTTAGTTTAAGATCTTCCCGCATGACTTTCGCATACAGTTCAGTGGACGTCCACTTTTATTCGTGATTCTCTCTCATTTCTACTTCCATGAATAACTTCCCCAGTTTAAATAATAAGTTTGTCGGTTTTCAACATTAAAAAGCTATAAAATTATTAATTTCCATCCTCTCCCAAGTTTTTCACCATAAAAGCAGCATCAGCACTTGATCTAAACGCTGCAGCACCATAAAACATGAAGAGCTGTGGGGAATAACTTCGAACTGTGTGGAAACACCATAAAAAGATCCCTCAGTTAAAATATCGCCAAGATTTATGGGCATTCATTAAATAATGCATTTACGTTAGAATTTCGCGTGGCCCGGGGGAAATCTGGCGGTTTGGTCACAACCATGCTTTTAATTACACCCTGGCAATAACTGGAACACCCAAATTGTTTTTTTAAACCGGTATTGAGTTATGACCTGGTGTTATCTTTTTGTGCGTTTTTATTTGAATGATTTACGAAAACCATTGTTAGCAGTTTGTGTTTGTTAAAAACCATATTCATATAATTATTTTGCATGCTGAACCCTAGACAAAGCTAAAGTCACTGTATTTCTTCTAAACCAGTCTATGTGTATCTATATTATGATACTGTTTTTGCGCGATTTAAACCATCAGAATGTTTGCGCTATGAAATAATCAAAATGTGCAAGACACATCATATCAAGACACATCGCTAAGTCGCTCAATTCCATGTATTGGTGACTAGTGCCTCCCGCGAGGCAAGACTCAGGATTACATTTCCATGTTCAGCTCGTCAAGGTATCCGTTACTTTCCCCAGAGGGTGTAAGCAGAGTTCCAAGTATCACTCCTTCAATTTAACTAACTTACTGAGTATATTCGTTTATTTGTGAGCCGTCCCCAGGGGCTGGGCAAGTGGGCATATCAATGTCTGCCATGATAAATGATTGACAGATACTGTCATATTTAATTAAATATGACCTGAAAATAGTTTTGACCTTTGTGAGTCATTTGCTTTAGAACGATTAAATGAATCATGCTTTTCTTGTAGTTGTTATTAATATAGTAATTTAGCATTATTATTTATTTCTGTTGCTTTTTGTTTTCATTATAAAATGTAGGTATAAAAGTAACGACATATTTTCCATCTAAAGCTTTTTATTTAAATCAGCTCCATAGCTTGTTTACAAAAACTTATCTCCAATAATGTCTTGCTTTATTTATAAAACAGGTTCTAAATATTGTTAAATTATAATGCATATTTTTTTACCTAATGTTGTATTATAACTACCAATATACATAGATAACTAACAATAAATCAAAAATAGATGTCCAAAAAACTTTAAACACAAAAGGCAAACCTTCGTAAATGTGGTATGAGCATAAATTAAAGTAAAATAAAAACGCGTCGAATTGGCTCGTAAAAGTGTACATAGATGTACCATTTATAGACGGCGCCAGGGAACACAACATTAATAGATATATTAATGAAACGTTGAAACAACCAAGGTTATATAATGAACGTTGATTTAACCCAAATTAATTACACGTTTATCTTCTACGTTATTTTATCTTAAATTAACGACACGTGTAGCTTCTCTAGGTTCGTTGATTTAACATAATAATTATGTATATTATTAACACACACACACGTGCACGTGTATAATCTCCTGTATTTACAATTTTCGTGAAATTTTATGAACTTGGTCCTTTTGTCGCCATTTCTTTTTGTTGGTTTATTTTTCTACATTATAACTTTTCGTTGAACACTTACCAAGAATCGTTATCGTAGTCAATAAGTAATACCTTTACACAACTGAAGGTTGACCAGAAATGGTGCCGGGATACCGGAAAGAGAGAAAACAGTATTTAGGTACCGACACGGAGAAACTGTATTTATATTTTACATTATCCACATACCATTACATGCGTATTTAAATAACCAAATAACGAAAAACCCACCAAACAAACATTTTCCAAATGAAAACCCTGTATTAGTACGAAAATAAACCGATTACAATCAATTACCATATAAATAACACAATCCCATGGAAATAACACGCGAATTAATGCGCCATACTCCCTGCCTACCCCGTGCGTACGCGGCGAAATTATACAAATTACTGCATAGAATTTTATGACATCCTTAATGCCTTCATATGGAAAATCCGAAATGCTCATGGCTGTATAATAATATTATATTGGTTTCCAGGTTCTCGTTCTGATTCGCGAAATATGGTTTTGATGAAAAATTATATTGGTGATTGTACAAATGGTTGATAACCAGTATGTGGTGGTAGTGAAAGGATATAATTATGGGGAATTGTATTGTTATATTGATCTCAGACAATAGAAAATGTTCTAACTGTATTCTAGTTTCGAGTGTAATAACCAAAAATCGCGACGCTTGGAGGCCTATGTCCAGCAGCGCCATCTTTCTGTTGAAGTGATGATGATAATGAACCAACAATCAGCACTTCTATAATAAGGATACCAAAGGTACTGAAACATAAGATAGTTTCGTTCGGAATACTGAAAAGGACCAAATAAGATTGTAGTTGTTTTTCATTTAGATATAAGTTGACTCAATATCGTTAAAATAACTTTAAGATTATGGGACTAAATCAACAAACTTATTTTAAACAAAGGAAAAATCCGGATATGAATCACGTGTCCTTAATTTATTTAACTTTATATTTTCGGTTTGACCTTGATGCCTGCCTACTGTAATAAAACCATAATTATGTGTCACATAGAAAATCTGTTTATACAGTTTGCTGTTGGCTAAACTAACATAATAATATATTTTGGCAAAAATGGTTATTTCTATCGCCTTATGTCATGAATACTGAATTTGTGCCAAGGTCAGCAGTACAGCTGGGTATACACAGCTTTTGGTGACTCTTTTTGCTTTAAGTGAGTTTTTGCATATACAAAAAGTCAATACAAATGCTTGATTGGACATAGACAACAGCCACATAGTCGCATAGAGCTGTTAATAGTTAAAAGAGGCTGAACACCAGTAGCCGCCGGGTTCGTCCCTACTCTCACCGATCCCGGCTCTACACGATTTAAAGTTACCCACCTAACAAAAAGTCCCAACTCTACACGAAACTATAAAAACGTACAGTCAGAATGAAAAACATTTAGACGAATTAATTTAAAAATACCTGAATCATCATGCTTATAATTATAAGCTACAAGTGGCCATATTCCAAGCCATGTTCCACAAAAATCACAGAGGTGGCGCTGTCCTTCACCATTGAACAAATACAACTTTTGTTTTTTAAAGAAAAGAAGAAAGTCTTTTTTTAAAGACGAGGGACAGCGCCATCTGTATTTTTTATGGAACATGGGCTGGACAATAGGCCATTGAAATGACAATGGCCTAGGCATGGTGATTAAAGTATTTTTAATTCGTCTAAATGTTTTTCATTCTGACTGTACGTTTTTATCGTTTCGTGTAGAGTTGGGACTTTTGAATCGTGTAGAGCTGGGGTCGGTGAGAGTAGGGACGAACCTTAGCCTAGCCTATTACGGACTTCTATAGACTACAAATTCGTGTCTTTGTTTTAACCTTAATTTTCGTCGTTCAATAAATCAATTAATTTTCATTTACAATCTAGAAACAGGTAAATTATCTTTTGGCTTGTTACACAAAATGTTTATTTTTTTACAAACGTCTTAAGTTAGTCCACAACAAACCATTATCATTATATAATAAATAATCTTTTTTATATAAGTAGTTGTGTTTGGATTGCTCGTAAAAAAACTAAAAGCTGTACGCAGGCGGTGCGCAAAGCTGGTTAATTATAAATAATGAACAGCACGTAGTAATATATCCTAATTCTGTGGCTTCCTTAATTTGAGTCACGATTCTACACGTTTGGCTTACTTTACTTGATAGTCGACTTGTTTTGAACCGAGCGGCCTTGGTTTAAACATAGCAGTTCAAAGGAACCCGTTTTGGAAGTATCCTCGCTATCATAATATCCTTTGTTTGTAGGTACCTTTATACAGGTACATAGGTACTGACACAAAACCCGATTATTTTTATTGTTACTTGTCGAGTAAGTGGTTATTGAGTTTTTTTATAGAAGTGACTCATTGTGTTTTTGAATTGAAAATAGCTTTTTGTTGGATTTCAATTTCGATTTTCTACTGCTTGGAAATTGGACTCGGCAGTTCGTATTACTTTTTGGGAGTCTGAAAGTACTTTGTAAATTGTACGAGTCCTTTAGCTGACCTTCGTTCAAGAGATAATGAAATACTTTAAATAAATATTCTCTGACTTTATTTATTTTATTATGTACTCACAGACCTTAAGAAGGTGACCGGGACAGTCTGGATGCGGAAGGCAGAGGACAGTGATGGTGGCGCAGCCTGGGAGAGGCCTATGTCCAGCAGTGGACTGCGATAGGCTGAGTTGATTGTACAGACGCCAGCACATCAAGCTACTACAATCTGTCAAATTTCTTTAATAGATATTCAACTTTATCGCATTGGGTTCAAAGTTGGTTGGGAAAATATGACAGTTTCGGGAAGCTTGATGTGGTGGCGTCTATACATACAGGAAAACAGATAGAGATACGACACATAAGTATTGTGTAGAAAGCTTTCTTGTCTTTCTTGTGCCTCTCCCATTAGTCTGTATAATAAAATACTTATATTTCGCTACAGCTTGCAATTTCTACGAAATGGTATCAATTTCAATTCCAACATCAATAACGTCCTTGGCTCCGAAGCCCTCGGCCAAAAGGTAAAAGAAAAACAACTTAAAACACCACTTAAGAATTCATTACCCACAGGTCTGTTTTATACTGGGAACTTTTAATTAGGTCCGTAAAAGTCACGAGTCCTGCCCTTTCTTACGACGAAAACCGGCAAATTTAATTTCCTGTACGCTGTTGATGTTTGAACAGGCCGGCAGAGGGCGCCGCTTGTGTAAATTAAATTATTTTTTCAAGGGTAGCTTGAAGGTTTACTCTTTTAGAAGAGGTTTGACGATTGATAAGGGGGTGAAAAGAGGCACAGAAATCGGGTGCATTGTTATACCCTCGTTTGTTAATATTTAATAACTGTAATACGACAATCCTTTTGTTGTAAAGAGTTTTCCGGAATTCCCTTCTGGCTGGAAGAACCCAAGAAAAAATTCAAAAAATATGGAACTCGTAATTTCCACGCATTTTAAACGAGACATCATACCAATTCTACTTGGCTGTAGAAATAGGTCCTAAACCTATTGCATTTCGATAAAATAATTCTTTTGCAAAATGTCCTACCACCAATTATCCGATCTGGCTAAGATCCTAGTCTTCCAATAATGTTCCAACGCACGTCAAACTTTATTCCCTTTAATGCCAAGAAGCGTTTAACCTAGCCTGTAGCTTCCCATTAGCGAAAGAATTTTCCGAATCGGATCAGTAATTCCGAAGATTATCCCCTACACAAAAACTCATAACTCTTTATTATATAGAAAAAAAAATATAAAGTCCTCCATACCGAACTTCGGCCATAGCGACCAATCTAAGCGGAGAGCAACCTACGACGCACTCACGATGCACTCACGATGCACTCACGACGCACTCACTCTTCATTGTTGTTGCGTTATAGTAGTATACTATAGGCTCTAAATTAAGTACCTTCTATAAAAAGCTCTAGCAGTGTAGAAAGTGCGTCTTAATGAATGTAGCACGGAGCTAAACGCATTAGTCTTGCAGCCATCCACTCTGTTATTTATAGCAACTGGTTGCTTGGCCATAATCATACAGCCTGAGACTTTCGCTGAAATAAAACATATCCCTACTAATAATATTATTTATTAGTAAGGATTTATTATTAAAAGAACGGTGTAATGTTCATGATATTTGGAAGAAAGTAACTAGACGCCCTGGAGAAGGATCAAGGATCCCTAACATAATCATTTTGCAGAGCAGGTGGATGTGCAGGAAATTTCTTGCACCAAAATTACAATTGGTCCCTGCCCTGACCTGTAAACATCCGTGGTACAGAATCTCTTGACACTTTTTGTCTAATATGGACCTTCTAAAAGAGTGTATGGATACTTACGGAAAGCCTCCACTTTTATTCATTTCGAAAATTTTAAAACAGGATCTCTTCCCGTCCCATCCAACTTGGAAAATTTAAATTGACCAGCTTAAAAAGAGTGTATGGGTAAAGAAAGCCTCCAGTTTCATTCATCTCGGAAAATTTTAAATAATTCTCGCAAGTGGAGCCACGTGCAATGCTAGTATTCTGCAGCTTATAGCCACACTTCCTAGTGCCTCATAAAAATAACTGTTTATTGGTACTTCTGTGAAAGTGTAAAGATACAGCTAAGTTAATTAAGCTCTTACTTAGATTTCACTGAAGGGGAAAGGGCCTTCGTTTCAAACTGAGGTTTACTATCTCTGAATGAGTGTAATCCTAGGCCTATGGGGCCGTGTAATGGCTGTTATCAACATAGAGAGAGGCAAAATGTATCTTGTCGTATTCTTGAGGCAAGATGCAGCATCTACAGTGTGTAAATAAACATTAGGAGAGAAGGAACTACTTAGTCCAGAACCATTGGGCATTTTTGAGAAGCAACATTTTTATAGTTTTTACAAACGTTGTGCCCGATAGTATCCCCATCGGCACAAATGACGAACCTTCGTATAAACTTTTGTATCCTTAAGGGGATGAAATTAAAAAACAATCTTTCCTTAGAGCTCACTTTCGTTATACATAATATATGAGGAACTCTTGTGCATAATTTCATCTCATGCTTCTAACCCCAGTGGTTTAGGCTGCGCATTGTCTGTGGATGAGTGAATAAATAAAGGAATTTAAGATTTATATGGAGTAGAAGATTCAAACAAAACAAAAGAAGACATCTTTTCACACAAAACAAAAAAACAACCTGTCTAATTTGAAATCTAACCTCAATCCCCCTAAAACGTAGGGTAAATACGATACGGAGCCATGAAGCATATTTTACCAAACCAATAGGTAAGGTAATTTAAATTCACATCACCCACTAAACTTAAGGTAATAACATAACCAAATTAAGCTGCTACCTTCACTTATAGTTTGTGCGCCATCTTGGATTCCAAACACATTCGATACGGCAGGCAAAGTTGCCTCAATTACCTACAGGTTGGAAGTACCGCCGGGGCTCGGAGCTGGGTAGAAGGTACCAGTGAGGTTCGGGACCAGGTAGATTGGTAGAAAGTACTTACCTGTGTTTAGAGAAATGTTTCAGCATTTTATTGCGAATTATGATTCGACGAAAGTTATACGACTACTGTGAGTGGTGTGTGGTGCAAGTGAAGGGAGTTTTTCTTTACTTATAGGCAGAGCAGTGGTGGCCCAGTGGTAACAGCCGCGACTTACCAGTAGTAGGTCGTAGCTTCGATCCCAAACAGCCGCTTTACTTTGTGTAAGTTATTTAATCACCACTGCTCTCAATACAGTGAAGGAAAACATCGAGAGGAAACCGGCATATCCTAGAACCAAAAATTCGAAGACATGTGACATCTACCAACCTTCACTCGGCCCGTTTGGTGGATTATGGCTCACTCCCTCTCATTGAGAGGAGGCATGTGTCCCAACAGTGGGGACATTATACTAGTGACTGAGACTGGTTATGTACACAGAGGGATGTTTTGTGTACCGTAATTTACATAATTCAAAAATTGAATCTAAGCAGACTTTGTGTTTTAAGGTTGACATAAAAATCTAACCAGTTCGACCATAAAAACTAGATACCTATAATATCATAGGTCGTAAATCGTCGATTATGGTGAGGTTCGGTAGACGTGTCATCATACTGATTAAACAACTTTAATAGCCCCACACCTCGTTCACATAAAGATCCTCAGTCTACCAAAAAAGGAATTACCAGTAAACATACAATTTTTTCAACGGAAAATGTCATCACCAGTTGCAAACATAAAACTACACACATCACAGAAAAAGCGGTTCCGCCGCGCCCAGTAACTTCTAATAGGTACATACGAAACTACATACATACATGAACACTAAACCCGCCGAATCCAGTTGCAAGTACTTACATCAACAGCTTTGCTAAGCAAACCGAGTTTTTACCGCCACCCGCGACCGGCCGTCGCTCACACCGAAGCGTACCGCGCGGCTCATTTGGTACCGCATGTTACGAACACCGGTAACTTGGCACGTAAATGGTAGCTCCCTGTCTCTCTTCTCGGATATTCGGAAGGAGTTAAAAGTTTTGAAACGTTATCTCGTTCAAGTTGCTTAATTACTGGCATGTTTGCATTCTGCTTGGCGACGAAATATTAATGTGATGTGAGGATATGTGGAAGTTGGAGTTAAAAGAGCTGTTGAGGTGTCTCGTGCGGAATTTTAATTAGAACGATTCTGACATTGTTCTTATCGTTCTTGTGGTATGTAAGTAGGTATGATTCCTTGGAATCGCAACCCCATTTACATTTTCAAAAGAGTTTATTTTATGTAATAACATTTCATATTGATTTTAATTGCTCTGGCATAATGACAACCAGCCATTCTCATATTCCAACCTTATGTTTAGCATTTCCAAGAAAGATTAATTAATAGAAGTTTACATAAGTAAATCAATATCGCTGGTAGCAAAAACAAACCTATAAATAGCTCCTGCAAAAACGCTGATTACATAAAATGTTCAATTATTAATAAAAAATGCTACTCAAATAAATGCTCAGCATTTATTTAATTGCCCACACCTGACACTTCAGCTCGGTGTGAGCGTCAGCGTATATTTTTTGCCGCCGCCGTATCGCTTGCATATGGATATTCGCAATATTATGATAATTATATGAAGCAGTTGAAGCACATGTGTAGTCGATCACGTGCTGCCACTTCCAAGCCGGTTTCATGCACTACTATCATTATTTATACTTACTACAGAGTAGAATTGGTTGCAGATTTTGTGTATGTTAAATTGAGACGACATATTTTCAGGACCACTGATCTCACTTTTAGGCGTGATTGTGTGGTACATTGTATACAATGTTTGATAACGAATCCAACTGGAATGACAACTTTGCATTACAATTTTCTTTGAACGATATATATGTACCTATGTACTGGAGAGCTTATGAGGAATGAATCAGCAGCTGCCAATCATAAGGCTCTGCTGATTTTAACATTTTTTTGAAATTCATGTGTTACACTTTACGAGTAGCTTGTTCAGTACTATATTCTGCTTCACATCAAACAATCGACTCGTTCTAGTTGTTAAACCATTTCAGACACCAATCTACATGGTCTTCACGTGATCTGACCAAGATTATGTTAAAGGAGCCTGTGATCTCTGGGTTTGTTTCGGCCTTTCTTCTCAGAGTAGTCAAATAGGAAATGCCAACCTCATCTATGTAGTTTAAAAAAAATATGAGTGATGTGTAAAAGTTTTACCTACCTAGTGTGTGTGTAACTACTTACAGAAATAAATTATTTATCTTGTTATCAAACCGATCCTAAACTCGATTGAGTAATCGGATTAGACGTGTGTGCCGCGCCGATCCGCCGCCGCCGCCGACATTTTTTCGACGCCGCCGCCGCCGATCCGCGCCGGTCGGCGCGGTCGGCGTAAAATTGGCGTGAGTTCTAAATGTTTTAGAACTTACATATTTGAGTCGTCCAGTTGCAAATCCCGCTAAAACGATTTAATAAAATTTTACAGGAATGAAAAAAAAAGCTAGAAACAGAAACAACTGTACTTTATTAGGCAATTTTTATTTTTTCCATTGCTCATTCCTCTAAAATTTTATTAAATCGTTTTAGCGGGATTTGCAACTGGACGACTCATTTAGGAATCCCTACAACATCATTACTCACACTATTCTATACTGAATATCTGACTTTCGAACATAGACATGTCAAGTACCTAACGACCGTTACACAATTTATATTCCATATATCCATACCATAATATATTACAAAAAAAAAAATCATAGATATGAAGTTGGTGTAACTTAAGCTTTAAGCGAAGACATCCCGGACGTCAGCCTGTACGAGATTAGGATGGCTCTGAAGCAGCTCAAAAACAACAAGGCGCCGGGTGATGACGGAATTACGGCCGAGCTCCTGAAGGCCGGCGGAAAACCCGTTCTTAAGGCCATCAGAAGCTGTTTGGTTCCGTCATAGTCGAGAGAAAAACACCACAGACATGGAACAGAGGTGTGGCTGTGGTGATACTTTTCTTTACAGGCCCAACTCACTTCTGAGCCAAGTCTACAAGCTGTTTTCAAGAGTCATCATGAACCGTCTCGCGCGCAGGTTTGACGACTTCCAGCCTCCCGAACAAGCCGGATTCCGTAAAGGCTTTAGCACCGTAGACCACATACATACGCTGCGACAGGTTATACAGAAAACCGAAGAGTATAACCTGCTTCTCTGCTTAGTGTTTGTGGACTACGAGAAAGCCTTTGATTTGATCGAGACATGGGCTGTACTGCAGTCTCTTCAACGGTGCCAGATCGACTATCGGTAAATCGAGTACGAAAACGCCAGAGTATGTCAGTCCGACTCCAGGACCAGATCTCGAAACCTATCCTTCTGCAGCGAAGTGTGAGACAGGGAGACGTTATCTTTCCGAAACTGTTCACCGCTGCAAGGATGTCTTCAAGGTTTTGGACTGGAAAGGGGCTGGCATTAACATCAATGGCGAGTACATAACCCACCTTCGGTTTGCCGACGATATCATAGTCATGGCTGAGACTATGGAGGGCCTCAGTACAATGCTCGATGACCTCAGTAGAGCCTCCGAAAGAGTGGGTCTGAAAATGAACATGGACAAAACGAAGGTCATGTCAAATGCCCATGTAACACCCACTCTCATGAAGATCGGAGATGCTACACTCGATGTCGTGGACGAGTATATTTACCTAGGACAAACTGTCCAGTTAGGTAGGTTCAACTTCGAGAAAGAGGTCAACCGTCGAATCCGACTCGGCTGGGCAGCGTTCGGGAAGCTACGCAATATCTTCTTGTCCTACATACCGCAGTCTCAAGAAGAAAGTCTTTGACCAGTGCGTGTTGCCAGTGATGATATATGGCAATTAAACGTGGTCGCTCACAATGGGCCTTAATGGAAGGCTAAAAGTCACCCAAAGAATAATGGAGAGGGCTATGCTTGGAGTTTACCTGCATGATCGAATCAGAAATGAGAAGATCCGCAGGAAGACTAAGGTAACGGACATAGCCCGAAGAATTGCCAAACTTAAGTGGCAGTGGGCAGGGCACATTGCTCGCAGAACAGATGGCCGATGGGGCTGAAAGGTTCTGGAGTGGCGACCGCGTACCGGAAGACGTATCGTTGGAAGGCCTCCCACAAGGTGGACCGACGACCTTATGAAGCCGCAGGAACTCGTTGGATGCGAGAAGCACAAAACCGGTCGAAGTGGAGGTCCTTGGGGGAGGCCTATGTCCAGCAGTGGACGTCTTTCGGCTGAAATGATGATGATGGACAAGAAGACATTGGAAAAGAATGCCTCAAATATTTAGTATCCTGTGATGCCACTGATTTAAAGGATGGGAACATTATTAAATACTGACAAGATAGACGAGCAGCATTTCCGATGCTATACAAATTAGTGAAGGTCATTTTATCTGTGCCTGCAAGCACACACAACAAGCACGCCTAGCGAGCCGGTGTTTTCTGTCGCCGGTTTGACGGTGACGGCTAAAAGGTCCCGTTTAAGTCCGACACGGGTCGACAAAATTATTTTTGTTCACGACAATTACAGCCGTTGCAAGGCAGCCGTTAATTAAAAATAGTTTTATTTAGGTGTTTTTGTTGATTGTTGATTTATGTTTGTGATTTTTTAAATTATATTAAATTTTTTTAATAAAAACTATTTTACAAGCTAGACAGTTTTAATAAAATTTTCCGCGCCGATTTCACGCCGTTTTCACGCCGCCGCCGCCGATTTTTGACCGGGCGGCGCCCGCCGCCGGAGATTTTAGAATCGGCGCACACGTCTAAATCGGATCCAGCCAGAACAACTTTTCTGCCAGCATGCATGATGATAAGAAGATAAGAAT
The DNA here is from genome assembly GCA_914767645.1 of Hydraecia micacea. Classification (NCBI taxonomy): domain Eukaryota; kingdom Metazoa; phylum Arthropoda; class Insecta; order Lepidoptera; family Noctuidae; genus Hydraecia; species Hydraecia micacea. Next base: position 16,594,991 of record OU611794.1, on the reverse strand, counting down.
CCCTTTGCCAGACAACCTTTATAGTAGAGGAGTTCCTCTACAACTTTTCCTTTGGGAGACAGACAACCTTTATAGTTATAAACGTTGTCTGCCAAAGAGAAAGTTTGGTTTGGGGGCAAAACATTTGAATGCTTTCAGAGGCAAGTACTGCATGTACAGATACAAAATAGTAACAGACGTGGACCACAACAGGTAGATACTCTTCACTCACACAATGTTGGGATGGGTTACTGACAAAACATTATAAAAATTTGGTAAAACAACACATATTTCGGGGCGTTGAGCCAGTAAGTACTAAAAGCAATTGGAAAGCAAACAAAACTGCGTGCAATACGAGTTAACAAGTAATAACATCGCAAACCAGAAAACACTGGATATTTTTATCAACTTTTATATAAATAAACTTTCAACACGCATTTAAATGATATAAAAATATAATATTCAAACTGAACTACTTTATTGAAGCGAGTAATCTTAATACAAACATCCGAGAGAGATAAAACAGTTTCACTTATAAATAAAACCGGAAAAGTGCGAGTATGACTCGCGCACCGAGGGTTTCGTACAAAGTAGGTAAGTAACTAAAAATTTACGGTTTTCGGATTTTTTCTTTACATGACATTGCTTCTTGCAACATTGCATGATTCTAGATCAACGGGAAGTACCCTATAGGTTTTGATTCCGGAACATAAACGCCCGAATCTTTTGATTGCGTTGACTTAGAAGTTTAATTTTTTCACTGCTTCAAGGGGTTGCAGCCTTGAGTATTTGATATTAATTTCAACTTTATAACTCACGCGTTCCTGAGAAAAGGGATTTTGACTGACGGACATACAGACGGAAAACGATTGATCTTAATATAAGGGTTCCGTTTTCCTTATGAGGTACGGAACCCTAAAAAGAAACTTTAGTGTCGTGAAGCAGTAGCTCGACTGTTCAGGGGCTCTACTCCCTCAGCACGAAGTCCGTAGTGTCGGCCAACAGTATGGGCGTGTCCTACTCCGTATCACTTGCAGACACGATTTGACAGGTGTCCCTACACCAAATATGTATTTGCTCATCCGAAAAATTTTATTTGCCACTTGTTTCGGCGAACCATCTACTTTCGGACGGGCCCGCATCTTCGTTGACGAACTTAGAGAGTAGACCCCCAGTTTGGGGCTATAGCTAACTAGCACCTGGTTTTTGAAAAGTTGATAAATTCAACTAACACGCTGTCATATCTTATGTTAACTTCTGATTAGTAGGCTGAAATAATGGTTATTATTTCTCAATATGACAACGTGTTAGTTGAATTTATTAGCTTTTCAAAAACAAGGTGTCAGTTAGCTATAAGTAGCCCGAAACAGAACAGTCAAGGTACTGTTTCACGACATTTGTAAGCCCCGCTTAAAAGAATGCAAACGCTTCAGTTATTGACTTATTTTAAATCCGCACTTGAAGTAAAAACTTGCAGCGAGACGCAGCTTGCTAGTAATTAAGAGAAATTTAATTAAATGAGTTAAACAAGTTTCCCTGCTTAGTTATCAAGAGGGAGTCGCACTGGCAGGGTCAGCTGAGGGAAATGAAGTCATTTTTCTTTCCACTCGACCGCGGTGTCTCGGTGGGGTGAACGAGAAACACCACTTCAGAGATATTACAAGTATCTGAGATTTTATGAACGTACTTGGATAAAGATACTTATGTATAAATTAACTATTAAAGGACTTCGGGGACCAAAATAACTAATTAAAGCCTTGTTAGTAAAACACGCAGCACATTGAATAGACATTCAAAACGATGACGCATTTAGCCAGCTTGAAAAGGAACGAAATCCCCAAAAAACCAAAAGCGACCCTCGATTTTAGACTCCCCAAATCTATTCCCGTAGGGGATGAAACAGAGGGTGTAATAAAGACTTCAAGGAAACGTTTGACACTTTTAGTTTAACGATCGAAAGCCCTTTACGATAGAAGTCAACTAAACATATATGTTTATTGGTAACAAATGCTGCCCTGACGGCTACTATAACATGCTTGAAGATTTAAAAGAGTATTTGTGAGCGACAGTTTGATGTCCTCTGTCGTGTGATAAGTACTGGTATTTGATTTGTTATAGAATACAGGCTGTTTACGATGTTGTAGAATGTATTTTTACTTGAGTTTCTTGTAATGGCGTTGAAGGAATGTTAGAGATACGTTTAAGTGAAGAAGTTATTAAGTTTTATTTATTGCCTTGCTGATGTTATAGTTTTAGGTGGTGACAATGAAGACACACTAATTGTGTTACTAGAAATAGTAAGTTCAACATTTTCGTTTTATCGAAGTTTCATATTTTAACGTTTCAAGTTTTTGATCTACCTAGTACATGGCCATAGAGACTTATAATTACGTTTTTCCATCACATAAACCATTAACTCTATTAGCTTGGTTTTAAATTTACTTTTCTATCAGCAAGAAGAAAAGGTAAATCTCAATCAGTCTTCATGTTTTAGTTTCATTGACATTCCAACGTAACACATAGGTACTCCAGAGCCAGACCACTACAAAATTCATGATCTACGATAGCCGAATTAACAATAGCCCAAACTAATAAAACTGCTGAATAGGGCAGCCCTACTTTCCCTACGCACTAGTGATGGGACATTACAAACAGAAAGCAATGCCGACCACACACACATCACGGAAATAGAGACACCACGGGTGTCCCTCGCTGTTTTTACGACTAATAAACGTTCAGTGCGACAACACTGACTACAAACTACAAAGATAGTGTTTCTCATTATTTTTGGATTAAAGACTTTCAATTAATTTACGATTGAAAAATTATCGCGGTGTCAAAACATTTTTTTCCGTGATTTTGAGGCAATCCAGCTGCTTTTTGCGTAAAATTAAATAAAACATCAAGAAATTGAGATGTTCATCTACTTTCGACACTGATTGTTGGCTATCGCGAATCCACTCGTAACATTTGTTATGGCGTATTCAAGTTTCTAGTAAATATACCTACATAACGCACATCATTCTTAATGGCAATGAATCTATCTAATGAGCTCTCCACCAAGTAAAACGATCGATAGAACATAGGGCTGCGGAGGCTCAGCCGTCGACAAAATAATCTTTCTAGAGAAAATTTTAACCCTAAAACAATCAAGTCAAAACGTATGCCTCACATACTAAACGCCAATTACTTGTTCAACAAATAAAATTAATGTAATATTATCGAAGAAACATAACAATGAAATATTATTATTGCCAAAGCTCCATGTTTGACACAAACAGGATAACTCTGTGGTTGATAACACACTAATACTGCGCAGTGACAGATTGATACTGTGAGCCGAGCACATGCAACTAACCCCATTCTATAATTGATAGTTTGATGTAAACATTACAAAAAGAATTTAAGAATAAAAACAAATACACATGACATGATGAAAAACAAATAGTTATAAACAAATTCCCTCGCAATTTTCTTTCAAAATGAACAATCAATTTATCCATTTTCTTCCCAGAACGTGTAGCATGACCTCCGTAGAAACGGAAGAAATGAAAGACAAAATTACCGATTGTAGAAATTTCACTTTGCACAGGATATGGTATTTTATTCTTCATATAGTAGATATAGAAGTGGTTCCTCACGCTGTATATTCAGAGACACGTGTGCTTTTCCCCAAAAACTCTTGCCGATACGAAAGAGGAAATAAATGCAATAACTACAAGATTTCATCTCGTCATCATAGCAAGGCTTTATTTATCATCTTGTTAATTTTAAAGTTTGAAGGTTTAATGAAATTAGTCCATATTTATTTTCAGACAGTTCAGAAACTATCCTAGCACAACTATTCCAGTCCGTTATCTCAGCCTATCAGAGCAAGGTGTGAACAAGGCAAATCAGTAACAAATACATTAAACATTAGTTTAAATCAGATCACGCCGCCATTGCAGCTCATTTGTTTACGTCAAATTATTTCGCGCATTATTATTGAACTCCGGGCCGTGGGTTCTGCACAACGCTGTTATTAATAAATTACAATTTTAAGTGGATTTGTTAGACTAGTGGTAACAAATGTGGTTACTTGCAGAAATCGATTTTGCTATCGTAACTTTTCATTTTAAAATTCAAGAATCCATCAATTTGTGTTTTGAAGTGCACAATGACAATTTGACCTTGACAGTTGAGTTTTTAGTTCCTGGTGACAAAAATACTTTACAATTTATATTATTTTCCGTATTATTAACAATATAACATATTAAGAGGACTACATGACCTAAAGCGCGGTCTTTGTCGGTCTGCATAGAAAAGAAAGAGAAGCGCGATGCCACAACGCTGGTAATTTATTGCAAAATATGAAGCAATTATCGATTTACGAAAAATCTAGTCTTTGGACAAAAAAACTAAAACACTATAGTTTTAGTATGTTGCTTGTAGAATAATCTGACAAAAAATCATAATGATTGTATGTATATTAGTATGAATTTTGTTGTAAATAAAAAGTTTTTAGAGGTATCTTCATGATTTTTTTCTATCGTACCAAATAAGTTGTATTATTTTTTCAACACACTATCATCCTAGCATTTATCCTGAAGAATATCATATATGTTTTTGGTTTTTTTTACTGTAGGCGATCATTTACTTTTATTGTTTCTAAAACTTGCGTTTTTTGCGTTTAGGTCCTGTAAGCCCCTTAAATCAGCTGCGACATCGACCATAACAATCTAACAATAATAACGCGTGTTCTTGCCAAATTACCGCAATGACAACACCTCATTAAATCTCTACTTACCCCGTGAGGAATGAGGCGTGATAATATAATGCTAAGCGACAAATGCGGGACTAATTTAGAATGTGTGTAGCAATTTGTCACAATGCGGTACTAGACTTGGCAACAAGATAATGCTACGAATTTCGTCAGTAGGTAAATATGGTCATGTTGCCATTCCCAAGAACATTCGGAAGTAGAAACAACTCGGATCGATCAAACTCTTGGCGGTAAAATAAAACTACAAACGTCTCGGATACACTGGCGCCTCTTGATCAAAAGGGTTTGCTACAAGCTAAAATGTACAATAAGCTACGTGCTACAATTCTCTCTGTTGTATACTCATCATCTGCCTAGCCTACTCCCTGCCTAAGCCGGATTCCAGTCTGTTTGTTGTAGACGGAAGCTACGAAACGCTATATATGCTCCGATTCTTGCTCGTAGACTGAAGCTATGAAACTCTTTGAGCAACGATTTTTCGTAGTAGGCTGAAGCTACGAACAGCTACTTGCTACGACTTTTCGTAGTATTCTGAAGGTACAATACGTTACATGGCCTGATTCTTGCTGATGGACTGAAGCTACGAAACGCTACGTGCTGCGATTTATCGTAGTATGTTGAAGCTACAAAACGCTACGTGCTGCGAGACTTGGCAGTAACGAGATACATCACTACTTTCTTGCATCATAATACCTCGCATTTTGTTAAACTCGTAAACAATGAGTTTACAACAAAAACAATTCACCTACTCAAAATAATCTTTATTTTTGTAGCGTATAATGTACAAGGTCGTCTTCTAAAACATTCGCGAAACCGGTTGTTATGTCTAGTAAGTACGTGACTTGCTAAATAACTGACTTTAATTATCAACATAAAGTAACTACCTTAGTTTCATCTGCCCGTCCTTAGAATAATGACGTGTCACCAACAACCAACCCCCATTTTCTATTTCCATAAACCAAAACAATGGTGAATACAAGTTATGGATCACTGGATACTCCATAGAACTATCGGGTATTATGTCACGCACAATGGTGCATTAAATAACCCATAATGACTATAAACCATTGACATAACACCAACATGTGGATCGCTCCCATATCAGTCGGCCTTGAGTCCCGCTGAATAACACCATTACCAACACATTATTTACCATCATAACAACTCTTATAACAAAATAATAAGGTTTCAAATTCAATGAATTACTAGCAAAGATAGCTGGTAATCGGCAACACGTGTCGGCCATTGTAAAAATCGACTTAAAATTTTAAAAAATTGAATTTTATTCCTAAATCCAATTGAATAACGGCTATTTTCCTGTGAGCAATCAAGTGTACAGACACTTCAGTCTAATTTGAATTCAGACCTGAATTATATAAGGTTGAATATCAAGCTTTGGTCAGTTGGTAAACAACAAAATTCGCGAATACTCCGAGGCCACGCTTCCTGATTGTAAATGAAAACAAATATAAATTATACCACGTATGTAGGTACCTATGTACGTTGTACACACATCGCCGAATTAATTTTGGTGCTGATAAAAATACATTAATTGTTTTTTTTACGCCAAAAGCCATCGTATTGTAGTAGCCATCTTGGTCACGTGACCAGCATGTGGATAACTTGTGTCTTGACATTGGATAGCGAGGATCGAGACCTGTCTTGGCTGAGAGGTAAATCTATAAAAATGATCTGTTTTTAATAATATTAAGAGTAGGTATTGGTCTATTAGTTGGGAACTTGGGACTATTGGTTGGCTTAGTCCCTTTTGGTCTACGAAATCACAGGTCTGAAATCTGAAAATACATCATAATGTAAATAGATTTTTTTTATTTGAAGAGAAATGGTACAAGTAGAGAACTTGACACATCTCATTTTTACAAGGTATAAAGAGCAGTTTGTTGTTGTTCTCTGAGCAAAGACATTGTCATTTGTAAACCACAATTACACTACGGCTGTCGAGAGAATGCTTGTCATCTTGACATCTGTCAGTTTCATACAAAACTAATAAACATCAATTTCTAACCGGTCAACCTCAACGAATACACTTTGTTTTCTTCAACCTCGACATTGGCAGAATCATCGATAAAAAGATGGAGCCATTACTTAAAAAAAAAAAAAACATCAATTTCGCCAAACGTATTGGACGTTCTAGAATTGTCGCACTGGCAGATATCAGGAACGCATTCTCGACGGCTGGACTGTAGTCCACTATATTTTGATTTGTCAGAATGAAATGGCAGGCAGAAACTAAAGAACAACACACCTACGACGCCATCTTTTTCCTTCACCATATCTTAAACTTTTAATCTTAGGTAGGTATCTTATCACCCCCCACGATCCCACACTCATACAGACACTGTATGACTGTATAATTATAAACTTACATTAAGTAATCACGTCCCTATCTCCAAAAACCATTATCTCATCCTATGCAAACATTCGCACCCCCCACTTTTGTACCCGCCTCTCCCTTCTGCACGCACTCCTAAGTTTGTTGATCAAACTGCGAGCCTGATGACCACTTGAATTAATTAGATGACCACGGTGAGGGGGGGGACCCCTTCGGGCCCCCGAGGGGTCCAGTTAGCTGGTTAGCCTTAAGCGGTATCATCAGTAGGTTTAATTTCGGTTTGATTAGTTTTTGGTTTTGCAGAAAATAGTGAAATAAGTTACCGTTTTATCAAATAATGGAATCGAAATTATTAGTCACTATGTCAATATTACTGAAATTACTCAACTGATATTGATGTTCTGTAAAAGTAGGTACTACAAAAGGGAAATTAATCCTGGGTTCATATTCTGTAATACATAGACGCTTTTATATCCTTACGTAAATAAACGAGATACCTACTTAGTTATCATTGAAACTTAGTTTCATGTCAAAGTGCTTTATTTACAAAACCTTAGTAAACAATGATATGTTATGAAAGCGCCGTCATAATTTGTCGCAGTTTTTTTAAGCTATTTTTAGAATCTGTTTTTCTACAATTCTTTGAGTGCCGAAATACATAATTACGGGCTTGAGTGTTTACATTTTCTTCACCATAAGGAAATACCAAAACTGTTTCACTTCAGCGAGCTTATCTTATGAATTAATTAAATATTTAGATCAAGTTGTGGTTACTTCGCGGACGAGTGGCGCCCTCTGTTGAGCGAGCTCATTAACCAAGTGCACGCACCGTGTTGATAAGACAACGTCCGAAGTTTGAGAGTCTCCGGAAACTGATGAATATTTTATACTAAATTAAAATATTTTAAACAAGAGCTAGTAGAAACTTGAAGGTTTCATCAAGGGTTGTCTTCTGTTGTATGTTTTCGCAAGAAAATTGGGAAAACTTCCGCCAAAATGATGAACTGGTGTTGTGATGCCTCAAACTGAAACCCTGTTCTATGTAGCATGTTATAATGTTTGTTCTTTACTAAGACGCGTACAACTGGATTCTTCATGCTTTTCACTAACTTTCGTAGGTACTAGGAATATTGAGTGGCTTTTAATCCTTCGTTAACATATTGTGCAACGACCGGGATTCGGTCTGCGATCTCTCACTTGCTTATCTGACTTCTACACCTTTTAGCTACAGGCACTTTTAAGATATTATAATTTATCTCAAAAGCCATAAGCTACCACCGGAGGCAATAGCTTATTGTTACTGCACCCATCTTGATGCAATCAACGATTTGAAACCAAAAGTTTATTTCCACAAAGGGAGCACCAACTCCTGTGTTAACTATAAATCCTTCGCCAGTTATTTACAATGTTATTACAATAACAAATTATTCCTCGTGTGTTATATATTTGTTTTGTTATTTTAATAAGCGTTGCATGTGGGCGCTGTCGGTACCTGCTAAGTATACGTCGGTAAACAATAGGAACCAGTTATGTTAATTGTAAGACATTCCAGTTAATTATTTCGATTTACAATAATTTTCCAGGTATTGCGTCATTTCGTTTTGTAGTACCAAGGTCGATTGTATTTACATATTTTGAGGACCAATGTTCTACCCCAGAATTAATATGTTATCAAAGGACTACAGATGAAGTTGTCACGTTCGGAAAAAGAGAAAATAGAGTGGGAGAAAGGAAAATAAGATATTCTAAAAAAAACAACATTTTGAGATAGAAAGAAAGAAAAGTTGTAGTTTGTGTGGAAATGGTTGTGTTTGTGTGTTGTGTTGAAAGCATTCTAGAACATTATCAGCACCAAGACTGGCAGATTGTTCTAAATAAATTAAATATTCGGGATGCCCGTCGCCCATAACTCAATCAACAACTGCGCGTCACTGTGCTAACTGCGTTTTCTTTACAGGAAGTTTTAAAAGAAAGACGTCCACCAGTATTGCAGTCAAACCGCAAGTTTCACGACTATCATGGCTCCTGCCTCCCATGGTACCGGCGCCGGCGCAGGATGCCGCGGTGAACGCCACCGAACCACTTCCGGACATAAACTGGATTAATTGATTACTTTACATGTGTATTAACTTATTTTTGGAATGGTATCAACCGTAGCACATTAAATACCAAAAGCCCCAGTGTTAAATTAGCGGGAATATTGTTAGGGTTCCGTAACGAAAGGGTGCCAACGGAACCCCATTACTAAGCCTCCGCTGTCCGTGTGTGTCAGCGGGCTGTATCTCATGAACCGTAACAGGTAGACAGTTGAAATTTTCAGTGTGTATTTTTATTGCAGCTATAGCAACAAATAATAAAAATAAAATAAAGTTAAAATTAAACGGGGCCTCCATACAATAAACGTGTTTTTTTCCGCGTTTTTTGCCTTGTTGTAAGGAACCATTCACGTGAGAGTCCTCCTGCGAGTCCTACTCGCACTTGGCCGCTTTTTCCAACGGATACGCGGACTTGTTACATAGATCCACACACACACACACAGGTAAGTTTAATTACAAACTCAGATAAATAATTCTTTCCTCGCCTTTTCATTGCAAACAGCAGAGCTATTCTGTAAAAATCTCACCGTGAAAACTTAGGTGAAGTGCGCTTAAAGTGAGCATTCCACTTGATGCTAGGGACTGACACTATTGACAGCTCACTTTAAGCTCACTTCACCTAAGTTGTCACGGTGAGATTTTTACAGAATAGCATTACAGTACACGGTGGAAGGAACCTCATATCGTCATCCACACGTGCAGCTATTACAAATTTGTAGGGAACAACAGATTTTTCAGGAATGAAGTTTCTTACGCGACACTCGCACGCACACACACTCGTGTATAATAGAAAGAGACAGAGAGAGCGACAGTGTGAATATAATACGCGTTTTTAATACAGAGCCATCTAATATAAGTTTTTAGTTAGTTGGACTCAAATATGGTCGCCATCTTGGATTTTCAGTTCATCCTCAAAAATCATGAAATTATCTCTCTCTCTCTCTCGCATGGAGGGAGCATAACGCTTTTTCGTTACGTGACGATTTCTACCAGTTTATTCCTACCGGGTTAAAGAACTTCGTTCTAAAAACAACGAATTTGAACGCTGCGGAGAGAAGTCATTGTACGGAATCCATGGTTAACGTTGTTGTTATGATGTCCCACCGTGTATAGGTACTTCATCAGCATACCTATTCAAAAACCACCATTAACTCAAGAAAAGCGAGCAAAATGAATCATTCCAAACAAAAGAAGCTATTGACAATACCCCAGTACCTCTTCATCTTACATAACAAACACATTACATACATATGTACGTATACATAGTATGTACAGTACACTCACACGCACTGATATGAAAACACTTAGAGCCTTAAAAAAAATATTTTCTCATACAATATCGATTGTAATTTTATTTTGTTAAGAACATAGTATTTTGGAACCCATAACTATTATGAAAAAGGTCTTTTCTCAAAGCTGTAATCGTTATCCCACGAGAAAATTGGTTTTGGAGTTTCGCTAAATGTTTACATATCAGTGCTCATGACTGTACATAACACGTGCGCTCTATACAGTAGTACATAATAAACACCGAAGGCACTCCCTCCATTCGCTATCTGTCGGCGAACGACGTGATTCATGATGCCAGACTTATTGTCTTCACTGAACGACAAAACATTTAGATTTAATTTACTTATATATATTTATAGATGAAGTAGGAAAATAAATAAAATTAAGGAAAACTAAACACGAAGTTATCTTATTGAAACCGTACTCACGGGGGACTGCGGATGTAGGCACAGTTCTATTATTATTTGGGTTGAATTTCCATATACTACCTTTTCCTGTGCCCTACAGGGTCCATAATGATCTAAATTATATAGTTACCACCTAAGTACACATTATGGTAAAGCAATAAAGATATTGAGTATTGAGTTAATATGCGCACTTTTTTAGTTTCTTACTTAAACACACAAAATAAACATATTTTTCTCATTGCACAAAGCAAAAATTATATAAAATGGATCAAAAGAAATTTCAGCTGATTTATTGTGGGAAAATCTCCCCGTGAACACATAGGAGAAGTGAACTGCCATTCCACCTGACAGTGACAGTCAGTACGACTGGTTTATACTTCATTAACGTTAATAACAATACGATACGTGACATCAACATTATTAGCCTCACGAAATCAATTATTAAAGATATTAATAAAATAAAGATTAGTATTAAAGTGGGTTGCACATCGCAATTATTCCTGTTGTTGTTATTTTCACAGAGGGGTAAACAGAGTTCCATATTATTATGACGAGGGTGGGGGGGGGCACGTCATTAGTGTAACGATGTCGTCGCCCGGCGGCGCCCGCGCCATTAGGCAGTAGTGGGCTTTGTCTACCACTTCTAACATCTACTAAGTATCAGACTTTTTCTGATTATGAAGAAAAATATGAAAGAAAGATAAATTGTATATTCTGCACAAATAAGACGTGCCTAAGTATTATTTTAAGCTCTATCCTTAAATGAAGGTTTCAAGGTTTAAATTAAACCTGAAGGACCCTGTCCCACAGGTACTAAAATAACAAAGCCGTAGAATCTGATTATTTTTGTTAATTAATTATCATGACCTTTCTTTGTAGGCATCGTTTCACTCCAAGTAGTCCACTTGGTAGTCCCTGAACAGTCTTCGAACCCAAGTAGGAAGGTGTAAGGTGAACCTCGTGGGGCTACCTCGACGGGACGGCAGCAGGGTGTGGATATGAAGCTGTGTCACAAACTATGCTGCACCTCCTACCCTGCCCCTGTGTCCCAAAACATGCAGCCAACGTGACCTCTGCACTGCCACCGATAACGCCGTGGAAGTGGCGAAGTTTTGTGTTAACAAAATGACTGTCGTGTGACACGAAGATGAAGAAGAAGATCGTTTCACTCAGATTCACTCCAACTTTAAACTCTAAAAGTACGAGTTCGTAGCCGACCGCACACAGCAGCAGCAGATGACGTGACGTTGCGACATGTCGTAGCGACAGCGAGCGCTGCAGTCATGATTCCGAACCCAACTGCTCCAGCGTCGGTGGCACTACTGATCTGCGGTCGGGCGACACGACGTCTGCGGTCGTGCGACGTGTAGTCGGGCGACGTGTCGCTAGCCGCGGAAGGTATTCCATAGAAATACATACAAACCAGTAGTGTAGTAGCGAGAGCGACACGTCGTCTGCTGCTGCTGTCTGCGGTCGGCTACGAACTCGTACCTTTAATTACCACAAAATAATAGGTACATATATACCTAAGCAGTATAAGTTAGTGGGTATAAGTCCAGAGTTCACCACTACTTATCCCGGAATAGTGTAAATAGAACACAAACAAACAGCAACACAGATGCTCCTTACATAACACAACACGTGTGGCCTTGGACGATATAATATCACTTATATACTACATAATAACAAGTACTACATGACACATACAGCACACAGCGATAAGTATACAATACATAGATATACATAATAATGGCTTCAATTACTATTAATCCACGCGCGTTTGCGCATGTCCTTGTAAATGCGCGTCCTTTGTAGAATATTCTAGATTTTTTTTATTTTACTTTGAGTAGATTTGTTAGAAACTACAGATACCTAAGGAATGATAAGTCACACAGTCATTGACACACGAATTGTAAGTTATAAGTAGGTACATAATCGTGTTGGGCTTTACTTCCAGTTCAACAGACATGTTGGCATATATTGCAAGAACCTTCAATAATGACAATGCATAGGAACCTACATCCCACAGTTCAGTAGCACTGAATGCACAGTGCTACCAGACTTGCTGACTAACTCATATTTGAAAATGCCAGATCAATATTCATATTAATGGTGCCCGCACAAAACAAGATAATAATATGAGGACTCATCAAATCGATAGAAGCCGCTTATGTTAACTCCTCACTTCAATTTCTCAACATCAGAGGATGTCTCTCAAAACCTAAATACACATGAAATGCAAACACAGTCCCGCTTCAAATCGGACAAATCCTTCGGGAGGACCGACCTCAAGCCGTCATATACACCCGCGGGTACCAACACAATCATCCCTAGGACATATATGTACATAAGTATATAAATACACTAGCAGCGCCCCGAGGTTTCACCCGCATAAGTTTCGATCCCGTGGGAATATCGGGATAAAGACTATCCTATGTCCTTTCCCTTGACTCAAACTACATATCTCTATACCAAATTTCATCTAAATCGGTTTAGCGGTTTAAGCGTGAAGAGGTATCAGACAGACACACTTTCGCATTTATAATATTATAGTATGGAAGTATGGCTATGGATAGTATGGATGGATACGTCATGTCATATACAATGTTACGGACGGACAGACAGCGCATCAATTAGCTGCCACGTGCTCTGCTTATGTCAGTAATTATATCGTTACGGCTGAGTCGATTTGCTTGGGGGAGTTAAACTGCTTTTCTAGGCGGCTATGTGCCTGTACCAATTAGGTTTGAAAATGGGGAAATTATAGCTTGTGTGATACTGGTGATCAGAAGGCCAATTCTCGTAATTAAAAACGTTTAAAATCTAGTCAATATCAATCAAGCAATCTCATCTCAGCGACAATCAATATCAAAAACTCGTCAAAAATGCATTTTTGACAGATGGAAACTCAAATCAGAATGTGGACGTTCTTAAAATTACGAAAATTGCCCCCCAAAGAAAAAGACTTAACTGACTTAAAAGACTTTCAAAAGACGAGGCCAACAATTTGAAGAGAGAAGTCGTGATTTTTTATGCATCAGTCATAAGGATATCTCTAACCGACCGATGACACGTTTTAGCCTGAACATGTCGATGCTGAAAACGGTGCATTTTAATGTGATACACAGTCATAAAGGGACCTGTAAATCACAGGCAGTCTGGTGACATTCAGTTTCTCTTCTCTTCAAATCAACGTGAAAATTCAAACGGTGTATCAGTACGGTGTAATGAACCGTGACCCAAGAACTAAGATGACCTCTTCAAAACAGACACACCCACACACTGACAATAACGTACACACACTACACCGCTATACTGCTTGGTGGGGGCCCGGCTGATAGCTAGGTGACTGATGGTGATAACCCTTCTGCGCACAACAACGTAGTGATAGCCTTGGACCAACCTATAGCACTATAACTACCTACAAGAAACATGCTTTATTTACGGAAACTATATCAGACATTTATTTATACCAGAATAGGAAGAGATAAGAATATTTTGGTAACAGCAAGTTTCATTTAGAATAGGTACTTATGCCAATCATCACGAGAATTCAGAATTCCAGGGTCAAGCAACCGTTTGGAAATAGTAATACCACATACAAAGATTATTTGTTTAATTAGATCTAAAAGATTAGTGATATTTATGTCAGATCTGGGACAGCAGTGATGGCCCAGTGGTAATGACCGCGACTTACGAGATATAGGTCGTAGGTTTGAACCCTGACAGGCGCTTTACTTTGTGTAAATTATTTCATCACCACTGCTCTCAAAACGGTGAAGGAAAACATCGTGAGGAAACCGGCTTGTGCTAGAACCAAAAATTCGAAGACATGTGACATCTACCAACCCGCACTGGGCCCGCGTGGTGGATTACGGCCCACTCCCTCTCACCGAGAGGAGGCCTGTGTCCCAGCATTGGGAACATTATAGGCTGATTATGTTATGTCAGATCTTAAACCGCACTGGGCCCGCGTGGTGGATTAGGTACAGCCCACTCCGCTCTAACAGAAAGAAGACCTGTGTCTCAGCAGCAGTGGGAATATTATATACTTATTAATTATGCTATGTTTATGCTTTTTTGTAAAATAGAAAATACTTGCAAGTACTTTTATTTTATTGTGTAGTGTAGGGCGCTTCACAAAAAAGCACTGCACCGCGCGGTGTGTATACCTCTTTTACACATTGGTTATAATGTGCACATAATGACGTACCTACCTTTACATAGACATCGTAACGTTCGAGGTATCGTAACCACGGAATGGTACCTAAGTGTCGGTTGAGAAGAAAAACTACAACATTGTATCACCACGGCGCGATTCCGCGGAAGTTGTAAAAATCAATGATGGCCCGTAAGCGTCGCTTTCTCCGCTTGGAAAGCAAAATAATGTTAATATACTATAATACTTTATGGAATATTTATGCTCTTGATTACAAGAGATAGTAAAGGGCTAATAAAAACGTTTTATTTTAAACAACCGACTTCCAAAAAAACACTACAAAGTGAAAATAACTATAATTTCGGAAGTCGGTGTGATTCCCTTCGAAGGACCTCTTCCTTTTTTAAGAAGTCGGTTAAAAACAAACCTTTTTTTGTGATGAGCTAGTGAAATTACGGGGACACAAGAATTTTAATTTGGGTGATGCCCGTTCCTTGTCACGTAAAGCGTTACAGTTGTAACTGGCAACAGTCTGTCAACTCCGTCACAATGTGTTGGCACTGGTTGGCACGTTTCAGTACAAAGTTGAGAAGTCCGGAACTCATACCCTTTCACGTAGGCAGCAGAACTATGATGGCGGTAGTACCTACTTCGACCATATCTTTCACAAGGCACTCGACTACTACTAAATCTTCTTTCTAGCCTAAAATTTGAGTAGCATCATGACTGTCGTGATCTCTTTCTAACTCAGACCTACAATCAGGAACAGACTATTCGTCTAGAATAGTCCCAATACAGAGTGGCAGGGACATTCAATTGCCGCCCAAACTGTTCCCATGGATCAGTACATGATTCTAGACCCCCCGAGGTTATTTAACACATTCGCGTGCAGAACGTATGGATACGTAAAAAAATCGAGATACGATGTCGCACAACGTATCGATACGTCAAATTTTATGTTTCTCTATCAACCAGAACGTAAGGAAACGTCCGTTTCTCATATAATGCTCCTATAGTGACGTCACAGTGCCACAACATATCAAAATTTTGATTTCGTAGTGTCACACAGCATCGTCATTTTAAGCGTTTTGTGGGTGCTTCTCACACATACAAAGACACCTACCCACAAACGCAGAACGTGCACAGACGTCAACTGGAGTATGCGCCGCCATACTGTCAGTCGGGCTGTGCACCGTTACGCGACGCACGTGTACAGTGAAGTAAGCTCCCGAGTTACGAAACTTTTAAATCGTAAGTTATCACATATTTTGTACTGGATTTAAATAATAGTGTGTATTATATAGAATACAATAATTATTTTCATATTTGAGCAACCTGAGTAGTTTTATTTTAGTTCTTATTATAGAAATTCCATTGTTTTAGATGAACAAAACAAAGCGAGTGAGAAGAAAGAAAACTAATAAAAAAGGTGACAAAACAAGCAAGGATCCATCAGAACCATGTTCTGAAAAATGATTAAATGTTGCGCAACGTCACCATACATACGTCGACGTATAATGTCGTTCTAATCATAGTTGATTACTCAAATAAATAGAGGTACTAAAGAACGTTTATAAACGTCAAAATAAATGTATGGGAGAAAACAGTGCTCCATCAGAAGTTTCGAAAAAGTGAGCACCGCGCGCGAACGTGTTAAAAACAAAACAGTGGCCCTGCGGGAGCGCCGACAGAAGTGAAAACAAAACACAAACAGAATACTTTGCATCACTCACTGACATATCGGATAATACATTAAAACCGAGTACATCCCGAGGAGAGCCGAAAACATCCGAAGCGGTGTCGATTACGGTAACAGTGGCGCGAGTTCAATAGTTTTTCCCATCTCAAAAAATGCCCAACGCGCCTAAAGAAGTTTTCACTTCAAAAATAGCTGTTCCATACATTTTTACCGCGTAGGTCACTACGCTTTTCTATGAAACTGCAGTTATTTTTGATAACCGAGAAACAATTTGTACCTAGAATCATGTGCTGAAGTCATGGTTTCAGTTTGCGCGTCGATGTCCCTGCAACCCTGTAGATAAGTCTGGTTATCTCACAAGTATAAACGTGGATACTATTTTAATCGTAATAATGACACATTTCTTAATTGAATCGCAATAATGCTGTTGCGCACTTTAGTAGTACAATAATGAATCAATTACAATAGTGGCTCGTGGCATACGTATGTAGTTTGTACAGTAACATGCAGTAGAGGCATGGGAGGTTCACGTGGAACTTAGCAAAGGAAAAACTGTCTCGTTGGTCAAGTGGCCACAAGTGCAACTGCTGAACATGAGGTCCTGGGTTCGATTCCCGGGTAGGGCAAAGTGTTATTGAGTTTTTCCATCTGGAATTTCTCAGTAGCAACCCAAAGTTTGGATGTGTGCCCAGTTGATGGTAATAGGATCTCGCCCCCTGTTACATGGGAGTTGGGACTTAAACATAACTGGCGAAATATGGGTGTACTACAGGTGCATGTCTGATTAACCCTTCAAGGAATACAGGCGTGAGGTTATGTTATGTTAGTAAAGGAATAATAATTTTCTTATCATGTGGTTGGAAGAGACCACATAAGTAACCAGTTCTAAGATTTGCTAGATTTAAAGACAGCGAAGGGCCGATTTAATTAGTAAATCTTACTACCTGCTCCATCCGAAATGCTGGTAACTTTTCACTGTTTTCCCCTCTCGAATAATAAGGACGGAATTTACACAATATTCAGGTACATACCTACCTACAAAATGTTTTGCTATTTTTTTATTGGTAATTTTTATGTAGGTATACGTTTTGTATCCTACCATACCATTTCTCCAGAAGCACAATTTTAGGCTTAGCTTAGTAAGAAAGGACGTTGACATCCGAATTGTTTATTCATCCAAAATTTGTTACGTTTTTGTTCAGAACAACAAAGAACCCCAAAGGGAAATCAGATTTCACAGAAAGACTTTATCAACAGAAACGTGCGGAAGCTGTTACCTCAGATAAAATGATGGGGTGCCATATTTTTAGCTGAAACAGACAAAAATATCGTTTACCTTAATGATTTCATAATCCACCATAACTGTTTTAACAACCGAATCCCCAAAAACAGTCGTTTCCTAATTGATTATATTTACCAAGTCGACCGCCCCAGCAACGTTTATGTATGTGTGCGTGTGTGTGTACGTATGTTTGTGTAAACACGCGGATGTGTGGGTGGGCGTGTCAACTGAAAGTTATGACGCGAGGTGCCGGACAGTCAGATACACAAGTGATTGATTTTATTTTATTAATCGATTTTGTTCCGTCATTTATCATTGGTTGATAGGCTTTTTGTTTGTTGTGTTATGTTTGATCATGATATAAATAAAGGGTGGATTGTTAATTGAAGGGAATTGATTGATGTGGTTCACTTTTATGGTATTTTTTGTTTTAATGACGCATCATATTTCTGATTTACATGCATTCCTAAGTAAACAAAGTCGCCACTTCATATAAGGAAAGCTCTGTAAAATATACACCATTTCTACTTGTAGGAACTTTAGAAATCTAATCCTTAGGATCCATGTATTATAATACAGAACTGCGTCAGGCTTACGTATTCGACTTTAAAAATGTATTTCCTATTAAATGACGTATTCTAGACAATGATATTATCAAGCACTATAATTACATTTACACCTCTGTCGACGTGTGTACTCCGAGTTGGTCGCTGCATCTATGGAAATGTTTTTATGGTGTCAGAAAATAAATATCCCATCGAGTAACGTTCCGTTGTGTGGTGTTACCAAACAGTCTGACGGCTTTATGTCCTCCGGTGCGAGCCAGTACATCATTATGGAGATATTATACAGGTATGGGGAATAGTTATGATGTAAACTGCCTTTATAGATGCAATCGCAACATAGTATACCTGAGAATAGTAGATCTTGAAAGGGTTTCAAAATGGAAACGACTTTCGTGATCACGTCATGTGAATTTTATGCATTTCACAAATAAATAATGACAGTTTCTGAAAGAGATATACTGCTAGCAGTAATATCAATTAGATTAGAATAGAATACTCTTTATTGACGTATGAAGGTCTTCGATATCGGAACATGTATTATGGAACTCAAATGGAGTTGGGCAGGACACCTGGCAAGGCGCAGTGATGACAGGTGGAGTAAGGCAGTGACCCAGTGGCGTCCAAGGACTGGCAGACGAGATGTCGGTCGCCCGGCAGCGAGATGGGCAGACGACATTGTTGCCATCGTGGGCAAAACCTAGATGTGGCTGGCACAGGTGCGTGGGGATTGGGACCAGAAAAGTTAGGACCGTGCCCAGTAGTGGGGGTAGTGCGACTGTGGACGGTGATGCATATATAAATGTAGAAACTATAAGTACATAGTGTGACACAATGGGCGGCCTTATCGCTAAAAGCGATCTTGTAAAGAGAACATTTGACATTGGTTAGTTATTTGCTCACCACCTTGATGGACCTCGACACACATGTCTATCATAATGTATTCTCGTACACTCTACGTTTTGTGTTTTATTGTCAATAAATTCAGACAAACAAGACATGCCATGAGAGATGGCCTGTGTCCTAGCAGTGGGAACATTATAGGCTAATTATGTTGTAAACAAGACATGCGACGTGAAACTACGAACAAGTCCCATATAACAGCACCCCTCCCTGCGCAGTCGGTTATCAGTCAGGTGTGCGGAGAGCAAACGACGACGACTGCGCCAACTTACCCTGCCGGGGACTTTGACTTACACCGTCCTTAAGTAATGAACTGCCAGGGCTGGCACGGGATATTTTTGAGATATTTTTGTAACTTACATTTATGACTGCAAGTTAAGGAACTACCAAAACCTGAACATACTATGAAGTAATGAGCACACCCACCAAGCACCACACCAATAAATCATATTGGGAGGCCCTAAATTGCTGAGCCACCACGAATGACGGAACTAACGTCAGTGCGACCACCCCGGCCTAGACAGTGGGCTGTCATCTCCTAACCTGTTTGAATGACGTGCTTATCTTTTCACTTTTGAAGAGTCACTGCGTCATAGCCGGGAAACTTATATGATTCGAATCGAAGTAGATACTAATACTCGAGTAGATCCCTTTTGCATAAGATATTTCTCCTCCAAGAAGTTTTCTCTCCCGGTTTCGTCGATATTTCCATAAGTTCCAAGCAAATCGAACAAACTTTGGCTATTTCGACTTATTTTCAACAGCGGATTTCGTTCTGAGTATTCTATTATCTGCGGAGCTAAAGAGTTCAACTAATGTTTAATATTATTATTCGCCTGCAAAATAAGCGGACTTATTGAATTTGTAATTTGAGTTTGCGAACCCGTAGCCCGAGGGAGGAGGCCACGGGGTTTTGAATCTAAAGAGGGTTAGCCCGCTAACATTATTTGAGAGGGGTTGATTCTGGTCAGGCGAGAAAAAATACGTGCCTCACATATTTGAATAACGCTGTGTTTTGGTTATCTAGTTCTAATACATATTTAAAACTGTTCCGTGCTTGACTGAGAAACAGGCGATCGCCTCAGAGACTGTAGAGAGATGTACTTTATAAAGGACTAGCTTCTGCTCGCGACTTCGTCCGCGTGAAATTTCACCCTCCCCCATTCAGAGGGTGAATGGGGGAGGGTGAAATTTCGAAAAACCCTTTCTTAGTGGATTACTCTTCACAAAGAACACACCCTCCAAATGTCATGTCTCTAGGACCAGCGGTTTAGGCTGTGCGTTGATATATCAGTCAGTCAGGACTTTGAATTTTATAGAATTTTGACTCGTGACAACGCGATAGGACTTTGGGTCAAACGGGTAATTTAAATATTGAATGTGCACAATAAAAAGGTAGTCATCTTAATTGAACTGAAATAAAATGATTAAATAGGCTAACATTTTCTCAGTGTCAGCCCTACAAGAAAAATAGGAGAAAAGTACACCGCATAAGTTTTTATGTCGTTGTAAGAAACAAACGATTTTCTGTGCGGCCTCCCTAATTTATACACTTACTTGTTTATTTTTATTATTGTTCGTAATATTTAAGCGGCACTAGAGGGAGCCACTGTCTTCGCTCGATAACTTTGCGGATATCTTTCAAAGAAGATTGTTTGAAAGTTGTTGTTGATAAAGTTTTTACACCTGTTTTGGAATGCTCTTGGGTATACCCAAACAGATACAAACAGATATCTGTTTCGATACTTTGTGTATGCTGGACTAGGCGTAAGAGAATTATGGCGTGTTATTAATAAATTGAAAGTTATTAAACTGAGGCTTATTAAATGGAAAGTGCTCGTGCACCTACACTTAGTATTATCTGTAGACGAATACCTAGAGAGATATCGTGCTTTACATCATTATAGTTTGTTTTAAGTAGCATAATTTATTAGATTTGAATACAAATACATAATGCTTAGACTAATAATAATGCTTACACTCAGGAGCCAAGCAAAAAGAAAAAAAGTCACAAAGCGAAAATGAAGTAATAGCGCGGGCTGGTGATGCGATGCGACACGATGGGTCGGGGGAACAAGAAATTTCACGCGGACGAAGTCGCGGGCAGACGCGAGTCAATAATATAACCCCAGAATACAATACTTGGTGAATTGATACATTAGAAATCGCTTCAATCCTCCATAAACATAAAGAAGAAACATGTAAATGAAAACATCACAGCATCTATATCATATAAACAGACAGTAAACAAACCGTCGAGAAACATCCGTTGCTAAGTCCTAAAATAACAACAATACAATGTCGGTACCTCCTATGTACGTATTGTTACGTAAATAATGTAAATGTACAGACGCCAGCACATCAACCTACTACAATCTGTCAGATTTCTGTAATAGATTTTCAACTTTATCGCTAAAGCATAAGGTTCAATGTTGATTGGGAAAATTTGACAGTTAGGTGTAGGTTGATGTGCTGGCGTCAGTAGCTCTACCATGAGTTGTTATCGAAAACTTGCTCGCTAGCGTTAAACTCGCTAGCGTATTAACGTGGATCGAATAGATTTTGACAATGCTTGCACCATGAGTTTTACGGAGTCTTACGCAGTCGCTAAGGTAAACTCGATAGATAGTGTCGTCTACCTAACTTCACTCCGTAGTTTTGTTTCTTTTTTTCTCAGTAATAAGAAGAGATAACGGCATATAATGCTTAAATTGTAATGCTATCGCCAGTATCGCCTATGCTAAAAATGTTGTGACACTCAATAATCCGACTAAATAGAAAAGTTGGCGGTTAGTGAACTACTTAAGGTATTTAGTGGTTGTTACATTTTTATTCCTTATATGTCACTGTTGCCATAGAAACTTGCGTTTGTGTCATCGAGTGTCGTTTTCAATTTGTAATTTATTTTATTTACGTGCGTTTATAAAATTCAGTGAAATAAGTTTAGCACAAGATAATAATACAATGAGGACCAGTGTGGCACAATTTCCCGAAACTGCACCAATCTTGTCGCTTCTGCGTTAAAATTCGCGGGTTCATTTCCCGCATGAAGAAAAAATTTGTGTGATCCGTTCTTCCACATAATACCTAGTTCTTCCGGGTCTGGGTGTTTAAGTATGTGCGATTTGTGTTTGTAAATGCACCCATGGTACAGAGGAAATCCTAATGTGGAGCAATGTTATAAAATAATTTGTGTAGAAGTACGTGTTTTTATGACAATGTTTGTGTTCCTTATTTTGTTATAAATGCTGTATGTTCCCCATATATTAATACAATAAATGAAAAGGTTGTTTAAGTAAAATGTCTTTTATTTAAATTTAAGTTAATATTCATCACAGAAAGCCTCCTAGCTAGCTGCGTAATGTCCTGCCCATTGGTAAGCTAGAAGTTTCATTTTCCTGTAATTTTGGCTTGAAATTCACGTTGTTTATGTCGTTGGTCTTCAAATTCAGTGGCCGTTAACATATTCCATGCTAAATAAGCTGTTCCAGGCATAATTTTGACTCAAAATACTCAAAAACGTATATAATTTTAATGTAAACATATGTTTCACACGTCAAAATGCTAGTGAGTTACGTAACTACTATCGTAAGCGTATTTTTCGATAGCGTCTGTCAAATTTGTGACTCATGGTGCCGTTTTGTATGGCGACAGCTGAAAAACGTTAGTGACTATCGAATAGAATACGTTAGGTTTCTTACCTATCGAAAACTATAGTGCTCATGGTACGGATTTTAATTCTTTCTGTGACCGCTAGGGGCGCTGTACAATATTTCATACATATTATTTACGGAGACGCTAGCGAGTTTTGCCTATGCAAACTCATGGTAGAGTCTCTGTACATAGATGATGTCCCCGTCCGTGTCGTACGTGAGTAATGTCGTTGTGTCTGTTTATAACTTAGTAGCTATATGAAATAATGTTAAAGATATAATTATATAATAAACACTTTGGATTGTATATAATATACTTACCAATGGTTATTACTGTTTTGATCTAAGGAAAGTTAACTCTTCTTACGGAGCCTGTGCTTAAGAATTTTATATAATACTAGTTTTTGCCCACGAATTCGTTCGCGTGAAATTCCATCTTCTCCTGACCCACCCCGTCGCATAGGGTTTAGATTAAATTCGGCACTGGGTAAACCATTACCAGAGGGGCAATTCTCATAATTTTAAGAACGTTCACAGTCTGATCTCAGTCTCAATCTGTCAATAATACCTCTAATTTCGCTACATTTTTGACAAGTTTACGACATTGATTGTCGCTGAGATGAGATTGGGACTAGATTTTAAACGTTTTTAATTACGAGAACTGGCTTTCTGGCTTAGGATATACGATAATTTTATCCCTGTAAACGCAGACGACGTCGCGGGCAAAAGCTAGTAGCTCTACCTAGTTGCTAAAACTCATTTATAATGCAGGTAGTTCAGAAAGCATTATTTCAGGGCGTACAAAAACTCTTGCTTATGTATACATGAGTAGCAACAATATTATATTATCTTTTCTTATGAGTAGCTTTTTTATTTATTTCTCCTTTCTTTGATTCTTTTCCTTAACGAACATGACTTAATATCGAACGCAATAACATATGATATTACCGACGTCTTATTTCGACGGTATATTAATTTCTCGGAGAAATGTTTGCCAACCCTCCGTTTGTTATGATGGGTTGTTTATGCTATAAATAAGGGATAAAAAGGGTGTGTATATGGGCGTATGGTGAACTGTGATTGTGCCTGGGTTTCTCTGGGTATTCGAAGTTAATTTTTAAGTGAGAGTTTTGAGGAATCCTAGTCTGAAATATGCATTACAACGAGCTAGTATAGTGAATTTTCGTTTCTTTTCTGTGTGAGAAGGGGCTTTATCCTTCTTGTGGGACAACCACAGGTTTAGTTAATCAGTTTTAGATACCCCAAAAGTTATTATTTAAGAATCTTTCAAGAACATTAAAATAATGTTAAAGTCATTAAATAGTAAGGACATCACGTGACTGTAATAATGTTTATCGTTAGCTGATGCAATATTATTATAATTTAACGTCATCATTTCATCAGTTTACATACTATAAAGTAAGTACTTAGCTTAATAAGTATACATTTTAAATTGTATTTATTAGCATTATTTTGAGGTAACATAAAATATGATACCTACATACATAGGGTTGGTCTACTAAAATGATGGAACTTTCTAGTAATGGAAATTGTTGAAGACACTCAAAACTAAAAAAAACCTCTCAGTTAGGTAACCAGTCTAGATAAAGTAGATAAAAGCGCATACGAATAGAGGGCTTTATTGGCGCAAGCAATTATAGTTCTTCGTAACTAGCCCACTTTAGCCACCCAAAACCATAGTCCAATATCTTTGTAATTGCAATAGTCTAACACCAACCGGGACTTGCCCTTGGGTGCACTTGCACAGTATATACAGAGATAATCGTCGGTTTGCGCTTCGTTTCCTTTACTTATATAGAGGCTATGCGGCTTCTACGAGTTGGCTTCGACCCCTCGTTCCTATGCCTGCTCAAGGTCCGGGACCCTATCGTATCGAGACATGCGAAAATTGTATTAAATTCACTGTTTGATTGAAGTTTTACACTTTAAACGATATTGAGATAGTTAGTTAAACGAAATTAAATCATATTAAAGAAGCTTCTCCATTTCCACAGTCAACTGCCGAAACCCATGCTGCCAACAAGGTCGCATTTGTAAACGGCTCCGAAGT
This sequence comes from Hydraecia micacea, assembly GCA_914767645.1. Lineage (NCBI taxonomy): Eukaryota > Metazoa > Arthropoda > Insecta > Lepidoptera > Noctuidae > Hydraecia > Hydraecia micacea. The sequence continues at coordinate 16,569,774 of OU611794.1, read as the reverse complement.
ATTTCACCTAACCAGCACGTATACTTAGTAGAAAAAGAACAAGCTTATTATCAAATCAATAAACGTGATTATATCGAAACACAACCACAAATCTGTAGGCACAGAAGTGTTACTGCATACAAAACTGTAAATAGTAGAAGGTATTACTGTTTTTTTTTTCATATTTGTCCGTGATCGTTCTTGATGGTGGATAGATGCATGGTGAGTGATTTACTCTGAAGTACAAAATTCACTCCTAAAAAGTGTTATTCAGCTTCAACTTTCTGAATAGCCATCTAACTACAGCAACAATTCTAATAACAATAGAATATAATACTCTTTACTCTTCTTTTTTTTTATATATAAATATATTCTAATAACAATCCATAGTGTTTGTCCCGAACTGTGATCCAGATGTAACGTCAGCGCGCCCGTTTGAAGCCCTTGAGTCGCTTCCCTATGAGTAAGAAACCTGTGCCTCACCCAGACCAGTGGAAATCTACCTCTAAGAACGATAACCTTTTTATTCTAAACTCTCAGCATCACAAAGTCGTCGCGAGCATTTTACCTTCCACAGCGAGCTTTCCATGAAGTGCACCTTCTGAATCCATTTTCTCCATGCACCAACTCTCGCTGCGCTGGCGCACGCCGCAATGGGCCGTGGGCTACGAGAAGGGGGCGGGGGGAGTGACGTTGGGCAATACATCAGTGCTACCTTTCTAATGACTGGCGCCAGCGCCGCGAAGAAAGCCGCCGAGACAGACCGACACGTAAATTGTGCGTTTCGATATTATATTGTGGTTTAATTAGGTTTCAAATACGATGGGATTTTCACTTGATTATGGTATGATAGTGGAAGAGAGCTGTTGTCAATCTGAAGGGTATTGGCCAAGGAAAGTAGTCCAGTAAAACTGCGGGGTCGTTCAAAGTGGCGGCACTTCACACTGTATTTTCTTGCTGAAAAGCTTTTATTCCGATGTCTAGGCAACAGCCACTTCCCGATATGATAAAACCTTACAAACCATAAACCAACAGCCCTGTGGTTTGTGCTGATTAAACAGGCAACCAAATCTAGTACCTCCTCGTTTAAATAGGGCTAAATGGATGCCTAATTACATCGACTACTCTTAATTTACTAACAAAACATGTTACTACAACAGCATTGCCTTAGGGATAACACAATTAAAAACCGGCCAAGTGCGAGTCGGACTCGCACACGAAGGGTTCCGTACCACCGCACAATATTTAACACTACCTATATAAAAAAAATCACGTTTGATGTATGGGTAGCTCCCTTAAATATTTTTATTTTATTCTGTTTTTAGTATTTGTTGTTATAGCGGCAACAGAAATAAATCATCTGTGAAAATTTCAACTGTGTAGCTATCACGGTTCATGAGACACAGCCTGGTGACAGACAGACAGTGGAGTCTTAGTATAGGGTTCCGTTTTTACCCTTTGAATACGGAACCCTAAAAAGCAACTCATTGTGTAGGAACGTACTCTCGCCGTGACCTTTCCAAGCTGCAGGTACAGTTAGGAGCCAGCGCCCTGCGGCTGGGCCCTCCAGATCTGTGTGATTACCAACCGGTACTTGTAGCTATACGTACTACAGGAGTACAGGCTCGCTACATCTTTGAAGGTTTAACGTTACGTTAGCGACTGGGTTGAATGGAACCGGTATTTTGCTTCAATAGACAAGTGCCTGTTTCCCTGGATTTGGGACAGTCATAATATGTACTTACATGAGTACCTATTTAGAAGGGGCATGATCAGTAACACTACGGAAAAAGATGCGTGCATAGAATGTGTTAAACTTGCAGCTTGGAATAGACACTCATTGTCAGACTATCTGCAAGAAACAATGAAGAAAACCACAAACACAATGTACAGAAAGGTTTTATAGTTAGTTTTGTTCTTGTGTTACCTATTATATACCGTACTTCACTCGTTCAATTTCCAACACTGCTGCAACAGAAGAAAATTGATCAACGATTCTGAAATGCTGACTGCAATATACTTATCTAGAAAATGTCAGATAAGTTTATAGAAAATGCAATCGAAAATCTTAAAGCAGACAATTTGTGCGAAATAGGGTCAGCCATGTTTTAAATTACAGACAAACATTGATATGACGTAAATATCGTCTCGATTACAAAAACACGAGTCAATAGTTTATCAGTAATACTTTAATTATGATAATACCTACATTATATACAAAGACCATACCTATACCACATACACGTGGCATCTGTTTTTATGTTATGTACTCTCGTGAGTCGATTTCCATTGCCATAGCATTCCATAGTTAATGAGATAAATCAATGACTACATAAGGTATTGGTAGGTACATGGTTTTGCACTTTGTAATGTGTACTGGCAGGTTCTAGTAAAAAAAATCGGATTAAGCTTAAAATCTTTGTTGAAGCATGTGCAGGCATGCTATGCTATGCTCACACAAAACATCCTTTATTTTATCGCCATTGTCCATTCCGGTCCTATTGGATAAAGGCCTATTCCGTTTTCCCTAAAGTGTCAAGGGATCTGACCGAAATGAAATGCCTTAGGCTGGTGACAAAGAGCAACGATGCCTGAGGACTTGCTAGGATTGGGTCAAAGACATCAAACTCCTTAATAGCTTGATCAATGCTGGACGCATTTTGGATTTCTCTTGTGTCTTGTGTGGATCGCACGAATTGTTGTGGTATAAATTGTAGGTTTATCTAAACTGATGGGAGACGGTAACGCAATAGGTAGGTATGTGTGTAGGTAGGTATATATTTTTCAGTAAATACAGCCAGAAGCTCTGCCTACCCCGTGTACACAAAAAAATGTATCCTCCCAAATGCTCAGCTAATTGTGTTTGTTCCGGTCTGCGCCAAAGCGAGCAACTTCCGAGCAAGCAGCTTTCCGAATAAATGGAATGAATGTTTGAACGCCTGATAAAATTGTTATAGCAAAAACATATTTATGCAATTTGATAATAACATGTTTTTCGCCGCTTGGCAATAAGGAAATGTTTACGGGATATTAACGATCATTATTACATGATAATGTAATGATGTTTTGACATTCAAAAATTCCTTTTAAGTGCCTATTTGAAATAAATACCTACTTTGACTTTTTTTAATATTGATGTATTTTTACATTTCCACAATCGTTACCACAAACCGCAGGTAGGTACCTACTCGTTAGGTAGGTACAGTAGTCCTTTTTACAAACTGTTTATTAACTTAGTATACCACATGAAATGCCATTATCTGGAACCTAGGAGGACCACAGATATCACCATCACCACTTGGCATACGAAAATCTTGAACAGTACAAAGTATTTTCCACTTTTCTCGGTTTAATGGACAGGTATAATGTCATAAATAAATTGGTTCCTAAGGAAAATACCTTTGTATATCTTTCAAAAAATATCTTCCATCGTTGGCAAAAACAACAAACAAAGATAAATAGCGGAAAGTTTTCCACGAGAGAATATAATCGCTTCACTTTTCCTTACAAAACAAATCTGAGTAATTCATACTTTGGCTCCTAAGCGTGGGATGAAACGACTTCCATTATATTACTAAGAACGTTTTTATTCCACTTACTTTGTACTTTAGCAGGATTTTCTGAGAATTTTGGCAAAGCAATTCTAAATGGATATACTCAGGTTGTTCATGCCCTTTAAGCCTAGTTGCAACTAGAGCGGACCTCGTGTTCAATATAAGAACCTGAATCCAATTACCAAGTTTAGTCTGGAAAATGTTTCGTCGTGTCGATTCATTTAGAACTAAACTAACTATGTAGGTATGTGTTCGCCTCAAGCGAAGGAGTTTTCAGAAAACTATTGTTATTTTTTTAAACACGAGAAATTCAATCATTGGACATGTCGTCAACAGTGTAGTCCAGTAATGTACGGGAGGTAACATAAACTAATATCTCTCCCTTTTGAAGAACAAACATTAAACGTGTAATTATATTATTGTGACCTACATATTTGGAAGAATTTTCCGAGGACATCCATTATGTCGTGAGGATATTGAATTCCGTCTTGTTTTTCTGGGATAACGTAGGAAAAATACAGGTTGTACTCGTATTAGCTGTACATGGAATTAGGTCGCAGGATTTGTTTTCTCATAAAGTTCGCTCTTGAACCTCTGAAGCCCATATTTGATTCTCAGAACGAATGCCAATTGTATTAGAGATGAAATTGTATGCTGAAAAAAGAGATTTTAGAATAAGCCTTTTCATTAACTTTGCTCTATTATTATTGTCCCCAAACATAGTCAAAGTGATAGTTTACCCAACTTAATAATCCCAAGTTAGACCAACTTATGTAATCTATCCGTTTACGAGTATGATCATAAAAAGTAAGCACCTACATAATTGCACGGACTGCCGCCATGCCGCTCGCTAGGGATTGCAAGCAATTTTGTTATGGAAAACCGTAAAATTACATACGATTCGTAATTAAGTGATTACCGAGTAGCAGGTAGTGCTGGTACCGACCGGTAGGTACAACTCTCTTTTCCTAGGAAAACTGTTCGTTAACTTGCTTTGATCCGTGGGTTTGTTTGTGACTATGAACTGAGGTACCGTTAAGAAGATTGACTTTCGTGGAAGTTGGTCGTTGCTTTCGTAATGGAATGTCGTAGGTTTTAGTAATAAATTGTGGTGACCTTTTTAGTCCCGCTCTTGGTCCTACGTTGTATTTTAGCCTTGTTTGGGAGCTGGGACCAAATTAAGAAGGAAAATATGTAATCTGTGTGGATAGTATGACCTATAGTTGAAAAAACGGTACCGTGTAAAGTAAAGTAAAGCAATATACGTTACGTTTAAGCTTGGTTTTGCCCTGCAGTGAGACTTTACAGGCACATAATAATAATAATTCAATTCAATTTTTATTCAGTAACAATTCACATTGCGTTAGAATAGGTATAATCCAGCTCGAAACACTAACATTAACAACATTAAGTATTAGATTTAAGTACAAATATATAAGAATACATGCAATTCAATTTAAATTAATATTATTAGTTTTAGTTTTAGTCTGTAAATTTAGTTGTAATCTGTGGAAAATGTAGTGGGTAATAGTATACCTATCTATTTGTTAAGTTCATTTTTAAGTAATTTCTGTTTATTTTCAACATACTACTTACTGTTTGTTTTACCTTACAAATAATAATAATACTTTCCCAAACTAGAGGTTATATTTGATCTTTGATCTTTTAATTCTGAATAAAGTTGTATTTATTATTAGGTATTTGTTAGCTTAACAGTGTATGGAAATTTTGGGACTGAATCTGCTACCCTCGCTACACAATCCGAAAATAATTAAGAATTTTAATTTCAGTAAACATATTATTTTTTATTGAACATACACACACGGACACACGCGCCATCTTTACATGGTACAAGGCATTTCTAGACCGTAGCCGTGTCTCAGTAAGCGATCATTAGTGTTTAGCACGAAATATAAATTATTGAGCTGCGCCTGCGTCTGTATTGATCACGTTTTTAGTCGCAGCTCCAAATACGTTAAATGGAACGTGTGTAGTGTGGCATGCTATCAGTGTCGGTCTGTTTGTCACTGTGCATTCTGCAGTTGATAAGAAGAGCTATTCCGTTTAACTGAGGATGAATGGGCAGTAGATTTTTTTGCATACTTTTTGGTACATTTTGCTTAGCATTGACTTCAGAAACCGCTATATCTTATGTAGATATAGCAATTACCTACAATTTCCTAATAACATCTATACATTTCCGGACTCCTACTAAATCGAGTCACATGTGAGGTATAAAGGCCTAAAACGTCCAAATAATTATGAGTCCAAGAAAAAGTTTTCATGCAATATTGAAGCTTTGGTGTCATCACTGTTCCGAATTAGAATTCACAACCATTTAAAAAGTTTTAGTCTGCTATACAAAAAGTGTAGGGCATTATTTAGGAGCCCGGGAAGTACCTATTTATTTTTATTGGCTTTCACTATGATAGTCGAATAAAGATGATTATACAAGCATAGTTTTCGGTAGTGAAACAGGTGTAGGATTTCAGGAGTATATTATAGTCTTCTTCATGGCCTTTATCACAAGATGAGAGATTATTTTGCTTAGAATACTTTGATCTTTGTTAAACGCTTCTCTACTATTTATGTGACCGTCTGTCTCTTATACATACATACAACCTTCTGCTAATACCTTTTAACAGTAAAAATAAACGTTTCCCCAAACCACAATATTATATTGGGGGAAGATAGCATCATCTCTGTAACAACAACAACTATGTATGTCGGAATATGACAACAACGCACAGAGGGCGCCACTGAACGATGTACCCATACATTACAAGTACAATGCAGCGTAATGTCTGATTGTGATACTGACTTAGATTCATAAAGTTTGGAACGGAAGTTGAACCACGACTTACGCAGCTCGGTAAATAACTTAGTAAGTAAGTATCTTCGTTTCCTAGGCGTATTTATGTTGGGATGTGCTTACACAACGGCCATGACAGTTACGGCCTTATTGCCTGGAAAATAGGTCAGGGCCGCTTTTGTCGTAATATTTAACACGTGTTTTTGCTCTCCTTGAGAAAAACTGGCATAACATACAAGTAGGTAATTGAATGGAAAATATAAGATCGAAAATACATCAAAGTCAAAGCATTTATTTCAAACAGGCACTTAAAAGGCACTTTTGAACGTCAACATTTACATTAAATAAAATAGAATTGATTCTAATCGCCCTTTCCAAAAGGTAATTTCCGTATGGAGAAGAATACAAAAGAAACTCCACCGTTACTCTTTTAAATGTTTTACAATATTTTGTATTATACATTAATTATATGTAAAGACCTAATAATACACCTAGAATAAAATGTATTTACCAAAATAGGTAAAAATAATATAAAAATGAAGCAATGACAGATAAATTAATTATGTGATAGATACATGGTGCTTAGATATTTACAAACCTTGTAAAAGTATAGTAGTGTAGTAGTAGTAGTGTAGTAGCTTAGTACCTATGTACTGTTTAATCGGGTGCTTTCATTTCCAAGAACTTATTAAAAAACAATAAGTTATTTTTCAAAGACAAAGACAAAGACATTTATTCGTCGGATATGGTAGGTACAAAGTTGGTTGGTATAATGGGTAAGTTCCACACATCCGCCGCTAATAGCGGCATCCGAATATTTACAATGTGAACCTAATGTACACGTGGGTAGGTATAAAACCTAACTTAAACTCTAATAAACAATACAAAACACTTATACTACGGACATTAATTTTATACTCTATTATACAATATCAAATAAAAAACAACAATAACAATATTTCTTATTAGACCTTAAAAAACTTTTTAACAAAAAAAAAACCGACTTCCAAAAAAACACTACAAAGTGAAAAATAACTTTAATTTCGGAAGTCGGTGTCTTTGGATCTGTATTTTAGTTTTTTGCCACCGACTTCCGAAATTAAAGTTATTTTTCACTTTGTAGTGTTTTTTTGGAAGTCGGTTTTTTTTTTGTTAAAAAGTTTTTATTTCTCGCTTTTTAGTGGGTCTGCTTGTAATTTACCTAAGTTACAATAGCCTAGTGTCGACTTGCTCATCGCCTTTTACAAAATATTATTTTTTCCGGTGCAGGGACGTTAATTGTTCAGGAGTTCACCTGCGAATGGTGAAATGGAGCTGATGGTGGACACCATCAGCTCCATTTCACCATTCGCATTGTGATGAGCATAAATTGCTTAGAAACCATATTAAAGTAATCGAAATTGCAACCCGTGAAATACTTGAGTAGTTCCGGTGGCCATCTGTGGTCTTCATCATCAGTTCCACTTCATCAAATGGTGCTTTCCGAGAGCAAATGCACGAGTTACTATAAAAAATACCCAAATCGCTATAGGTGTGCCTATAATATTTGAAGAGTTCCTTCGATTTCTCCAAGATCCCATCATCAGATCCTGACCTGATGACAATGGGACCAATCTGAAAGTATATACTTTCAAATAAAAGAAGAATTTTCCAAATCGGTTTATAAATGACGGCGTACTGAGGTAACAAACATTAAAAAAAAAAAAAAAAAAAATAATAATACAACCGAATTGAGAACCTCCTCCTTTTTTTGAAGTCGGTTAAAAAAGAAAGACAGCAAGACATGTCATGTTTCTGTAAATTAATAATATCCATGCACTCTTAGATTCAAAATTCCTTATCCACCTCATCAGGCAGGTTAATCCAAGAGCCGAAAGTAGGGGAACATGTAATGACATATTTATTTCGACTGCTCGCCGCGAGGGGGCGGTAATTGCATTCTTCATGTAATACATGACTGACTGATTCAATATTAGGCGCGTTCAGCAAATATGTGGAATCGCAATAAGTTGGGCAGATAGAAGATTGCGTTTTTTGTATTATTACATGATATTAGGTTCACCAGAAACACATGTTTTTAGGATTCCGTACCTCAAAAGGAAAAAACGGAACCCTTACACATGGGATCACATTGTTGTGTATTTTTTTCTCTCTTCACAAAGGTGCACATAGTTATAAACATAAAGACAAGAATTTACGTACAAGGTGCTATAAAAATATCTGCCACGGCTTCAGTGGGAGACACTATTTTGTATATACATTGCAGTAGTGAAGAAATTTTGTACTTACCCCAGAATAGTTAAATCAATTTAAGAAAATAAAGTAATTAAAAAACATTTGCTCTATTCTGCATAACGTGGTTCACAAACTACGCGCGATGTGTCGCTTCGTCATATTTTGCGAATTGAAATGAGGGTGCGGCAACAGCTAATTACTCTGGGACGGTTTCATGCAACTAAATCAATTCAAATTTATACGCACATTTTTTTGACATAATATCAATAATGTATCGTGATCAGACCGGAATAAATCTGTAATCTATATACAGAATACTGTCTCCAATTGAAGCCGTGGCAGATATTTTTATAGCACCTTATATATCAGCTCATGCATGATCCTCTTGGCTCATTCTCTACAGAAACGTAAGTGGAGGCTTCCTATAAAATACAGCACAAGGTGTTTGTAAGTCCACCCAGCTCAGCATAAAAAGTACCAACCTATTTGAAAACGATCAAGGGTCATAATAATCAATGTTGGTGTTCCTTTCAAAGCTAAAAACTCCATTATGCTGATTTACTCATGACCACTTTCATAATAATATATTTTATTTTATAAACACAGCTCAGGCCTCTATTTACTCTGCAAACGATAAATAGTACAGAAATAGTAGCTACTAACCTCAACATAATAAAATACATAACACATTAAAGAATTTACTACAATCATATGGAAGAAAAACTCAATGCCATTCTGAAAAAAACCTAAAAGTTATGAAAAATCTCAGCGTGAAGTCTAGCGTCCGCAATGACTTTCTCGTGACGTTATAATAATGACGCAAGGACAATCCACCGATAGATGATAAGTACAGTATTAAATCAAAAGCCATTTATTCAATTAGGCTGAGAAACAGCTCTTTAAAAACGTCAGAATTACATATAAGTAAGAGAGTTACCCAAAGCGCGTGCTTTAGCTGGGAAGAAGAGGTAGTACAACAAACTCCCCAGCAAGAAATCAAGATAAAATCAAACAATCAAGACTGATCAGTAATCAATTACTACAATCCCTTAGATAATAATATAACTTTATTGACGTGTCAAAGTGTTTGTACAAACCTACTTACAGAAATAAAATAAATTATCATTAACAACCTATAGTTGTTTAACCAAAATAAGTAGTTATTAGCATACGAGATCGCAAGAGCATGTAGAAAAAAAAATAGACGAGGTTTGCAAAAACAGTTTGTACAGAGTGATCCTTCTGTCCGTTTCACGTTAATCTAATAAACTATGTTTAAAACAATAGCAAACACCATTGTTGGCGGTTCAAGGTCGAAAAACATATTAAACGAGCGGCTAATATATGGAGCCGTATAAAAATTAATGCTTTTGTTCTATATACTCGTGAAAGATTGGGATATTGTTATTAAAATATACTTTATGTTATTCTCACCTATGAATGAGCAGAGTTAATAGAGGTAAAGTTAAATAGTATGAAGAGAGTAAAATTGTATCAGTATTAATTACAATGTTCTTTCACCACCCATGGTTTGCCAGGTATATGTCTATGTAATCGGGGGAAAGCCTGTAGCCCTTCGGCAGGTACGATTCAACTAGGTATATACTAAGTAGTATTAGTACCTCTAGGGTTAACCTTTTTTATTTCCGTTACCCTATATTGTCCCACTGCTGGGCAAAGGCGGGATATTTTTCCATCTTTAATTTTTTACAACTGTGGATTTTTAACGTTGGTGAAGTTCTTTTTTTTTTATCGCTACAAAATGTAGATCCGACATCCTCCCATCATCATCCTCGAATTTTCTAGTATCAACTAGGAAATTCCTAATAGAAAAATCCCAAAAACGCATTACCCGAGGAACACTGCTGAGCATGGGGCTCAGCAGCCTGCCTCCACTAAGCCTTCCACAACTGAACAACACCATCAATATTCCATAACCTCGTAATTACTCACAATCCCCATCTTAGGTAAGTTATTAAACTACAAATAAATTATACCCAGCAGTGCTATAGAACGAACCGCTTAATTAAACTAAGAATCGAGTTCAATTCTGAGCCAAATTACGAGTGAAAATGGCCAGAAATGGCCACAATATGGGCTACACGTTAAATAATAGCCGCTATTAATTACGAACCAGACCAGAAACTGTAGTGAAACACACGCAAGTTGGTTAAACACTGGTTTATTGTTACCTACCCTCACACAATAATCACATAATGTTAGGTCTACCGTCAGACCACAATGTAAACATACTACATCTCTTTCCTTCCAAAATTAACAAATAAAAATAACAAAGTCAACAATGCCATCCAATTAACTGTATACATACTTTAACAATAGGTTAATTAATGATCTATAACACTTAGGTTGTGTTGTTTACATTAATTTATTGAACGAAAACAGAACAATTTTATTTTTTAATTTATGTTTGCTTACATACGAAAGTCACATGATTTGGCCTTATTAACTAATTACATCTAAAATTTGTCGTATTACATGTTTACACTTATATTTACTTACATAGCCTATTCTAATGTTATCTAATCACGCTTAAAGAAATAATCTGACAACATTCGTGCAGTTCTTGCCTTTGACCTATCAATGGTAACTGCAGGTGGCGATGGCGTAGATGAGTCATAGTCAGTACTAGTACTAACAGGACTTTGGTTATTACAACTTCCATCGGGAAGTGCCGTGTGGCTAGCTGGACTTACCTGTGCTGATGTAGTAGCTTCGCCCAGTGGCTGCGCTTGCGCTTGCGCCTGCGGGCTTTCTAGCAATGTTGACTCACCGTCTGGCGTTGCATGCTGCCCTGATGCTTTCTTATGCCTACGCCTGCGGACACCTGTCGTCATGACCGCACTTGGTATTTCATCCCTATCTGCTCTGTTAATTGGTTGTCTCGCAGTCATTGCAACTTCTGCCGACCCGGCCGACCGCATAACCAATTGACTTCGTGTTCGACGAAATTGGACGCCACGTTCGTCTTCTACGATATACGAGCGTGGTTGTGATGCACGGGCTACTATAGAAACCGGTTTCCTATCGCCGTTACAGATTAATGTTGCTTTATCACCTGGTGATAGATGTTTTAGCGAGTTTGCTGTTTTATCGTAATTTATTTTAATTTGTTCTCTGTTTAACATGATTCTATTATAATTCACGTTGTTATCTACTTTCTCCGTCAGTAACTTAGCCGTGACAGGTAGTTTTGTTTTCAGACGTCTACCCATTAAAATCTGTGCGGGTGAGTCATAATGTTGTCGTGGTGTGGCCCTAAAATTTAACAATGCTAAATTAAAGTCCTGTCCTGAATCTGCACATTTCTTCAACAAATTTTTAACCGTCTGTACGGTTCTTTCGCTTTTCCCGTTTGACTGTGGGTAATGTGGTGATGACGTCTCATGCCGTACTTCCCATTCGCGCATAAACTTTTTAAATTCCTGTGAGCTATATGCTGGTCCGTTATCACTAACTAGCTCTGCTGGTATACCGTGCCGTGCAAACTGTTCTTTCATGAAATTTATGACCTGTTTCGAGTTTATACTTGTCAACTGCCCCACCTCGACATAGTTAGAAAAGTAATCAACTTTTACAATGTAATATTTTTTTTTATATTCGAACGTATCTGAGGCTAGTTTGTGCCACGGCAATGGCGGCACCCTGTGCTGCAGCAGTGGCTGGCGACGCGGACGAGGTGCATGCAAAGCGCACGCTGCGCACGTACGTACCGCTCGCTCCACGTCCTCACACATTCCGGGCCAAAACATTACTTCGCGCGCGCGCCGCTTGCACTTTTCTATACCCAAATGACCTTCGTGTACTCGCGACAGCATATTATCTCGTATAGAACGTGGAATAAACACACACTCGCCCTTGAAAAGCATACCGTCTACATAATGTAGCTGTTCACGATATGGCCAGAAAACGTTTACTTTCTCGTTTACATCGCGCCTACTTTTGGGCCAACCTTTTGTTATGTACCTAATTAACCATTTGCAGTCGCCATCTATTTCTGTTTCTTTTTTAATTATTTCCATTTTTGGTTGACTGAATGGCACATTTTCTATCAGAAAACAAGTTTGTACCTCTACATCTGTAGTCACATGGTCGTGCATTTTGTCCTTAAGTGGAGCCCGCGATAATGTGTCCGCTATGTACATATATTTGCCCGGAGTGTATACCACCTTAAAGTCATACCCTTGCACTCTCATCATCATTCTTTGCAACCTGGCTGGAACTGAGACCAACGGTTTGCTAAATAAGGCTTCCAAAGGTTTATGATCGGTTTGTACGGTGACATCAGATCTGCCATAAATATACTGCCTGAACCGCTCGACTCCAAACACAATTGCCAACATTTCTTTTTCTATATGTGCATACCTGGTCTGGGTGTCGGTGAGCGTGAGCGAGGCAAACTCCACCGGGCGGCCGCTCTGCAGCAGCACGGCGCCCAGCGCGACGCTGGACGCGTCCACCGACAGTACTATTGGCGCGCTGTCACTGTACAGGGCTAGCACTGGCGCGCTGCTTAGCTTTGCTTTCAGCCTGTCCACTGCCTCAGAGTGTTGTGATTCCCATAACCATTCTGTATCTTTTTTTAGTAATGACCTTAACACATTCACACTCTCTGAGTAATTTTGAATAAATTTTGCCAAATAATTTACTATGCCTAAAAATCTTTCTAAAGCCTTCCTATCAGCTGGATAAGGCATCTCTAATATAGCCCTAACCTTTGAATCATCTGCCCGCATACCATTCGCATCAAACTTGTGTCCTAAGTATGTGATTTCCGATACACCAAATTTACATTTTTCGCGGTTAAATTTTACACCAACTTCCTTAGAACGTCGTAAAAGCGACTCCAATCTCCGGTCATGCTCCTCCATAGTACGTCCCCAGACAATGACGTCATCAATAAAGGATTCCACTCCTTCTAAACCTTCCAAATGCTGCCTTAACTTTGCATGAAACACCTCTGGTGCACAGTTTATACCGTATGGTAAACGTAGAAATTGGTATCGTCCGAACGGTGTGCTGAACGTACAAAGGTCGGCGCTAGCGTCATCTATCTGTACCATCCAAAAACCGCAGCGCGCGTCGAGCACGCTAAACACAGTAGCACCGCGCAAGCGCGCTGCCAGCTCGGGCACCGTCGGCAGCGAGTACTGCGCACGCCGCACGGCACGATTTAGAGGTCGAGGATCTAAACAAACACGAATGCTGCCATCTTTTTTCGCGACCAAAACTATAGCATTAACCCAAGATGTTGGATGTGTAACCTTTCTAACAACACCCAACTCCTCCATTCTAATTAACTCGTTCATCAACTTGTCCTTAAGTCCTAATGGAATTTTCCTAGTTGGACAAATAACTGGTTGTATAGTCTTATCAACAACGATGCTATATTTGCCAGGTAGCTTCCCTAGTCCTTGAAACAAATCGTTATAATGATCAATATTTATTGTATTAATTTGGCTTATCAATCCTAATGCAATACAGCCTTCCAAGCCGAGTACATTCTGACAGTTTAAATCTGCAACTACAAAAGATAATTCGTAACGTTTTTTATTGTAAACAAATGCCACACTTCCAATTCCTATAATTGGTAATGGATTGCCTGTAAAGGAATGTACACGTTTTGTGAACGGCTTAAGATCCATAATCGATAAGCCTAAGTACAAGTAGTTGGTTTTAGAGATAACATTTATCATTGAACCAGTATCTATTTTTAATGAAATATTTTTACCTTTGCATTTAACAACTTCTATCCATTCCATTGATGACTTACGTCGCGTTTTGTCATTTTCAAGGGTATTGACGTAAAACATTTCTTTATCGCTGTCGTCACTGTCACTATTTACATTTTCTACACTGAGATTTAACACTTTACGAATTGCTTTTTTATGCTGACACACTCGAGAAAAATGTCCTTTCTTCTCACAAACATAACACAACGCGTTTCGCGCCGGACAGCGTTCCCCGCCGAGACACCACCCGCTGCCGCAATGCTGACAAGCGCTCCGAGGCGTGCGCGCCGGCCGCGGCCCGGCGCCGCCGCCGCGCCGTCCTCTAGCACGCCTCCCGCCTCGCGCGCTGCTTCCATCCTGAACTGCATTCACCTGCACATCCTGTGATACGCCGTCGATGCACTTGCTCTCTTCCTTGGACATCTCTGCCGCCTGACAGATTTGAACCGCCTTTGTTAAAGACAAATCTTCTGTGCGTAGAAGTCGATCTCTTACAGTATTGTTGATGATACCACACACGATCCTATCTCTTAACAAGCTTTCGTGCAATATGCTGAACTCGCACTGCTGACTCAATACTCTCAACGCAGTAACATACTGATCAATGTTCTCGCCGTCTTCTTGATTGCGAGTAAAAAATCTAAATCGCCTCACTGTGATATTTGGTTTTGTTCCAAAGTATTTGTCAAACTTCTTCAACACACAATTGATGTCGTCTTCACTTTCACCTTCATCGAATGTGAAGGTCGTATACGCTTCGTAACCTGCTGAACCAATGAGGTTAACCAACAAACTAGCCTGGACTTCTTTAGGCTCTTTGCTCACTCCAGATGCTTTGAGAAACACCTCGAACTGCTTCCGCCATTTATGCCACGCGTCGGACCGCGCGGCCGGACCGCCTTCGAGCGATAATTCCGTTGGAGGACGTGCGTGCTCCATTACTACTATTTTGTACTATAAACACGATGTGTCAAGGTACACGATACGATATTCCTAAGGTTAGACCCTTTTTAACTTGTTATAATTGTTAAAAAGGCACACCGCTGTCACCATGTAGTGAAACACACGCAAGTTGGTTAAACACTGGTTTATTGTTACCTACCCTCACACAATAATCACATAATGTTAGGTCTACCGTCAGACCACAATGTAAACATACTACAGAAACTAGCCAATAACACGAATCTCCTGCTGGGAGCATACGGGAGGATAGTTGGGACGGTCATGTTTACACTGGTGCCGATTCTCTTGTCACAAATGCCTCTAAACTAGACTAAAAATCACTAAAATTTAGTTTATTCCTGTCAAACGACGATTTCCTATTCTGAAATTGACTAAAGTGACACAACTTAACTATATTTTAGTTTGACAGCACTAAGATGGCACTGAGTTATTAAATCTATTGAACATGGCAATTTTGCTATTCTGAATTACACGTTTTTCACCTAAAATTTAGATTGTTTAACTAAATCTGACTGTTTTTAATCGCGATTAAAAAGGCGTGGAATAAAATTAGTTGTCGTTGAAGAAAAAAATGAATAGAAAGTCACACCAACACCTCGACTTCAGATGCAAAAAGAGTACAGTATTTTTTTTTTGCTTATATCTCGAAAATGGTGTGTCCTATCGCAAAAATAATGAAAATTTCGACCCCCTTTATACTACCCATAAACCCCCCAAAAACTCAACATGTAGGTAATAATTTTTCATATTTTCCATACAAAAAGTGAAAAATTCCTTAAAAAACACGCCAAGGCTGCCCCCTGCCCGCCTGCGGCTCTAAAAAAAAATCACGGGTAGGGCAAACAAGTACCACGTGTCGACGAGTCACAATTGTCAAATTCGATTTTAGTTGTGTCAAAATTATTTTTAAATTTAGAGAATTTTTCATGCAGAATAGCTGTAAGATTCTCATAGCAAAAAGTAAGGAATTTTAGTGATAGTTTAGTTAGTTTAGTTCGGTGTACAAGAGAATCGACACCATTGTCTTCTTTTTTAGCCTTTGCTACAAATTCAAAATATTTTATTTTACATAAACCTACACGGGCATTTATGAAACTTCAGAAGCTAGGTAGGTGCACATTTCCAATTGGTTCCCTATGTTAGTGTGTATGTTAGTTACTCTTTTAAAAATAATTAGCTTTTACAATATTTTCAAATTGCCCTGTTTATAGGTAGGGAGTGCAATTTAGTTTAAGTGTTAAATAATGTGACTTTTCCAATATCGTTACCTAGGTATTCGTATGTGTGTTCCAAGTACATTAGAGGTATCACACACTTGTGGACCACTGAAAACGAGTGACGATCAATACTCGTTTCTCTTTAACTGACTTCAAAAAAGGAGGAGGTTCTCAATTCGGTTGATTTTTTTTTCTGTATAGCAATGGGCATTTAGGAGCATTGCAGTCACAAAATCAGCTTTGGTGGAAGGAACTCTCTATGACATAGTGATCAAAAAGCACAAGTCTTTGTAATCAACTGTTAGAAATAATCTTATATAGAATGTAATGCCAATCATGTATTCACTACAGATAAGAAGTTTTCTTTAGTAACCATCTACAATGTAAAAGCTTTTGAATCCGTGTCGTTCATCAAAGTTTTAAAACAAATACCCTATGTTCTGACTTGAAAAGGTTAATTACTTGGGCTCAATCACAGTTGAATCAATGGCGCTCATTATAGTATCAACTTGATGAATAAAGCTGTCGATAAGTAGTTAACGAAATATAGAGGGATCATTGTGATATGAATAGGAGATTCTTTCACAATAAAAACATGATATTGCACTGCTGCGAGACGACTGTCATCAATTACTTAAAATAGTTCTTGTTTATAGTTTAGTTTACTGTTTATCCTACTATCCATGTTAGAATATTATTTTTATATTTTACTTATTATTTTACACCCTATAGCAGAGATGAGAAGACCAGTGGTTGTCCAGTAGTAACGGCCCCGACTTACGAGTGGTTTACGGTCGTGGGTTCGACCCCAGGTAGGCAGTTTACTTTGTGTAAACAATTTCATCAGTGTTGATGCTCTCAAAAGGATGAAGGAAAACATCGTGAGGAAACCGGCATGTCCTAGAACCAAAAATTCGAAGACATGTGATATCCACCAACCATTACTGGGCTCGCGTGGTAGATTACGGCCCACTCCCTCTCGAAGAGTGGAGGCCTGCGTCCCAGCAATGGGATCATTATAACATTTGGCTGATTATGCTTACACCCTAGAGGTATGTTATCAACATAAAATTTAAATTTTCACCATTGTTGTTGTTTGTTTTCACCTGCAGCAACAATACAAAATTCTATTCTATCATAATATTAAACGCGCCTGCATACAACTACTTCCCGTATATTTCCTTTAAAAGCGATCAGGCTTACTATTTCCATTACCTTCAGCAAATACGACTATATCGCCGAACTTCCTGCTGAACCTCCATTGCTGCATCCATTATAGAACGTGAAAGCTACAGAGAACGCAACCAACCAATGCAATACAAACAAAAGAAAATTCTCACCAAAGAAAATGCAGGGGAGCGATGTAAATTATGGTGTAATTTGACAAATGGCGGTTGAATATAACATAATGGTTAACAATTTATTAAATTTTGAATCCCCGAGCTTCTGTGAGTAACAGAATGTTTCCCGAGGTGGCCAGTAATGGCTTCCTACTTCCTCAGGGGCTCCAGGGCACCGCGATAGGTATTTTGTAGGAGTTTCAAGGTTACTTGATTAGCCCCTAATAGACAATTTTGTGTATCACAATTTGCCAAATATTTAGTTACTGACATCGGTAAGTTTGTGTCGGGTTTCGTTATTTAGATAAAAATAATGATTTCTTAGAATGATTCCTCTTTGTTATAGACAGATTTTAAGAGGGTTTTTGAAACACGCTTATGTTTATTTCGAGTGGGCACTATATAAAAATGGGTAGGTATTATACAGGAAAAAAAATTAACCAGTGCGCAATCTGTAACCATGAATTCAGCACATGATTCAATCCCCCTAGCGTAGAAAACTTTCGTCGGTTATCAAAAAAAAATTGCTGTTTCATAGAAATATGCAATACCTACGCGGTCAAAATGTATGGGAACAGCATTTTTTTTTTTAAACCCATGAAATATATTTCAACCGGGGGGTTCAGAATCATGCAGGTACTGAATCCATGGTCACAGTTTACGCGTCGATGTCGATGTCCCTGCCACCTTGTATTTATTGGAATTATAACAAAAAGAGAACTACTAAATAAAAATGAGCAAGGTATCATCAAATATTTTCACGACCTTTTTTCTTTACGATACGAATATAGAAAATATTCTGAAACGCCAAGCTTCTGAGACTTATCTAGACTAAACTTCAATTACTGGGGCTTATCACTGTGGTGCATAAGTCGGTGATCTCGGAGCTGATAAGTGCTCCGAGAGAGTTTCTCGAGAACCTCTACTCACTCCTTTATCTTTAGAGACAAAGGAGTGAGTAGATGTCTACAAAACTATTATTTTACCCCTCCAATTCAAAGCATTTATTTTAATTAGACCAATTATTACAGGCCTTTTGAATTGTCAAGGAGTAGGTCAGTCAGAAAGATAAAGCTAGTTGTTCATTCCAAAGCGTAATAGGTTCTTACGAAGAGGAACGGAAAAGAAACTCCAAGGACAGCCTTTTTAATCAACATATTTTTTACAAATCATGTTGTCACAAAACGGTGCAGGAAAACATCTTGAGGAAACCGGCATGTTTTAGAACCAAGAATTCGAAGACATGTCACACATCTACTAACCCGCCTGGGCCCGCGTGGTGGATTACGGCCCCTCCCTCTGACAGAAAGGTGGCTTATGTCCCAGCAGTGGGAACATTATAGGCTGATTATGCGTTATTTGTATTCCTGTTGTCTACTTACTAAGTATATCTTTGTCTTTGTAGAGCAAGCCTACTCGTTTTACCTAGATTGTATTCTATAATGTCACAAACAACACTTAAGGGGCTTACAGGACCTAAACGCAAAAAACGCAAGTTTTAGAAACAATAAAAGTAAATGATCGCCTACAGTAAAAAAAACCAAAAAAATATATGATATTCTTCAGGATAAATGCTAGGATGATAGTGTGTTGAAAACATAATACAACTTATTTGGTACGATAGAAAAAAATCATGAAGATACCTCTAAAAACTTTTTATTTACAACAAAATTCATACTAATATACATACAATCATTATGATTTTTTGTCAGATTATTCTACAAGCAACATACTAAAACTATAGTGTTTTAGTTTTTTTGTCCAAAGACTAGATTTTTCGTAAATCGATAATTGCTTCATATTTTGCAATAAATTACCAGCGTTGTGGCATCGCGCTTCTCTTTCTTTTCTATGCAGACCGACAAAGACCGCGCTTTAGGTCATGTAGTCCTCTTAAACACGATTCATAATCCAAAAAATGACGCGTTATAAGCTACGTTGAAAAGCAATTTGAGCAGCTAACTTATTTAGCCGGAGGGTCCTCATCACCCGGAGGGCCAGAGGGCTGGGCCTCTCATATTCTTATTCATGAATGAGATTCCCCGCTTAATGACGCGCCCTTCAAAATGGCCGGCTTTAATTACACTGGACGTAGTTAGGGAACTTTTGGTCTGCGTGGGACGAATTTGTGTTGATCTCGAATGCTTTTGAACGTATTTTTTATTGAATGTCGCCCACGCTAGGTTGACAGAGAAGTATTTAAAAAGCTTCCGAGTTCCGTCGGTATTTCAGAACGACCGCAGCCTTTTAGATCCGCTACCAAATTATTTTCTGCCACAGCTTGCAACATTTTCATATTATTTCATGACGCTAGTATAGAAACATGTTTCCTGTACCTTGGTATCTATATTATATACTAACCGCTAATAGACTGTTCTATTAAGAAATAACAGGATCTAGAAACTACAGTAAGTATTCCATGTACCTAAAGGTATGTTTGTTACTCAATTCCTTTTGCTTCTTTTTCGGAATCAATATTTACTCTTCTTAGGTACAGTCGAGTTCACTAATATATTAGCAGTGACAATGTTTCAAAATATTGTAAGCGATAAAATGATCATAATATAGTTCTATAAAAAATTTGACATCAATAGAATTTTATTATATAAATCATAAGTATGTTACGGTAGTGCAGTTAAAAATATCTGACTACTCTTCGGAACATAAATATCTAAATACTCTAGATTTCAATATATTTGGTGCAACCTAGGATTCGTATATAAATATCTATTCAGCATCGAATATTCAACTAAATGGCCTTTAACATTAAATTTATTTTTGCTTGCCGGAGCAGAAGTACGAGTAAAAATGCAATGTTGCCGTTGAAGGATGTCATAACTGACAACTTCAAATTGAATTTGTTTCAAAGAAAAAGATTACAATAGGATATACTTCTGTAAAGAGCTTGTTCAAAGAATTTAAGACAGCAAATGAGAGATGTAAAATTGTCAAGATATTTTTCATAGAAAAATTGCATAGATATTTGTGAACCTAACTTTGCGCTAAATAATATGAACAAGGGATTGCGCACAATTTTTAGAGTCTTTGTCTGTAGCAATATTATTGATACTTATAATGTACCACATATTTATGATGTCACAGATATTTATGATGTTACAATTTATTGTAAGGCAAAGCTGTTTAGAGTTTTATGAAACTTACCATTGCCTATAATATTTTTGATTTATGAACATCTTCAGATATTAAAGAACTCGACTGTACCCATAACTCCGTTAATGGATATTGCTTTACATGCATATCCCCAATAGATTGCTACGACGTAGGATCTTAGAGGGATTTCCCATAATCAAACGAAATTGAAAATAATGATGTAAGATATAAAGTTTCCAACGCAAGTCATCCAACTTTCCCGTGCCTTATCTCCCCTTCTTTTTTTCGGTTCCTTAGTGAAACTTTCAGAACAGGCACATTTTCGAGAGAAAGATAAACTTCTTGTCGAATTCAAACATTCAATGAATAATCAAACTCGAAACATATTTTTCTGTTTATACTAAAAACATTCTTGATGTTTTTAATTTTATATTCTTTTCGTTTTTACATAAATTCCCCATAAATGTTCAGCCTCCAATTGACCGGTCAAAAACAAGGCATCCCATTTTTCTTTCAACTTCAATGCTTTTGAGAATCAACCTAAACATTCTAAGAGGGTCACTTCAAAGAGCCTTAGCTGCCAAGAAATAAAATGCCTATCGAAAAATAAAAAAAATGTTTTTTTTCCAAGTTTTTAAGGGTACTGCTGTTTCTGTTCTGTGTTTTACATTTCAAATACCTATGGTTTACAAAATTAATCAGACCTTAATTTAAAAAAAAAACAAATAAAAATATATACTTAAACATCCGATTTGAGAAACTCCTCCTTTTTTGAAGTCGCTTAAAAAAAGTCTACGATGTCAAAAGAAACCATTCAAGAATCCATCCTCCCGAGATTAGCAAGAAAATGTTCAATAAAAAGGTCAATAAACACCAAAGGTCCATTTCATCAAAAGGTCTAAACAAAACTTGAAAGGAAAAAAAGAAAAATCCTTCCATAAATAGAATTTCATCTCCATAGAGACGGACGGCGGCGCGCGGCGGCGCATGGCGCGTGCGTAGCTAAGGGAGCGCCATTTTCTCCATGTTGCCCTTTATCAATCGGTACGTTTCCTCCCTTTTATTTTAACGAGAAACACTTGAGATGTTTCCCAAAGCGTCGCTCGATGGATATTTATTTACCGATTTACAAATAAACGAGGTTTTTTCGTGGATCTATTATTTTTAGATATCATTGAGTGTTTTGTGAGTGCCTATTTTGATTATGCTTGGTTTAAGTGGTTTACTTTGAAAGGTTGTACAATCTACCTTACGCTAGTAATATATAAGTCAATGACCTACATGTTTTAAATCTAAGTCAGCTGACAATATTTCTTGACAGGAAAACCTAATGAAACGCCTGGTAATAGAGCCCAACACCCCAAGGGCGTATGCTAGGAACGCATCTTTTGTTATTACCCAATAACACTTTTCTTTAAATCTATTGTGAAAACACTACACGTAAGCACAAAAACTACATGAGTATGAGTACCTACAAACAAGCAACAACACTTATTTCGACACCGCCCTTCAACATCCAAGATGGCGTCGTTATGACAAACACAGAACAGTACAATCTCCTCACAAGCAGCGCTGATGAATAAATACATGTTCTTTCATGTTGCTTCCTCGTACGAAGGATAAACGACTATTTATTATGGAATAGCGTCATCAAAGGTGGGTCAGCTTCAAAACAAAATTGATCTATCTTGAAGAGAGAATTGGATTTGAGAAACTGGATAAGAAGTTTTAAAAATCGGTGAACTTTTCTTTGGGTGTAAAGCGACCCATTTCGTAGCGTATCGACGCTTTCTGTACTAAGTAATATTGAGCAAAAATGATTTCTGGAAAACAACTTTTATTTGTGGTGTGAACAGTCGCTGCTTAAGGCAACGAGCAATGTTAAACATTGTGTTTATGAGTGCATACAATGGTAAGTACATGGTCTATCTATATCTGTGGTTGTGGGGGTATTTCAAGTTAAATTAAGCCATTTAAATTAGTTTTCGTGAAAAAAGTAACAAAACTTTCAACATTTTCGTAGATATCCAGAAGGTTCTCACGTATATTCCAGTACAAAAAAATCCCGGCTTTTTACACCAGTTCTAGACCAAGTTTTAAGACATACTCCCAATACACAGATTTACCCAGACTCTTTCGACAATGGCTGCCATGGTCCTTTCTAAAAATCTACAATAGAGAAAAGTGGAATGCCAGTAAAGAATTTTATTTAGTCCATGATTCACTTTAGTAGTCATATATTTAGTACTAATTAATGTTTGTAAAGTGTTTCTTAACGCCAAATTCCCGCGCGAATATTCCACTCATTTCACAAAGAGCACTTCAAACACTGATCTCCTAATAAGCACTCTCCACGCGCCCTCCACAACACGCTCGTCCCATCCACCCTTGTCCAATCCAAGCATAGCTTTTCATCCTGTTATTTGTAATTTTATTTATTTCTGTTCACCGCCGTCTGTTATTTATATCCTTCGCTCCATATCCGCCGCGTGCACTGCGCGTTTCTTGTTATCAAAAGTACGTGATGTCATATTTTATTTACACTGATTTCGAGATGAAAGGCGTTTACACCTGTTTGTTTAATGCTGTGTGGTCTACAGCTTAGAATAGGCACTGGTAAGTAGGGACCTACAGTGTGTGGGTGTCAGGTGGAAATAAGAAGAAGGAACTAGAAAGGGGTAGAATAAGGCACGAGAGACCAAAAGATATTGACGTCTTGAAATGAGGTCTTAACCTTAGCTTAATACAGAGATGTGGGGGCTGCGCTGAGAAGAGCGTCTTTCCTAAGAGGAGAAAGGTATTCTTTCTATGAAAGTCACTTTCTCTGACCCTAATCATAAGCCTGTCCAAGTTGACTGGTTAGTCATCAGCAGATAAACTAACTGACTTTGATGTTTGTGCCCGGGGTGGTCAATCGTTTGAAACTGAGATTTCGAACAATTTGGTTATGAAATATGTACTAACCTAACCTTTCATAGATCATTGTAAATAAACAACAACACAGCAGTTTATACGTGATCAAAGACATGTGCTTCTAACATCGGTCGTTAAAACCAACGACTGCAGAGAGCTATGGCGGGGGAGACATGTCATAATTACCCCGCTTTGTATGCGGATTAGAGAACACTGCATGACATCTGAATGCCGAATGGCTGATTTAGAGGCATAGTCAAGATTTCATTAACAAGCCAAGTAACGTTTTCAATCTTCTTAGTTAAAATATACTTCTACTCAGGAAAGGGACAGGGTTATCCATATATAATATACATGCGAAAGTAAGTCTGTCTGACTTTTACCTTTTCCCGCCAACGACTGACCTGGCTTACAATAAAGGATATTTTTTATCCTGGTAGTATGTTCCCGTGAGATAATTCCCTACTTCCAAGAGGGCAAAGCCGCGGACAAAAAGCTAGTCCGAGTAAGTTACATGTCACTTCTAACAATATCTACACGAAAATAGACGGAGCATCTGACTCCGACAATCTACATAGAAATAACCTATCAACAAGACTCGATCGGCAGCATGAACCATTGAATCATGTTGATTTGTAGGTATTCGTACGCCATGCGTACGAGGACATATTGAAAGCTCGGTTCTATCAGATCTCCCCCTCCCTGCAATGCGCCTCCATTCTCCGCGGCGTAAATTTCACAAATTTTCCGAAAAACGACGATTTTCAGCCGACAATGACAAATGTATGGGGTAACCACAGGCGGGGGCTTACGGTAACGTGGTTAAGCTTTCAGAGAATACCTATCCTGAATGTTGAAATTTTACCGTTTTGCGACGTAGACCACAAAGTCTACGAGAGTGAGGTGAGCTTAGAAGGCAATAGGATTACAAAAAGGTATTCCTATGGCATTGTTTACCTACTTATCTAATTCACATTACACAGGGGAATTCTGGTCTACCACAGAATAACTAATAGTACGCTCTACTGCCAACCTTGTTGACTATAACTAATAGTACGCTCTACTGCCAACCTTGTTGACTATAACTAATAGTACGCTCTACTGCCAACCTTGTTGACTATAACTAATAGTACGCTCTACTGCCAACCTTGTTGACTATAACTAATAGTACGCTCTACTGCCAACCTGTTGACTATAACTAATAGTACGCTCTACTGCCAACCTTGTTGACTATAACTAATAGTACGTTCTACTGCCAACCTTGTTGACTATAACTAATAGTACGCTCTACTGCCAACCTTGTTGACTATAACTAATAGTACGCTCTACTGCCAACCTTGTTGACTATAACTAATAGTACGCTCTACTGCCAACCTGTTGACTATAACTAATAGTACGCTCTACTGCCAACCTTGTTGACTATAACTAATAGTACGCTCTACTGCCAACCTGTTGACTATAACTAATAGTACGCTCTACTGCCAACCTTGTTGACTATAACTAATAGTACGCTCTACTGCCAACCTTGTTGACTATAACTAATAGTACGCTCTACTGCCAACCTTGTTGACTATAACTAATAGTACGCTCTACTGCCAACCTTGTTGACTATAACTAATAGTACGCTCTACTGCCAACCTTGTTGACTATAACTAATAGTATGCTCTACTGCCAACCTTGTTGACTATAACTAATAGTACGCTCTACTGCCAACCTTGTTGACTATAACTAATAGTACGCTCTACTGCCAACCTTGTTGACTATAACTAATAGTATGCTCTACTGCCAACCTTGTTGACTATAACTAATAGTACGCTCTACTGCCAACCTTGTTGACTATAACTAATAGTACGCTCTACTGCCAACCTTGTTGACTATAGGTACCTAAGCCCATATATTTTTAACATGACATTTGCGTCTATCAACCTACTTATACATTGAAATTAACATTCTAAAGTTATTGGTAACTGCTTAGCGGTCCCCTGCTTGGCGCGGACCCTGTCACAGACAGACACGAAGAGCAGCTTTAAATTATAATGTATAAATATGCTTGGCTCAATTTTTCTCGCAAAAAAGAAAAACGATTTTCACCCACTACAACACTTCATATCAAAATCCAAAATATTTCATAACGTTCAAGCTCACGGGTTCCCTACAATCCGTGTTGTATTGGTTCCCTAGTCAGGTGTATGGGATGACGTCACGTGCGGTCCACCATCAAGCGAGCACGTGACGTCATACAAGCGCGCACGCTTATCATTTGGAGGGTAAGTTGATGTACTGCGCATCAACTTGAGCAGCTGAGGGATTTGGGAAGGGTTTTGTGTCGTAGTTTTATTTAAATGGATTGCTGAATATATTATGAATTTTGACGCTAGGTTTTTATTTGTTTCTACCCGACTACGGCGAAGCAAAAAGGAGGGTTATGATTTTGAACGGTATGTATGTATGTAGATATGTTTATCTCTTCCCTCATAACTTCTAAACTACTTAACATAATTTGAAAAATTAGGTATCGTTGGAAGCGTCTAGATTGTCAGCTGGGCTAGATCATAGGCTATGTCATAGGAATTTTACTTTTTCAGAACAGAAAGATATTAAGAGCTACCCAGAATGTAAAAAATACATCTGCTCGGCTAAACGACCAAATATTATTTATTATTATAAAAAAAACATTACAATAGGAAGTTAATTTTTTCAGAAACTGAACTGTAAGTATTTCCTTTTTTTTCATGACAGCAAATCGACCGCGATTGTTCATATTCTACTATTTTTGCCATTCATACCGCACCTACGAGAATTGCACCATAGATGCGAACGTTACCCAGCAATTGTGTTCCAGCTTCCAAGCTTAGGCCCTTAGGCGAAAAAACCATCAATACTCGGTCATCCCTTTTTCTGCTGTATATAGTACAAATGTGGCGCCGACTAAAGATCTATCTATTCCCTAGAACTTTTTATTTCTCGGACATCATTTTTAACTGCCGCCGCTACATATATTAATAGAACAGAACTAGACTGTCCAGGTCGCCTGGCCGCCATTTTTCCTATAAAACCCCGTTAGTCTATGGTGTCCGTTATGTATGGAACTCATAAGTCGTTCCAGGAGTAGGCTGGAGGAATAGTCTAGGAGCTCACGACAATAGTAACAAAACAACGATGTTCTAAAATAGGAGAATCTTTTTGTGGTAACCTGAACAATACTTACTACAATACCGCTGGAAATCAAAGTAAATTGTATCTGACTCATCTAGTTTTAGGAAGAGATTGTCACAAGAGTATGCTTGGCAGAGGTTTCTTTTTTCTGTCTTTCTTCTTTTCTTCATACAACATTTTCTTGTAAGTACTCAACTAGCGACCAAACCATGCTTCGCAAGGGCAATGTACTAAGTGTTACATTATCTACATTTTATAAAACCTCCCGCAGTCAATTCTCGCAGTCAATCAATCAAAATCCATTGTGTAGTTATGACGATCTAAGCAGTCACACAGACAGACACGAACAGCGTAATATAGTACATATTATAAAGGCATGACCTTAATAATTATGTACTTATAGAAGATATTATTATAGATGTGTCATATAAATGGCGGCTTAGAATAGTAGCTAAAACATTTTCTTATCTAAAGACTACCCAAGATCTTGTTTTTAGGTAAAAAAATGTTTCAGAAATACAATTACCTACGTGAACAAATTATTATTATTATGTTTTTACATATCTCGGGTCCATGGGGTCCCGGTCCTTTGAAAGGCGTACGAGGGGCCGAAGCCGCCTCGATGCGGGACCAGCTAAAGGTTATCCCTGTATGCACTATGCAAGTGCACCCAAGGATAACCCCGTTGGTGTAGGACTATTGCAGAATATGAAAAAATAAAAAGTTGGGACAATGGGTTTGGGTTGCTAAAGTGGAGTGGTTACCAAGAACTATGGGAGAACTATGGCCCCTGCCTGATCAATGTTTTATATATACCGGTAAGACGGGGTGAATAGGGATGCAGGGGTGAATCGGGACGAAACTTTAAAATGGATTTAGCACTTAATGGAATACTTCCTTCCCCTGAGCACGCGAATGCGTTTGCTCTTGCGAATCTCCACTCAAGCCGGCATAAAGGCAAGAAAGAGGTGGGAGCTCTGTTCCTCGTCAGTGTTCACTCCAGCCGGCCAATAAGGCAAGCCAGAGGTGAGGAACAAGACTTCTCCCGGGAGATAGAGTCCATGGGGTCGCTACTGCCCATCAGCTCGCCACATTCTATCCTGCGGGTTTCTGATTATTTTCGGCTGAAATGATGAACAAATTATGCACGCAAAGATACACAAATCTTACTTATTTATTTATTTATTTATTTATATATACTTTATTGTACACCAGAAAAAACATTACAATAAAACGATGGTTCACATAAAACATACAATGGGCGGCCTTATCGCTTTCTGCGATCTCTTCCAGGCAACCTTGGAATGGACAGTGATTGCGTGGATATAAAAAAATGGGGTTGTCAGTGGTGCAAAATAATATACTATAATAGATACATAGATACATATATATAATGCTGTATAATAGATACATAAATAAATACATATATTTACTTACTCATTACTTACTCATACAGACACATGTTTGCACTCCAAAAACATCACTAAAGTACTACCTATCGAGTGATCTCCGGTTCAGTTTGCACAGTGATGCTCTATGCCTGCACTCGCTAGTCGTGAGCTCCCCGTCTATAATCCATAATTGAGCCGGCAAGGCGATCGGTATCGCGGTCGGCTTACTGTTGCCTATCACGATGATAACGCGTTCGCATTCACACACGGTAATCTTGTTCTTAAGGGTTAATTGGCAAAGAAAGATAAATGGAGGATAAGTTTAACGGTTTCCTTAAAGTGATCTGCATAAACAAGGATGGATATGATCAAAAGATAATGGAATAAGTGATAGATACCTCACTGTTACAGCTCATGGATTAAATTAGGGCTCCCTTTCGACCAGCAAACCCTTGACTCAGGCAGCTTGGACGGTTGGACCCTGTTTTTTAACCCTTAGCATTCTAAAGGTACTTGGAAACGGTTTTAGTAGTTAAATGACTTCCCGTTGTCCCCATAACGTGAAAGCATCAATGGGGACAACGGGAAGGATATTTTATGACTTCCCGTTGTTCCCATAATGGGGACAGCGTCAATGGGGACAACGGGAACAGACCATAATCTGAAAACTCAACATAAGTGGTCAAGGTTATATGATTTATTCAGTTAATTAATTTACATAACTTTGTTCCACAAAGGATACCGTAACACGATGGAAACACACCCAAATACGTACCCGCAGGCGCTTTCCTAAAACTCGGTGCAATTACTACACAACCAATTATCTATGAACGTGCTACCGATTTATATACCTGTGCGTCTGCCCACCCCGCGGCCCGAGCGAGCGATGTGCTACCTGATAGCGTGCCAATGATAATTACTTTTGTAAACAGCCCCTTACAAATTAAGAGTATTGATTGGTAGAAATTGGCTCGATTTGTAAAGAAATTAGGAAACTGGAAATAGAAATACGTGAGAATATCGAAAAAGCCAACTCGAAGCGCGGAAAGAAGATTAAAAAGAAATGGTGTACAGTAATAGTATTCTATGTTCTATGAATCTATAAGCATAATCAGCAGATCGGCTCATGATAGCATAAAATAATTCTGATAAAAAACGTGTGTCAAGAAGCCTGCTAGCAGAACCTAAAAATGCGATCAGTTACTGTATTTTGACAATTTATCTTTTAAAGTTGGAAATCTAAGTCCAGCATGTCATAACAACATTAATATGATGATGAGCGGTCACACATAGTCAAGTAGGTACGCCGAGTTAACTATGTATCGTAACTGTACGGCAAAACTGTATCGTAAAGGGTCGAATTTTAACAAAATGTTTCGTCACCTCCGTCGCGTCCGGTGAGTGCCTCCCTGACATGTGCGCTCGTGTATGTAAACTTGTATTACTTACAGTCTGGTAGGTAAAACTGGCCGTGGCCGGTGGCTATGTGCACATCTAACAAACCCTGTCCTCATACTATCTTTTTGGGGTAGGCCTATATTAGGTCCTTACCTATGAAATTGCCGATTTTTGATACTGACTATTGTGAAGATCGATATCTTACATTCTATTTAGAATTTTATAATATAGCATGACATTTTGTTTTTTAGAATAACTTGTTCATTTGTTTTCCCGCCATTTGTTTCTTCTTTAATATCACTGTTTCTGTAACCATGGAAAAATCGAAATAGCGCGCTTTTTTCAAATACGAGTTCCGTCGTGGGACCAAAGCAGCACAGACAGCACGCAATATTAACGACGTGTATGGACATGGTAACGCATGTGAACGCTTGGTCCGTTTTTGGTTTGATCGTTTCCGTTCAGGAAATTTTGTATCTCAACAATGAGCCCCGTGGCCGACCGGAGACGAAAGTCGATCGATGAATTTGAAAGCCATAGTGGAAGCAGATCCATCTCAAACCACGTTGGAACTTGCAACACCCTTCATAAATCGATAGTGATTCATTTACTTCAAATCGGAAAGATAAAAAGCTCGGAAAGTGGGTACCGTATGAACATTGAACATGTTATGATTAAGCGTGTCTATGGAGTTTCTTGCCCGTTCTGCTCCATAGATACCTACTAAGCTCATCTTTCTGACTAACCGACCCCTTGACAATTCAAAAGTGCCTGTAATTGGTTTATTTGAAATAAATGCTTTCGAGTTTTTTTTTTTTAACACACTAATCAACAACAACAAAATCACATCGAAGTACGCACAGCGGACAGTCTCAAAACTATAGGAGTTACGACTGGAAACTCTCACCCACCATACTCCCCAGACCTTGCTTCAACAATTTCCACTTTTATTTGGAATTTGGATAACTTTTTACAGGGGAAAAAATTTGAAATCCAACGAGGCGGTGAAAAACGCCTACAAAGAGTTAATCGATTCCCGTCCCCAGGATTTTAATAGCAGAGCCATCAACGAACTTCCACTTAAATGGCAAAAGTGCATCTTCACTAATGGCCAATACTTCGATTAATGAAATAAATGTATGTATTACATATACATACGGTACCATTACAGTTTCCCAATTCGGTAGTGCGTAGTTAATTAACAATTCATGGAATAATTTACAACTTAAGATTTACAAATTACAAACATATCACGTGTAACGTTAACTTTGCGAATTCGCTCAGTGAACATGAGAAAATATCTATTCTGTCGGCAACCAAATAAAAAAAAAAATATTCTTTAAAAATAAAAAAGGATTTTGCTATGTAAAACGTAACGTGTAACCTAATACATACAACACTTCGTCTGTATGCGATCTTTGTAAGCTCTTTTTGCTTCTTTTCGCCAGTTCTTTCGAACTGCATGAACAACAAGTTGAAGAACTTCCTTTTGGGTTTGTTTACCAAGTCGGACTAAGTGTAATTAAACTAATAAGGCAACACCGACAAGATAGCTGTGATAGTAAGAATTCTTGCCTATTGGTGGCAGAGCCATTCCTTACACACATTCACAACCAACTATCCACATAAAAACATAAACATTACACTTTATACCCGATCATAATCAAACCGCGTAAACGTTCCATGGCTCACGGCGACGTCCAAACGGCACCGACTGATAAGATGCTATCTAAGCACAAGCCACCACTCTACAGCAGTGACATGCGACAGAAATGCCCCTATTTGTCCGCTCTGCGCCAGCAGGGACATAAAAATAAATTATTATAACTATTGCTTTGATAGCCCGGATGGGGAATCAGATGGATATGAAATGTCATCGTGAGCTTATATAGCTGTGCTTAAGAGATAGGGAGGGACATATACATAATAGAGAGCACAGCTTTCAAACTGGGTTTGTTCATTATGTTACACTGTCGTAATTCTGTCCAATACGCCATCAAGTATCATCCCTCCACTACAGGCGTGCAATGCTTGCATAGTGATAAGTGCTAGAACCCCTTCTCATGGCACAATCCGCGACACCCTTGGGAGGCTGCACTGAAATCCTTACACTGCAATATAAACGATCCACCATTTACCAGCTAACATGCCCAGCCCCTTCAAATCAGCGAGCGTGCATTACCCTAAAATACCGTCCGTCCGACTGTCCGTCAGGAAGACGGATGGCCTCATGGCCGGTTTGTCCGCACACCGGCCGGTGCAGTGATCAATAACGGACAGCGGACACTGCCTGCCCCTTTGTTGACAGTCTTCAAGTAATTATGTCTCTGTAGTTTAACACGTTCGCGCGCGGTGCTCACTTTTTCGAAACTTCTGATGGAGCACTGTTTTCTCCCATACATTTATTTTGACGTTTATAAACGTTCTTTAGTACCTCTATTTATTTGAGTAATCAACTATGATTAGAACGACATTATACGTCGACGTATGAGGATGTGACGTTGCGCAACATTTAATCATTTTTCAGAACATGGTTCTGATGGATCCTTGCTTGTTTTGTCACCTTTTTTATTAGTTTTCTTTCTTCTCACTCGCTTTGTTTTGTTCATCTAAAACAATGGAATTTCTATAATAAGAACTAAAATAAAACTACTCAGGTTGCTCAAATATGAAAATAATTATTGTATTCTATATAATACACACTATTATTTAAATCCAGTACAAAATATGTGATAACTTATGATTTAAAAGTTTTGTAACTCGGGAGCTTACTTCACTGTACACGTGCGTCGCGTAACGGTGCACAGCCCGACTGACAGTATGGCGGCGCATACTCCAGTTGACGTCTATGCACGTTCTGCGTTTGTGAGTAGGTGTCTTTTTATGTGTGAGAAGCACCCACAAAACGCTTAAAATGACGATGCTGTGTGACACTACGAAATCAAAATTTTGATATGTTGTGGCACTGTGACGTCACTATAGGAGCATTATATGAGAAACGGACGTTTCCTTACGTTCTGGTTGATAGAGAAACATAAAATTTGACGTATCGATACGTTGTGCGACATCGTATCTCGATTTTTTTACGTATCCATACGTTCTGCACGCGAATGTGTTAAAGGGTTGTTGTCATTAGGAGCTTGCGAAAGGATTCATTAGATTATGTTGAAATTGAGAGATCAATCAGCTTCTGCCCAATTCAGGTTCTGTTGGAGGCGACTGAAGGGTTTTAGCCATTTTCCTTTGTTCTAATCATTATTACTATTTTGTTGTGCCTACATGCCTGTTATACCTAGTTGAGTGTTTGCCATTATAAAAGCAATAAGTCGGTGCTAAACAGAAACTGTAGCCAGTTATTCGAACTAGCAATAAATAAGTGCGGAAGTTGTCTGTCTGTTTATTTCGAACCGATCTAGGTTTACGTAGACCTACCATTCTTTATGATAAATGAAAGAAAAATGAATCTGCCTAGGCTTTTTCCAACTATATTGGGGCCGGCTTCCAGTCTAACCGGATAAAGACAAAGACAAAGACATATTTTATTTGTCGGATATGGTAGGTAGGTACAAAGTTGGTTGGTATAAATGGATAAGTTCAACTCATCCGCCGCTAATAGCGGCATACGAATATTTACAATGTACACGTGGGTAGGTATACAAACTAACATGTATACTACTTAAACTCTAATAAACAATACAAAACACTTATACTATGGACATATACAATATCAAATAAAAACACAACAATAACAATATTTTTATTATAAGTACAACTAAATAAATCTACCTTATTATTAAAGAAAAAATACAAGTATATTATTTACTTATTTACCCTTATAATCAAAAAATTCTTTAAAGTGTAAAAATTATTTTGGAGAAGCCAATTTTGCAGATTTTTTTGTAAAAATTAAATGGTAGTTCTCTTATCACATTTGGAATATGGTTATATAATTTAATGGACATACGGTCGCTGTTTCTGTAGTGGAGAGTGGTTTTTTAACTTGGTGGGGTCCCTTTTTGCAAATCTATTGTGTTCGGCTACTGTGGAGAAGAAGTGAGTTTTTCTTGACAAATATGGCTATTTCAAAAATGTAAGTAGAAAATAGAGTTAGAATCTTTAGCTTTATTAAAATTAGTTTACAGCTCTCGTATGGAGGCGCCCCAGTTATTGCCCGCATTTTTTTTGCGCTATGAAAGCTCTTTGTATGTGTGATGAGTTACCCCATAGGAGTCAGCCGTACCTCAATACAGACGCTATGTAGCCGTGATAGGCGTTGAGCTGAGTGGATGCATCTGAATAGTAGTGAATCAGTATTTCATATGGAGCAGTATGGTATAAATTAAAGAAAAATTACAAATAATAATACAATATAAACAAACCACATTTATTTTAATAATGTCAAATAAATAAGTTAGCCGCGAAACTACAATAATTATAATTAACTACAATGAATACAATAAAATTTCTACATATCGTGTTTCTACTAAAAATAAAATACTCATGTGTATACACCGTGTTCCGGCCGATATATATAAACTTCGACCTGATGTTCAGACCATGGAAATAAGCATTTTTCATTATGGACACATTAATGAATTCTTATTTTTTTGTTTTTGTTAATTTTCATACAAACTAAATACCTTGACGTGAATCACCCGATATGCATGCCTCTTTATCCGAAATGGCAACGACGTAATTTTCATACATAAGATTTGGCGGGCTGAAACTTGTCAAAACTAAGTTAAGATCCTTTCTCACTGCATAGCTCAATGAAAGGAGACGTTTCGTTTTTGTATGGAACTTTGGCTAGGACGTGTACATTTCATAAAATCTGTGAAATGTATCTATAAACATATAATAGGCAATGATTTATTGAATTAATTTTTATTTATTTAGTACAAAATTAAAATTGAAAATGTTTGACATTTGTTGTGAGAAAAATGATGAATCAATAACAGATGACAATGACGTTTGTCATGACCTAAAACGAGATATTTTATTTTTATGTTTTTGCTTCATTTTTAAGCTCTACTAACTATAACCTGTGCTACAACTACGTAATAATATGGTATATCTTATGGGCCGACTATAAGAGGTAGGTATCCCATCTCAACTTATCGCGCACGTGTTATATTTACCTTTAACGTGAGTGAAAAGTAGATTTCCAAAGCGGTCCAAATCGAAATTGCATAAGATAAACTAAAGAACCGTTATGTAAGCCGAGGTCTATGTCAAGTATTAGCAGATATTACAAAAACCGTTTATACAATGGTGAACTCGTAGAGAAAATCGTAAAATAACACTGAAAGCCACGAAACGAACATTCAAACGCAATGCACGAGACGAGATTGATTGACAGTCCCAAGACATTGACAGACACGAAATAAAACGTTCGAAAGTACACTGGCCAAGTAGAATATAATCGAACTAGGATATTATTATCAAAATATTATATCAATATTATTATTTTTTACATATTCTCATTAATAACACTTAGAAATAGGTGTAATAGATGAATTAATAATACAGTCATACCTTTTTAAAATTATATTTATTATATTTGTATTTACGGTTTCACACTCATTTCAGATCCATTCTCGTTTCAGAACGCATGTTTGTTCTCAGGACGCCGCCATATTGGTCATAACGGTAAATAATGGCAATAATTGTAAAACTTTAATTTCTTTGTACACAAAGGGTTGTTCTCAAATTCACAGATTAATATTTTTCCTAAATTCAGGGTATTTTTCCCCGTTTTTGATATATTGCACAAGTGCTAGCCAAAAATGAAACATGTCTTTTAATTAAATGAAATTACAAATATCTTTGTAACGAAGCCTTTTCAAGTACTACCTACTTCCTTTTTAGATTTAATTTGTAAAAGCTATAAAAGCGTTTGACAAATTTTATGGATAACGTGAAGAACACGGTGTATAGTCACAGTCAGTTAGCAGTCACAGTTCACTTTCTTTTGATAGTCTCCCCAGGGGGGGTGGCCACCTTCTCCGATGTTATTTCGTACTGGGTTTCTAATCTGTGAACAAAATTGTAATTATATTAATATTATTTCTCGCCGGCTGATCAACACTTCACGTGGCCAGAAAGCTCGGTCGTTCTTTGGCCAAAGAATTAGCATTGCCATTCAACGTGGCAATGCTGCCAGTCTTCTGGGCACGTTTCCGGATGACAGCGAGGCGGACGAGTACTTCGACGCCTAAGTGTCTTTTTGTATTTATTTATATAGGGTGACTGGTAATTAGTGACCGATACCTAAACACGTGATTGTACTCATGATAACAAACAACTTTTACTATGGGACCAAACCTGAAATCGCGAAAAAAAAATCAGCTGTTCCCTACATTTATGTTCGTATAACTCGTCAAAATGTAGGGAACAGCTGATTTTTTTTTCGCGATTTCAGGTTTGGTCCCATAGTAAAAGTTGTTTGTTACCATGAGTACAATCACGTGTTTAAATATCGGTCACTAATTACCAGTCACCCGATATAGTTAGTAAGTTTTATTAATTTAGTTATTTAATTTAGTTCCTAGTATAAAAAGTTAGTTAAAAACTTTTTTACAAAAAAGAAACAACCGACTTCCAAAAAAACACTACAAAGTGAAAAATAACTTTAATTTCGGAAGTCGGTGGCAAACAACGAAAATGCGAACCCAACGACACTGACTTCCGAGATTAAGGTTATTTTTCACTTTGCTGTGCATTTTTTGGAAGTCGGTTGGTTTTTTTTTGTAAAAAAAGTTTTTATTTTTATGTATAGGTATGTATGTATACATGTATTATTTAGATGACTTTAGTATATCTATATTGCAGAATCAGACTTATAGGTACTCTTTAGAATTCATTCTCATTAGTGAAGCTTGATGACCTGATAAATAAGTGGAGTAATGTTAATAAGGCAAAAAATATTTTGGAAGTCGGTTGTTTTTTTTTTTTTGTAAAACAAAATATATTTTTCACTTTTTAGTTGTAGCCAACCGACACAACTTCATATAACCCTACTTGCTATGTAAATATCAGTGACAGAAAGTTATTAAAACATCATCAATATAAACTAAGAGAAAAAATCGTATTATTAAAGCTAACTCAAAAACTACCCAAGAAATATTAATATAATTTGTATGGGACCACCCCTGAGGCATACCTTACCTTATCCATTAAAAAAAGAATTTCGCAAATCGGCTTATAAATAACGGAGTTCTGAGGTAACCAACGAAAAAATATTTATTCAACCGAATTGATAAACTCCTCCTTTTTTAAAGTCGGTTAAAAACACATACAAATAAACAAAATTAAAGTGTCTGTTTGTAATGTCAAAATAACAGCTTTTTACTAAATGAAAATATATAAGTAGGTACAGCACTTATAACAAAAGAACAATCTTAAAAATGTTAGTCTCCTTGCTGTCTAACTGTTTGTTCCGGCTAATCTCCGAAACGGCTGGACTGATTTGGCCAAAACATTCATGGCTACTTTTATTTTAGAAAAAATAATTAGGGTTCCGTGTCAATATAATTTCCGATATCCACCCGGAGTCCCGGACGAAGCCGCTGACAGAAGCAAGCAACAAATATGTTATCTAGACAATCGTGCAGTCTTCGTTCTATCTGCGTATTTGACCTGATCTGATCTCCAATACGTCAACATCTTGCTCCGTAAATAAATTATTTTCAATTCCACGAGGCTACAGCAGCATGGCAATATTAAGCAGTCGATGACCCCGAAGGCGAAAACCTTGAGCTTGTTTTGAATTGCAAAACGACTGATAGATTTTCATAGTGTTTACTTATGTATAAAATAGTTGCCATGCCTGAGTGGCTATGAAACAGGTACAAATCTGGATTTCCACGACAAACAACGACAATGAAATGCCTAGGTTTTATTCTGAATAAGTTGTTTGACAATGTAGTTTTTTATAAAATACTAACATCTGCCCCTGACGTTGTCCGCGTGAAATTTCTCGTCCCCGACCTACCCTGTCGCATCGCATCGCCTCGCGCCTGTCCGCACTTTTACTAATTAATATTAAATTATGAAGAGTCTAAAGTCTATTTTCACTCAATTAATCAAAAGCTTCACACAAAAGCAAGAAAGAATCAACAAGCTACCGACCCCATCCACTTATGCTCGTGACTTCATTTCAATAGGGGTACCAACGTCTACAAGCTAACGACCGCTAAATTCGAAGGTGATTCGTAGATGCCGCTGATAGCAATCCGCATGCATAATCCCCACATCTGCATTTCTATGCGGCTATAAGGAGAATACTCCAAACTACCCACATCGCTTATTCATGAAACTTGTATACTATAAATAAATAGGTGGATGTTTCAGATTTTTTGTTAGGTTACGTTGTGTGTCTATGTGTTTCAAATGCTGTCAAGGAAAAATATTTGTGCAATACGTGAGGTGAGAGAGATCCCGTGAAAAGTATTCATGTTGGTTATAAAGTAATGCCAAGCTTCGCGACTATTAGATTAGATACCCTAAATATAAATATTTTATCGTTATCGTCCAGGTAATACAGTAAGCAGGTTCACAGGTTAACAGCAAGTTAAGACGACATGAGTAGCATTATACCAACAGCTAGGTTACAATATATAATTTGTATTTATTTTATTTATTTATTTATTTATTTTACCATTTATGTACACACATATATAAACAGACAAGAAAAAACAGAACAGAAAAATAGGTACAAAGGTGATGCTTATTTCATAAGAAATCTCTTCCAGCATACCTGCGATAGGACAAGAAATAAAGAGATGTAGACAGCGTGTAAAAGAGTAAAGGAGACAAAAAAAAATACATAAAATCTAAAAACAATTCACTAAATAAAACTACACAAATAATATGAGAATATACTTACATACATACAAATAAACATACCTACATACTTCTAAAATACAAATAAAGTAATCAAATATATAAATCAAAAATAATAAATACATACACAACTATGATAAAGTGGAAAGATAGTGTTCTTTTACTCCTCTTTTAAAAGCTGCAACAGTTTGGCAGTCCCTAATTGCAGGCGGTAGTGAATTCCACAGCCGCACCGCGTGCACTGTGAAGGAGTGGGAGTAGAAGTCAGTGGAATGGGGAGGGGACTTGAGAAGGTTTTTAAGATGCGACCTGCAAGGCGCATCCGTAGGAAAAACGCTCCCGTAGATAGGATGGTGTTTTGGGATTGTGAAGGAGATTGAATAGCAGACACAATATCCGAGAGTTCCTGCGAAGTCGAATGGGGTAGTTTCTAGTGAGTCCCAAACTAGACAATAACGTATTATATCACATGAATAGTTACACACCGATTTCTCTCTTTCAGTCGTCAGTAATTTGACATTCGAAAGAAGAAGACAAAGCGTTGTGTATCTAACTATACAGACGCTATACAAAGTTTATTAGTAAGGGGGTTAGTCTGTATCTTGGGGCTCGAAATGTCCTAAGGTCCCATGTAGTGCCAAGACTGATATTCTTGTTACATTCGACTATCCATTAAGAAAATTGGTGGATAGTTCTTACACCGACAAAAGTAACCGGCCGTCAGGGAATCGAACGCCTGTCTCCCGCGTGACAGGTGGGGTACTCGCCACGATGTTACCGAGGATTTTGACAATTAGCACAAAATTCCACATCAATATCTAGGTACGATATGAATGAATATATTTGACTCGTGTGTCATAGGGGTCGGTAACCAATAGGAACGCCCTTCATATGTTTTGTGAAGGGCGACTAGAGCCCAATGAGTCTTCGTTGTGCAATTTAAAGTATTATATGGCAATATTCTTTGACTCAAAGAAGATTGAAATTGGAAAGATAAACCCACGAAAGACCCCCTGATCCGAAAGGTCCCAGTAACGTGGGTCAAATCTAACAGGATAAAAATTCAGACTCAAAGCAACCCTGAACCTAACAAATATTTGTTACATGCGGGAATCGAACGTTTTTTTTATCCTGTAGCCAGATATAACATTTGAAACATAACAAAAATCTAAGAGAATCACTACAAAACTTGTGAATAAAACCCAATTCAGTACTTTTGATAAGTTTCCCTAACACCCACACTCAAATATGACGATGTCAGGTATTTTTCCGATAAAAACAAGCTGTATTTACACAAAGATAACCTTTAGTTGCCAAACAACAATAGGTGTGTCCCATCAGTGTCCAGTGTCCGACACAACAAGACACTGTGCACACTCTACAAATGCGACATAAAGGATCCACTTTGTCTATTGTATGAAAACCTATGGGGGTATATGAATGATGCTGACCAAATCTGTCCAGCCAGATATCTTCAGATCTTCTATTTAAAACATCATAATATCCAGATCAAAATTAACGTTGACTGAAGATTTTTTTCGATCAGCAATTCCATAGAGCCATTGAATTCGACAACATGACGTGCGGGTTTGAATTCAGGATTTCGTCACTAATTTTCTAAGATTTCGTGAAACAAAAAACACAATCGACCTTTGTTTATAATTGTGAATCTGGACACAATAAAACCCTTCAATGCTAAGTGGGTTAAGCCTACAAGTCCTACAACTAAAGCGGATCTACCCAATAAACTGAAACCGCATTCGAGAACTGTCAGTGTCAATAATCCACAACAATTTTGACAATGACAGATCTTGAACGCGGTTTAATGTGCTGAGTGCGTTCAGTTACATTGGTGAACGTCGCCCTTAGGCAGTGAGCCTACTGCTTCTTCCTGTTCTGCGCTACTAATGATCAGTTAATCTAATAACTCCGACATTTAGGACACGGCAGAACAAGGATGGGCGTGTTCATGCGCAGCGACGTTACGCCTGTAAGTGTTCTTTGGAAAGAATAACATCAAGTAGGCTAATGGATAGTTAATCCAATAAAAAGCACATTTAGGAAAAGAGCTGAAAGCGAGAGACTGTTTGTAGGTGACGACACGACGGCGATACGACATTTGCATCAATACCTATACTTAGTTGTTTTTGTAAAACGACTCAACCTCAGCGAAGTCCTTTGATTTTGTTATAATAAGGAATGCATACTAAGTTCAGGAAGTTTTCAAGAAACATCTGAATGTTAAGGCTTATACCAAGTACTAATGTCCTAGACTTTCCTAACATAGAAACAATATATTTTTTCCGTTATTTCCGTATGCTTTAACACCCCCTAAATAGGTACTTTTCTTATTTTTTCAAGTAAATATGATACCTACTCGGGGATACAAAAAACAAATGTGAATATTTGTTCAGAACATGATTCAACATAATACGATTCAACTTAATTAGTGATTTTTAAAAATAGTAACACGGAACCCTTATTAACAACCTAGAGGTATCTATAGAATCATACATGGACCGTCTGTGTGTATGTATAACAGTTGTTTTGGACAATCCCAATGTTTGCTTAAAACATGTACACACATACATGCGAGATCTATAATTATGACAAGAATTTTGGGTTAATGCTGGTATGTATTAAGTTGGAACACGTAAGTAGCAGTTAAACAGCTGACATCGCTTTATCCTCTCGCAAGAATGAATCAACGAACTGTATACAAGTTTGAAACAGGAGTATTTAGTAACATCTACATTTAACTGTTTTCTGCATACAGGGAAATCTGTGTAGCAACCAATGATATATATTGGTAGCAACCAAATATCTTTCAAAGCTCAAATTCAGTACTTTCGCAAACCCCTGCCCCGATCGATCTCCACCGTATCGTCACCCCTAAAGATCCTTCTAACCTAAAAACATGCTATATTTATCTTAATTCCCTATTCCTTCCACAGCCTACCTCCACATATGTAGAACTAGACAATAGACCTTATAGCAATGACATAGAAGCTATATTTGTGATGCAGGTTGGGTAGTGGGGTATGAATGTTTACTACAATTACTTGTAAGTTTGTAACAGGGGCGCCGACGAACCGTTTGTGAGTGACTTGTGTTCTGTCATGATCGTATTAGCGAATTGTTTTTCTGGATAAGGGCTGATTTTTCTATCGCCAGATAACTTTTATTCGAGGAATAAAATTGACGTTTGACATTTTTCGTATAAAATAACTGTCAAAATTTCAAAATGATTCCTCGAATAAAGTTATCAGATCATTGAAAAATCAGCCCTTAGTGTGATTAAATATTAATGTGATTTTTGTTAATTTCAGATGTTCATACTAAACCTAGCTCTGCAATACAAAAAAAAACTTATCCAAATCTCATTCACCATACATCAGACAAAGATCACAAAGAATGCCAACATTACAATTATAATACAGCGAC
Organism: Hydraecia micacea; assembly: GCA_914767645.1. Taxonomy (NCBI): domain Eukaryota; kingdom Metazoa; phylum Arthropoda; class Insecta; order Lepidoptera; family Noctuidae; genus Hydraecia; species Hydraecia micacea. The sequence continues at coordinate 16,527,667 of OU611794.1, read as the reverse complement.
TTTACAGAGTTCAGGAGTTCAGTCCCGTGGCCGGACTACAAGACGGACAGACAGACAGAGGACCATCGACCGTTCAGGATACAGTGACCACCACTAATACATCTCAATATTCAACGAATCAAGTTACTAACATGAAAAAACATTCCAATATACATATTTTTGTAGTATAATTCTCGTCATTTTATACGGGAGTCAAACCTGGGACCGCGAGGTGAGAGGACGATCACCTATGGCATTGACTTCGTAAGGTAATCTTCTGGACATTTTAAAATGGATGGACATTAAAATGGATGAGAAGGAAATATGACTGACGTCAGACAGATGAATATTGTGTGTAGCTGTGCGGTGGGTACCCAAGTAACTGTACATTTAGGGATCCATGCTACGGAATCTATGTTATTTTCGACGCACGAGCACTACAATTGACTTAGGCCTGATTTTTTCATACTCAGATATTATTTATCTGTGGAATAAATATTGCGGTTTGACAACTTTTGTTAGAATAACAAATTATATGTCAAACTGTCCTATTTCTTCTTCAGATACAAGTTATCTGACTTATTGAAAAATCTGCCCTAAGAATGACTAAATAATCATGACTAAAACCAAAATTCTCCTAAGTCCCCTGATTTCTTTTTAATTGCTTTCCATTCCCAGTGTTGTAGCAAGTAAGAAAGAAGCAGCCCAACAAACTCTTAGTAAATTTTTAAAATAGCAACATAACCGTCCGTCACATAATGGATCAATACAATTTATAGGTACTCTTTGCCATTCGGAAACATGTTGACTGAAATAATGGTAATAACGAAGCTACTACAGATAATAGTAAACAAGCCTGTATATTGTGCTCATACACACATTTGTTGCCATGGCAACAACGTATGCCCTTCGGGCTGGAAAAAATTAAGACTCAAGGAGGCGAAAAAACAAATTCATATACTTACAACATATTACCATGTTTATGTATAGCTTACGCGTTCGCCGTATCAGGAGGAGCACGAAATACTTATTATGTGCGTCGTAATCATATGCTGAGCGATTTGCAAAGAATATACAACCCTTCCCACGGGTGCTGCGCGCCGATTAAGGGTTTATTCCTCGAGGATAGGCGCCTGTTACCGTTAACATAATTGTATGAAGATAAACAGATTGCTTCGATGGGGAAAATATTGCTATAAGCTGTTGTAATGTTCCGCTAAGGAAGACTTTACCAAAACACTGCAAAAATATTTCAAACTTGCCGTTGCCCGCGACTTCGTCTGTGATCCAGAATGAAAAGGCCTATGTCCTACCCCAGGTCATGGTCTATCCATGTGCTAAATTTCATCCAAATCCGTTCAGCCGTTTTAACATGAAAGCCTAATAAACAAACATATAAACAATCTAATCTTTTTCTTTATAATATTAGTTTAGAAAACTTAGAACAACCATCTTCTCACTATCCTGTTTTGTTTTGATCCTTAGTCCTTACCAAATGAACCCCTCAGGGTAAATAATCAGGGAATAAAGCCCAAAGAAATCACTACAATAATGACGTGCCTGTAAAGGATAGTCCATACAAATCGACAATCAAAATCCCATAGGCTACGACCACCAAACTAACACAAGTACATTCTATCAATTACATCAATGGTGCACACACGTGCACCATTGATATAATAACCCAACCAACTTAGGCCTGCGACAGACGCATGCGACTTACAACTCTATAACCAATAGACTATGAAGTGAAATGGATTTTCTGAAGGGAAGATAGCAGCTATTCGGAAATTAGGGCAGCGAGTGAATAGCCTTCATTGTCGCGTCTTCCCCTTTTGATTAAAACGCGTTTGCAATCGTGGACTCGGGTGGGCCTTGTGGCATTGTGGGACTCCTCGAATTGTCAGCGATAATTTAATAGACCCCATCGTCACAATGTGTAACAAAACATCCTTTTGTGACGTTCCGGTGGGAACATCTTTGTCTCTCAAGTATTTGCTAAGTTAAAATAAATGTACTTAATAAATGTGGTCTGTAACATGTTGAGCATTCTGTAGTATATTTTCAGGATGCGATTATGTGTCACAATTACAGTCGTTTTATGTACACAATCGTAAAGAGTAATAAGCGATATCGATATTAAAGAGCTATTTCATTTCAATTCATTTCATTCCCTATTCATCTGACACTCTGACAGACATGTTACATAATCTTGCCGAAAGGAGTGCCTTCATTTCCTTGATAGCCACGCTTACAAAAATCGCGCAAAACGCTTATAAAAAATCAAGTGATGTAAAATGGTTGTACCCAATTCAGTTTGAACAAGTGAAATGAACTGTTTTGCAAAATGAATCCCAACCAATAGCGCCCACAAAACCCATGGTTAACACAATACAATTTCTCCACCAATGAATTACAACATCAATGTAAAAACGCTGCAATACTCTCGCGAAATCCTCACAAATTCACTCGGAGCACATTTCGTATTGTCGCCAACGAAAAAAGCAACAAAAAGAAATAATTTCCCGATACATGTTAGCAAATGAAAAAAAAGTCTCTCGTCGGCCATCCATCATGGCAGTAACGAACAAAAGCTTTTAGTTGTACAAAGCGGGCGAATCGCGCGTCGCGCCGCGCCGCGTCGCCGTCGCCGTCGCCTCGACGCGCCGCGCGGGACCGCGCGTCGACATGTATGCAATCAGCCTTATTGCATGCTCCACATTTTGTCACGAGATTATATGAAACGGGAATTTTAAACAAGAGTAGGTATGTTGTGTAACCTGATTTGGTAAAGTATTAGCTGCATAGGAGTGCCATGATGGCAGCAAAGGGGAAACATCGCATCAAGATTATGTACGCGCCACACAAAGAATACTGCTGTGGAATACGAGTACATGATTTAATTCTCTACTCGCTTCGTAGATCCAGCTTCATTACCATGTTATCCGCAAAACCTTTTCGTATAACAAATTAAATTAAGCGGGACACGTGAAAAGGTTTTTCATGTACCTAACTTTTCAGTCTTCACTCTTCAACACGAAAATGGGACCTTTTCAATAATATTCTATCAATTTGGAAGCGATTCAAAACCATACTCTCATTAAATCATTCGACAGAATTGACATGTCTCTTCACAATCAATCAACACTAATATACCCACGTACTTCATGGCCATGGTATGGTATCAATCTCAAATGCTGCATCTCAAGCGGTTTCTGAAACTGATACCACGTACACTTATGTTAGGTTAGTTAGTTAGCTATAGTTATAGATGTGTGACCTGCGTGTCATGCGCGTACGCCTCTAAGCCCAGTGCGATTACAACTTGCAACAGCTTGTTACCGAAGGCCGTGTCTTATTTAACAGTGGCGACGTGTTACGGTTATCACGCACGCTCAGAAAAATATCATGGCGAATTTTATAGGATCAGTTCCTATTTTTGAGCTCGGCCAGGACTGGAACATCTTTAAAGAAAGGCTTCCTCAATGGTTAACAGCGAATACGTTGTTAATAAAAGCACTAAAAGCAGAAGGAAAGGAAGATGATCAGCGAAAGGTGGTACTTCTAAGCGCACTCAACAATGAAGCATATGAGTTGGTACACGAGGTAATTGCGCCCAAGACAGTTGAGGAGATATCTTATAAAGAGTTAACTACAGAGTTAGATAAGCACTTTGTGCCAAAAAAGTCAGTGTTAGCTGAAAGATATATATTTCATACGGCGGCGCAAGACGCAGGCGAAGATTTGACGCAGTGGGCGGCCCGGGTGCGGCGCCTGGCAGTGGACTGCAAGTTTGGAACAGCCATGGACGAAATGTTGCGGGATCGGTTCATCATTGGGATGCTGCCAGGGCCGGAACGGGACAAATTGTTCATGGACGAAAAAGCTTCTATTACATTGCATTCAATAGTAATGCTGAAGCTCAATAATATTACTACTCAATGATACTATATCCGTCTCGATATACTATGTATTTAACACCTAGGTATACCTAATGAAATTACTATGATAGATACCAACCTATAGTAATTTCCATTTCTATGGTAATTTCATAATGTTTCATTGAGATAATACATATTCATCATCATCAACCGCCATAACCTGTTCGCGCTACCGCTATGTAGATCTGTTGCTAGAGCCAAATCCCCAGTATGTCGAACCCTAAGGATGCTAAACGCCCTCCTGGCTGCCGACCCTGAATGTGACGTGTTTGCTGATGAATGGAAGAAAATAATGCGTGCTTGTCTGGTGTTTTGTGAGAGACAATATGCGAGGGTGTCCACTGTTACATGTTAGTTTATGTTAGTTTATGGTGCATTTAATTTATTTAACCATTTACTCAAATAATTATTAATAATTTTATCCACGAATTGTACGAGTATATATTTGAATTTAATTTTTGTAATGAATGCTTATTTTATTCTAATTTTTATAATTCTATGTTAATTAATGTAATTGGACTTGTGCCGTTTTAATTAACTATAAAATAAATAAATAATTTCAGCCGAAAGACGTCCACTGCTGGACATGGCCTCCCCAAGCACCTCCATTTCGACCGGTTCTGTGCTTCTCGCATCCAACGGGTTCCTGCGGCCTTCACAAGGTCGTCGCTCCACCTTCTAGGAGGCCTTCCAATGCTACGTCTTCCGGTACGCGGTCTCCACTCCAGAACCTTTCGGCCCCATCGGCCATCTGTTCTGCGAGCAATGTGCCCTGCCCACTGCCACTTAATACGTATTTACGACTTATATATCTACGAGTATTATCTATAAACAGGGTTATTGGAAAAACACCAACAACACAACCTCATAAGAGGTCATTGTACTCATCATTATGAATAACTTTTACTATGGGAACAAACCTGAAATCGTGAAAAAAAAAATCAGCTGTTCCCTACATTTTGACGAGTTATACGAACATACGAGAGCAGTGGTGGCCCAGTGGTAAAGGCCGTGACTTACGATTTGTAGGTCGTAGGTTCGAACCCAGACAGGCGCTTTACTTTGTGTAATTTATTTCATCACCACTGCTCTCAAAACGGTGAAGGAAAACATCGTTAGGAAACCGGCATGTCCTATAACCAAAAATTCGAAGACATGTGACATCTACCAACCCGCACTGGGCCCGCGTGGTGGATTACGGCCGGGCCCACTCCCTTTCACAGAGAGGAGGCCTGTGTCCCAGCAGTGGGAACATTATAGGCTGATTATGTTATGTATACGAACATAAATGTAGGCAACAGCTGATTTTTTTTCGCGATTTCAGGTTTGGTCTCATGGTAAAAGTTGATCATAGTGATGAGTACAATAGTGATGAGTACTTAAGAGTTTGTTGGTGTTGGTGTTTTTCCAATAACCCTGTATAGAAAATTCAAACTCCTGAGCATAGATTACATTTCTATGGTCCTGATTGACTGATATATCAACGCACAGCCTAAACCGCTGGTCCTAGAGACATGAAATTTGGAGGGTGTATTCTTTGTGAAGAGTAGGTATCCACTAAGAAAGGGTTTTTCTAAATTCCACCCCTAAGAAGTTGAATGGGGTAGGGTGAAATTTCACGCGGACAAAGTCGCGGGTAGAAGCTAGTCTATACTAAGAGATTTTCGGATTGAAAAACCATTTTAGCATTTGATAGCCCAATTCTTGAGGAAGGCTATAGGCTATTTAACATCACGCTAAGACCCTTTGGAGCCCAGCAAAAAGAAAAAAGTCAGAAAGAATGCTAAGCAAAAACGAAGTACCTACAAGCGCGCGCAGGCGATGAAATGCGACGGCGTGAATCGGGAGAGCTACGCGGATGAAGTCGCAGGCAGAAGCTAGTATACTAATAATAAAGTTGAATGAAGAGTTTGTTTGAACGCGATAATCTCTGGAACTACCAGTCGGGAGTTGAAAATTTATTTTTTCATTTGATGCCCTAATTCTTGAGGAAGGCTATAGGCTACTTAAAATCACGTCCCAGATCCAGGAGGACCCCAGACCCTTAGGAGCCGAACAAGAACAAAACAAGTCAGAAAGAAAGTTAACGAAAACAAAGTAATAGCTATGGGGAGTTTTAAATGTGGCTGATATTTTAGTACAGGCATTGTGTATCTTACGATATACACGCAGACGATATCACGGGCAGAAGCTAGTTTAATATATTACTTATTAAATTGACACGCTGTTTTCACGAAGGTAACACTGACATGATTTAGGTACACATTTTCGCCTATTTAGGAATCTATGTAGGTAGTAGATACCACTAGTTATTATCTGGGAACCCTTTCTTTTTTCAACTTGGTTCTACAGAATGCGAGTACGGTCAGCTGGACAGAAAAAATAGGATGCTTTTGCAATACCATAGAATAGATCCACAAACAGCGTTAAATAGTCAAATGCCGAGGACCAAAGCCCTACTCCAAACCCTTACTTAGAACTTAACAACGGACAATAATTATGGTTAGAATGTCTGGTAATAACATTCTTCTCCCACAAAACCTTGTCCAAACCGGGTAGTCCAATAACAACAAATTAATTAATAGTGAAGCATTCCTCCTAGCTAGCGGCTCAAGCGCTGACATCAAAGCGCTGTCAACGCTGTATTGTCTGTGGTAATCGAGTTATTATTACAAAGCGCTCATCAAGCTCTCGCTTATTAATTACAACACAATTCTAATAACTCTACGGTTTATGGATAATTAAATGTGGTAGGTAGTGCCTATCGGTGGGTAGCTAGGAAGACGTTTACTGCGGAATGTTTGAGGTTTTAACTGATAGAGTCATCAGGTTGAAAGCCCATCCTGAATTGTGACGACGGGGGATTCTGATTCAGTTCTGCACCCTAATTGTACACACACCAACAATCTCAATCTGAATCATTTTGAAGGATAATGCTAATCCATTGCTTCATATGTTCGAAAAATGTGTCTGCTCAACAACGTAAATAACGCAATGAATGTTGTTGCGTGTTACGCAATTACCCCGCTGATCAGAGTCATTTCCTGTAATTAAAAACATTCAAAATCTAGTCGCAATCTCATCTCAGTGACAATCAATGTCAAAAATGTAGGGAACACAGGTAGTATTTTTGGCAGATTGAGAATGATATCAGACTGTGTCATCATCATCATCTGCCTAGCCTTTTCCCAACTATGTTGGGGTCGGCTTCCAGTCTAACCGGATGCAGCTGAATACCAGTATTTTACATGGAGCGACTGCCTATCTGACCTCCACAACCCAGTTACTGGGTAATACGATACCCCTTGGTAAGACTGGTTGTCAGACTCTCGGGCTTCTGACTACCCGTAACGACTGTCAAAGATCCACGAATGACAGCCGGGACCAACGGCTTAACGTGCTTTCCGAGGCACGGAGGAGTCTCAGTATGTAAAGATGGTCACCCATCCACAGACCAACCGCGGCAAGCGTAGCTTAACCTGATCGATCGACCTGTGCGGCTGTTATTATTTAGCCACGGGCCCCTATATCAGACTGTGTACGTTCTCAAAATTACGAGAATTCCCTTCTGACCAATTATTCTGAACTGAGTAATTAGGTTATCGCCGCTTAAATTCTATAACTGTTTTTTCTTCTATCTCTACAGTACAAGTCTACCAAAATACAAAACTCAAAGTATATAAGTTATAAGACCCTTCAAATAAGGTGTTTAGAAAATCTGCGTTATTTATTCATTGCCCTTAATAGGAGAGTTAAGTCCCCATTGTCCACCCCCGGTCCAGCTAATAAATCGGCCGCTAATCCTGTGCCCGGTACCTACATAAATACATAAATAAGGTGAACGACAATAAGCCATAAACTGCATCGAGCACATGACACATAGATGTAGAGCTATACAGAGCTATAACAAAACGCGGTGAGGAGCGAACGTTGACCCAAGCGCACCTGGGACACTCGCCCTTTAGTAGGGCTGACACTTCCAGCACAACAAAACAAAGATTTTAAAAAACCTTCCAAAAATATCTATCATTTTGCCGATTTTGCAAGTAGAGACATAGAGCCGCTAGAAACTCCAGCTGGAATTTTACGAAATTCTGTCAAAACTTTAAAACAAATGGAGAACTGAAATTATATAGTCTTTGGGTAGCAAGGAAGACCTGGATATTTTTCTATAACTTACAATATAGACCGAAAGAAGATAAACAATATTCTTTAAAGCCTGAGGGCTTCACAGACATTGAGTTTATATTCGGATTGGTAATGTAAATGTCAGCATCTCAAATGTCAAATTCGTGAGTGATTTCGGCGAGAATGAGCACATCGTATTTGTGATTATAGGAAGCCATTTACACAAGCGAATTGGGGCAGACTTTCAACTCCCATCATCGACTCAGTAGTCGATGATGGGAGTTGAAAGTCTGCTGTAGTTTATTTAGAAAATACGACCTTCACGTCAGTACGTGAAGGTCGTATTTTCTAAATAAACTAAAAAACTGCCTTGCCTTCTCCCAACTATGTATGTTGGGCTCGGTTTCACGTCTAACCGGGTGCATCTGAATACCAGTACTTTACATGAAGCAACGGCCTATCTGACTTCCAGAAACCAGTTACTGACTAACACAACACGATACCCCTTAGAAACACAAGAAGACAAGAAGGAGTGAGTCAAACTAGAAAGATAGCTAGCTAGCCGCCACGATACTTATCACGATAAAAACAAACAAATAATAAATTCTTTAAACTCATAATTTCGAGTCACTACAGCTTAATGCGGGATCAACGGCCGCTGGGAATAAAAATATCAAAATGAAACAAAAAAACTTAATATCGAAGATCAGAATCGCCAACCCTATCGAAAGTTCACAAGTGTCCACGTTATCAACAAACCGTGTTCATAATAGGTATAACGCATTGATTATCAACTAGTTTTCCCCTCGAGGATTAAATCAAAGCGTTTCATGTCATTCAAATTGAGCCGCTTTGTGCAAGACAAAGGAGCGCGACTTGCGATGGTTCAACGACTTGGTTCTACTTTGTTATACGGTTGTTATACTCGAACACACACATTTCGCTTTTGTGGACGAATACGAGTCAAGTGTTTAAAGTTTATTGTTAAATGTAGGGCTTAAATGTTGGTTGGTCATCTAGTTGACAAGCTTCAATGGATATTTTTTATTTGAGTTACGAAAACTCTTTCTCTTTTACATCTTATTTAGATGTGAAAGTAGTTTATTACAAAATATTTCTATCTCATGCTAGCATAGAAAAATGTCTCAATAAATTAAATCTTTGACAAAAAAAATATATTTATTTACTCAAATTCAAGTCCCCTACAAAAACACATAAAGCATGCATTAATCCGAATACCCAGGTCAACATAAAAGAATGGCATAAAAGGACGGTAGCTCACACTTGTTTACAGCCCATACAAGTTACCCCCATTTCGAATAAAATCACACTGTAAAACGTGAACCTATTGACAGCGAGTCCATTGTTATTTTGCACGTGGCAACCCCAACTACTTTTTCCCATGGCAACCCTTTATTTTCACTCGCCTCTTGGTTTTTAAAAGCTATTAAAAGTATTTCAAACGTAAGTAATAATTACATGCTTACTTAATAATACAATCGCCATTGTTATCGTTCTTTTTGCTCATATATTGTTAAACGGTATGAAAGTAAGTAGACATCGTTTATGGTGACCATTACATAGTTAAAACTTGCATGTACATCAGTTTCAATCTGATTGAGACAATTTAAAGCAATTAAATAAGAACATAAGGTGGGGTTATTTTAAACAACTATTAGAACAACCCTGAAACTGTGAAATTTAATGTTCGCATATCATCATCTGCCTAGCCTTTTCCCAACTATGTTGGGGTCGGCTTCCAGTCTAACCGGATGCAGCTGAATACCAGTATTTTACATGGAGCGACTGCCTATCTGACCTCCACAACCCAGTTACTGGGTAATACGATACCCCTTGGTAAGACTGGTTGTCAGACTTTCGGGCTTCTGACTACCCGTAACGACTGTCAAAGATCCACGAATGACAGCCGGGACCAACGGCTTAACGTGCTTTCCGAGGCACGGAGGGGTCTCAGTATGTAAAGATGGTCACCCATCCACAGACCAACCGCGGCAAGCGTAGCTTAACCTGATCGATCGACCTGTGCGGCTGTTATTATTTAGCGACGGACCCCTCCCTCCCCTCTGAATGTTCGCATATCTCGACAAAATATAGATAACAGCAGATTTTTAGTCACGATTTCAGGGTTTCAGGGTTGGTTTCATGTTGATCCCTTAGCCATAGTACAAAGAGAGTTGCTTTGCTAGCTAGACCAATCGAACGGTTAGTCGACCATAATGAGCGAAATGCGCAACTTCACAGTAAAGTTGACGTAAGCACAGAGACCGCAAAAGCATTTTTATACATACTGCCAAAAAATTAAAGTAGGTAAGTATAAAAAACGTTTTTTTACAAAAAATACAACCGACTTCCAAAAAGAAAACAATACAATGTGCAAAATAGTTTTAGTTTAGGAAGTCGGTGTCTTTGATTTAGTTTTATTTCTTGACAGACGTCAAACTTCACTTTACCCAAGTTGCGTTCGTTAAATTCTCAATTATTGACGAGTTCCGTTGTCTCCTCCTTTTAGAAGTCGTTTAAAAAGGAAGAGGTTCTCAATTTGTGTGAATCTTTTGTTTTTCTTTTTAGTTCAAATTCACATAACTCTACTTGCTAGTGACAGGAAGATAAACATCATCAATATAAACTAAGTGGAAAACAATCGTATTATTGAAGCCAATTCTAAAACTACCCAAGCAAAGTTCATAAAATTTATATGGGACCACCTCTGAAGCATACTTTATTCATTAAAAAAGTATTTCACTTTCAGAAATATTTATTAGTTTTTAGACTAGATGCTGATAATCCTGGCTGCAGCATCAGGCCAGCCTTATGTCAACATTGCATTGAACTTAAAATTTAGTCCTGTTTAAAATGAGACCAAATACGACTACGGTGCTGTAATTTCAAGGTTTGTAGTTTTTCTGATGCTCCTGGCTTCAGCATCACGTCTCTATGTACTTCGGTGTTCCTCATTACGTTTATCCACACATCGAGCCCTTTTCAATGAGACTAAACACGATATATCTGCGGTTAGTTGTCGAGGAGTTAGGTACTCTGCAGACTATCCTGACTGCAGCATCAGGTCATGACTTGATGATCATGAGACCAAATGTGGCAAATGCCCTATCAAACATCAAAACAATTTACTAAAACAGTCCTTGCCTGTTCGATTTCTTACTGTTAAGGAGTTGTACCTTCCATCATCAGCCCAGCTACCTGAGATGGTGATAACCATACGCAAATACACAAGATACTTCATAAAATATGCGAAAAACAATAAGTTGATGGGATCTTAGAGAAATCCTGCAGAGGGCGTGTTCCGTCCGCGCACACATAGAAAGATTTATCGATTTTTTCAGGTCTAGAAATCCTACAAATAGTGTTTTTTTTACAGATTTTTGTCGATATGCGTCAATTATAAATCATAACAACTTAATATACGTGCTTTTATTCTGCAAAAATCGTTTATGTATCGAGATTTCTACCCCGAAAGAATGTATGAAAAAGTGTCACTATCCAATCACCTTAAGTTTAGAGAACAAGTAAAGTATTACAAACCTGAGGTTTCTCAAGCGGCAGTCCGATATGATGCTGATTCGCGAGCGCGACTCACCCAGGTCGAGCGGCGGCAGCGTTGCTTTCGACTTGCCACTGCAACCAACCAGAGCAAGCGATTTAGTCATATAATCATATTACATGGGTACTTTAATCTATTAAATAAAAATCATGAATTTTTATTTTTAAAATTCACTGAAAGCACAGCAACGCACAGCCTTTAGGCACCTGTCCCTCGGTCCCACCGCCGGCGATTAGCGAGAAGCGAGTAGAGCTAGCAACTAAAACGAGTTGGCGAGCAACGACCAGCGAGTGCGACGCCGACGGCGACAAGAGATTACTCGTTGGTATGCGAATGTACCAAGCGTGAATCTCTTAGCGAGTGGTCTGCCCGCCGAGCGAGCGTCGCGCGTCGCGCGTCGCTGAGCGAGTACCTACTCTCGTTGATAACTCTTGTAGCTGCGACAAACGAGTACTCGCTGGCGGTGTGAACAGTCGGCGATCAACTATTAATATATAAGGTGCTATAAAAATATCTGCCACGGCTTTAATGGGGGACAGTATTCTGTATATAGACTACAGTTGTGAAGAAATTTTGTACCCCGGAATAGTTAAATAAATTTGAGAAAATAAAGTAATTAAATAAACATTTACTCTATTCTGCATAACGTGGTTCACAAACTAGGCGCGATGTGTCGCTTCGTCACATTTTGCGAAATGAAATGACGGCGCGGCAACAGCTAATTACTATGGGACGGTTTCATGCAACTAAATCAATTCAAATTTATACGCACATATTTTTTTTGTATGAAAAAATTTATGACATAAGATCAATAATGTATCTTTACTATTGTAATCTATATACAGAATACTATCTCCCATTGAAGCCGTGGCAGATACTTTTATAGCACCTTATATACATAATCAGCCTATAATGTTCCCACTACTGGGACACAGGCCTCCTCTCAGTGAGAGGGAGTGGGCCGTAATCCACCAAGCGGGGCCAGTGCGGGTTGGCAGACGTCTTCGAATTTTTGGTTCTAGGACATGCCGATTTCCTCACGATGTTGTCCTTCACCGTTTTGAGAGCAGTAGTGATGAAATAATTTACACAAAGTAAAGCGCCTGTCTGGATTCGAACCTACGACCTACAACTCGTAAGTCGCGGCCGTTACCACTTGGCCACCACTGCTCTCTTAAGATATGTATCTCTTTTACTTACACGGAGCTTACACTCTTTTGTGAGTGTCTTGAGCGGAAAAATCGTTGAGCCGCTTCCTCGTCGGCGGTGGTACCGGTGCCTAACACGCTGGCTCTAGAAGCATTAAAGGAGATGTTTCGAAATGGGCCAGGTCTATATACAGTAACTCAAAAAAAAGAGAAAAATCCGCAGAATTCGGGAAAAATACAGATAATTCAATTAAATGTATACTGTTGTGGTAGTGAATTGATATTTATCAATTATTTTTATCGACTTTCAACGGCGTCTCACCGATTTAGTTACTCTGTGCTTAAAAACAAGGACAGTAAACCATAGATCGACCATTGATCATAGAAACAGAACTGTCAGCTGTCACAACAGTGTCACTTCTTCAGAAATAAACATGCCAAACGTCATTAATCAATCAAAATGACAGCTTACCGCCATCATGGGTTTTTGTTGTGTGTTGCAATTTCAAGTATAATTTCTTGTGTTTACCAGCAAACCAAACCATTTCAAAGTAATTGGACAGTTGAGAACTATTTTAAATGAATTTCCCTATTTTTAAGTATAGTGTACAAGGACCTGGCCCAGACTCCATACATTTTGAAACATCTCCAAATTTTCCACAAGAGTTCCTTATACTTACATATAGGTAACGACCGTGAGCAATAAGAAAGGATTTTTGAAAATTCACCCCCTAAAGTAGTTCAGGGATGATGATCGCCCTTACCTACTGCTCCCTGCTGCGACATAACACGCTGTCAATGTCACATGGTTAATATTGAAGTGCAGATGGACAGTACGTCAACAAACACGCAAACTTATTGTTCGCTTTATTATTTATTCCAAGTCCGTAGAAGTAGGTAAACTATTTTTATTTTTAGTGGAAACGGGCTCACTTCACCATACAAGGTCAAATTAAATCAGTTAGACAGTCGATACCATCACGTCTGCGGAGTTTCGCTAGCTAATTTAATCTGACCCTGTAGACCAACGAATAAGATTTGCTGGTTTGTGAAAACTCAGCTGAAGTCAGCTGTCATTCCACCTCATGCTAGGGATTGTCACTATTGACAGCTCACTTCACCTATGTTTTCACGGTGAAATTGTATCTGAATAGATAGATCTCTCTCTCTCTCTTACAACGGCCTGATGAAGCTCTTGCTCTTCTCGCGGCGCTTGGGTCGCATGGTGACCGCGGAGTCGCCGGCGCCATGCAGAGGTCCCTGGACGGACTCGTCGTCTGCGGGGGTCGTGGTCTTCAGCTCGCCGTACGTAGATGAAGAATCCTGCCAAAAAACATTACCCAGGATTAAGAAAGACAGTCAATCATGACCATAGAAATCAAAATAATTACCCTAGGGATCAACAAACAGCTACGCTCCCAAAATGCCTTCCCACACCCAAGGCCCTGCTATAATCATTGCATTGCAGGGCAGGTCAAGGTATTAGTTTATAGTTGGTGGTATTAAATCGCATGGCACTTTACTTTTCGTCTATAGACCCACCTGCAGTAAAACTGGAAAGCCACTTGTCATAAAAAAAGTAACAATGAAAGTAATACCTTTTCAGACACTCCCTCAGTACTGTAGTCGGTGACCTTCTGCAGCACTTCGCTCTCGGTGTTGAATTCCTCAGTCGTGGCCCGACTACCACTGTCCGAGTCCTGCACATAGTCCCACAACCCATCCTTCCCCATAAGATTAACCATTAGAGGTTTTTTTAGCCTCTGACAACCTCCCTGGATTAAACAATCGCAGTTCCCCGCATAGTGCAATGGTGCCATTCAGTTTGCTTCCCACTTTGCTCCATGCACCAGTCTAATTAACCTCGGAGTAAATATGATTACTTTGAAAACAGCAATCTTAGGTAAAGGGTAATGGGAAACTGCATATATGGAGGAGGCCTGCTCCAGATAAATTAACAAAGGAGATGTTATATGTAATGGTCTTTTTAATACACAGCAAGTGTTGACCATCTCGCCTCGTCGCTTCAAGTTATAATATGTAACTGTCCAACTAGACTGCGGTCGATCGTCGACCATCATCTTCTGCCTATCCTTTTCCCAACTACGCTGGCAATGGGTCGGCTTCCAGTCCAACTGGATGCAGCTGAATACTAGAGTCTACACAAAATATGTTAACTACCTGCTTACTAATGTCGTCGATAGACCGCGGCCTGATTGCACCATATAGCCGCGTCACAGATAATATAATATTCTACGTAGCCGCGTCCTAAACAACGCAATCGTCGCGTTCATTTTGTTTCCGAACAAATGAGTGACATAATATGAACGCGACGATCACTCATTCGCGCGAACGATCTTTTTGGTTAGGACGCGGGGTAAGAGTACGCTTGGCTCGTTCGTTCGGACGCTAATAGCACTCTAGACTAGCATGCAGGTAGCAGTTTTACAGATGCGAAAGTATTTAATAAAAGTGGAAAGCAGGAAGTGAAAATTTATACCTACAAGTCACTCATTTCGCTTTGAGAAATTGAGAATTTGTACTTTTGTTCTGAACATTTTGTACAGATACCTACAATTAACAATTTTCTAGACTTACCTCGAAGCCTGTCTTAACCACCCGCCGCATGTAGGATGGCACGTTGATTTTGCCAGGGAACCTTAATTATAGGAGCACATTTATTTGTCAACCGTTTAGGAAACATATATACTCACCCCGAAAATCAATTTTACCCATATCCCAAGCTTTTACGTCGTTGGGATATCGCTATGTGACAACACCAACGTAGGACTACTATGTATAATATCTACTACTATATCCCTTGGTCGACAACAACACACTAGTCACTAAGAGTCATTTACAGCACAATATTGTCTGGAATCTAAGTGTCTCCAAGAGTGATAAAAATCCCGACGCTTATGTCTCAATCTGATAAAATCATTGAAAAAAGTTGACCCATGAGACACCCCATTTCTTGCCTTGTTGACCTCCATACAAATTCACCTCATAAAATGTAACCAGCGAACGGCTCCAAGTAGGTACAATAATAATAGTCCTTACAAAAGTTACAAAGATTATTATGATTATAGATTAACACTATATACCAATACTCCGAAGGAATTTCATCAATGACTGGTAGATCCAAAGAGGAAGAGCTAGGCCACTTCTGCAGGACGGTATCTGGCGTGTCTTCCACTACGTGCAGATTATGCTTTCCCCACGTGTCTTTAGGGGATGAGTCGGGCCTTTCATCGGGAATCCAAGACTCTTCGCGTTTAGGGATGTAGCAGGGTGGATACGCGCTGGTTTCCTCCCCGGGATCGTGACGGTAGAAGTGCCTATGGGACAGTTTGGTTGTTTCAACCGAACCCAAATAGCACGGTACTGATAACATTACCGTGCAAATAGTGTTTGAACAAAACAAAGGGGTTATGGTCATTTAAAAATCTTAAGTAGGTACAAACTCAAACTCAAAGTGCTTTCGTAACTTTTCCTCAGATAATCACAACAGAAAAAATTATATGGTTAATCAGTGCTTCCTACAGGGATCAGGGAAAATAAAAATGTAAGCCCCGTTATGCATTAGGTACCAATTGATAAGCTTCAACCAGGCCTCGGTCACGCAGTGCACAGTGAACACGGCGGTCTGTTTCTCCATGTATTCCTGGTAGCCAATCTGTAGGGCAGCCTCCACGATCTCCTCTCTGATATCAAACACTAAGAGATCGTTTTCTTCTTTTTGAATGATTTCCGCCCTGTTTCATAGTAGGACTTAGGTTAGGTTAGGTAGTAGGATTAGCCAAAGTACATACATCTTTATGGGGTACTGTGTTAAATGTTACAATAAAATACCTTGTGATATATTGCAATTAAATGAAAGAAAATTTAAAACTCACATTAAACGTACACTTTGTAAACAAGTATAATATAAATTAGAAGATTATATCCAAGATAAGAACGCTTGGAAACATATGCTGGTCCTGCTCCATATGACTAGAGTCACTAGACAAAATCAAACTGGTTGCTAATTTAATTGTAAAATTTATGATTTTTTTGACATTGATATACATTCTGTAATTAGTAGTTAATTACTTTTACTCACACCCAGACTTATTACTTGTAATTTTTTATTTTTTATAAAAATCGTATACTTTTACCGTTTGTAAATATGTGAGCAGCATGTATCTATCAGTAATTACCTACCTAATTTATATGTCATGGTTTCGTTTTTAATTATTTTACTTATTGTGGTAAGTAGTAATTTTATTTTAGGTGCATCGTCTTCACATATTATTATATACTTAATTAATGTACCTACGTACTATGCAAAATATTGTAAAACATTTCAAAAGAGTAACGGTGGAGTTTCTTGCCCATTCTTCTCTATACGAAAACTACCTTTTGGAAGGGGCGACTAGAATCAATTCTATTTTTGAGAAACAGAAAGAAGCATCCTATAACGTTCAAAGAAGCCTACCTACAGACGAGATAAATTGGTGCGCGATGCCTATCTGTGGGTGTAGGCCATGTGTGCAATCACTCATCATTAGTCATCATCACTCATATCTACAACAGAATGGCAATGCTACGTGGTGATTAGCCAAGTTGAGTTTATTTTCTTGAGGTATCTGTCGAGATTGAGGCAAAGTGCATAATGTTCTAGGTGAATGAGCAGTGGTAGACCGCGAAATTCAATTTTTCTTACGTTTTTTGCAATTTTCAGGTCAGTGTCAGGTTGTATCTTGATCAAAATATGATTCGCCACTATAACAAGTACGTATTTAGAGAATTATAATCATTAGAATCATTGATACATCTTTTTAAGTTAGTTTTGTTCCATAAGAACAAATCTCTTATGGAAAAGTGCTTATGGAACAAATCCAACTTACCTAAAGAGATATATTAATGACTAGCTGTGCCCGCGACTTCGTCCGCGTGGAATAGTGACTTTTCGGGCAGCACATTTTAAATTACACATACCGTCGTTTGGGTAGCTAAAAATTTACTTTACAGTAATGTTTCTCTGTATTACCTTAACAAATGTTCGCCGTGATTCTTTAAATTGACATAACTTTTTTGTTTATGAACCGAATGACATGAAATAAACACGAAATGTTAAGTGAAGCTTACTACAATATATTAGTGAAAACCGCATCTAAATCGAATAAGCCGTTTCTGATATTAGCGTGCACAAACACACAGACAAACAGACAAACAGAAAAAAAAAATTGATTACACTTTCGGGTTCGGCATCGATATAATAACAACCCCTGCTACTTTTTTTTTATATATTTCCATTGTACAGACACCACTTTTCTACAATTTTATTATATGTATAGATTTTTTTAATAACTATAATTCTGTAGATACATAAATATATTACTAGCTTTTGCCCGCGACTTCGTTCGCGTGGAATAGTGACTTCCGGCAGATTTTTGGTTTTACCCACATAAGTAGTTCCCGATCTCGCGGGATCTCTTCAAAAATGAAATGTGGAACCCAACCAAATGCGTGTAACGAAAGCATAGCGCGATCTATTTCGATCCCAACGCCATCTATCGAGCATAGTGACAACTCGGATTATTTATCTATACTCCGTTCGGGCATTTTCTTTGTACTAAAAGTTTTATTATATTGATATTATTTTTTTCATACCTTTTTACTATTTATTTACTTTTTTCCGATGAATTAAAACAATAACATGAACCGAACTCTTGTAACGATCGACACCATTGCGCGATCACCAACTCGACATATAGTACTAATAGAATTATCTATACTCCGTTAGAGCATTTTCTTTGTACTAAAAGTTGTATTATATTATATTTTCATACCTTTTTACTATTTATTTACATTTTTCCGATGAATTTTCAGTATACTGAATTCATGCCGACTCTTGACCAATAGATGGCGCTGTATGTCCGGAATAAATTTTATTTTTTATTTTATTTTTTGTAATAAAAAGTATCCTATGTCCTTTCTCAAGTTCCAAACTATGTCTGTACCAAATTTCACACAAATCGGTTCAGTAGTTTAGGCGTGAAGCAAAGACAGACAGACAGAAAGACAGACAGACAGAAAGACAGACAGACAGAGTTACTTTCGCATTTATAATATTAGTTAGGATAGTTAGGATAGTCGCGAATCATATTTCGTTCAAGATACAACCTGACACTGACCTGAAAATTGCAAAAAAACGTAAGAAACTAAGAAAAATTGAATTTTGCGGGCTACAACTGCTCATTCACCTTAGAGGCCATTTTCTTTGTCTGGTCTTGCCAGTTCAAATAAGAGTAGGCGAGTAAAGTATAGGTATATATTACCATGTCCGTTCAGGAACATCCCTTGGCAAAGCGACCAGGGTCCTTTGGTCATCAGATACTTGCAGCTTGCGTCCCCTTCGGGAAATTTTATACTTACTAAATTGTGGTATGTTAGTCATGATTGGCCTGAAATATTCAGACGTTACGTTACAAGTAAAATAATGATTCTTTCGCCAAAATGAAAAATATGAAAAATGTAAACAAGCTTTCGAAATAATAGGACGTTAATAATGCATATAAAATACTCTGTGATGCACGTTGACGTTTTGAATTTGTCAGAATTAAAATAAAAAACTTTTTTTTACTGTGTCTATTAATTTTGTTTTAATTGAAAATACTTTTTGGACATTTGAGTCTTCATAATCAGCCTATTATGTTCCCACTGCTGGGACACAGGCCTCCTCTCGGTGAGAGGGAGTGGGCCGTAATCCACCACGCGGGCCCAGTGCGGGTTGGCAGATTTCACATGTCTTTGAATTTTTGGTTCTAGGACATGCCGGTTTCCTCGCGATGTTTACCTTCACCGTTTTGAGAGCAGTGGTGATGAAATTCATTCATACACTTCGTCATTTGAGTCTTAATTTATGAAAAACGTACTCAAATTTTAAACCGCAGTAGTTCCGCCATGGCTTGTCCGTTGTACGACAAGCGAAACTGCGTGTCTGTTCTAAAGACGCGTCCTAGGGCCACGCGGCTCCGTGAGGCCTAAGCCGCTCGGCCGAGCCTCATGAGTGTGGACGAGAGCGAGACCTGAGCCTGACCGCGCGGCCGGCCTGGCTCAACCCGCCGGTTGTCGGTCTACTTCGGATTTTGCCGATCAGCACCCTAATTGCGTAACACACTATCATTCGGAATCTGCATCATTTTGAAGCAAATTGCTAATCCATTGCTTCATAAGTTCGAAAAATGTGTCTGCTCAACACGTAAATAACGCTATGAATGTTATTGAACTGTCAAAATGAAACCGATTCCGATTGATAATGTGTTACGCAATTGCCCCGCTGCTCGGAAGCCTACCACATAGCATACCTCTGCGCTCAACCCGCTATTTTATTGCGGTGCCGCGTTTGTTTCGCACGTTACTGTGGCAGTCAATAAGACAGTTCATAATAATAAATAATAATAAATCTTTATTTTCAGACCATAGATCCATAATATAACAAACGATCATAAAAACACGTTAAATAAAAATAACAAATAAAACTACTCTAATTTAACCTATAAAATAAATCCTAAAAAATAAACCTACCTCACATATCTGAATGACGGTCTGTGTGCCGCCATCCAGTGACCTATTATTATTTTTTTAACTTAAATTTTTTGTAATATGGATGTTAATTAAACGGAAAACCTCATCTAAAGGCGCGTCCCCGCTACGGGCCGCGCGGCCTCAAAGCCTCACGAGTTTGCAGCGCGTCCCCATTATAAAAACTTACGAGGCTCTGCCGCACGGAGCCGCGTGGCTCTAGTGGGATCGCGGCTTAAGAGGTCCGAAGTATTAGTATTAGTATACCTATTCTGTATTTACTAAGTCAAAAGAAGCGAGGATATTTTGCTCCGATTAAACTTGAATTTAACTGACAATGTAGTAATGTTTCTTAGTGGAATTCGTTCGGAAGTTTTCCATAATTATTTCCGCCGCGGAGGTGTATTAACGCCCTTAGATTAATTAACAAATCGCTGCCCGCTCCGCTTGCTGCTCTGCTATCATCACTACCACGCTGCACGCCACTCTCGTAAACACAATATTAAATCATTATTTGCACTTGATTAATTAAACTCGGTTCAGCCTTTTACTAAACAATTCATCATTATTTTATCTTATTTTATCTGATGTATGAGCGGCTTATTGATAGCTAAAGGATTATCTACCAAGGTAATTCAATATGCACAGTCATTTTATTTTAGTTGATTTCACGTTATTAGTGAATGTTGATATTGTTATTTTTAAAATACCAAGTTGTAAATGAAAACAAAAAGTGGCCAGAAACAAAACTCGACCATAGACAATATTAATGCAGTTGTTTGAAAAAGTGACAAAAACCGAGCGCAAATTACAAAAAATCATTGAATTATTTTTATCTTGAAAATATATATAGTGTAGAAGGATGAACATTTACATCAATTAGATAAAACTGTGCTTTACATAGAACGCTAAATAATGAGTGTATATTTTGTTTGTTTAGATTTTGTTAACGTTTGATAATAAGAATGTATACTTTGAAGGGTATCTTCCCCGAACCAAGTAAGTAGTTCCGTTACATTTGATTTTTACTCTAAATACATAGAGCTGTTGTCATGGCCATCAGTTTTATTTGTTGTGACTTCGCCAATGTTACTTTTTATAAATAAAATTACGGAAATTAATGAGTGACTTCTTTTACACAAACTGTCATGGCTATCGGTCAACAGAACGAATTCGAAGCTGTGAAGTCTTCAGGCTATCTTACAGTTTTGTGGTGCATCTTTATCTTTTATTTAATTTTTTTTTGCTATAAGTACCTAATAAAATTTATTCTCGTGTATTTCAAGTTTGCATGACTAATATCTTCAGTCTGTACTGTGCAAATGAATTGACTTTACTGCTTCTAAAATGTCAAATTATTTTTTAGAGAAAGAACAAAAAAAGAACTTCATTAGAGAAAACATGAAACAACTAAAATACATACAGAGTCAGAAATCTCCTAAAGAACCAAAATATAACACGAAAAATGTCCACCCGCCGCGGTTGACCAACCCCGTCGCGACCGGGAGCTCCCTCGGCCAAGTGAAGTCTACACCTTCTAACAAGAGTGGGAAGATGTCACTCAATGTTGCAAAGACTAGCTCTACCTGCACTCGCAAAAAAGTGACAGACATAAGGATCAAAAAAGGCGACATGGCAGAATTTCTCAAAAGAAAAGAGTTGAGACAGAAAGTAGTGGAAGACTGCGCTGACGAGGAAGTAAAGTCAACTGAGTCATCAGGTCGTCTCAGAGATATTGCTTGTCAAACCATTGAGTCTAATCTTTCACAGAAACTGGCTGAGAGCACAAAGTTAACTATGTTATATCCTAAAAAAGAGAATGATGATTCCGAAGCTAATTTGAAGGCCAGTGGAGACACCGGACTTCACAGAAGTCCCCCTCCATCGCAGGCTCCCCGCCGGACTGTTGATGATCTAATAGAAATCGAAAGAAATCGCAGTCGGTTAAACTCCATTTTAGAGAGAAAAGACACCCGGGACCCCTACTTACCATCAGGTTAATATAATGTATACACTTATCTATAACTGGAACTTTATTTAACTATTCAGTTGAAAATCGTAAAGGAAATGTTTTGGTAGATGATTATAAGTTGTAAAGTATTTAGATCTCGTCATTTCTGCATAATTTTATTGCTCCAAAGATTTATTTGGTCATGTCGACACAATAGTAATCATTTAGTGGGTAAAAACCAACAAATTGTCCACATTATCTCAAAAATGCTGAAGTCATGGGAAGAGGAGTTGCCCTGCAGTAGAATGATGAGATAGTTACAGTCACCAGAAACTTGTGGATACATTTGATTGATGATGTTAGTAAGCAGCTGGTAATGCATAATCCCTTACTCTATGGTCTTTGCCCAGTCTTTATCTTTATATTCAAGCAAAGTTACAACTGTTTGCTCTTAGAAACTTGTGGATACATTTGATTGATGATGTTAGTAAGCAGCTGGTAATGCATAATCCCTTACTCTTTGGTCTTTGCCCAGTCTTTATCTTTATATTCAAGCAAAGTTACAACTGTTTGCTCTTAGAAATAATTCTTTGTTTTCAAAATCTAATCAATAAACCTACCACTTGTTATTTCCAGGTTACCAGAAGGGCGTGGTACCTAAATACCTACGTGAGCGCAAGGAACAAGGGCCGAAGGAGGCAGAGGGCGTCAGGGCCGACGATGACCACTCCATGTGTCCGCACGGGCACGTCACACTGCCGGACACCGAGCGCAAGGAGACACTACGAATGCTTAGGAATAGTAAGACATATGAATTCAAAACTACCATCATATTTACATGGGACCTTGTAGCCTTGTTGGCAGGCTTTAGGGAAAACAGCATTGCATCTCTACTTACCTCTTTTGGATATAAAATCCCACCATTCATGGGTGTATTCATGTAGAACGCTGGTAACCGGCGCCGATATGCCAGCGCTTCTCGGCGCCGCCGCCGAGAGCTGGTTGTCAACGCTCGTCGGCGCAGGCGGTCTTCATATTTTTAGCCAAATCAGCACGAACCGTCGCCGATAAGCGCAGACAAGTTTATATCTGAATCAGCCGGCGCCAGTTCACACTGTTTTATCCTTAGGGTACAATTTTTTTTTCTGAGGTTTTTCACCTCTACCACATGGTATTGGTATTTTAGCAAATTTCACATCACCATTTTATTTACATTATTTTACCCTTATTGTTGTTTATTTTTTCAGGTTTTGCAGAGTTAGTAAGTGAACTGAACAAATTGCCAGTAAAAACGGACACGCTGAAAATGCGTAACAGAAAAATGGATCTAGAAAAGCAGTTAGCAAAGCTTGAGGAAGGAATCAAAGTATTTTCCCGACCCAAGGTGTTTGTAAAAATAGGAGAGTGAGTCGCTGGAGCTTGCTCAGAGTTACTACTTGTAAATTTGTGGTGATCAACAGGGCAGTATAGTGCAGTCAGATCTGTAAATACTTACCTAAAAACAAACTTTGTGTTACGAATGTGAAACAGTTAAGCAATTAAGCAGTTTCTGATGTTGTATGTATTTTTTTTTAATTAAGAAAAAAATTATAGCATTAAAAATTATGTCTAGACACTTGTTAGTTGATGTATGTTCACAATCACAATTAAATACGAAAATTGTTAGAAAAAACCATTTCTGAAATAACAAGGATCAATTATGAGGTGTATAGCTTACAATCCTTGCTTGTTGTTATATTGATCTGACTGTACAAGCCCAGTGTCAGATTCCGTCCTAGCCAAATCTAAATTGTATGTTATGTCATGTTGTATGATGTCTCGGAATTATCGTGAGGTCGTTCAGTTAAGTTAATCCGGCAGTATCGTATGTTAGCATTAATTATATTATTGTATGTTATTTGTTGTTGTAACTAACATAATTAGATATGGTTGTATGATTTACAGTGTTTCTATAACTTTTTTTGGTGATTTAATTACAACAATTATTTGTGATTTTGGTGCATTTCTTTGAATAATGAAAGAGGTTGTAGAAAAAAGAATTATATTTCCAGACTTGACAAGATGCATTATGCCATCATTATTTGGTTCATAAAATAAATTAAATCTCTAAAGCTATTTTACGATTTTAAATCATACACAATTTAATCACATAGGCAGTTCCGAGTCCCTAAGGTAGAAAATGCCCAAGGCATTAAGTCCGCCTTTGTACAGTTTTTACTTGTGCATAAAGTTTTAACCCTTCGTATGCCGGAACGTAGATCTACGCGAGACACAATGGCTTTTTAATTGTGTCTGTAATTACGACATTCAACCGGTTAATAAATAAATAAATAATCATTAAAAATTTCATATTTTTAAAGTATATTCGCAACAGGATTGTAGTTATAAAATTTCGTTATAGTTCAGGCTCAGTAAAATATCTTTAATTAACCTTTTAACCGCTTGTGTCGCATTTATGCGACACATTTCCGTGCCCCTACCGCTCGTGTCGTATTTATGCGACAGAGACATGCATGATTTTTTCGTTTTATTTTTGTCCTATTAACTGCGTGGTACAACTAAAACCATTATTACATAGAGAAAAAAACTTTTTGACAATTTTTTAATCAATACAACGATTTCTCCTCCTTATTTATTGTAGGTATTATTTTATAGATTTGTAGCCGGGCGCTAGGGGCACGGCAATGAATATTTAAGCCAAGCACTTAAAAGGTTAAAAAGGCACAAACATGTAACAGTAGGTAAACACCAGTACCTACACTTAAAAACACAACAAGATTACAAGATATAGCGTGTTAAGAGCGTTTACAACGTACGGCATTTCATACAAACTTTCAAGCCCTTGTTTGTCGAAGTGATTGAACCGATTATAATGAAACTTCATACGCATAAGCAGGATACAAAGGTCTAAAAAGTTAGTAGAAAACATTTTCGAAAAATTGTGTTACAGTCAAATTAGACCGATTTTAAATTTTCCATAGAAACAGATATTTCCAGTTATCTTTTTTTAAAGAAGACATTTCGAAAATGTTTTTTACTAACTTTTTAGACCTTTGTATCCTGCTTATGCGTACGAAGTTTCATTAAAATCGGTTCATTCATTTCGAAAAACAAGGGCTTGAAAGTTTGTATGAAATGCCGTACGTTGTAAACGCTCTTAAATCAAATCAAATCAAAATATTTTTATTTCACATAAACCAACATGGGCACTTATGAAACGTCAGAAGCTAGGTGCACGGTTCCAATTGGTCGTTTCCTATGGAGAAGAACCGGCAAGAAACTCCATGGTTACTCTTTTAAAAATAATTGGCTTTTACAATGTTTTCGAGTTACAGTAGGTATGGGAGGACAGCGTAGACTATTACTACTACTATTAAGACCGGTGATTTGCGGTAGACAATTCAATCTGAGTTATCTGATTTGAGAAGGGAATAACATCGGGAGAAAACCAGGGCCCTGTTTAATAAACGTTACAATCCGACAATTTTGTGAATAGGTGACATATTTGTAAAGTTGTACCTTTTAACCGCTCGTGTCGTATTTATGCGACAGAGACATACATGATTTTTTCGTTTTATTTTTGTCCTATTAACTGCGTGGTACAACTAAAACCATTATTAAATAGAGAAAAAACTTTTTGACTATTTTTTAATCAATACAACGATTTCTCCTCCTTATTTATTGTAGGTATTATTTTATCGATTTGTAGCCGGGCGCTAGGGGCACGGCAATGAACCAAGCGCTTGCCAAGAAACTTTACAATTATGTAAGAACTAGCTGCTGCCCGCGACGTCGTCTGCGTGAAGGCTCTACAGCACCAAAAATACCTAAGATGCCAGTGTCGCTATAGCATTATAAGTAAACAACTTTTAAAATAGCATTAAAATATAAGTTTTTTTTGCAAGTGAAGAGAGTTATATTGGAATCCTGCTGAGTTCAGTCATAAGATGTGACTGAAGGAAAAATAGAGAAAATAATGCAGGAATACATTCCAGGACACAAAAGAGTAAAAATACGTACAAAGGTATCATACCTTACAACACTTCCCTATAAACTACGTTGGTAGTTACGCTGCCAGGAGCCAAAATGTAAAGAGAGTCAGGGCTGGTGACGCGGGAGCAAGCGACGTACAGTTGCCCGTGTGAGAAGCAACTCGTCCTGAGGTCGACACCCGCTGCCCTCAGTGTCTGCCCCTGCGACTTATTGATGCAATGGTCATCGCGAAGCAACCACTCACGGGGAACTGTACGCGCTTGAACTGGAACGGGAAGTTATGAGGTATGAGGGGAATGCGTGGTATAAATACTGCCTCGCCGACGCCACAACCCGTAAGAATTTCCGCCTCAATGGTGTGTTTGTGGAGCGAGATGACTTTTAAGGCGGGTCCCGTTACACAACTTCGGAGGAGATAGGTTCCGAAGAAGCATAATCGGGACACCGGCCTTCAGCTTGATGGTATGCGCTGGAAGTCCACTTGCTGACAGGGAGTTCAGAAATTCCACGGGATGTGTGGCGTCATCTTGCTCGACAACAGTGTTTATCGAGGTGTAGTCTACTTCATTCCCCTCAATTTCAGAGAGAATGCATTCGTTAATTGCTGCAGCCTGATCATTTTTGGGCGTCAAAATGGCCCGCTCACACACCCAAGAATTTTGCTGGTGCGGTATACGACTGATGTCCCCGTACACACAGCGAATGAGGTCTTCTATGCTGGATACCACTCTACCGAGAGACTGGAAGCACCACCTGTCCACCTCTCTCTTCTGGTAGAGTGCCTTCGCCAAGACTTAGAAGGACATCGGAGAATTCTTGAGCACGTGCATTGCCGCCGAGCCGAGCTCTCATATTAATGGTCAAGCGCAGCGTACGAACTCGTGACCACAACGAAGATCATTTCAACGAAGCATTCACCTCGTCAGCCCTCGATCCCCGCGTCACCACAGGAAGCGTTTGCCGGAAATCGCCACTGAACAGAACTGTGACACCACCCATCAAATGTTCGTTCCTGCGGATGTCCTGCAGGGTTCTGTCCACGGCCTCAACTGCCTTCCTATTGGCCATCGTACACTCATCCCATACGATCAGAGAGCAATCCTTGAGCACGTGCCTCTTATCGCTGTTACGTGACACAAAACAAACAGGCGTTTCGGCGCTCTCTAAATCGATGGGAATTTTAAACATGGCATGTGCTGTCTTGCCACCCGAAAACAGTGTGACAGCGATTCCCGACGACGCTACAGCAATAGCATTTTTGCCTTGCCTCCTGACCTCTGTAAGTATGCCAGTGGTAACAAATGTTTTTCCTGTTCCACCAGGAGAATCCAAGAAAAACATTTTACCCTGGTTTTGCCCAACGCTTTCAAGGACGGTGTCATAAATTTGTTTTTACTCTGGAGAGAACAAAGCGACATGGTCATTACGTATGGTGGTCATTTCGCCCGGATCGTAATTTGTCTCTGCGTTATACTCCCGATTTCCACGGTCTTGATGCGGTGATGATTGGGGAGCTGGTAACCCATATTCGATCAGTGGATTGCCGCCGATAGAAATGACCACATCTTGAAGTGAACTGAGACAGGTGTTCAGCACGCGTTCATCAGTTACTTCGACTTCGTCTCCAGTAGCACGCCTCAAAGCTCATAGAAAATCTTCAGACAGATGATGGCGATACTTCTCCCACAAAGCTACCGGGTTCGCGACTTCACCAAACACCAAGATGACGGCATGCGGCTGGGACTGTCACTGACGCTCGCCTCCGCGAGGGTTTCATCCCAATTTTGGTCACCGTCGAGAAGGTGACGTGCTACGCAGGCTGCGCGGTAAGTGGGATACTCCACGCCATCAAATGTCCTCAGAAAGGCGAAAGACGTTGGGCCTCGGACAGTGTGAAGTGACAGCCGCAGAAAATAGCATTCGCCATTATTCGGATGCACGGTATAAACCCTACCCAATGCGGTGTCCTTGAAAATTCCCGGAAAACCTTCCACAGCACCTCCTCGTCGACGTCGTCGGTTAAATAAACCCCTTTGCTTGTCGTACATGTAATATGAAGGCACCTCGTCATACATAAGGGATTTGTTTTACATCACATTTAAGTTTATAATTAGGTATACGACATGAAAATATATTACTAAGCAATAATCACACAGATAAATACCGAACAAAAGTATTAACAGTCAATGTTTATTTTGTACTAACAACATTAAATTGATGAAGAAATGATCATCATCAATGAACATAACTTTTTTGTAATACTTAACACCGCATTTTTTTTAAATTGTCTTCCTCAACTCTGCTCAAGATTTTGAGGGTTTTGTTGGAACTTGAATTTTTCAAAACGAACTATACGATACAACTTTTATGAAGAAAATGCACATTACCATCTATGAATTTTAAGAAACTAGTTAAGGTGAATGCGCAGTGGTAGACCGCGAAATTCAAATTTTCTTACGTTTTTTGCAATTTGCAGGCCAGTGTCAGGTTGTATCTTGATCAAAACTTGATTCGCGACAATAACAGGTACGTATTTATAGAATTATAATCATTAGAATCATTAATACATCTTTCTAAGTTAGATTTGTACCACTAAGCAGTTTTCCATAAGAGATTTGTTGTCGTGGTACAAATCTAACTTAAAAAGATGTATTAATGATTCTAATGATTATAATTCTGTAAATACGTACCTGTTATAGTCGCGAATCAAGTTTTGATCAAAATACAACCTGACACTGATCTGAAAATTGCGAAAAACGTAAGTAAATTTGAATTTCGCGGGCTACCCTGGCACTTCCCCCTTAACTACTAACCTCGCCAACATGATCAAATTGAAATTATTAATTTCCAAAAAGTGTTAACATGTAACTTAATTTCATTTTTATGAAATCTCATAGATGGCGCTGCTTCAAATTTTTCTTTATACTACTTACATTCATTAAACTATGTTTCTCTGCCCAAGTTACTTAAATGGTGTAGTTTTTATAGTGTAAAGCTAGATAATAGCATGGCTTACTCAAAAACAACATTTAAATATGCATCGTTAGATTACACGCTGTCACAGAATGCGTAAGAAAAATAAAGATTCACAGCTCCTCCCCCGTAGGTGATAGCGTGATAAATGTAGCCTATATGTTGACCCAACCTCTTAGTAATATTCATGCAAAATTTGAAGTTAATCCATGCAGCACTTTTTGAGATTAGCCCGGACATACATACAGACAAACCAACAAAAATTCTAAAAACTATATTTTTGGCTTCGATATCGATTGTAGATCACGCCCCAAGTATTCTTTTAAAAAAATATTCAATGTACAGTTTTGACTTTCCTACGATTTTATTATATGTATAGATTCTAATGATTATAATTCTATAAATACATATTTGTTCGCGAATCATATTTTAATCAACGTACAACTTAATACTGATTAGCAAATTGCAAAAAACATAAGAAAATTTAAATTTCGCGGGCTACCTTAGCGCTTCCCCCTTTAACGTCTGAAATCGCCAATCCGTCATGAACAATGCTCGTGCCTTCCCTGTATGAGAAGCCTTCGCTTTAGGTTTGTAAAAGCATTGCGATGGGACATAGTCAAATAGTAAATGTTCACTTCGCTTTATAACCAACTTATTGTGGTTGGAGGGTGAGTCCAGCAACGGACTGCGAAGCGCCGAATTAATGCATTGTGTGTTAACAATAGTAGTAGACTGTCCCTCACACCAGTGCAGATCATAAAGACGTGTCGAGAATTAACAATAACCAAGGTACTTCTCTGCTTTAAGCAGGCATCAATCATATTCCTGGCTAGTTTATATGTATTATCACAGAACATTATAAATTATTAAGTTTATTAAACAAACAAAATAAGGATTACTAAGCAACACACATCACACATCTCTTTGGTACAGACGCCAGCACATCAAGCTACTACAATCTGTCAACTTTCTTTAATAGATTTTCAACTTTATTGCTAAAATTTAAGGTTCAAAGTTGATTGGGAAAATTTGACAGTTTCGGTTAGGTTGATGTGCTGGCGTCTGTACATATTTGCAAGACTGCTTCATAGTTTCCAGATAAGCACTATCCCCCAAGTAAATACAAAAATTTACCTTACTTAAATAGTGTTGGGAGTAAAAACTCTCACTAATACCACTAATTAAAAAATGGTGGTACTATAGAGAACGAAATTTCCCGCTAGTACCACCGGTGGTACAGTTCGGTGGTACTAATGGGAACAAATGGAAATTAAGGCACCTGTACCACCGCCGACGAGGAAGCGACGATTATCTCGCTCAAGAAACAGACAAACTAGGTTTCGTGTAACTAAAAGAAATACAAGGCATTAAGTCCGCCTTTGTACAGTTTTTACTTGTGCATAAAGTTTTAATTAATAAATAAACACTGCAGACCCACCGTACCCCTGGCCATACCTCTGGTGGTACGGTTAAACGATACCACTGTATGAAGTGACCGTAGTGCTGTGCTGATGTAGATACTAGGCGGACAGGAAATTATAAACAGTTATCACGCATATTAATGGCTCATTCATTAGTTAGGCATTACGGCAATAATGCATATTAAGTACTGCGCAATTCGAACTCTAGTTAAACCGTACATGCTCCTTTTTTTTTCGCGTTCATGACAATTGACATTCAACTCAAAGAAACAGAATTGTAATAATACATTATATTATCAGTTAGTTGCTGACTGTGCACATTTCTGGCGAGAACTCTCTCTCTACTAGTTCATCGCGACAAGAGCTATCAGAGAAAGTACTCGCTCAACGACCCTTGATTGGCGGGCAGGTTCGCTGAGAGACTCGCGCGTAGTAAATTCGTATACCAGCGAGTAATGGCTCGTAGTCGTCGCGCACTCGATGCTCGCCTACTCGTTTTTAGTTGCTAGCTCTACTTGCTTCGCGTTAATCGCCGGCGCGGCGGTGGGGCAGGTGTCTTAAGGGTCTGTTTCAATGTACGAAAAGACTACATAGCAGACCAGATAAATGAAGAAATTGAACTATATTGCCAACATACCTACTATGTTGAAAACTTTCAGCAATTAATTTTATAAGTTAATGTTCTGTTGTATCTAGTTTTCCATCATAAATGATGCTGCATGCTGAATTCCCATATAATATCACAAAGTCACAACTATCTACTTTTATCTATATTCTTGAATATATACATCAATACTTAATATTGTCTAAGTTAAGCTAGTTTCTTAACGTGTTGGAAGAAGTGGTCATTAAAGACGATTGGGCCCTTTCTGAACCATTCCTCGTCATCTAAACGCCAGTGGTAGAAGGAGAATTCTGGGAAAAAGAACTTTATCTCCCTTTCAGCTGAGTCTTGAGAATCTGGAATAGCAAAAAGATCTTTATGTTACAACATTACCCTAGTCAGATGCAGCTGTATGCTAAGAGTTCAAACTTATACAGGATGTCCCTGGAAGTATGGATCAAATTGAATAGGTGCGTGGGCAAGGTCATTTCCAAACTTTTTAACCCTGAGAATGTCGGTGAATTTTTTTACGATTCATAAGTTATGACTAATTTTTGTTTTTTCAATCACTTTGCAGTGCTCAATTAAAAAAAAAAATTTTAGGGCTATCTAAAAACAATTAATTGACAGCCCTGATCGTTTTTTTAGGGTTCCGTATCTCAAAAGGAAGAAACGGAACCCTTATAGGATCACGTGTGTCTGTCCGTCCGCCTATCACAGCCAATTTGTTCCGAATCTAATGGACCACTTAAGTTGAAATTTGGTACACATATGAATCTCTGTGACCCAAACACAGACGTAAATAAATTAATTTTGAATATGGGGGGGGGGTAATTTTGAGGGTAAATAGAAAATTTAAAAAAAGTTTTGCTATCTGTACCGTGTGACATATCAAATAAAGGGGCTTACTGTGAGGATCTCAAATTTAATAATTTTAAAGTAAATTGTATCCCCTTGTCTCCGAAACTACTGCGCCTATGTTTTTTTTTTAATACTGATAAATTTTAATAATAGTTCCATACCTATAGATTACAGGAAAACCTATAAGAAGTCTGTGGTCTTAAAACAACATGGAAAATCTCTCATTATTGTGCGTACAAACTTATATTTTCAGTTGGAATGTATGGGAGAACATGTTTTTCAACTACAATGTTAAGTTTGTTCTTGGGATAAATTCATTCCAGCTACGGAACCCTTCATTCCGAGTCCGAGTCCGACACGCACTTGGCCGTTTTTTTTAATGATTTTTGTCTTTGAGCACTATGCAAAATGATTGAAAAAAACAAAAATTGGTCATACCTTTTCAACCGTAAAAAAATTCACCAACATTCTCAGGGTTAAAAAGTTTGGAAATGACCTTGCCCATGTCCCTATTCGATTAGATCCATACTTCCAGGGGCAACCTGTATATTATTGCCAACTGACTGGAGCTGAAATAGTTGACCATGCTAATGCGTAGTTCATACAAACGTAATACCAAAATAATTTGTAAATCAAACATATTCTTAATTTAGTGTGTATTTATTCCGATTGGATTACAGAATATCTAGGTTCCCAAATATATATTTTGAAAGGACTCGGATATAAAGACAAGATATGAGGAATTTCAAATTTATATAGAAAACCTTATTTTTCTCATAACTTGTCTTTAAATCAGTGTTTATTCAAAATATATATTTGGCAACCTAGATATTCTGTAATCCAATCGGAATAAATACACACTACATTAATAATATGTTTAATTTAAAAATTATTTTGGTATTACGTTTGTATGAACTACTCATGCTCTGCCGGCCCCTTAAATTCATCATCAGCCAAAACACATCCACTGCTGGATGTAGACTTCCCTTAGAAATTGCCATAATAGAAAAATGTTTTTGCAGGTATCAATATTTTGTATATCGAACTTTACCTGATCCATGTGCTACATTTCTAGTGTCTGATATTCCGAACATGCCTCTCAAACAGTATGGGTTTTGGAACTGTCCTTTGTACACACTGGTAGGTCCTAGGAGCCGCCTCCACAGTTGAATGGCATTGATGTGACCCAGGACATGGAGGTCTATGCAGCCACTGAAATAAATTATGTCAAAAATGTAAGAGGGAAGAATGGTGCTAGTACTGGTTAGCTAACTGAGGCTATGTAATTTCTAAAATTGTTAAGGTTCGGACCACATATGTATTCACTAAGAGGTAGGCAGAGGTGTTCACCCACATTTTGCCATGTTGTTAGTGGTGAGGAGACCCTACTGCCATGTGCACCAGTCTTCAGACTGCTATTAAGAAGTTCAACACATGTCCGAGAATCCACCCTAGGCCTAGTTGGATAAACGGAATTTAAAGGCTTAGAATGGATTCTCGGACATGCATTTCTGCGTATCCACCTTAGGGTGGATAAACAGAATAACCGTGAAATACCATATTTTTTCCCCTTTTTGTCAATTGAGCCGATGTTGACTATTCTGCCAGTCGCTATATAGACGGCAGCGGAGCGGCAGGCCGTCGACTGCACTTTGTGGTAGGTCTACAGGTTCTATTTTGCCTATTACTTTTTATTTATAACTTAAAATACTAACCTAGCCATAAAGGTAGTAAGGCGGTTATAGAAGAATTTGCCAACATGTTCCTCATAAAATCTACAAGCCGTATCTGTGTCCAAAGTGAGACGTTTCGTTTTTACAATAATGAACTTATTCTTCAAAATATTTCTGATAAAAGATCGCACTACGGGGTTCGATACCGCGTGTGGTTTTATAATAGCCAGCGTTAGTTCCAGCTTCTGCATTGCGTGAAATTACGTATGTTTTCCAGTTTATGTCATAACTTCTATGTTAAAGTTATGTAAAATACAGCAAGTTCACTTTTGCCTTCCGCTTTTCCCTTTCCCAAAATAATCTATCAAATCAAAAGTAGCTGTCAAGTCATCTGTCCGTGTCATTGACATACAATACCTCAATGGTCCGTGTCGACATCTGCTGTCAATTAGGGATGGCGATCTGAAATCGAAGAATCTATTTTTTGATTCACAAAAATCGATTTATAGTACTGAATCGATATTTCAACCTTGAAAATTGAGGTATGATTTTTTTATTTTGAAAAGAACTATAAAACAATTTACAATTAGTTGAATGTACTACAAAAACACTGCTAACTACTAAACTATAAACAGAAATTAAAATTTTCCATTTAATTACTCAAAGATTACTAAGGCCCGACCGCGGCAGATTTGCCTAAGATGTAAACAACAATGGCCGCTTGAAATTGAATAAAATCGATAAACAAGAGTTTTTATTTTAAGTAATGTCAGTTTTCTTCTAAATCTCCGAGCTAACTAGATTTGCCATTGTTGTTTACATCTTTGGCAAATGTGGATACATTTGTGAAATAAAATTCTTTTTGTATACTTTAACTCTAAAAAAAATAATTAGTTGTTTCAAATTGATAAAAATTGATTATCCTGGTGTCATTTTTTGTTAATAGTATGATTGGATATATGTGAGTGGTTGACCAAAAAGGGACCTGCATAGCTATTCATAACCATACGACAGGCTATCGTATCGAAAATGACACATTTCGATAACCTGATTTGACTTTCCCCGACAGCAAACAGCTGTCAGAAGAATAGCGGGCGTCTATTTGATTTAAACTGACAAAATTTTCGGGTTTTGGACTTGTGAACAGCGCTTAGAGGACTTCTACGAAAACATTGATTGATGTTCGATACGGTACGGAAGCGTATCGAATGGTTGTGAATAGCTATGCAGGAGGGATTGGAAACCGTTATTTATTTTTTTGAATTTTTTAATCTGTGGTCTTTTAGCTTTGTTTTGGTCTAACCAGAATATTTTTAGGTGCCATAGTGTTTTTTTTATGTTTTTTTTTGTGAGCCGAGGCAGTTTTGGAAAAATTAGTTTTTGTGATGTCAGACGCACATAAAGACAAGAAACTGACACTAAATAAGTCGCCAATAACGTAGTAACCGCAAACACGTGTTGACACTCACTAACGAAGTCGCATACTGACATAAAACACGCCGCAATTTGTTTCTACACGAAATTTCAAACGCGATTTACTCGAAATCAATTATTTTCCCTTGAGGTCCCTTTTTGGTCAACCACTCACATATATTGAAAATACGAACTCGAAAAGCGAATAAAAAAAATCGATTTCCAAAAAAACGAACTTATAGACCTCCTTTTTTTTTTTAGTGAATTGATTTTGATTCGAATTGATACATGAATCGATCTTTTTCGGGAAAATTCTCATCTCTACTATCAATGTAATGTCAAAAACATATGTGAATGATGTTGCCAGTACGAGCATGAGGCCATGGAATTATAAAAAAATATTAGGAAAAGTAAGTTTTATTTAGAACGTTTTACTTTTGTGATGTTTTTTCTCAAACATTGAGCATTATTTCGATAACCTTCTTCAAGATAAATTGAAATTGCTGTACTGGCCAAATACATGCGAGCAGCGACCGGCAAAAGTTGTATGAAAATCCATATCTGTTGTGGTTTAGCGGCCAAATAACTTACATAGTAAACTCATATTCGTGTAATTTAAAATGGAACGGTCTTTTACTCCGAAACATGGCAACCAAGGAGGTAACTTATCAAATAGAACTTGCTTGCAAAGCTGAGAAAAGCTGCTTATTGAAAAAAAAAACAAATGAACACTTGAACGCGGGAAAAAATATTGATGCTCGTTGTTCGTCATTGATTTTGAAAAGTAATTATATTTGACAAAAAAGTTCTGGCTAGGTACTACTTAGTTTTAATTTCCGCGCATTATTTGAGAAAAGTACTATTCAAGCCTTGGCCACAACTAGGCATTGATGGACATAAGTATGTGTGCCCGAGGCGAAACGTTCATCCATCAATGCCTCTTTTGCTGGCCGCTGCAGTAATGTATGTACAGAGGCCAGCACATCAAGCTACCCCAATCTGTCAAATTACTTTGATGGATTATCAACTTTACGACAAAGGAATAAGATTCATATTCAATTGCGAAAATTTGACAGATTGGGGTAGGTCTTTAGTGTAGAGTCCGTCTCACGAAAGAAGTCCCGCAGATGCGGCGCCACAGGTATGCGAAGGAGTCATAAATCTTTATTTAATTATTTATCTCATCATCATAATATTACAGGCATTGTTTAATTAAATGCACAATCTTAAAGAAAGGTGTGTGAGGTAGGAGGGTTGTTGTTGGAATGTTGCTAACTATATAATAATAATTAGTTCAACATATTGCCGCGGGACTTCTTTCGTGGGACGGACTTTAATTATGTTGTATGTATTATAGTATTTTTAAGTTATCATACGAGATTAGCTCGTAGGTTCGAACTCTGATAGGCGCTTTACTTTGTGTAAATTATTTCATCACCACTGCTCTCAAAACGGTGAAGAAAAACATTGTGAGGAAACCGGCATGTCCTAGAACCAAAAATTCGAAGACTTGTGACATCTACCAACCCGCACTGGGCCCGCGTGGTGGATTACGGCCCACTCCCTCTCACAGAGAGGAGGCCTGTGTCCCAACAGTGGGAACATTATAGGCTGATTATTATTATTATTTATATGGGCCTTGATGCCTGAAATAAATGGATAAATAAATATGCGATAGCAGCAATCGCGATTGATTTGCTGTTATCGATTGAAGAGTTCCGTTGTCTATCTCCGAAACTCCTTATTAGATCTTTACTTTAAATGGGACCATTTCGGAATAAACTTCTTTCGAACAAAAAAGAATTTTGCGTAGACACAGTTTATCAAAAAGTTCTGTGGCGTAGTCAGAGACCACAGAGTACTTTTTGATAGATCAGTCAGAGACTGACGGCTACCAACGGCTAGAAAAAAAAACTATACCATAGAGACTAGCGACACAACAATAACATTGTAGGTTAGAAATTAAGTGCTACAAATAAAAGTTTACAAAAATGCCTGAAATAGAAGCAAAACGTAAAGCGGACGATTTGTCCGTAGTTCCTTCAAAACGCACACGAACTGAGATTTCCGTTGTTGGTACTCGAGAGAAAGCAGTAGTCACTTCGTCCGTAAGTTTGTCCCTAATTTTCTGATTATATTTCCTTGAATAAGCGAAGACTATACAAGTAAATTTTCCAGGTGCCTCGTACTTCAAGCCTGTATGCACCTATAATGTTATTGGAAGGCCATCAGGGTGAGGTCTTTACATCTAAGTTCCACCCTGAAGGCAAACACTTGGCTTCGGGAGGTTTCGACCGACAAATATGTAAGTCTACTCAATTTTAATGGTGTATTATCTTAATTAGCTTCTATTGTACAAGCATAGGTATGTACTCTAAATAAAGTTGGTAATGTTTGTAATACACAAAACAAATAATTAATTACCACCATATCTATTAC
This sequence comes from Hydraecia micacea, assembly GCA_914767645.1. Lineage (NCBI taxonomy): Eukaryota > Metazoa > Arthropoda > Insecta > Lepidoptera > Noctuidae > Hydraecia > Hydraecia micacea. Next base: position 16,489,991 of record OU611794.1, on the reverse strand, counting down.
TCTTTTTCTAGTCTTGTGGAATGTCTACGGTCAGTGTGAGAATGTGATGGTGATGAAAGGCCACACAGGTGCTGTGATGGAGTTATGCTTCTCTCCGGATGGTGCACATCTGTACTCATGTGCCACCGACAACTCAGTGGCCGTATGGGATGTACCCACTGGTACCAGGATAAAGAAACTTAAAGGACATGCTAGTTTTGTTAATTCAGTGTCAGGTGTGTAACTTTTTTATTCACATTTATTGATAATAATCTGTTTGTTAAAAACTTAATATAGTCTGTGCTTCGGGGAGGCCTATGTCGAGCAGTGGGCATCTTTCAGCTGAAATGATGATGATGAGTCACTACAAATAGTATATTACTGTATGTGTGACTTAAGTTGTCCATTATTGCAGAGCATGAAATTAGCCCCAAGCGTAGTGAGGCTGCTAATGCCGACCCGCACCACAGATTACTGAATAGTTACTACGTAACAGATACTTCACTCAGTAGAAAATTTCCAATACCTATTACGATAATTGCCTACTCCCTCGCGTCAACAACCACTGTATGCTAAAATGCGCCTAAATGCTCAAGCGTACAGCAGTGATTGCTTCGCACCGTGCGATTCCACAGTAATCGCAGGGCTGCTTCTTCGATAAAATTAAATTAACATAACTTTTTATATATGTTATTGAGAACTGTGAATATGTTCTGACTTTTATGTGGCAGTTAATAATTTTATCATTTATAAAATATTTAACCAACTTAAAAAAAAGGAGGTGATCAGACATACAGGCCAAACTGAGAAGTTTGACTTGTATGGTTTGTAGGTATGTATGTTTGTGCGCGATAATCTTGCGTTTGGCTAAACCGATATCGATGCGGTTTTCAGAAAAGGATTTGTTACATACATTTAGGAGAACGTTTTAAAATAAGTATAATACTTCTTAGTTTGATGATGATCTTCGGAGATGTTCACTAGAAATGAAAAAAAAAAGCCTTAAAAAAAGAGAACCGACTTCAAATAAAGCACTAAGCCGTAAGATTTTTTTTTTTTTTTTTATGTTAGTGCTAACAGCTGGTAATTACGAATCGAAAAAGCACCGACATCAAAGAAGAAATTATTTCTTACGGTTTAGTGTTTTGAAGTCGGTTCTCTTTTTTAAAGTTTGTTTTATTATATTTGTAAGTTTGTTTTGTTAGCACATAAGGCACCACACGGCATCGTAATACGCGTACGAACGAACAGCACTATTAAAATTGAACGGCGTGCGCGCGCTTCGCTTGCGAAAACCGCACTGAATTTGGGCCGCCGGCGGACCGAGACCGCTCGGCTGGGCGGTAGGCACTTATAGCGCGCAAGTACATGGAGTGACGGAGGCCTGCCCGCACTTAGTCACGCTTTTCTGTGTAAAAAAGGACTACTTAAGTCACAGATAAGCATGACTAAGTGGTGGTTTAGGTCACAGAATGCTATAAGATATAATAATTGTTTTCTTTAGGTATTTCTTTTAACTTTCAAAGGTTGAGTTCAAGAGCATGTCCGTATGACAGCAAAAAAAAATTAAAAAAACAACAAACCATACTCATACTGAATTGTTCTTTTACAGGTGCAAGAAGAGGTCCTGAATTACTAGTATCAGCATCAGATGACAACACAATAAAACTATGGGATGCAAGGAAGCGCAACCCCATAGCATCCTTCGACAGTGGGTACCCCGTCACGTCAGTCCTGTTCAATGATACAGCAGAGAAGATTATCTCAGGAGGCATTGACAATGTTGTTAAAGTGTGGGACATTAGAAATAATCAGATTTCATACAAAATTAAGGGGCATACAGATTCTATAACAGGTAAATGATGAAAAAATGTTGCTACTCTAATCTAATACACTAGCGTCTGCCCGCGACTTCATCCGCGTGAAATTCGTACATTCCTCTAAAAATTTTGAAAATGTTTGTTTATGATCTTTATGATTTATTTAGATAAATAAGTATTCGGCCCAATTTTTAAGTTTATAGATCAAAGGAATCAGATTTTTCAAATCCCCGCTTTTCACCCCCACAGGGTTGAAATTTTGAAAAATCGTTTGTGATGTGTTTATAACTTGACTCAAACACCCGGCTTATTCCACTTTACCCCCCCTGAGAGAAGCTAGAATCAGGATGTAAAGTTCACTCATCCTCTATAATAGAGAAGGGAGGTTCCTCCGACCAGACGGGTGTTGTGTCTGGTGGGCTACTGCCCGACGATTGATGTCGGGAAGTTGTATACAGGTTTGTTGAAAAAACACCAACAACCTTTTAAGAGGTCATTGTACTCATCATTTTTAACTCAACTCAACTCAAAGCATTTATTTCAATTAAATCAATTACAGGCACTTTTGAATTGACAAGGGGTTGGTCAGTGAGAAAGATGAAGCTAGTTGCCCATTCCAAAACGTAGGTACCTATGGAGAAGAACGGGCGAGAAACTTCATGGACATTATGAACAACTTCCCTGTTCCAATTCCAATCAGCTGTTCCCTACATTTCTATGAATTATACGAACATAAATGTAGGGAACAGCTGATTTTTTTTCCGCGATTTCAGGTTTGGTCCCATAGTAAAAGTTGTTCGTAATGATGAGTACTTGACCTCTTAAAAGGTTGTTGGTGTTCTTTCAACAAACCTGTATACAACTTCCCGACATCAATCGTCGGGCAGTAGCCCACCAGACACTACACCCGTCTGGTCGGAGGAACCTCCCTTCTCTATAGAGGATGAGTGAACTTTACATCCTGATTCTAGCTACTTAAGAGGTAAAGTAGTTACTTACCGTAGTCTGGCTAAATGCTTGATCTCAGGGTGTGTGTGTATCCCTCCCTAATGATAGTATAACTGTAATGATAGTAAATCATGTTTATTTGGATCCTACCAACAATTTCAATGACTTCCACTTTACTTTCCAGGCATGGCGTTATCCTACGACGGATCGTACCTCCTCTCAAACTCGATGGACAACACTCTTCGCATATGGGACGTGCGCCCGTTCGCGCCGTCCGAACGCTGCGTCAAGCTCATGTCTGGCCATCAGCATAACTTTGAGAAGAATTTGCTGCGGTGCTCATGGTCACATGATGGATCTAAGGTACGCTTTTTTTATTTCTTTTTTTGCCTAAAAGTCCTGCTCTTGACCTCGATCTCGCCTGATGGAAATCGTTGAAAAGTTTTTTATATTATTTGCAATAAAGACACATATAAAATAGGTTTAGCTCTAATATTCATGCCGTGCCAATTTGTAATTTTATTCGAGCATGCGAAAAATACGTGCTGAGTGAGAGTGAGGTGCGCCGCCACTCACAATAAAAGAATCCCCTGGCATAGTCTTGTTTTTAAACGTGTTTACACGAGGATTGTTTCCCGACCATCGTAGTGCGAGAATAAAGTAGAAGAATTAATGCGACAAAATCGACTGGCGATTCTCGCATAAACATTCTCCTCTCGACGGTCCAGATACAATATTCTTTATTTAACTTACACTTAGTTTATAACAAGTAACATGGCATGAAATTCTAACTAACAGAAAACTTAGACAGTGACCAGTGGGTCCCAAACTAGGCACAGGCTGTATCTTGGTGACCCTTTTTTTTTGGTGCCCGGTGGAAATCCTCATGGACTTCCTCCATCGCGGGGGTGACAGAGGGTCATGCCGGACTCTTACCGGCTAAAACCACCGCGATGTTCCACCTCTACCTATAGCCAGGGGCGCGGGATTCGCATAAGCATTCACCGCTTCTAACACTATTAAATGTCTTCTGTTCTGAGTGCAAGATTACAATTGATAATTTCATAACTTATATTAATGTTATTAACAAAAAAAAGTAAAAAGAAGCTAGGTATATAATAATAGAAATACTCGTGTTAACGTACTTTTATTATAAAGAATGTAGTAAAATAAATCACTACTATATCCGTATCAGTAGGTACTATTTCAACTATGTAGCATGTTGATAGTGAGCTCACATAATTATTGCAAGCAGAATCCCTACTTCTCCCTTGTCATTGCTCCCCATAACTATTACTCTGCATCTTTGTAAATCTATGCAATAACGCACACGAGACTGCTGGAGATTTCTGCCATTTCATAGCGGTAATTTCTGTCCGGCGGACAAAGGGTGCTCAGCACACGTCACACATTATGTCCGCGAGAGGTCATCCGGCAAGAATCGGCGGCGCCGTCGGTTTGTCCTCCGTGTGCGTTAATGCATACATTTCCATACGTTCTATGATCGCGGACAAATTATCCATCGCCTGTTCAGCGCCTAAAAATCTTTGTTTTTGTCTCAGGTGGCAGCAGGCTCGTCAGACCGCTTCCTGTACGTGTGGGACACGACGTCGCGCCGCGTGCTGTACAAGCTGCCCGGCCACAACGGCTCCGTCAACGACGTGGACTTCCATCGCACGGAGCCCATCGTGCTCTCCGCCTCCAGTGATAAACAACTCTACCTTGGAGAAATTGACAGTTAGGACTGTGAAGTGATTGTGGATTCATTGTATCTTGTTATAAATATTACTGATATTGATAGTTTTTGTTAGGAACAAACAAGGAATAGAAAAGAAGTAAGAACTACCAGTCTAGTTGTAGTCGGTAAGTACTCTATTGAATGCAATGTAACATAATTAACGCAAGACCTCATACACTCCAATTCAACGGATTTCAACGACTATACAGCCCGTAGACGCCTAACCTAGCGCACCAAAACAATTATGTCAACTAGCTGAGGTATGAGGAAGCGGGGAACAGGTCATTACGTCTCACTAGAGATGAATAAAACACGAAGGTATCGATATTTTTGTATACCTTACCTTTAATACCTATATTTAATTAGTTTTTTATACCTTCCTATTTCTTAATATTATTTTAACACGTACAGGCGCACATCAAGCTACCCGAAACTGTCAAATTTTCCCAATAAACTTTGAACCTTATTCTATAGTGATACAGTTGAAAATCTATTAAAGAAATTTGACAGATTGTAGTAGCTTGATGTGCTGGCGTCTGTACTTAATGTAATTAATATACTTAAAGTAAAAACATAAATGTAAAAAATTAAAACAAAATTTCGTATTTATTTAAAAACATAACATAACGTTTTAAGAGTAACGTGGAGCCGGCGACGGTTTTTCATGCCGTGAACATATTACACTATGTGTATTTGGGAACCAGTTCTCTCGTTGGGTTGCAATAATCCATAAATTTTTTATATCAGGATTTTGTGGGTACCTAAAATCAATTAGATATCGTTTCACAATTAATTTAATGTCTCTATTGTAATTAGAAATTCAATAGATCTTCAAATTTCGTATAAATAGTAGGTACCTATAGGTTTTTGCTATCGATCATTTGTGTCATAGGATTTGCAGGTGTATCACTATCACTATGTTTACCAAATAACAGAGGAAAAGAGATAGCTTAAAAATTACATTCAGAAGAAAGGGACGCAAACATAAAAGACATCAACGAGAGTCGTTGCATCTTTTTTCACCTACAAGTATAACCAGTATAAGATGAACTCCGATAAATAATATCAGAAAATAATTCTAATTAGGATTATGTAACTATTAACTTACTGATGAAATGTGCCATCTTTCCGGAAACTCGAAGTTTGGCTATTGTTACCACACCAACGTATTGTGCAAGGGGCCATTATAATATTTATTTTCACAAATTTTTATTGACTAACGCGGAAATGTTTACGGCTCACAGAAGTGTTCGAAACTGAATCGAAATGGTTGAGTAGTGCCCTATATCAGATCTATAAGTCTGATGTATTGTCAGACATCGGTCGCCTGTTATTAGACGTCTATGGACTGTATGGTCGTTGCCCCACAATGACCAAAACATTTTTTTTTTACTATTTCCTTTATTTCATTATTTACATATAAATTATATTTTTAAATATTAGCATATAAAATATAGAAAAACATTTAAAAATATAAAAAATAGTAGCCCACCGGTATCGGGAACAGAGTCCAAGCTACCGGCGGTCAGGGCTCCAGAGGAACCTCCGGACAATGCGGGCCGTGTCCAGAAAGAAGTACCGCTTTCTGAATCAAGCCCTTGATCCAGCTGCCCAACGAGAGCCTCCTTAGATGTTGGTCGAGACTCTTGGCTATTAACCCATTGGCAGTCACGACTATCGGCACAATGATCGCTGAGTCCACATCCCACATGTCGACAACCTCGCGAGCCAAGTCAAGATACTTGATTTTTTTACTATTATTATTAAGAAAATTGTGTAAACCCTAGCAATACTTTGTGCATTTAAAGTTGAGTCTTATTGCCTTGAAATAATATTTAATGTTCTTTGGTTCAAACTCAAACTCAAAGCATTTATTTCAATTAAACCATTTACAGGCACTTTTGAATTGTCAAGAAGTCGGTCAGTCAGAAAAAATGAAGCTAGTTGCCCATTCCAAAGCGTAGGTACCGTACCGTAGCGTAGGCTCAATCGGAGGTCAGTATGGGAAAATACATAATTTAAAAAAAATACCTATCTTAAAAGTTACTGAAATCGATTCAATACCTAGTCAATTGTGAACTTCCAGGACTTGCGTTTAGTCTGTTACACCTTGTATATCAATGCCACTTCTCCAAAAGAAGGCACAAAATGTACCTAACTCCTAAATGTTCAAACAAGATAACAGAAATAAATTTGTAAGAAAAGTCGTATAGGATAATAATTTATAAGATAATAAAAGGACCATCTATTTAATACTGCATTTTAATTTATTTCAAATATCACAGAAAAATACAAATCAAGTTTTGTTTTCAACTGCTTGTTGAAATAAATCAGTTCATTTTACTTTATTGTAAAGCCTTGTACGGACTAAGCGTTCCAATGTACGCATAGTCGGTTACGCGTACACAGGAACGATGGGCCGTGCCTGCAGGTACTGCAGGTGCGGACTATCGTTGCTGTGTACGCGTGGACGACTACATTGGAACGCTTAGTCCGTACAAGGCTTATGGGTCATATCTCTAAAAATAAAATAGTGGCACTCCGGGAGTGCCGACAGAAGTGAAAACAAAACACAAACAGAATGCTTTGCCATCACTCACTGATATATTGGATATACATTACGAACACAGGAAAGAGTCCGTACCTGCAGGTATGGACTATCGTTCTCGTTTTAGTCGCGTAACCGACTACGCGTACATTGGAACGCTTAGTCCAATGTACGCGTAGTCGGCCACGCGTACACGCACGCGCAGGCACGGACCATCGTTCCTGTGTACGCGTAACCGACTACTCGTACATTAGAATGCTTAGTCCGTACAAGGCTTTACATTTACATAATTTTATTGGGAATTTAATAATAGCACATTTTTTTTTAGCATTCCGCTTCTCTGATGACATGTCACCAAATACATATCATTAAAAATTAGTAACACAGTGTCGCACCCAATCAAAGAAATTCTATTTCTGCCTTATACCCTAACGTTTTGGTTTAGTGATATAAACTCTGTGATGGTATACAGGGTGAATTTTTCAAGTGGGCGTGGATGGCCAAATCCGAAACTATGAAGAATAGCGAAAAGTACTCTAAAGGAGTCTCGGGCTCGAATTTGATGAAAACTAAAACTGCATCATTGGATTTTTCAAAAATCAATATTTATAGCCAGGAATCGAACCCGTTGATTTTGAAAAAAAAAGAACACAAACTGTATTATTACACCATTCGATAATGTCGCTAATAAGAATCGAATTCTGGGAAGTAATGACATACGGCAAAATAAAGAAAAGAGCTCATTTTTAACAAAATACCATTTTTATTTGTCTTATGTTACCTACCTATTAAACCTTAGAGCCTGTGCACACCACGTTTTTTAAACGCGCCGTCGACGTGCGTTTTAGAAACGCGCGTCGACGGCGCGCTTTTATCCTACAGAGCAGTTTGTTGTCGTTTGTATCGATACAAACGCGATGCTAACGCGCGTTTGTATCGATACAAACGCGATGCTAACGCGCGTTTGTATCGCTACAAACGAGATTCAACGGCGCGTTTAAAAAGCGTGTGGTGTGCAAAGGTCTACAGGCTGCGTCTGACTTGCGTGTGTATCGCGTCTGTATCGCTACAAACGCGATTCAACGGCGCGTTTAAAAAACGTGGTGTGCATAGGCCCTTAGCTGATTAATTGTTCAAAATTATGACCATTGTTTTCAATACATAGCTGGATTCAACGTCTCAAGGATTGTACTGCATTCAAAATTTGAATTTAGAACAATGTTGTGAAGGTGACTGTGCTGCGGGTGTGTGTTAATAAAAACATTGAGCATCATTTCGATCAAGGTACAGATAATGTAGAATGTAAACCGGTATGAATACTTTAAAATAAGAAGCAGTTTATTAAAATGCAACATTTTCCTTAAGATTGCCGTATGTCATTACTTCCCAGAATTTTATCCTTATTAGGGACACTATCGAATGGCGTAATAATACAGTGTTTTTTTTTTAAATCAAAATCAACTGGTTCGATTCCTGGCCAGAAATATTGATTTTTTAAAAATCCAATGATGCAGTTTTAAGGCCTGCGCAGACGAGGGACAATTTGTACGCGGACAAATTGTCCGCAACGATAGAATGTATGGAAATCCCAGCAGTCTACTCGTCCTTCGTGTGCGTTACTGCATAGATTTCCATACGTTCTATCGTTGCGGACAATTTGTCCGCGTACAAATTGTCCCTCGTCTGCGCAGGCCTTTAGTTTTCATCAAAATCGAGCACGAGACTCCTTTGAGTTTCGCTATTCCTCATAGTTTCGAATTTGGCCATCCACGCCCACTTGAAATATTCATCCTGTATAAGCTAAAGGATAACAAAATTGACCAGACATTAAGTTACAGTATTTTTATCTCACGAAGCTACGCGCGCTTTACTTGTAGTAACCAAGTGTACAAACACGCTGTGAATGTGGGCGTGAAGACGAGTAGCGTTGGGTAGCGGGATCGTCCGAAAGGGTTACCGCTGCCCCGGAACATAAAGGGCTAAGGAAGGAACACGGGTAGGTTTTAGTCAGTAAGAGTCTGACACTCCCTTCCGTTCCACCCAGAAAAAGACGAGTAGCGTCATTATACACCTCCGACTTCGCTGTTGTCTCGGACGGTACCGAGAGCTTCTGCGCGAGCGCTTACATATACATTCACAGCATGTTTGTATACTTGGTACCCACAAGTAAAGCGTGTGTTACTACGTTTGATAGAAATACTATAATAAAACATAGGGTGGGAATACACTTAAAACAATAAAAATATAACAACTTATTATGATACAATTTTCTACATTTTCAGAAGCCTAATTATTAAAACAACTGTGTTCTTGATTGGGCAGAACACAACTCGTGAGGGGGCGGAAGTTCAGGAATGTAACCTAATTGAAAACTATCGCTTTTGAAAGCATCCAAGTCTATGTCAGTCAACTCTTCCATCTTGCTGTACACACTTGGATCATCTTCTGTTGGTGGTCTGGTATTCACTTGCCCGAAAATAGATGAAGGATTCTGAGCAGGCTGGAAAACATTCCCATGACCAAATGGGGAAGGATTTTGACTTTGACTTGGCTCCATAGCAAAAACATTTGCAGCAGCAAATATGTCAGATGGGTTGGTTTGGTTATTGTTCCGAGCTGCTGAAGCAAATATTGATTTAGCATGAGTTAGTGCAAATATGTTTTGAGATTGAGCAAACAGTTGCTTAGCTGGATCTGCAGCTTGAGGATTAAAAATGCTATTCTGTGCTTGACTAAATATGGATTGAGCATTATTCACATTCTGATTCATTACTGGAGAAGTTTGGACAGCGCTTTGGAATATGGAAGCTGCTGCATTGTTGGAATTGATGAAGTGAGTCTGTAGCTCATTTGTGAATGGTGAAGTAACCAACTCTCCTTTGTAGAGGCTTCTTAAAACTTTGATTATGTTCACATTTGGTTGTAGCAGTTGTTCATATTTTAGTCTTGTTTCTTTAAATAGATTGTTTATGTATACTACCTGTAAGAGACATTTATTTGATTAAAGCACTTTCTAATATTCAAAATAATGAAATTAAATGTATAAGATTTTTTTTTTACTTGTAGGTACTTACAGCTTGTTCAATATTATTGGTGTTTTTCGCCTCGTATATGAACAGCCTAGCTTCTTCAGGTGATAGGTCAGTAATTCCTGGAAATATTGGTTTTTCCTTAAAGGGAGAGTAGCATGAGAGGATCCATTGACCTCCTCGGAGGGCTGCTTGCACATCTGACTGCACTTGCTTCACTAGCTGCTCATCTGTGACGCTAGCAGCAGGCTGTGTAGGTTCTGGTGCCGATTGTATAGGTGGATTTTGTGGGTTTGCTGAAACACATAGACATAATTATGTAGATCAGAATTCAATTTTAATGATTCACTTCGCCTAAAGGGACTAATTTATTAGTATAACCTGTTAGAGACTTAATGTGAACAGTATTTGTGATAACCTTGTAACTAAAAATATTTTTTTTGTAAATCTTATCTGCTGAGCACGGTATTAGATGATAACAGCTGCATACTGTGATCTAGCAGTTTTGTTGTTTAATCTGAGGTTCTGGCATTCAAAGTAAACAATATTATTACTTATCTAAAATACACAATGAAATAACAACACAACAGCAACTTCACGTAGAATGCAACAATGTGGAAAAAGTATGGGTCAGTGGGTCGTTTTAATGCATTTTCTGCATATTTGTTTTAATTGAAAGCCACTCAAGTGATTTTTATGAAATACTAAGGTACTAAATGAAAGTTGTAAAACTCACCGTGATAGGTATACTTGGATCCGTAGACATGTTCAAATCTACAGTTCTTTCCATAACGACAGTATCCTGCCTGGAAAAATTTACAAACAACCATTTTATTAATTTAATCTTTCCTACAATTGAAAAATAATCTTGTTTACACTGTTCAGTTGTGAGTAAAAGTTTTCTGTATATTATAGATAGTGTACTCTGTGGATTAAGGAACGTTACTTACTCTATGGTGGTAATAAAAGTCAATGACTCTCACCCATTGACATACAACAATAGTACCTCAATGCTCTCACCATACGACATACGACTACAGAACATATATACGCTAAATAGGTTTTATTAGTCATTGGCTAAAGCGCATACGAATACGACTGACTTTTTTTTTTAACTAGTATCGATACTAAATACGAGTCTTACTAGTTATCACGTTTAGATCATACCTAATATTATGTATACAAAGTCCGTTGTAATTGTAACAGAAAAAGATGAGTAGGTTATCTTACTTTCCGTTATCTATAAAAATAAATAAAATTGAAGTGTCTGTTGGTACTGGTGCCGATTCTCTTGTCACAAATGCCTCTAAACTAGACTAAAAATCACTAAAATTTAGTTTATTCCTGTCAAACGACGATTTCCTATTCTGAAATTGACTAAAGTGACACAACTTAACTATATTTTAGTTTGACAGCACTAAGATGGCACTGAGTTATTTATTCTATTGAACATAGCAATTTTGCTATTCTGAATTACACGTTTTTCACCTAAAATTTCGATTGTTTAACTAAATCTGACTATTTTTAATCGCGATTAAAAAGGTGTGGAGTAAAATTAGTTGTCGTTGAAGAAAAAAATGGATAGAAAGTCACACCAACACCTCGACTTCAGATGCAAAAACAGTACAGTATTTTTTTTTTTCTTTTGCTTATATCTCGAAAATGGTGTGTCCTATCGCAAAAATAATGAAAATTTCGATCCCCTTTACCCGTACCCGTAAACCCCCCTAAAACTCAACATGTAGGTAATAATTTTTCATATTTTCCATACAAAAAGTGAAAAATTCCTTAAAAAACACGCCAAGGCTGCCCCCTGCCGGCCTGCGGCTCTAAAAAAAAATCACGGGTAGGGCAAACAAGTACCACGTGTCGACGAGCCGCAATTGTCAAATTCGATTTTAGTTGTGTCAAAATTATTTTTAAATTTAGAGAATTTTTCATGCAGAATAGCTGTAAGATTCTCATAGCAAAAAGTAATAAATTTTAGTGATAGTTTAGTTAGTTTAGTTCGGTGTATACAAGAGAATCGGCACCACTGTCAAAATAACAGCTTTTTACTAAATGCTTATAAAAGTCTAAACAGTACTATTAACAAAATGGCATTTTTTTTTTTGTCTGTGTGTCTGTCTGTTTGTTCCGGCTAATCTGAAACGGCTGGACCAATTTTGACGGGACTTTCACTGACAGATATGTTACAAGGAGTAACTTAGGCTACCTTTATTTTAGAAAAATAATTAGGGTTCCGCGCAAAAAAAATGCCATGCATAAATTATTTTTGCGTTTGGTAGCCAGGATGGTTATAGGCTATTTAACATCACGTTACGACCTTACGACCCTTAGGAGCCGAGAAAAACTTTTGAAATTTCAATGTTAATAGATAGGGGAGGACAGTGTAGGCCTGTCAACAAGTACTAGGTACTTAACAAAATAGAAAACATTGTAAAAGCCAATTATTTTAAAAGCGTAACCATTGAGTTTCTTACCGTTTCTTCTCCATAGGAAACTACCAATTGGAACCGTGCACCTAGCTTCTGACGTTTCATAAAAGTGTCCATGTAGGTTTATGTGAAATATTTTGATTTTGGTGCTGTGAAGTGTGAACCACAGGCCGGACCTAGCAAGGTCACTCGGACTGAATAAGACGCAGGATTATTTGTTAACATCGCAGAATATACCGGTATCGTTTCAACGGAGGAACTAGTTTCGGAAACTATTACGCCAAGTCGGCAACGGTACAACACTATTCCATTATGACATATTATTGTAAACAAACGAACGAATTAACAAATATAATAGAAAGGCCTGTTATACGGAAATGAACCCAAATATCAATACTTTAGCCATAAATTCATGATCACGTTACAATTGTATCATCGAATGTGTATTATTGTATGTATATTAATGCATGAAAACCGGCTACTAACCTGTGCAAAGACAATAATTGTCTTTGCACAGGTTAGTAGCCGGTTAATTGAGGTTGATTTTCATTCTTTCTTGCACCACACTTCACAATACAACACACAGGCATGTTGAATTTCTGTTTCCCAACATTTACATGCAGTTTTAACAGGTAAAATCCTCGTAATTTTCTTGCAATCCTCAATAATACAAAAAATAAACAACCATTTGACAGCAAAACTACCATGAAACTCTTCGCATAAGATGGCTGCTATGGCACTTACCTACAACTGTCACTACGTCACGATAAAATATTGCCATAATGAGCAACAACTTAAATATTGTTGTCTCTTTTATCAAATAAAATTATCTCATTAGAAAGAATGAGACATAATGATATTTCACATTCTGAATCATATTTCACTCATATTTGTATAAGCAAATGTATGTATAGAATAACGCGGCATCTCCATGTTTTATGTACAGACGCCAGCACATCAACCTACCCCTAACTGTCAAATTTTCCCAATCAACATTGAACCTTATGCTTTAGCGATAAAGTTGAAAATCTATTACAGAAATCTGACAGATTGTAGTAAGTTGATGTGCTGGCGTCTGGGGGCTTACCACCAGCTCTTATAGCAGGGCAGAAGTTGAACTGCATTGCTTTTTTGTACTATGACGTCATATTAGCAGGCCTGCAGTAGGCCTGCTACGTTGACGTTTACAAATACTGTTCACTGCTGTTCACCTTGTTTTTTGTATAGAATTTCATACCATGACGTGCTAATTGACAGCAGCAAAACGACTAATTGAACGCCTGTAATGTCAAAATAACCCGTCTTGAATAAGTTACTACTAGAGCAACTTATTCAACATTGTTTTGTAATTCAGTGCCCAATATACAACACTGATTTTTATTATAAGCTCTCATTTTGTAGATGTGTGACGAGCACGAAATATTTGAAGAGTGAATATCGAAAAGAAGAAGAGAATAAAGAAGGAAATAAATAACCCTTTTGAAATAAATAAAGGGAATTTATGAATTAATGTTTTTCTTATTTGACCTAGTACTAAAAATAAAATAATAGTGATCACACATAGTAATTAAGTAACTAATGCAATCAGTGTACCCCTATGCTGCTTAACATCTACCTACACTAATGGTCAACCGGTGAGCCTAAACACAATCCGCTTTCTGTACGCAGACGACCTGGCATTAACTTGCCAAGCCAATGACTTTGAGGAGATTGAAAACAACCTTTCTAGCGCCCTCTCAGATCTCGGCCATTATTATGCTGAGAACGCCCTGAAACCAAATCCCTCTAAAACGCAGTCTTGCGCATTGCACCTTCGTAACAGAAAAGCGGGTCGAACACTGAATGTCTCATGGCAAGGGGTTCCAATCATCCACAGTACTCACCCAAAGTATCTTGGCATCACTTTGGATAGGTCCCCTAACTTCCGGAGAAACTGCGAAAAACAGAAAGTGCATACCTACCAGAAATCACTTACTCCGTCGCCTAACATCCACCAGATGGGGCGCATCTGCTCAAGTCCAGCGAACAACTGGAATGGCGCTTTGTGTCTCCGCAGGCCTGTCCAGTATGGGACCAATCAGCCCACGCTAAGTTAGTGGATACAGCTCTAAATGAGACATTAATGATTATTACTGGTTGCTTAAAACCGACCCCGTTGCGATTGCTGTATCCACTGACTGGCATCGCGCTTCCAGAATGTCGCAGGACTATAGCCAGCCGCATCGAAAGGGCGAAGCTATACACTACCCACGCCACTCACTCAATGCACAATTTTAATTCAATCACAGTGGCTTAAAAGCCGCATGTTTATGTTCCCTAGATGTGATTATAGTGGTATGTATGTACCGTAATAATAGTTAAACTTCGTCTAACGGGAATACCTACTGAGAAATACGATCATACCTCCCGTATTATTATTAAACTCTTTGGATCACACCCTAAAACAAACTAAAAGAGCTATCGTTTAGTGAGTAGTTCGGTCTCGGTTTTATAATTTGGTAAAATAGTGCACTGTTCAGTAATAAATAGTAGGAATTAGGTAGTGTCTGGTAGTGTACGGTTAACGGTTTATGAAATCAAAAATCACATAATTTTCAAAATATTTTTATTACTTCATGTAGGATATCAATTTCAACGTCAGACGACATAAAAGTAAATAGAGTCAGTGGGTCGTCTTAGGGGCGTAGTATTTCATCTAAAATTATGCAGGTCGCTCCACTTTTCATCTTGATACCATGTCCAAGATCTCTACATGTGCACAACAGCCAAACGCGAACAATGTCCTCAAACATTGCCTGGAGTAAATGCTGTACCGTCTTGAAGATTCCATGTTCATTAAAATCCTTCAATTACACACGGGAAAACAGAAATATCAATTTCATGCAATTTGAAATAAACGGAATAAATAAATGAATGAAATTGAAATGTTGTTGTCACTTGACAGTCTTGACACTTGTCTTTCTGACAGTGTCAGATAGTGCTGCGGCTTGATTATATGTAACTCGTTACTCTAAATAAAATAAAGTCTGGAGTTAATTTTCTCTCGATTTGATCTTTCTATTTTTTTTGTGTGCGTTTCAAATATCCGAAGCTGCTAGGTATGAATTTGAGGTAGGTACTGGAGGGAGGTAGTACATATCTAAGATATAAGATATGATATCTTATATTCAACTTTTCGAACTACATAATCGGGACGAGTATACAGGGTTATTTTTCAAAGACCAGCCAAATTTAAGGGTGTGGTACAGACTATAAAACTGAAGAACTTTCTCTATGGGACCAATATCGAAATCGCGAAATATTTATCAACTGTCCCATAGAAAACTTCAATAGGTACTCGACTTAAACGTATGGGACGGCTGAATTTTTATTCGCGATTACGATCCCATGGAGAAAGTTGTTCAGTTGTGATGGTCTGTACCGCACCCTTAAATTTGGCTGGTCTTTGAAAAATAACCCTGTATAATTATGTTCTGTGATCGGGTCAATCGAGTGCCTGACCGTTAATCACAGAAGCACTAGTATGTAGCAAATGACTGAGTAACAACACTAGTCAAACTGACAAGAAACCAAAAACTGCAATCCGTTTCACGTTGATTTTTAAACTACTTTACGCGAGAGTAAGCAAATATAAAAATGGGATTAAACACAGGAGGACCTACTGCAGCGTCAATGGTAAATTTTTCTACTTAGTTTTGGTTTCCACCTCGAACTGTAATTAGGTATATATTATTTTTTTATATATTAAGTCGTTAAATACGTTTCAATACAAGTATTTATTACGCTGACGACATCTGGAATATTGAATCAATTGAGTGCATTATCAAAACATTTTCTTTTTATTACGATTTCGTGATCCCGGTTAAACTTTATTAAAAAAATCGATCATTTTAAATAATAATACGGTTATTTTTTTTAGGTATAATATAATTTATATGGCGCGCCAAATTTTTTTTTAAATTGTTGCATGAATTATCCACACACGTTCAAAATCACGTTGAGTCTTTCAAAGATACAAAGTTGTTTTGACCGTGAAATTGAGCTTTATAGTGCTTTTAGATAATGTATCAAGGTAACTTGTTATACATAATCATAGTTAAAATATGTATATACCCAAGAAAATCAAGTTTCTATTATTTAAAAAAAACCGGTAATATGAAAATAGACTTAGATTTAAGTTTTTGAACGATGCCTATTAAAAAGACAATGGTGCCGATTCTCTTGTACACCGAACTAAACTAACTAAACTATCACTAAAATTCCTTACTTTTTGCTATTAGAATCTTACAGCTATTCTGCATGAAAAATTCTCTAAATTTAAAAATAATTTTGACACAACTAAAATCGAATTTGACAATTGCGACTCGTCGACCCGTGGTACTTGTTTGCCCTACCCGTGATTTTTTTTAGAGCCGCAGGCGGGCAGGGGGCAGCCTTGGCGTGTTTTTTTAGGGATTTTTCACTTATTGTATGGAAAATATGAAAAATTATTACCTACATGTTGAGTTTTAGGGGGCTTATGGGTTTTATAAAGGGGGTCGAAATTTTCATTATTTTTGCGATAGGACACACCATTTTCGAGATATAAGCAAAAGAAAAAAAAATACTGTACTGTTTTTGCATCTGAAGTCGAGGTGTTGGTGTGACTTTCTGTTCATTTTTTTCTTCAACGACAACTAATTTTATTCCACACCTTTTTAATCGCGATTAAAAATAGTCAGATTTAGTTAAACAATCTAAATTTTAGGTGAAAAACGTGTAATTCAGAATAGCAAAATTGCAATGTTCAATAGATTAAATAACTCAGTGCCATCTTAGTGCTGTCAAACTAAAATATAGTTAAGTTGTGTCACTTTAGTCAATTTCAGAATAGGAAATCGTCGTCTGACAGGAATAAACTAAATTTTAGTGATTTTTAGTCTAGTTTAGAGGCATTTGTGACAAGAGAATCGGCACCAATGGCATTAAAGCAGGCCACAGACAAGCATTACCATTCAACTTTGGTGAACTTCGTTCAATAGTCGTTAACTTTTATTACTCTCATAGTACGATTATTAGCAGGGCAGAAGTAGGCCTGCATTTGAACTGACTGGAAATTGAACGTTTCTGTAAAAGGTCATGGTAAGCCCCCAGTACCTCAATGCTCTCAGTGATAAAAGTACTCTGTGACCATAGAGTAAGTCGAGTAAGTAACGTTTTGCGTTTCTGTGACTGTCTGTCATATATTATTATACTCTTTGCTGTCTGTGCCACACGTCTAGGCCGCTAGGAGTATATGTGTTCTGTGGTCTAGGCATTGAGATAGGAAAATAGGAAAGCCTATCATAAACTTAAACGTAAATTCGTAACGGCTTGTCAATTGTAATTAATTTTAATAGATAAACCTTTCTTTCACTCACTTGTTTTTATTTAGAATTTAAATTAGGTACAGTCTGAGTCATGTATCGGTAACGAAGTTTTGTTGTTTACTAAAGCCGCCTTAGCGATGAAACTTTTGTATGGTATTATAACTCTAGCTAAGAAATTTTTATTTTCTGGTTATCTCTTTAATATAATATACCTACTGTGAATGAAAATAGGTTAGTTTTAAAATTATTTGAATAAAATAATCTCAATATGCCAATTAATCTATTCTTGTGTTAATTTGCTTAATGAAATGGATTTTCTTATATTCTTAGTTTCTTATACAGATTTTCTTATATTCCTCCAGGTAAAAGTAAAAATGGATCAAATCTACATCTATATAATGTATGTGATACTTGCTGTGAGCATTACAATTGGTAAGTTTTTGTTTCATTCATTCATTCATTTTTACAACTTACTTAAATTAATTACACAAATTAGTTTCACCCGCGATAACAGTATTAGTAGTCCTTTTTTATTGATTCCCTGTACAAATCTCCACCCCCCTTTTTACACACTTAAGGGATAATTTCGGCGATAATAACTATTCTATATCCTTCCCCACAACTCGGAACTATCTCCATACCATATTTCATATAAATTTATAAATTGGTTCAGCGGTTATTGATTCCCCATACAAACTTCCACCCCCCTTTTCATCCCCTTAAAGGATGATTTCTGGGATAAAAAACTATCCTATGTCCTTCCCCGGGATGCAATATATCTCTGCCAAATTTCATCTAAGTCCGTTCAGTGGTTTAGTCGTGAAAAGGTAACATACAGACAGACTTTTTTTTTACAGTTACTTTCGAATTTAGAATATTAGTATGGATAGAGGTAATAATCATAGTTAAATTAAATAGTTTTAATAACATGTCAACATTCCATTCTTATCATATTCACACTAATATGAAAAGAAAATGCAAATTTAACTTAACACTGCTTAAACTTGGGCTGTTGTGATGAATACTGGCATTTAGTTGGTCATATTTAATGTCAAAGTTAGGTGTTCTGTAGAAATATGTATGTAACATAACTTATGTGTTCACAAGTAGATGTGACATCATCATACTTATTCCTGTTAGGTATGGTCAAGTGCAGTCATTGAGTATTACAAAGTTGTAATCAGTAAGAATAAACAACTTAAGTAACATCCTCTTAGAAGGGCCATTAGTGCATAAAGGAATTTAACAAGCTTGCATAAACAACTTTGTAATAGCAATAGGTAATGTTAGTTTGCATCTTGATTTCAAATAACATAACAATACAGTCAGCAAAAAATATTTTTTTAATAAAAGTAACATATATGGAAGGGGACACCCTTTGCCCAGCAGTGGGACACTATAGGCTAACAAAAAAAAAAAAAATATATATGGAAGGGGGGCATCACACAAATTCGTGAAATGTGTAAGTTAGTCTAATTAACAATAATAATTTACTTACGATCAGCGCAGCAACAGAAGTGGATTCATTATTTTGTGCCTATATACACAATAGTATGTAAATTATGAAAGAATCAAGTTTAATTGGCTTGTATTGCTGACCATACTATTATTAAATGTATGTTGCAGTCAAACAACATGTATATCTATACAAATAAAATTGAAGTGTCTGTTTGTAATGTCATAATAACAGCTTTTTACTGAATGCATATGTAAGTATAAATAATATAATTATTGTACTTACAAAAAAAAATGTTGTCTGTCTGTTTGTTCCGGCTAATCTCCGAAACGGCTCGACCGATTTTGACGGGGATTTCACTGGCAGGTACATGATGGTATAAGTAACTTAGGCTACTTTTATTTTAGAAAAATTAATTAGGGTTCTGCGCGATAAAAATATATTATTGTTTTCCAACATACACGCGAACGGAATCGCGGGCACAGCTAGTTACTTAAATATGCGATAAAATTAGAGTCCCGCGTGCCTAGGGAAGAAACGGGGCATTATATTCGTGCCTTTCGTGGTAACCAAACATGCTACCTAAAATATTATCCTTACTCGAAGTTTCAATAATTACTCCATTGTTAGTTGTATGATTATAAATATGGCTGTAACTGTTATAGTAATTGTATTACTTGTTTTAGGGTCATCATATTTGGACTTAGACGATAAGTATCAATGGCCGTTCAATTTTGGTGAGTAAAAATATGTAAAAAATAAACTCCAATAAGAGTTAAGAATGAATTTTTTAGGTATTGAGGTATATTTACACTGGAGTCAAAGCTCCTTCACCTCAACTAAAATTTCAATAAACTGTTTTAATTTTCAGTTCAATACATTGTTTATATCTTAACAATAAAAGGAACCAGAGATGTATGCACAATGTGTTATAATATATTAAACAGAAGATTCAAAACTGACCAGCTAAAAAATATCTGGTTTCAAATTGTGAACATTGCATGTATAGTATTTCTAATAAGCAATAATCAGAGGTGCTACACTGAAGATTTTCCTTTGGTTTTTATTGGTTACTTGATCGTGGAATATCCAGAAGTTGTAAGTTTCTTTCAATATTTTTGTTTGTTTGCGTGTTGTTCACTGGTAGGTGAAATTGTGAGTTCCAAGTAATAATTTTGCCCTTCCTATAGCAGTCTGTTTGAATCTTTCGTTCAAGTCCATTTCAGCTATGCATCTATTTTTAAACAATCGCAATGCGCACTCGTAGCTATAAACATTTTTACGCATCGGGTACTCCCAAATCCCTTTGTTACAATTGTTATGTCGAAAAAATTCTGATTAGGCAAATCGTGGCTCATTATTTTTCAGATGGACAAATCCCAATCTCTTATAAACTACGGAGTGGGGATGGCTTGCAACTTTTACGAGGGATACCTTATGATCGTGATACCATCGGACGGCAGCAAGTTCGGGGGCTTTGTACAGAACATCCACGCCTTCGAATCGCGCGAGGGCGTCGTGGTGCCGGTCAAGAAGCTGTTCATCGTCATCACCAAGTCGCTATACAGTCCCCCGGACCTTCAGCTGTTCAATAAAACAAACAGAGACGACCTTCCGAAGTTGGAAGCCTGCTCGGTGAGAATCGGTGACTTTTCACAGGTTTGTCGCGCCTTGACAAAACTAATAGACTATCGTCTTTCGCACAATCTATCCATCGTTTCTTCGGTTTTCCCCACTCACATAGCCATTTATAGTCCAAACCACAGAGTACTTCTTTATATAGGTCCAAACTTTTCTCATAAAGTTAAGTACACCACATTTCTCATTCCTCTACATCACATGCCCATATCTTGGCAACCGATTTCCACACAACTATAACTATTTTGGATTTTAGTGATATCTGATTGCGCCTTGTTTCCCAAAAAGCGGTTTCTAAGAGTGTCTCAATAAAAGGCCAAGTGTATTTAGAATGACTGTCTTGGTAGACAGTTATTGACAAGCAGTTCTTAGTTACTTATTACAATTTCTGGAGCAAAGCTCAACCATAAAATGACACTAAAAGATTTACTTAATTTTAGAAGAAAAACTTTAATTCCCAGGAGCCTACTCCATATGAGGTTGCTGATGATGATCTGTTCCAGTCGCTGGATGACGTGGAGAAGGACATCGCCGGCGTGAAGAGTCGCAGCTACAAGAACTCGACGTACAGGATCTACCGGCCGCAAGGCCCGCCCGTGTCGCTCGTGGCTGAGTGTGCCACGCCCCTGCACACCTTGTACCAGGTCACAAAGAACCAGGAGCTTTATGGAGGTCAGTAGAGAAGTGGGAATGTGGGACGAAAGTTGGGGAGCAGGCAGGGGAAAGGTTAGAGCTTAAAATTACGGGCAGTTATTCAGTTGTACGTATGAATCAGTCCTTTAAAGACAGACTTATATTGCGTCTCAGTGTTGTCTTCACATTTTTTATAGGTAGGTATGTGTAGGATGTGTCACATAGGATGCTATTGTATCATTTTAGACTCATTTGGCCATTTTACTGTGTATTTTTCGTTATAAGAAAAAAACAAAGTTTTGCCATTACCAAAATTAACAAAAATACTCATAAACCACTTCTATTTCAGACCTAGCCGAAGTGAATGTGGAAGAAGTATGCCATGACTTCTGCACCACGCTGAATAACATCCTCTCTAAGAGCTCTGAATGCAGGGATAGGGTTGAATTAGTTTTCTATGATGGTAAGTTTACAATGCTACAAGTCTCATTTGGGGGTCAAGTGACATTGACGTAGGGCGCTGTAGGTAAATATTTGTGTCATTTCTTGTGAAATATCACTTGAAATGTATTAAAAAAAACAAGCGTAAGCATAACATAGCCTATAATGTTCCCAGTTTCCCACTGCTGGGACACAGTCGTCTTTTCTGTGAGAGGGAGTGGGCTGTAATCTACCACGTGGGCTCAATGCGGGTTGGTAGACGTCACATGTCTTCAAGTTTTAACCGACTTCAAAAAAGGGGTTCTGTATTCGACCCGTATGTATATATGTATGTCCGCGATTTTCTCAAAAACTAATGAACCAATTTTGACAATGCTTTCACTAATGTGATCGACATACTTTCACGAAGGTTTTAGTATATAATACATTATGTAATTATTCTTATGTACAGACGCCAGCACATCAACCTACTACAATCTGTCAGATTTCTGTAATAGATTTTCAACTTTATCGCTGAAGCATAAGGTTCAATGTTGATTGGGAAAATTTGACAGTTAGGTGTAGGTTGATGTGCTGGCGTCTGTACGATGTTATATGCGTAAATGTACTGCATCTCCGGCATTTCTATGCGAATTTTGATGATTCTTCTAGTCGGTGTCTTCAATTCTTCAATGCACTAGTGTTATTTGAATTTGTGTGGAGTACGTACAACTAAAAAGTGAAAAATAAAAACATTTTTACAAAAAAAAAAACAACCGATTTAAAAAAAAAAACTACAAAGTGATAAATAACTTTAATTTCGGAAGTCGGTGTCAAAAAACGAAAATGCGGAACCAACGACACCGACTTCCGGAATTAAAGTTATTTATCACTTTGTAGATTGTTTTTGGTTCTAGGACATGCCGGTTTCCTCACTATGTTTTCCGTCACCGTTTTGAGAGCTGTGGTGATGAAATTATTTAAGTACCTACACAAAACAAACCGCCTGCTTGTGTTCGAACCCACGATCTACTAATCGTAAGTCGGCGCCGTTACCATCGGGCCATGACAAAAAACAAGATGGCAGTGTAAGTTCCGATTATGGTCACGCGCAACAAAACTTTTCAATATACATGTCGCTTCATACAGTCAGCAACAAAAGGCGTTAAACACTATACGAAGTTTTATAAGATGTTGATATACTTAAGTAAAAAATTATTCAAGTGTTTTTTTTTGTCGTTTGATTACAGATAAAGACCCGGAATCTAACCTGGCCGATGTGTTGCTGGATAGAATTCGACAGCTGGAACCTAACTTTGAAGAGCTAATTAGTGTTAGGAGGTAAAATTACAAACAACCTACCTAATCTTTCGTCTAACTTTAAAAAGTATAAAACAATTAATCAGTCATTTGTATGCTGCTTTATACCGTACGCAAAATACGCGCATTGACGTGGAGTTGCGGATACCAGCCCGTATTACCTATTACCTATGCTGCTTTATAAATCATGTTGTAAATAGGTAGTTATTTTAAGTGAAACAATGTAAGCTAAGTAAATGATACAATGTTGTGCCTGCTGTGCGGAACTAAATATTTCAATCTGCCCAAAAATAGATTTAAAAAAGCTGGACATATCCAGACAATTTAATAAAAATACCAAAAACATTTTTCAAAGTCAAATCATTTATTTCAAATAGGCACACTCGTCAAAAATTATAATAAAATGAAATTGATTCTAGTCGCCCCTTCCAAAAGGTAGTTTTCGTATGGAGAAGAATGGGCAAGAAACTCCACCGTTACTCTTTTAAAATGTTTTACAAGTTTTTGTATACCTACATTTATTATATAATTATATGTAGAGACGATGCATCGAGAATAAAAAGTAGTCTACCAATAAAAGGTAAAAAGAATTAAAAATAAAGCAATGACTGGTAGGTTTTAAATGTAAAACAAATTAATCAATAGCAATTATTTAATGTCACTTTGTGTAGGTACTGTTTTATTTTTGTAACGACGGCGTCCTTTATGTATATTTATTATCTAAGTACCAGAGTACGTAAAATTTTCTAGTTTTTATACGATTTATTATTCTGAGAATAATATTTTAATAAAAAGAATAAAATTATAAAACTAAAAAATGAGTATTTTATTTTTCAGTACCTATTTAGAATATTGACCTTTGCCTATTTTAAGAAAATAGCCCTACGTGATACAGAATATATTTTATAGTATATACAGCATTTGTCAGAAACGTGTGGTCAGTGGGCCAATTCTCGTAATTTTAAGAACAGTCTTTGTTAGTCCGATATCAGTCTCATGCCCGTTTTCACCATCGTTCCTTAAATTTAGGGAGACCTTAAGAAATTTTAAGTGTTAGTTTCGTTTTCACCATCACCTAAGGGACACTTATGGTCCTAAAACATATGGGTAAGGGGCTGATTTAAGGAGTCTCTTATGTTAAGAGACTCTTAAGGCCCATTTAGATGGAGAGAGTTTCTCGAACGTTTCTTGGCGAGAAATCGTACGCTACTATCGCAAGCAAAAATCGCCATAAGACTATCGTATCATAATGTTTACATACAGGCAAGAACTAAATTCTCGCTTACGATTAAGTCATACGAGATTCGCAAGTCATTATCGCTAGGCGATAAATGACTGCGACTGTTTACACAGCGAAATATATAGTATGAAGATTCTTGCTTACGAGTTCTCGACTTGTCTATACAAGATCTCGTATGACATTTTTTCAAATTCATACGAGTATCGTACAAATCGGTTTGAACCGATTTTGTGTGCGAGATTTACCATTCGAGTTCAGTGATTACTACGGTATTGTTCTCAAAATGACACAAAAAGCATTCAGGTAGGTATTGCCGATAATGTTAAGTTCATTGTTTATGCTCCAAAATTGTTTCTTCTCGCTATCAATTTTTTAACCCAACATCTTTTTTCCTTTTTCGTTTTATTAATTATTGTCTTAGAAGAGCAGATATAATTAAAACACCCTCGCGCACTGCACTCATGGTAGCGACTGGCACAAAAACTCGAAATACAATTCTCGCTTTGTAGTTCTGTTTACACGGAGACAGATATATTCTATTGCGAGGCAATTGTCGGCCAAGGGGCAGGGCGACAATCGTGAATGTTTACACGAAGAGACTTTTTTAATGTTCTTTCGATAATCGTATGTTCAAGTCGAGAAACTCTCTCCATCTAAATGGGCCTTTAGTTAAGGAGTGTTTGAGGGAACGATGGTGAAAACGGGCATTAATCTGTCAAAAATCTAATTTCCCCAAGTTTTTGACATTGATTGTCGCTGAGATAAGATTGCGCCTAGATTTTTGAACGAAGGTGTCTTACAGAGTTACCGACCATCAAACTGAACAACTTTCTCCATGGGACCAACATCGTAATCGCGAAAAAATTATCAACTGTCCCTAACTTCAATACCTAATTACTATTATATTGGTCCCATGGAGAAAATTCTTCAGTAAAAGTCTATTCAAACTTATGTTTTAAATTAATAGTATTTCAAGTTAAACAAATATCAACTTTATTTTAATGGAAATTAAGTTGATTTCAGAGTGACTAGCACTATTGAAAAAGTTATAAAAATGCTTGAAGTTGTAACGTGAACTGAACTTTATTGTGTAGGATTTAAAGTTATTGTTCCATAAACTCATATTTGTTTATATTTTTGGCAAATAAATCGCGAATGCAGATTAGACGGTTTGTAACTACAAACAGGATGAATAGGGCACAACAAGGGCATTATCTATAGGTACATATAATAAAATCGTAGGAAAGTCTGAAACTGTACATTGAATTAATTATAATACAGTAAACCTATCCTTTTTTGGCAAATAACTATATTATTTCAATGTTTGAATCCCCTAGTTTTGTCCCAATTGACCTCTGCATCCCTATTCACCGCGGTACCACACCCTATACTATATGACCTGACCTGTCACACCTTTCTAATACATGCTAAGATTTAGGAAGTCGGCCGTCATAAAAATATTTTTATTCAAATTATAAAATATATATAATATTGGTTTTAATTAACAGAGATGATAAAATAAAAACTACCTGGCAAATAATAAATAATGAAACAGGTAGAAAAAAACAGCGTAATACTGAATTTAATTTAGAGACTGCACATGGCCCCATCAACTCAGATGTAGAAATAGCTCAGGAATTTGAAAACTTTTTTGCTAATATTCCCATTAAAACTACTGAAGCTTTAAATTCATCCCCCACGCTTTCTGCTGCCTTACTTAAAAAGAATGTAAAGGCATGCCCTTTGGAGTTTAGGTTTCAGCATACAAACCCCCAGGCTGTTATAAAAGCTTTTAAAGATCTTAAAATTAAATCAACAGAAGATCTCTGGGGAATGTCTGTAAAAGTATGTAGATCTTTTATCGAAACCATTGCACCCTATTTAGCTTTCATATTTAACACCAGTGTTGACCAAGGAGTCTTTCCAGATCTTATGAAACATAGTAAAGTAGTACCACTGTTCAAATCCGGTGATAGTAAAGAACCCAACAATTATAGGCCTGTGTCAATTCTGCCAGTTCTCAGTAAGGTGTTTGAAAAGTTGATGCTCAATCAAATGTTACGTCACTTTAATAAAAATTCCATCTTTCATGAACACCAGTACGGTTTCACCAAAGGGCGTTGCACTACTGACGCCGGTGTTACCCTAATAAAGAACATTTTTAACGCCTGGGAAGAAGCACAAGATGCCATTGGAATCTTTTGCGACCTCTCTAAGGCGTTCGATTGCGTAAACCATGAGACACTTCTGATGAAACTGGAGCACTATGGGATTAGAAAAACAGCACTTGATTTGCTAAGATCATACCTGAAAGATAGAAAGGTTAAAGTTCAAGTAAACGGCGTAAACTCGTTGGGGTCTGAAATGACAATGGGCGTTCCTCAAGGTTCGATATTGGGTCCATTCCTTTTTTTAGTTTACATTAATGATTTACCCCAATTACTTCAAAATCAACCGAAGATGGTGTTATTTGCTGATGACACATCGCTGATCTTTAAAATAGACCGACGGTCACAAAATCTTGACGACGTGAATAACTCTATTCTTCAGGTCCAAGATTGGTTTACGGTAAATAATTTAGTACTAAATGAAAAAAAAACCAAATGCATTAGATTTAAATTACCGAATGTTAAAAGTAATGAATGTGACGTCATATTGAATGGCCAAAAACTAGAATTTATTCATCAGGCAGTTTTCCTAGGAATCACGCTAGACGAGAAATTACAATGGGGACCTCATATAACATCTATTGCGGGGCGGCTCAGCTCGGCCGCTTATGCTGTTAGAAAGATAAGACAGTTAACAGATGTAGAAACCGCACGTTTGGTCTATTTTAGTTACTTCCACAGTATTATGTCATATGGTATTTTACTATGGGGTCGGGCTGCTGACATTGAATCCATTTTTATTTTACAAAAGAGAGCTGTCAGAGCCATTTACAATCTACGTCGCCGCGAATCTCTTAGGGAACTATTTAAAAAGGTTAATATCATGACGGTACCTTGCCAATTCATTTAT
The DNA here is from genome assembly GCA_914767645.1 of Hydraecia micacea. Lineage (NCBI taxonomy): Eukaryota > Metazoa > Arthropoda > Insecta > Lepidoptera > Noctuidae > Hydraecia > Hydraecia micacea. The sequence goes on along the minus strand of OU611794.1, from coordinate 16,462,418 downwards.
GAAAATATTATGTGCAGACGCCAGCACATCAACCTACTACAATCTGTCAGATTTCTGTAATAGATTTTCAACTTTATCGCTAAAGCATAAGGTTCAATGTTGATTGGGAAAATTTGACAGTTAGGTGTAGGTTGATGTGCTGGCGTCTGTACTTTTAATCAATCGCTTCTCTCGTGCGATCATAGAGTAAGTAACGTTCCTTATACGTGCGATGCTTTGGTGCACCTTTTTTATTTGACACTTTGACAGATGTCAAAATCGGTTTTCATTTTTGACAATGCAAGTTTTTTATTTACGAATGTATCAGCCGATTTTTGAAAATTCTAAAGTTATGACGACATTTTTGATGACATTAAATGATAATAAGTTAAATGATAAATGTGCATGCAGCACTCCGGAAGTAACTGTATCACTGTGTTTCACTTGTAATTAATTAAACAGTGGTAAGTTAATGTTAATCTTAGTTAACTTTAGTCCCAGTCAAAAAGTTTGTAGGTATTGGTAAACTTGAAAAGTTACCTACTTACATCTAAGGTTAAATCACGGCTTCATCGTACATTCATTGAATATTTTTTTTGGAACTTTATTTTATTTTATAAACTATTTTAATTAATCTTTTGATTAAAGACATCTTTGAAGTACATGGAAAGTCTTATAAGTCGAAGTAACACAGTGTTGAAGTAAAGTATTCTTTTTGTCCTGACTGATCCCATGATCCATCAGTAAAGTATTGTCCTAACTGATCGCATTATCCACCAGGTTATCCAATTGCTTAGGCTGTATTTTTCAATGATCATTTTCAATAGCAGCTGATCTAGCAAATGAAAACGAATCCTAAATTGATTTATAAACCGTTCCTCAAATTTATTCCGGAGTGCGCTTTGAGTTCTACTAGATATGTCTGATTCTCAGTATGCAGACTATGTGACTACTTCATATGGAGTGCATGAAATTTGACCTCAGTAACCCAATTATAGATAAACATACAAAGAACCTTAAATTGTTTACAGAACATTATTATACCTTTACACTTTTACAATGCAAACTGTTTACTTTTATAGAAACCAAGTATGGATAAAAAAAAGCATGTTTACATTATGAGAGTTACACTTGTTGGCGGTATTGTAATTGGTAAGTTATTAACATTAATTCACCATTCTATCTATGAATATATAGGTACTTGAATTAAGATTGTATTGTTAAATAAAATGGCTTGATTGAATAAATAAACTGTTGCCTATATAGTCTAGCTAGATTGTTCTCACAAGGTTTCATGCTATACATTTCCAGTATAAGCTGACTTCTCATTATGAGTATGAAAAGTATTCAATGTGAGGTCATCTAAAACTGGAAATGTATTGCTTGTATGTAGTCAGGTGTACATTTACATTGTGCAAAGGTTAGTTTAATAATAAAGGATTAGTAAAAACATTTTCAAATAATCTTATGAACCTTGCATGAGTGAAAAGTGATTCCGATATCCTATTTAGAGAATAAACAGTTTCATTTCATTTGGATTCTCCCCACATCTGCTCCAGACTGCTCTGGTGAACAAGTGTATGGCTTTCTGTAAGTTTGATCTGAAAAATTGCTTTGTCAATCCATCATATTAGTCCACTACTACTCACAGTAAAAATAAAAACAGTGGAAAAAGTGAAGTACACTGTTAATATACTGGGAGCCAGTAAACTTGTTTCAAAACAAAGCAACACAAAAAGCCCCTGTTCTCCTTAATGTTTACAAAGTTACTGGCTTCAGATTACAACTTGAATGTTTAACTGTTTCTACAAATCCTTTGGAATAATAAACAATCTATATGGCAACTGCTGCAACTGGCTGACTCATGTTACCTTGAAATACAGTCAACAAAACAGTTAAAATCCAACTACAGCCCGATTCAAACTTTATGGATGGATCCAAACTTTATGGCGGGGCGGCATGGATCCAAACTTTATGGCGGGGCGGCTCGGAACATGAGGCGAGTCGCTGCATAGTAACAAGTTCACATGTCTGCGGGGGTGAGGGGTGAGATACTGCAGCGAGTAGCGCACTTCAGAGCCGCCATGAAGTCTGAATCAGGCATTCTTATTTATTTTTACTGTTCTATCTAGATCTCTACTTAATGTTGTGGTTATTTTAAGTATTCATTCTAATTAGAAGTAAACAAAATTTAGAATACTAAATTAAATCAACGCCATGACAAACTTATTAACTGACAATTTTAACCAAGAACGCATACTTTCAGAATTTACAAGATTATACAGAAAATACTTCTACATACCTGTTTTGATGACTGTACTATAGAATGGTATGTATGCGATAAAACAAAAAGGAACAGCAGGCATTATTTTATTTAAAGTCAATCTTCCATAGTGAGCAAACATGGTGCGTAAGGCGGTTATAGTTGCTAGCACAATAATTCTATTGTTGGTTGCAGGGTCCCAGAGTTTGAACTTAAATGATAAGCACATTTTGATGTACAGTTTAGGTAAGTAGTCAATTTTTTTGTAAGTTTTTTATAATGTAAGTAGGTACGGCCCACTCCCTCTCACCGAGATGAGGCCTGTGTCCCAGCAGTGGGAACATTATAGGCTGATTATGTATGTATGTAGGTACTACTTTTTGTAAAAAAATTACGGGGTAGTTATTAGAAAAATATGCTCATTGTTTCCTGACTAGCTGTGATAAAAGTTCTTCAGATCAGATAATTCATCAGGCTTCCTAAGGGTCGGTGAAGTTGGGAGTAAAATTAGATATAAATATTTACTCCAGAACCAGATTTGTCCCCTTCGGATAAGAAGGAACATTTTACTATGTCAGAATTATGAAAATTATTTCTTTTCAGCGCGGTATGTCCTGTACATACTGACTGTGCGAGCAATGTACGTTGCTTGTGGGCTAGCTTACGACGTGGTACGCAACAAGCGGGTCATAGACCACCAACTCCTGAAAAAAGTCAACAGATACCATGTCATGATGTTCTTCGCAACCATCGCGCTCTTACTGTACAACGAGCAGACTATCGTAGATAAAAGCTTCTTTAAGATTTTGATTGCGACAGTAATTGCGAAGTATCCGGAAATTGTAAGTGTATCAAACTTATTTTTTTTTGCTGAATAGGTATTCATACTATGGTGGTCAATGATATTTTGAAAGTGACAGCCAGTCTTACAAAGGGGTATCGTATTACTCATCGTCGTAACTGGGTTGTGGAGGTCAGGTAGGCAGTCGCTGCATGTAAAATACTGTTGTTGGGAAAAGGCTAGGCAGATAGTGATGGTGGTCAATGATATTTTATGTTTTAAGTACATATAATTGGTGGTGGTCACCAGAATCAGGGTTTAGAGTAGAAACACCAAATTATTGAACTCTACTGAGGAGCTCTACTGAAACCTCAACTCATTTATTCCACTTATTTAAAGTAAGTACCTACCTAAAATCTATGCAAATAAATACCTACTTACATGAATGGTCTCCACCTACATTTCAGAAGAAGAAAAAGAAAATATCAGTGAACTACGCAGTGGGGATGGCTTGCAGCTACTTCGAAGGTTACCTGGTCCACATCCTGCCTTCAGACGGCGCCAAGTTCTTCGGGTTCCAGAACAACATCCGTGTGTATGAGGCCATGCAAGGAGTTGTGTTTCCTGTTAATAAGCTGTTCATTGTGGCTACCAAGTCACTGTACAGTCCTCCTGCGTTGGAAGACCTCAATCAATCTGGTAGAGATGATGTAGCTAAGTTGGAGGCTTGTACTGTAAGTATTATTCATTTATTTTTGTCTTAATTTTTAATTAATATAATATTGGGGCAAACACCATGCTACATCTTGATCGAGTTACTGCTGTACATTTAAGTGCATCCAAATAAATTACGTGGAGAATATCTGAATATGAACAGTAGTTATTAAAATTGTATACAATACAATTCTAATAACTCTACGGTTTACGGATAATTAAATGTGGTAGTGCCAATCGGTGGGTAGCTAGGAAGACGTTTACTGCGGAATGTTTGAGGTTTTAACTGATAGAGAGAGTCATCAGGTTGAAAGCCCATCATGAATTGTGGCGACGGGGGATTCTGATTCAGTTTTGCACCCTAATTGTACACATACTATCAATCTCAATCTGAATCATTTTGAAGGATATTAATGCTAATATATTGTTTCATATTTTCAAAAATGTGTACCCAACAACGTAAATAACGCAACGAATGTTGAACTGACAAAATTAAAGCTATTCGTACCGTTAGTATATTACGCAATGACCCGGCTGTCAGTAGGCCAATTCCCGTAATTAAAAACGTTCAAAATCTAGTCGCAATCTCATCTCAGCGATAACAATCAATGTCAAAAACTTGTAAAAAATTACGGTAAATTAGAGGTATTTTTGACAGACTGAGACTGAAATCGTTATCGAAAATTCGAAAAATAACTGACTAATAAATGACTTTATTTGATTATCTGTCAAATAAATTCGTTTATTCGACAGTTATTTTTTGATATCGTAGCATGGAAAAAAAAAAGTATTCAATTGTCCGTAACACCAATATCATTCCGTTTCAGGCACTAAGTGAGATAGAGAAGGACGTGGCAGGCGTAAAGAACCGCATCTACAGGAACTTCGCGTACAAGATCTACCGCCCCAACCGCCGGCCCGTGTGTCTGGCCGCGGTCGGAGGCACGCCCATGCACACGCTGTTCAGGGTCTTGAAGAACAAGGACTTGAGCGAAGGTAAGAGCTGATTAACTTTCAATGGAACTGTCGAAACTGATTAACCCTTGGTATGAACGTAGATCCACGCAAGACACAATGTTGTTGTTTTTAATTGTTTTTAAAATTACGGCATTCAACCATTTAAAATCAGCCAAACAGCTGGTTGAGACCAGCGCTGTGGCTCTGTCTCGCAGTGTCACAGCTCTCGGTGTTGAACCTAGTGTTGAGAATCCAACAGAGCGAATCCAACCGCGTCGAAAAAACACACTGTTGGATTTTCAACTTTCGGCGCTAAGTAGTACGTCCAAGATCCAGTGCGCGAAAAAATCCTGGCTGGACTTAATGAAGTTCCAAAAAAGGAAAACAAAAGTTGTCAAAAAGGATTTAATTTGAGACCATGTATGTAAGGCGCGGCCAACTAGTTCCGCGCAGACTATAATAACTCAATAATTGTCCGTTTACAGAATTGGCTGGTATTAACCGGGAGGAAACTGTGGCTGACTTTTTTAAAGCTTTGCGCAAGATCATAGCGAAGAGTCCAGAATGCAGGGACAAATGTGAGCTCATATATTTCGACGGTAAGTTGGTTTTGTTTCTTCTTCTTAGCGTATCGGTGGCAAAAAGTTCAAAATCTTTGGCCCAAAATTCAGATGCGCGAACTCCGCTCACTGACGCACTTATAAGAACATGTTTTTGTTACTTCTTCATAGGTACAGTCAATCGGATGCCTATAGAGGTAGAGGTGCAATGGTGGTGTTAATAGCCTTTTTGGTACCCTGATGCGAGAGTTTTTATTTGAATTATTAAAGATATAGCGGTTTCAGGGCTAGTGCATTGTAGCATCACTTTAAATCTTCATAATATAAAAATACTTACTGTATTTTTAATTTTTTACAGATACGGATCGAAAGCTGAACCTAGCTGATGTGTTGTTGGACAGAATTCGTGAACTAGAACCTAACTTTGAAGAAATAATCGCACAGAGGAGGTAGAGTAGAGACTAGACTAGGGTTACACAAGTCTGGGAGCTTCCTATGAGCTCTAATCGGGACTTCTAATCACCCAATGTGCCATATTAACGTCAGGGTATCAAACAAAATATTAAAGTCTAGCTTTTAGAGCTTGTGGATGGTAATAGTAATTCTAGTATGGGAACGAAAGAAAAATCATCAATTTTGAATTAGTATTTTTTTTATTCATATTGTTATATTGTATTTCGAAGCCTAGTCAGTAACTTTTCTAATAGATTATTTTTAGTAAAATGTTGAAACTTGAAAGTATGGCAGAAAAAAGAGGAGGGCTATATACCTAGCAGTGATTGTGATTATTGGCTGAAGTGATGATGAAAATGTTGAAACTGCAAAGTGATTAGTTTTAAAGAGATTGTTATTTTTTTTCTATGTGAAATTGCAATGATTGTTTACGTCTGAATTTTTCTTTTGAATTTAAAAATGTTACCATGTAAAATTAGGATAAAATACTATATTTTTGTATCTAGTTATTCACTTTATAGTAGAAAACTCTTAGCGCATACTGAACTACCTGTATTCGTAAGTTTTTCATCAACCTAACTCTCTAACTACAACAACCGTATAAACGACGCATTCCTTGTGAATTCACTCAGAGAACAAACAATAAGTCCGTCTCCCTCGCTATGAGGTTGAGCGCGCCGGCCGCGCGCGGCGCCACTCGCGCCTGTCCGCGCACACACTCCGGCCCTGAAATGACTGCATTATGCACCTTCCCTCTCAGTTATTTAAATATATATAAGGTGATTTCAAGATCCCTTCTAAACCATAGCTCATTGTAAGGATACAATGAGCTATGCTTTAGAAGGGATCTTGGTATGGACGTACGGTAGGAACCGTGCGTCCATACCTAAAATAAATAACGTTAAATACATGGGTTAAAATGGACAGACCCCGTAATACCGCTTATATACCTTATTATTATTAGAATTTGAACCAAAGTTGTAGGTACACACGGCTACACATCAAGCTATACATAGCCAGTATAAGCTGACTTCTGATTGTACGAAAAACCTATACAATGCAAGGTCATCTAAAACTGGAAATGTATAGCTTGATGTGTAGCCGTGTGTACATAAGGAAATTATAATAATTTTAATGCATAATTTGACAGATTATGTGAGTGCATGTTGTTTAGTAATTTAAAGAACATCATATAGTTTTAAATTAGGTCAAAGATCTTTGAATAGAGATGATGATCATAGTGTGTCGCAGATGTTTTAGCATCTCGCTAATCTTCAGCTGCATCTAAACTTACACGAAATATTACGCTGCGAAATACCACTAGGGAAATAGTCCAGGAGCTTAAAATAGGAGAAAATCCCTCCGATTATCCTTCATAAGGTCAGCAAGAAAAGTGTCAACATTTACTTAAGATTACTTGGACCTTTCAACATGTCCCACATCAAGAATTTGTGATATTTTAAAGTTACATCTGTTATCTCTGTTAAATAAAATTGTGTAAAACTTAATGTTTGGGTCGACTTTCGTTGCTGACAATACCATGCTTGGAAAAGTTCGCTACCGTGACCCTCTCTAATTTGTAATATAGGCCAGGGGACGCTTCTAAGTCTACCTTCTCCTCAGAAGCTGTGCCTTATTATGTTAGCTACGTGTATGTTTATTGTTTTAATAAGTTACCGGCTCAAAGTTCGACAGCTATAGTGTCTACGCATAGGTATTAATAAATAAATCAAAGATCACTTTTATGTATATCCTTACTCTTCGAAATTCTGTTACTCTCCATAGACATGTAGTTAGCATTTTAAATGCGAGTGACAAGATTGCACACAGAGTACTTTAAATAAAGCTTTATTTTTTGCAACCCAATTGTTTTATATCATCCATCTTTTTGGTAACAAAATTTTGTTATCATTATCGTCACCCTCCTGTCCCTATCCCAATTTAGGTACTTGTGTGTACCTGCTGAGTGCCGTTGAACGAACGAGAGTACTCTTACGAGGCTCTCGCTCAGGGCCGAAACACATAACCGCGTTGCGGCGCCGCGCCGCAACGCAACGTACGCTAGTACGGTAACATAGTGGCGGGCGGCACTGCCGATTTTGGTGGTGCGGTGCCGTAACGCGGTTGTGTTTCGGCCCTCAAAGATACGTATACATTGCTACAGACCTAGGACTGCATTAAGGATCTTTCGCACGTCCTCCTTGACTATCACCATTATTTATATTAGAGACCATTAGGTTACTTATACTAGACAGTAAAAATAAACAGTAATGCTAATGAGCCATGCGCAGCCACGCAGGGTATTGAATCGAAGAATTTGTAACCACTGAAACTACGCTGTCGCACCTGAACTCTTTTTTATTAAAAAATATAGTAAATTGTTATTAAATTTACTTTCGTTCTAGTTGTTATTTGATTTAATCGAGCAAGTATGAGCCAAATAACCTTATGTATTATAAGTGTATGGCAAATAAATGTGTTACAAAAAACCGGTACATATCCCAAAGGGCAAGATGCTAAGTAACATCATTACTAATGTGTCAAAGTCAAGTCCACTGTCAAAATATTTAAAAAAGTATATGTCAAAACATATTCACGTGCGCGGTGCTTTGAGTTTTATATTAAAAAGATAATTAAACAATAAATGAGTAAACATGGGCAAACGTAAATTCGAAGACCAAAAAGATAAGTCGCCTAAAAAGGCCAAGAAGAGCGAATCTGAAGACGTTGAAAATGTGGACGAAGTACAACCTCAAAATGAAGTGGTGGATACCGACAATAAACATGCATTTGTATCGAAAAAGGACAGTTTTGATGTTAAATATTTTCGCAAAGAGCTAGCAGCTAAACAGGGCCAGACAATGGGTGAGTTTAAACTCGACATTCCTGCGATTTTATAGTAATTTAAAAACTTCTAATTTCAATCTGTAGTGTAGATAGTCAGGAGTACAGTCGATAATTCACAATATTTTAAACATGGCTAATAATTACTGTCGGTCCTCTCGGTTGCTGGCCGAAAAAAGGGTCAGTGGGTCGTCTTAGGGGCGGATTATGGATGATTGAGAAACATTCATCTCACTATTGTATCAACATTTCTTTAGTGTTCCCCTGCTTGTGGTAGTAGATATACAGGCACTGCCACATCCCCAGGTGTTGCAAAGGTAACTCAGGCTTCTAGAAAAATATTGAGATGTTAATGAAATTAACTTCCATTTAAGGAAATAGCAACAAAGAAAATGATTAACAATGTTATTATTTGTGTTCACAGCTCTTACACAATTCCTGCAAGTCTGCCTAAACCCTGACAGCCCTGCAGACTACTTGCTGGAGTACCTTAAATCTGGTGGCAACTCCCATGAAATACTAAGGCAGATCACTGCGGAGAGTAAGAAAAACCTCACTCTAGCCACACCGGTCTTTCACATCTTCCATCTGATCATCGTCAAAGTGCAGTCTTCTCTCCCGCACATGATTACAATCACGGAGGAGGCATGCCGCTACTTCCTCAACACATTCATGTCAACTATTGAGATCATGATCAGTGAGAGCTCTGGTCCTCGTCACAGGAAAGTAGTCCTTAAACTATTAACCTCAATGGTCACATTAAATTCAGATTTAGGAGTTGAAGTATTGAACCAGGCACCCTTAACTCCTAAGCATTTGCAGCATGTAGTTGAGAAGCCTAACTTTAAAGAAAAAGACAATGTGAGGACTTCATTTGTTCACTTTATGACATCATTCTTGATAGAAGGACACCTGCCTTTGATCAAAGCTCTGTTGGAGAAGCAAGGCTTGCTGGCCCTAGTTATACCAGGATTGATTAATGATGAACCAGAGGCAGTATTGATATTCTTAAACATTTTGAAAAAGAATGTTGTTGATAATGCATTGATATCAAAGAGTCTCAAATTAAAGACCTTCAGTCATCAAGTCCTGCATAATTTGTTTAAAGTGTTCTCTTGGAAGGGACCTCCAGAGATGAGCCAGGAAGTTAGAAATGAATTGCGTCCCGAGGTCTTGAATTTACTGAGTGAAATAATACTAACATTATTCACATCACACAAAACAGGTCTTTATTTTATAGACAACTCATTAGGAACTGTTGATGCAAACAAGAATCAAAATCTGTACAAAGCACTGCTCACATTGAAGAGGCCCTGGGAGAATGACCATGAGAGGGAAGTTATTTTAAATATTATCTACAAGTGTCCTGATCTTCACAGGGCTATATTTAGTGTGATGGAACACAGCTTTGATCCCCAACATTCTCCAATATGGGAAAGAACTACAGATTTTACCACCAAGCTGCTGAATAAATTAAAACCAGAAGACATGGTATCAAGAATGACTCAACTCAATCCAGTACAAATTGCGAACTTCATCAGGTTTATAACATTACCTGTCCCGTTGCTAAAGTTTATCAACATGAATCTAGGGAAAGACCAAACAGTGTCTTTGTACTGTGTGAAAGTTCTAGTAAAGATGTTGCAGTCTCTAAAAAGATACTTACAGATTTTGGAGACCAAGGACACGGCACAGATTGCTGATTTGCAAAATAAGCTGGAATACTTCATTCCAAAACATTTACCAACTCCAGCTGCAATAGTATCATTGATAGAAAATGTGATATCAGGTAAAACTGATGCTGAAACCACTAAGGATTACAGACTTCCTAAAATAAGTGACACGGATGCACTGATATCTCTTGTTGATCTACTGCTGCTCTACAATGACATCCATCCTGCATATTTTGAAACATTAGAAGGGAGTATAGATATGAAAAAGATACTGGATTTCTCTAAAACACTAGACACTGGGCATGTTGCTCTCTTGAAGTTTAAAGTTGTATCTCTCTGGCTAACCCTCGACGGCTCTGCCATATCTCTAAAGAATCATATGTTCAAAGAGCTCTTCCTAATCATGTTAGATGTGTACATGAGTGACGATGACGACACTTGGATCGAAGCTAAAGATACTTTGCGTATTTTTTTCAAAAACACATCAATATTTGAAGGAGATGAAGATGAGATACATTTAATATTGTACACTTTGAGAAACGCCAAAGTGAACCCATCCTCGCTAATTAGCGATATTGTGGAATACGTACTCGAAAATATTACAGACCTAACAGAATATGTAAGAAATCAGTTAGTGCATTTCGAAATTTCTTCAGAAAACACTGAGGATAGTTTGAAAAAGCTATTTAATGACCTAATGGAAAATAAGAACACAGAAGATAATGTGTTTTTAGAAAGTAAGATGCCATCACCTTTCATTGTAGGATGCATGCAGTACTTACAGTCACACAAGGATGCCAAAAAGAGTCTGAAACATTTCCTGTCTCTATACATTGCTAATTTACTTCACAGTAACTATACCCCTGAGTTAACTGAAGTGTTAATAGGAGATTGTAAACTAGATGCTAGGAATTACGTCGGAAGTTGGATTGGACAGCCAGTGACAATATCAGACACCATTGTAGGTCAAGATACTGTTCTGAAAGCGATATCAAATTCCATAATAAACAACGAAGATGTTTCTTTGAAGGATGTGTTTCCCTTTTTAGAAGAGGTGACAGAAGATGGTGAATTTATGATTAATAATGTCCAATACAAAATCGACAGTACTAAGATTGTCGACAGTTCGGAAATGTTGATATGGGCGAAATATCTGATATTTGGCACAATAAGGCTGACCAATATGGGACAGTTGAATAAAGAACAGCAGAAGAGAATAACGGATTACTTCCAATGCATTATCGAAATCGGTAAAAAGCATCTTCTGGTAGATGTATGTCGGACAATAATACTAACGCTGTTCAAAAACCCACAGTTCCTTAAGATCTATAAACCTCTTAATTTGGGCAAGGATTCGTCAGGTTTACACGCAACGGAATTTTTATTACAAGTATTAACGCAGCACAAAGAAATTATAAACTATTTAAATAACAAACATAAGCTTTTAAAGTCGTATCAACAAAAGAATTACAATGAAATCGTGAAAGCGTTCATCAAAATTAATAAGAGGAAGAATGTGGATAGTCAATACACGATCCACGTTTTAGAAGTAGTGGGACTGTCCAGTGAAGATGACGTGAGGCTGTTCAATCTTATTTTTAGTGCAGATACAGATGCTTGCTTGAGAGATGATAAGGAACCAAGTTTAGTGTTAGAGTTACTAAGATATTTAATAGAGAAATATTCAGAAACAATCAGCTTGGAGCTACAACCTAATGTTTTGAAGAAGAGTATTTCTTTGTACACGAATTTACTTTCAAACAAAGAGGTGAATCTTAATCTAACCAACTTGGAGACCGCGTTAACGAAATACTTCGAAAATAAACCGCATCAAGCATTACGTGTATCTGATGAAGACTTTAAAAAGTTCTTTTACGTTAACAACATAAGGAAGTCTACCGCTAATCTCGCAGCGGTGTTATTGAAGTTTAACGTAAAATTCTGCAACATTTTTAAAGAAGAAATCGTCAGGCCTGAGATACTAGCACAAAGAGAAATAACATTGCCTTTAGGCAATACAGTAATAAACCACAATCAATTCTTACTAAATAATAAAGAGTTCTTAGCAACTGTGTATAATGAATATAAATCAAATATTATTAAAATGCTGGAAAAGCCTCATAAGGCTGGACAAATCTATGTTACATGTTGGCAATTTATTAGGAAGTTGGTAATCGAATGCATGGACGTACAAGATTGCTTGAAACTATTCAATAAAATCCACAAATTCGAAGCTGTAGAGTGCAGCCACATACAAATATTACAAAGTATATTTTTGAAGATCTGTGAAAATGTTGCGAAAAAAGATCACCTTATCAACTATTTCTCGTCTATGCTGAATTTGACAACGATAGCACTAAAAGAAACAAAGGTGGATGCGTTAAATGAAATAGTTACCAGCATGCATACTGTTGTTCAAGTTTGTAAAGTCGTCGAAGGATTAGAGACTGAACAAAAAGATGATTTCAAGAAAATGATCGAGAGCGCAATATGGCAGAATTTCTGCAAAGCAACTTTAAAGGATTCTTTGAAAGTGAAAACTGTTGATCAGGGGTACACAATTGGCCCTAAACTCCTTGCTTTACTCACGGAACTGGTCAAACTAATGTATCCAGACAGTCACGATGATATAACCACATTATTCGACATGGTGACGTCCCATTCGGAATTCTTGAATGTCATGCTCAGTCTTTACAGTTCGGATATCAAATCTAGACTGATAGAGTTTCTGTACACACTAATATTGAAGAACAAAACTGTGATGAAAACGCAACATATTCCTGTGTACTTAAGCGCGTATCACGCTACTAGAAGTCCATGCGACCGGCTAATCGTAGCCATTTTACATTTCTATGAGACGAATGGCCAGCCGGTCAACGAATACAAACCTTACGTGTGGGGCGATTCAGCTGCAAACTATTACGCTGTCCGCAAGAACAGGTCATCATCGTTATGGTCTCATCCAACGCCCAATCAAGTTCTGAACATATTCGACAAAGAAGTTATTGAGAGAACTGTAAGAAACTTCCCTGTAAACCAAAAATTCGAATACCATTATGAGCTGAATCCGAATATTGGAGTAGCGAGTGAAGTGACAGATTCAGTGAGATCTGTACTAATCGAGATGTTTGAAGATGGAGTGTTGAAGCCTTGTGTGACTAAAGATGGTGAAGGGGCGGTAAGGAATTTGACAGTGAAAGGGAAATACGAGAGTTTAATATCTCAATATATTGGAGGGGATTTGCTGCATGTGTCGAATGTGGATCAAGACGAAGGGATCTATGATCCTGTGTTCGTGTTTCCGCTTCTGAGTCACTTGTTGGCGCCGGGGTCAGTGGCCTCGTGCTTCAAGATGTTGAGGAGCGGGCTGCTGTCGGTGCCGGTGATGGCGCTCAGCTCGCACTGCCCCTCCATGAGGGCGGCGGCCTACCACGTGCTGCATCGGTTCTGTTTGCTGCTAGAAACTGAAACGTAAGTTATTTTAATTTTGTATAGACAACTATGTAGTTACGCATTGCGGGATTTTAATTATGATTAAAAGTTATAATTCGTATCTTGTTACACTTACCACTTAATATTTGCTAATTGTTTATTCTTTCAACAAAAGGAGGCACGCATGACGCAATACAGTAATAACAAAGTTTTTCTAGTTTATTTCTGTGTGTATATTATGTGCCTTAACCTGGGTAAAATTTTCTGTGTATTCTAAATAACACTACTAAGGTTCTAATATTATAAAATATTGTTTTAATGAAAAAAAAATCTTTCATTCCAGACGACACAAAAACGACAAGTTATTCCTGACGGACTTCATCAACACGTTGCGTCGTAGTCTCACATCTGCCATCACCAGCTCAGAAAACTTCGATGGCCAAGACATGAAGAACCCCAAACTTCCAGCCATTGACGCCCTGTACCTCGCCAGAGCTCTCATGGTCTCAACAGCACCCTTCGACCCCTTGTACAAACCAGTCAATAACTTCCTCATAGCCAAGAATTTCGTCGACTGCACCCTGGTTCCTGATTTTCTCAGCCTCTTCCATGACAGTGATGTCGAATCTATCGATAGAAGACTCTGGATACTTGATATCATCAGGGACGGGACTAAAACTATGACAGACATAGATGTCGTGTTCAAAACAATGTGCTTGAAAATGATCATGGATTTCTATTCCTCAGTTTTAAGTGATCGAAAAGTCAAAGAGAGAATTTTAGGCGTAATGAGTTCAATAGTAGCTGTGCCGAGAGCTTTTGAGATACTAATTGAAGGATACGGGCTGCTGTCTTGGCTACATTCAGTGGTGCGACAGACAAATGATAAGCTGCTAATCAAAGGAGTTTTTAGACTCATCCAGAATATGATATACAGTATGAATATTGCTGCCTTCTCCAGAAACATAGCAGCTAAGAATGGAAAAGTAAATGAGTTCATAGAATTGAGAACCAATAAGGATGTGGAACAAGAAATATTAGTGATACACTACGATTTACTGAAACATCTAGATGATTTAGAAGTTGAAGATGCGGCTGACTATGTAAAGATATGCAGACTTATGTCAAAGAGAACTATAAAAAGTTTATCCAAGAAACAAATGTTATGTTTAGTAAATAAAGTAGGTATTTGGTTGAAAGATAATGAAGTGATAAGGTTGTTATCAAAGGCGTTACTTGCTAACGATTCTCTTGTCTTAAAGAGTCATAATATGGCTGTTAGTTTCAAATGTGAAAATAAAACAAGTTTAGTGAACACCTTGACAGAAGTTGTACAGATGTATGTTTTTTAAGAGAGAGAATATTTTTCTATAAGAAGTTAAGAATAAATGTATAATACAATAAACAGTTATTTTATTTCCCAGCAAGATAAACTTCTGTTTAAGGGGACTACAGGACCTAAACGCAAAAAAACGCAAGTTTTATAATGCCTAAAAGTATATGATCGACTACAGTAAACAAAATCAGAAAAATATAATTATGATATTCTTCAGGATATATGCTAGTTAGATAGTGTGTTGGAAACATTATACAAGTAATTGGATACGATAGAAAAAGTCATGAAGATACCTCTAAAAATTTTCTTTTCACAATAAAAACCATACTAATATACGTATGTAATATGTATATTAGTATGGTTTTGATTGTATAATCATTCTGATTTTTCGTCAGATTATTCTACAAGCAACATAAGTACTAATTTAATTTTTTAGTCTAAACAATAGTTTTTTTGTAAATAGATAATTGCTTCATAGTTTGCAATAAATTACCAGCGTTGTGTCATCGCGCTTCTCTTTCTTTTCTATGCAGTCCGATAGTGACCGCGCTTTAGGTCATGTAGTCCCCTTAATGCACTGTTCATCATCATCATGATCATTTCAACCGTAAGATGTCCATTGAAGGAAAGACCGATGCACATTTTTAAAGATTAGTTAAAATACTAGACAAATCTGAATCTAAAATGGACTAGCTAGAAGGTAGGCAAGTACCTAGATGTGTGTTTGGTCTACATGTCGCCATCGCGTGTCTTAATGTTTATAGTTGCAATTTGACACCATGCGCGTCGCGTGTGCAGCTCTCACATATCGGCTCTTATCTGATCACTGATGCTGATTCACTGCAGTCTGCAGCATCTCGTAAGTGATGGCCGGCATTACACTGATTTACGCGAATATTTTTATTAGGATCCGTGTCAAGTATTTAGTTTGTTGACTAATTGTGTCGATCTTTGATGTTATCTCTTTATAGGTATATATTAGTCGTCTGCTTTAGAACTTAAACGAAATGGTATCGGAGATTTTTCGGAAGTATGCACTTTGTCGTAAAACCAATTTTTACCCGACTGCGCGACAGCAGACAGTTATGTTTTTCACGCGTGTTTATGTATCTTTTTGTTTTTATGGGGGATTCTTTATACAGTTTATACTCTAGAACTTCTTGAAGCCTAGAAGCATCGTTACAGCTGGATGGATTTTAATACATGAGGTGTCTTCTCGTCTCGTCTAGGTCGTGTGATAGTTATAGTATAGGCTTGGTTTTGTTTCTTTTAATTATGGTCTGAACCTGATTTCAATACCTACTATACTTAGATACCTAAGCTTGAAAGCTGCTATATGCTTCAAGCCAAGTGTATAGCGTGCTTCAATGAGGCAGCTTGTTGAAAGGGTAATAAAACAGCACTTTGTTAATTACGAGAACCATTTAGAGGATCGTTTCTTCAGATAGAGGAATACCATACCTGCACTGGCGCACCTGTCGACAAAAGTCGTCCTTTTTTCTATCCAAGAGAGATAGATTAGCCGTCATCTGCCTTGCAAACGAGAGCCCGTAGGTAATCTATATAACAACCATCACGTAATAACTTTTCCAATTAACAGCTAGTGTAGATAAATGGACGTGTAATGTATCTTACGTTATCGGACGCAGCTCCAACGCGGTGATTTTCTTGTCCGGTGCTCGCCGGACACTTGTATGAGAGCGGTCGGCAATGCGACAAGTTGATTCTGTAGCCGGACAACGCCATCTAATTATAATTGTATTTAAATATGTTGCCGTGTTATTTATGGGTCGAGTCGGTTTGTTTATTTTCCGTTTACATAGTTATTTGCAAGGCATGTTGCTTTGAGGTGACCGAACTTTGGGATCAGGTTGGGAAATGCTACAATGAAGAACGTGAGTTTAGTTTGTTATGTTTGCAATATATAGGTAGCTATCAATAAAAATATCACAATTACTGGTCGTATAATCTACTCTCCTAAGTTACGCCACACTAAAACCCAATCATTTTTAGGGTTCCGTACCCAAAGGGTGCCAACGGGACCCTATTTGTAAGGCTCCACTGTGTCGTCCGTCCGTCATCAGTCTGTCTGTCACAGGGCTGTATCTTTTTAACTGTATTAGGTAGACACTTGAAATTTTCACAGAGTGTGTACTATTATGAACGCTATAATAACAAACAATAAAAATAAAATTAAGTTACAAAACGTTTTTTTTATATGTAGTGTTAAAAATATTGTACGGTGGTACGGAACCCTCCGTGTGCGGATCCGACTCGCACTTGGCCGGTTTTTAACATAAATGAGGTCAATTCCCTTACCTAACGACCTTGTCGGAATTTTACAATGCTTTCAATCACTGGCCAAAGAGGAATTTGCATATCACGTCATCTAATTAGGATCACAATGTTCAATTCAGTTCGCGTGCAGCTAAATATACAGCATGTAGGTAGGTAGGAAAGATTTTATTTTTGGACGAATGATTTGATTTTATCTGATAGGAATCACCTACAGGGTTCTCCATACGTTGTCATCCGTTTTATAGTGTCCTCAGGGTGCATTCCAGGTTTAAGTGACGAATGCTGTTTAGACCTGCCTTTATTATTAATGATTTATACTCAGTGACGTCCAGTAGGGACACTTGCTTTGTGTCTCATCTTTTTATGTGTGCATTCTTTCCTATTAGAGCAGATACTAGTATTTTCTTATTAAATAAAGTCCTCCAGACGGAATTTTGGCCATGGCGACCAATCTCAGCGGGGACCAGCCTTCGGCGCGGGAGATATTATAGTGCACAAGTGTGTGCAGACACAGGTGCACTCTCTCTACCCTCACTCTTATAATCCGATGGGACGACAATCCGATACGACTGGAGAAAGATCAGGCGCAGTTCCAACGGCTACGTGCATTCCGAGGCACGGGGGTATCATACCAAATTTCGGGCTGTTACTAAGAAATTCCCAATGGAAAAACCCTATAACACCGCACGACCCGTGAATAGAACCCAGGACCCCACGATCAGCAGTCGTGCTTGCGACCACGAGACCAATAGGGCAGTCTTCCTCATTATCTTATTAGGTAGGTACTAGTGGCTCAATCAATGAAAATCAACCCTGCAATTTAAGAACTCCCTGTATAGGCATACTTGGCGACATGATGACATGGCCGATCTTTATGCCTCATATAGTAGTTCCCACGGCGCCGCCTACAATTTATGCATTGTTACATATACCCACTGATGTTACTGCTATGCGTCGGTATGCGGTTTTTGTCAATTTTATAGGTGCGGTTGTGATCGTAAATGTATTTCGGTTTTAGCACTATTGAGTGTCGAATCGAAAGAGATCGAATTATAATAAGTATGGGATGGTAGAGACCTGATACCGTCTCAGTTGAAAACAAGTCTTTATGTTCAGCCCTCTGGAAAACTGAATGATGAAAACCGAAATGCTTGACATCCAATCAGAACTTTATTTCTATTATTACGCAAGATGTTGTGTGGTCTTCATCCAGGGGTTTATAACTGAACTGTATTATTCTTAACACTCCAAGTTAATCTAACAAATAAACGAGCAAGGGTTGCTCAACTCTCTATAGACATATCTACAGTAATCTGAGCATTAGACGGTATTTAGACCCACCAAACCTGATCAATGGGTCTGTTTGACCGCCTGTCGGATTAGCATCACTTGTCGCGGTGTCTGGTTGAAAGGATTTAAGATATGGATGTGGAAACTGGATACTTACACCAACGAGTGTGAATTGTTAGTGGGGCTAGGATTGAAGAGATAAGAGCGGTGTCGAACTTTATTACCTACATTGTAGGCGAACATAGCTTTTTATTTAGGCCAACTTAGGTTATCCCACCTTTAAAGTAGGTACGATGGGACACTTAATATCATGTCCTGCGTGTCCTGTCAGCTGCAAGTTATAGGAACTGATGGATGCTAATGATGGTGCCAAACATGTAGCAGAATTCTGGGCCGAGTCCATTTAGATTTCCATCGACACGCTATGAAGAAGAAGAATTAGGTAGGAACCTACCTACTTAAGTGCCTTCAACTATGTTAATAAAAACTTACTGGTTATACAAAACCTACCTATAATGGCCGAGGTTCTAGTAAATATCAGTCATTAAAATGAACAGCGTTATCATCATGAATCTAAGAACACTGTATTTGAGTGAGACGTGAAGGTAGGCTCAAAGTGAACACATAACAGAATATCCGTGCTCTGAGGCTCGTATGAATACATTTGCGCATATGCAAAGCAATGGTTTCATCGGCACACCTAGTAGGGTGACTACAAGGCAGTGCTAGGTCCGGTAACTAAATAGTACATTACGATAATATGTGTGACTTAGGTTAAGTCACACTTATCGTATAAGTACTACCTATTTTATAGCTCGTGTGACCTAACCCGCAATTAAGCCGCGATTGTCTGTGAAAAAATGGACTACTTACTTAAGTTATAGAAAAACGTGACTTAAGTGCGAGTTTAGGTCCTTTAGGTCTCACAGTGCTATAAAATACCTTCTTGTCCCACTTCACCTATTTATCATAAGTATAGGCCTTGTCAGATCTAATCAGATGATTTTAGTCATAGTTGAAATAGTTTTCTAGTTTCTACATAGATACCAAGTGCCTCAACTGCTTCAATACTGAATGAACCCTAAAGAGGAATAGTTACAGAAGTTTTAGACTGTTATTTGTTAATGTGTTTCTCATATAATTAACTGCTACGCCAGAAGCTTCCGCTGAAATTACCTACCTTTATCTACTGCGTCGAATAGCCTGGTACCTACATTGTTTATCTCATTCATGGTCCCCCTTCATCTTCATCCCTGATTCGCTTCTCATTAGTTCCTTTGTGCATCAGATGGACGGCGGCCATTTTCCAAGATGGCAGCCCTCTTATTTTGCCGCCAATACCCATGTTAACGTCGAACGCACAATATCGTGCAGATCTTACAATATTCTTTTATTTATCGGTAAAAAGAACAAAGATGTAATTGACGGAATCTCTTACTGAGGATTGTGTGGAGTTATTATGTTTTTGGCTTATTGTTAGGTGTGATAACGAATGTTTAGTAGCCGTTTAAATTAATTGATACTAGATTTTTTCGATACCTAAATATCTTCCAAAATACCTGTTGCTTTTTAAACACCGAAAAAGCGTCTACTTACACAATATTATATTTCGTTTCTTAAAAAAACACTAGCTTAAATTACTATACTGATAATTAAAATGGTGTCCTACAATACTTTTTCATGTGCATGATCTTCATTATGATTTATTCCTGATAGGTACCTACCTACCTAATTAAGCGAACTCGCTTTTAGCTTTTAGCTAGGGGGCTGTATGCATCATCGCAATCTCACTCAAGTGATGAGTGATCTGATTGGCTGTTGCGTGGTCCTAAAATAAAGAACCTGTCGCTCAACGTTGAAGGCATCGTAATGGCTTCAAACACCAGCTCTCATTTTATTTATGATCCCTTTCAATATGAAATAACTTGTCAGAGCACTTGGAAAGGTTCTTAGGTTTAAAGGTGCATGCGAACTAGGTCCGGTAATATTGTAGCGCGTTTCGACTATGTATGTATGTCTGTAGATTAGGTATTATTCTTTTTCATTTGTTGCCAGATTTTCATCTCGCAAAAATGGTAAAATTTTAGTAGGTAATGTTAACTATTTGGTATCTACATCGCATGGCTTTGACTTCACAAAAATGAATTTAGCCTGCACTTAGCAAGTATAATACCTTAGCTGTTACTTAAATGACAAGTAAAATTTTTCTTTGGGTAGGTACTTAACTCGAGCCCAAGTTCTTATGTTGCCCTCATTCTTTTGCTTAGGCGTTGCCTCATGTGAAGAGAATATAAGGGTTATTTAACTCTCTCTAGTATTATCTGCACCTTAAGAGGTAACAGGGCGTGCGATTCTCCATATAAATGTATTATTATATATTATTATATATTCCCCTTTTTTCTTCAAAATCAAGGTCTGCTGTAAACACGTATCTACCTGTCATTTAATTTTTTTCAGCAACTAATTAGTAAAGAAAATATGACCCTCTAAATATTACAAAAAATGCCCTATTTTTACCGCCGTGATTAGACGACTGACAGACAAATTAGAAAAGTTTTTAACATAAAAATAAATGAAAAGAACCTAAACATACTCTTTCTTAAAATGTCAATGTAAAAATAATTGAATCGGCTCAGATTTCGAGGAGAAAAAAGGGGAATAAGAACCGTCGATCTCGTCAAAATTTTTGTTATAATTTCGGTCTGAGCTGCAGCTGTCTCATATCACACACTACGGGGTAGACTTGAGGTAAGGCGGCGGCAATAGTTTCTTCAAATACCAATTTCTCAAATTCCTCGCAGGCCCCGTCCCCTTTTTAAGCCAGCCACCTGTTACGCAGTTGCACGTAAACTGAATTCGAAATACCTACAAAGACTACAAACTTTCTACAGATCACGTTTGACGTGTACAACTTTATACTAACGACCAATTTGTTAGTTGATCTGTCACGTCAACGTCGAGACAACTTTGTAAAGCGTCGCTCCAACCACCTCCCACATTTACCACGGGGCCGCCCGGTCGGTTTTGTCATTAGTCGGTTAAATATTCAGCTCAGGACATGAAAATATCGAACCAAAGAAGCAACTTTGACAAAATATACCACTAGACAAATGATCTCTAGCTTTTAGTGCAAAAATCAAGGCGAATAATACGTTCTACCTACGAATTCTTGTCAACTAGGCAGCACTTCGCTGTTTCGCAGAAACTGAAATGTCGTGATTTCTATTGTCCATAAACAATTTAAAAAATATATAATTTTACTGTCTTGAGTAATCGTTCGATCACCTCGTGAAACGAAACTCTACTCTATGAAGAAGTATGGAAGAAAAAGATGTTGCACCGACCACAAATAACTCAATTGAGATAAGGATAGGAGAATGATGATGATGTCCTGCAGAGTCCAGCATCCTATTTGCGTAACACACTGTCAATCTCAATCTGAATCATTTTGAAGGATAATGCTAATCCATTGCTTCGTATGTTTGAAAAAGTCAGCTCAACAACGTAAATACCGCAATGAATATTGTTGAACTGTCAAAATGAAACCCATTGCTACTGATAGTGTGTTACGCAATTGCCCCGCTGCTTTTTCAACAAGTCGGCCCTGATGTAAATGCAGCCTATGAATTAATGGCATCAGTTAGCTTTAACGTATCAAACTTAATGTTAACTAATTACGTAACTCTGTATGACTTAATAACTGGTCGGGACATATTGCTATGTATGAGTATTTTATTAACAGCTTAAATGCGTGTGGTCTCTGGCTAAATACAGGCCAGGTTTTGCTAAGGTGCTGGTTTCATAAATGTGCATTTTATTTTTGGGAATGGCATCTCGCAACGCAAGTCAACCTAGGAAGTTATCGTCTGCTTAACCGGGCTTGCCTGTGGGTGCCTCAATAAATTAAGGCCTCCAGTTAGGGATTAAAAAAAACTTAAAAACTAAGCGACTACACGCTACGGGCATCTCCTGTTGGGTACGGGACCTCGAAAATGGTGCAGTATATAAGTGCCTACTTTATACGGTGGGTAGGTACACATTTGAACATTCGTGAAAATGAGTTATAATCATAACAAAAATATTGCGTCATTGTTATGCTTTTCTACCATCTCGTAACCAAGGCAACGCAAAAGGAATGCGTCCGTAACATTAACAGTCATTGATCTCTGTATTAAAATCTTAATAAACACAATGAACAACAATAAAAACTTCAGGGAAAAGCGCTTGAGAAACACGAAAAGCTGCATTTTTTTGCAGTCCTATCAAGTTCTGAAGAATACATTACCTGTCCCTTTCTATATTACAGCAATTTCCCAATGTTGGAAAAGGACAGCACGTTTCGCCGGTGCAAAGCCTCGCGGTTGTATTCCCGCGGTGTTCGCCGGAGACGCACGAACGCTGACGAATGTAAAAAAAATCGTTATATTTTTTATTCGCTTTTGAAAAATGTCACGTATAGTTTTTCGGTTTGGTAAGAAATAAACAGTGCTCGTGTTTGTGAACAGTGTGGTGGTGTGATGGTGTGAAATTATTTAGTGAAGGTGATCGTGGCTGGACAGACGGTTGAAGTAAGTTTATTTGATATTTTTTTATGCTTGTTGGGTTGTGGCATGTTGTGGGTTCAAATCCGAGCAAGTACCAATATAAATTTTCCAATTTATATGCACTTTCTAAGTTCATTTTGGACATAACTGACATCGGTGAAGGACAATATCGTGAGGAAACCCGGACTATTTAATATAGAGTCTGAAATCGCCAACCTTTCTTGTGCAAGCGGGGTGATCAATGCTCGTGCCTTCTCTGTACGGGAAGTGGGCTTTGCCCAGCAGTGGGACAATAATAGGCTGGTATTATATTATTATATTGGGTTGATAAAGTAGTCAGCTCGAAAAAGTTATGAAACACTAAAGTTAACAGAACTTGAAACCAACTGTCGAACGCTCGCCTACTATTTAGAAGCCGTTTGCGTGTAAGCGCTAAACGGTTTTCACGATTATATTAATTACTAGCAGCGCCCCGCGGTTTCACCCGCATAAGTGTCGATCCCGTGGGAATATCGGGATAAAAACTAAGTATCCTATGTCCTTTCCCGGGACTCAAACTATCTCTATACCAAATTTCATCTAAACCGGTTCAGCGGTTTAAACGTGAAGAAGTAACAGACAGACAGACATACATACTTTCGCATTTATAATAATTATTAAGTATGGATTGTCGTTTCGAGTGTATTTTTGTTATGAATCGGTGGGTTCATACTACATTTAAGAGGTTAGGTAACGGTGAAAGAACGATGAAAATTAACATCCTAAATTAGTTATGCAGGAAAATGTCCACAGAGTTTAAAGTTAATGAAGCTTAGATAACTTTTATACGTAAAATGAGTTAAGGAGGAGATAATTTCTATGATTAGCATCAAGATTTATAATTTACTTTTATCGCGGTAGTATACTATAAGACCATTTATGGTATCTGATTACACTGTTCTGTGTGTGTGGTTTATAGTAAGTACGTAATTTTTATATGTTCGGAAAGGAGATAGCAAAAGCCAAGGCGCAATCTCTGTGACTTCAAGCTCATATTATAAAAACAAAATGCATAAAATCATTAGGTACCTAAGCCGTAAGTTGTTGAAACCCCAGGTCGAACAGCCGGGGAAAGCCAATAAAGCCTAGGGCACAAGATCGATACAGACATCGGTAATGTCACGAAGGTCTATGTGGGCGCAAGTTGATCACGACTGTCTGTTTATAGCTTTATTTGCACACAAAATATGAGATTACACCTTAAATGGCAGCTTAAGGTTACGGTCGTGATGTGTCAGCGGCTTTTTATTGTTTCAATCCAGTTTCCACGCCAAGGCAAGAGCTGATCTGAGGTCAAAATGATCAACCCTATGCTACACACCAAGCTATTCATAAGTCATAACCAATATAAGCTGACTTCTGACTAGGTATACGAAAAACATAAACAGGTCAGCTAAAACTGGTATGCTTGATGTGTTAGAATATAATATATTCTATATAATAATAATAATATATTATATTATAATAGTACTCCGTGTGTTGTGATGGACCTCATCATTTCAGTCGAAAGACGTCCACTGCTGGACATAGGCCTCCCCCAAGCACCTCCACTTCAACCGGTTTTGTGCTTCTCGCATCCAACGAGTTCCTGCGGCCTTCACAAGGTCGTCGGTCCACCTTGTGGGAGGCCTTCCAACGCTACGTCTTCCGGTACGCGGTCGCCACTCCTGAACCTTTCGGCCCCATCGGCCATCTGTTCTGCGAGCAATGTGCCCTGCCCACTGCCACTTAAGTTTGGCAATTGTTCGGGCTACGTCGGTTACCTTGGTTCTCCCGCGGATCTACCTATGTACCTACTTTGTCTTTTTTCATTAGCGCTGTGTGAAACGATAGATATGGCCATTGGGCGCCAATAACTCTATACTAAGTACAACTGCAATCCAGTTATAACCAGACCCATTCGGTATTTCTAAATATGTTATGTGGAAATCTACATTAAAACTACCAATAATATTGCAGAAGAGTTTGTTTGAACGCGCTAATCTCTGGAGCTATTTACTTACGGATTTGAAAAAATCTTTTTGCATTTGACAGTCATTCTTGAGGAATTATTGGCTATTTTTCATCATGCTATGACCCTTAGGAGCCGAACAAAACGAAAAAATGTCAGAAAGAACGCTAAGCGAAAACGAAGTGTTAGCGCGGGCAGGCGCTGCGATGCGACGAGGTGGGACGGCTGAAGAAGGAATTTCACGCGGACGAAGTCGCGGGCAAAAGCTAGTTAATTATAAAACCATGCCCCATATTCAGAATACCTATAGAAAAACCTTTAAAGCCCTTGCGGGCCAGTTTCTACCACAGCAGAGAGTAGAAATGTCTCAAACAACAAAGGTTTGCGTTATTTTCACATTACTCCACTTTGCTTCAACGCAAACCCTTATGGTGGCTAGTTTCAAACTAGATCTCCTCCGCTTTGGTGGACAACGGCCGTTAGGCTTCAGATCATAAAAACTGGACCAATATCTATTTCATATACTTTCTCCCGTTTTTCTTCTCCGATAAATTAATCATCAACTGTTTTGAATCGAGCCTGTTTATAAATAACTACCGCATGCAACAGTCAATTTCACAATAACAGCCGCCGACTTGTACCTAACTGCCGACATTTTAACGGCCATCAGTCCTGGCCACCGCCTGCAGGCCTCCTCATGAATATAGACACTGTTACAATGATTAGTTTTAAATAAAGTTGACTAAGTAAGGTGGAAAGGCGGAAAAGATGCTTTAAGCTTTTATCTAGGCTTGCAGCTCTTACAGACTGGTTTGAAAGAAGAAGTCTTTTAAGTACCTGTGGCCTTATCACGACCAAGATTGAAAACTATGGGTTTATACCTATTTGAATAGATACATCATCCCTGTTTAGAAGCCAGTTTTTATTGGATTGCAATCAATATTTTCCGCATCATCGCAGGAGACTGCGATCAAGCCGTGTTGAAAAGGAGCTCGGTTGGAACTAGTCCTATTAAATTCAAAACTTTTACTGACATGGCATTTATTTCGGTAGTTACAGTTTTTCCACAAATACCTTTTGAAGTAAGTTATAAAGGCAAGTCTTTTGTAGAAAAAGCACCTAAAGATCGTCGTAAATCAGGCATATTTCTTATTTATCGACGCCGATTTTTTTCTTATCAAGATCCTATAAGTACCTATCTACTGTTTTTTTTGCTCAAGCCTTTAGAACTAATCAGCCATATACTTATGGGTATTATGGTAATAATTTCTAAGCTCTATGGCTAGATAAACGAGGGAAATACAACAGATGCGCTGTCATGGACGTCGTATATCAGCATTATTGAGACATCCATAGAGGTGGGCTTTACGATACGTCGATATATTCAGATTAGCTTAAGATTGCGACGTTTTTATCGATTATTGTTGGTTTTCTTTATTTTTTAATGATGGAATAGTTTAGTGTGAACTAACGGCAAATTATATTAATGAACTTCTTTAAGAACGTTATTAGGAGGTAATCGTCATTGAGGAACTTTTTATTATAATACTTCTTGCCAGTTAATCGTGTTGTTAGCAGTTCGTTATTTTTATCTACGACGCTACGGAGAAGGCGTGTGCAAAAAACAAATGTTTTATCTCTAAAACGGTTTGACCGATTTAGATACGGTTTTCTGTAAAAGGTTTGCGATTCATCGGCGATGGTATTGTAAAAAAGTTTTGTCATTTCCATACTAACTTAATATTATAAATGTGAAAGTTACTCTGGCTGTCTTGTTACCTTTTCACGCCTAAACCACTGAGCCGATCGTTATGAGACAGATAGGTAGTCTCAGCCTGGGACCTGGAGAAGGATATGGGCTACTTTATTTTTGTATTAAAAACAAAATATAGTTCAGTTCATTTATTAATAATTATTAAAATTACATGTCAATACAATTTAGTCATAGAATTTACAAAAATAGAGTGTGGAACATTTATCATACATTATAACACTAATTGAGAAAATATTACAATAACATACTATACTTTAATAGATTAATCATTCATCATCATCATCATCATCAGCCTATAGCAGTCCACTGCTGGACATAGGCCTCCCCTATTGCACGCCATTCAACTCGATTTTCGGCAACTCTCATCCAGCTGCTACCAGCCAGCCTGCGAAGATCGTCGCTCCACCTAGCCTGAGGGCGTCTCACGTTACGTTTACCGATTCGCGGTCTCCACTCAAGAACACGTCTACCCCAGCGATCATCGGTTCTACGGCTAATATGGCCGGCCCATTGCCACTTCAGCTTGCTTATTCTGTGAGCTATGTCGACAACTTTGGTTTAATCATTCGTCGAAACAAAAAACAACAAGGAGACAAATACTTAAATCAATTATATAAACCATTATTTTAGGTCATATAATACCTGGTCGGTTAACCAGCCTTTAAGTTTTGCTTTGAAAGCACTGTCATATGCAGATGAAGTCACGGGCAACAGCTAGTCATATCGTCGCTCGCGTGACTAAAAGTCCTATCTCATATTTTAGCTGATTTGAGTTAGGATAACTACATGTTTCTATTCGTGATCCTTTTTTTTTTGAGGGTGGGAAATCATCAAATGACTCTTCCCGCTCTGGGTGGAGTAAAACGGAGTGTCAGACTCTTACTGACTAAAACCCACCCGTGTTCCTTTCTTAGCCCTTTATGTTCCGGGGCAGCGGTAACCCTTTCGGACAATCCCGCTGACCTCTATTCGTGATCTTTTACATTTTGTTGCCTTTCAAAATGGTTGTAAGTTGAGATCCAAATAACATAGAGGTACGACAGTTAGTGAAAATTGTAAAGAATCACGAATAGAAAAATGTAGTTTTCCTAACTCAAATCAGCTAAAAAATGAGATAGGACTTTTAGTCATGCGAGTGACGATATATTGTATAACAAAATGTTCAGCTTATTTTAAAATAAGCTGAAAATTTTATTTAATTAATTATTATTAGTATCTAAAGTACCCATAAACATTATTCCTCCATCAGCGGTCGCATGTTCAGTGCCTGTGCGTGACGCAGCGCCATGTTGCGACCCGTACAAAGTGGCACCGAGTGAGCCCGCGGCGCGAATTAGACGGATGCTGTGCTCCATCTCTTGGTTAGTACCCCAGTATCTCAGCTGTAGGGCTGTGTGGAAAGATAACATTAGAAAGCGGCCTAAATAAGAATAGAGCGACAATTTGAAATTGTAATAATGTAGTTTTAGTTGTCTTACTTTATGTTTGGTTGAGTTTCGTTTGATTTAAGAATGGGCAAAAAATTTGTTAGGCTTTGGTTACACCTTCCTGCATATTATACCTACCCCTGAATATGTGGCAGCCGGTAACAACAGTGCGTGGACAGTTTTCACACGCACAAGTCCTTAAATACCTAAAAAATTTGATGAAGACTACATTCTACCACGTCACGAGTCACGACTGTACGAGATGACTTATAGAGGTAGAAAGAAAGCTTTCACCAAAACTATCAACAAACATCTTTATTGTCTATAGAAATGATGAAAGTAAACGATATCTTTCTATGTCGAGGTAGGTATAGCCCTACTAATAATAAAGCTGAAGAGTTTGTATGTTTTTTTGTTTGAACGCGCGCCTCTGGAACTTCCAGTCGGATTTAAAAAAATATTTTTGCATTTGATAACCCAATTCTTGAGGAAGGCTATTTAACATCACGCTAAGACCTTTAGAAGCCGAGCAACGAGAACGCTAAGTGAAAACGAAGTAGGTGGGGTGGGTCGGGAGAATAAGAGACTCGAAAGAAGTCGCGAGCAGAAGCTAGTTTATTTAATAAAATGCTTTTCAATATGCATATAAATAGTCAAAGTCAAATCAAGGCCATTAAAGTTACTTTTGAACGTAAAAATTTACAAGAAAATAGAATTCATTCTAGATGCGCCTTCGACCTTCGCCTTAGTTTCGTATTAGAACGAATGGACAAGGAACTCCACAGTTAGTATTTTAAAATGTTTTACAATATTTTGTATACAGACTTACGTGTTGTGTCTCATAGTATTGTGTAGTTTGTTTGTAGTATGTTATTCATACATTCTTGCAGACTAGTTTATTTTGTTTCTGCTACACTATTCAGCTCTCGAATCAATAATATTTACCGTGGTAGCCTGGCGGTATGTTATGACTTCGAATCAATAGGTCACGGGTTCAAGTCTTACCTCGTTGAACTATTGTGACCCCATTCTTACCAGACTGAATAACTTAGGAGAGGTTCTTGAAGTTGTATAGGACACTTTTATGGCGCGATCAAGGATCTGGCTAGCTTGGTGTGAACTGTGAATTTAATCTACGATGATTAGATTGAATATTAATTCAATGCTATTATTTGAAAACTTTGCAAGCCGAAAAGTAAAATGTCCCGGAACTATTTATAATTTTTTTATCTTATCTGTATACTTACATTATATGCAAATAAATGATTTCTATTTCTGTCACGGCTGACAGTTTTTCAGTTTGTAACAGCTCTGCAAGATTTACATCTTCTTGGCAACCCTTAGATAAATAATTAGACTGCTATGAAGACGTGCCAATGATCTCCGCGACGCCTTTAATTGGAACACATTTGTTTTAGAGACATTGAGATAATTTCTAATCATATTTTAAATTGGCCCAAGTATCTGTCTAAGTGTAGCACTTAGCTGCACACTTGATTAGCAAATCAATCGTTTCTGTACCCTGTATCTACCTACCAAGTGCAGTGTTTAAGTTTTCAAACACATGCATGAATTCGCTTTAAGGGGACTAAAAAACTTGCGCTTTTTAATGCCTAAATGTACTACAGTAAACAAAATCAGAAAAATATATGACATTCTTCAGGATATATTATGCTAGTTAGATAGTGTGTTGGAAATATAATACAACTAATTGACGATAACACAGTTTTGAATAAAACTACATCAGGCAGGTCGCTAATTGTATTCATTAGGCCTTTAACCAATATATATGTTATGGGCCAAGTGATTAATGCGGGCAGTATTCATAATGCCCGGGCAGTATGAATAATGCCCAGCCATATCGGGCCAAGTGATTAATTACAATCTAAACTCACCTATTTATCACATTGCCCGGGCATTATGAATATGGCTACATGATGATTGGGCAATGTGATTAATTGGTAAATTTTTACGTGGTGCGCTGCGGTGCGGGGCCGGAAACAAACACGTGACGCGCGCTAACCAATCAAAGACCGAAACGGGGCAGCGCGTGACCTTGCAATAGCCGCACGATGCCACTTGTTTTGATTTAGATTCGCATTTAAAATGAATACTTTATTTTAAACTTCATAATCACAGTTCAGTACTAATGTGATTTAATTATTTTTTTTTATGCTTATTTGATTTTATTAAGTTTCAAGCACTTAGTGAAAGAAAACTACTGAGTTTTAAATCTGTTAGCTACTCAATTACACATAGGTAGTTCTTTTTTTTTTGTTTTCAACGTTATTTTTTGTTTATTAAGTCCAAAGATTGAGAGCTTTTATTGGATAAATAATCTATTCTTAACAATAACTATTACCTATGAGGCTGATTACTAAGACTCTTTTAACTTTAGAGTAAATTTTAAGTTGAATAATCGGAGATGTGATTTCCATTTACTTCCATTTAGATTGTTAGTTTTATAATTTAACTTACTCACGTCGAGAAGTATTATATTCTCATTCTTCACTGCAGCTTGGAAGCGCGCTTACTCGTAATATCTACCTACATGTGAGTGAAAGCGAGTGCGAAATACTTCCAAGCTGCATTGAAACTACTATAGACTATAGTTTCTAAATGTAGCCCTTCGTAAGTTGATCGAAGTAAAACCGAAGTCTGATTATTTAAATTTTAAAAACAAATACTAAACTATAAAACATGTTTTTATTATTACTCTACGCGATAATTGATTTCATTACTTGTAATGCTCGGTCTATCTAACTAAGTATTCATTTGAAAGTATTAAACATGCTTTACATCACTCTGCCCAATAGGTGCTGGGCATTATTCATAATGCCCGGGCAATGTGATAAATTGATTGGTTATAATCACATTGCCCGCTCTTATTGGGCATTATTCATATTGCCCGGGCATTATGAATACTGCCCGATTAATCACTTGGCCCATAACATATATAAGTTATACACTAGGCATAGTTTAATATTTTCTTCATATTAATATGTAACTTTGTAATGATGTAACTTCTATGTAATTTATTTATTTATTTATTTTACTTTTTATGTACACACATATATAAACAGACAAGAAAGAACAGAACAGAAAAATAGGTACAAAGGTGATGCTTATTTCATAAGAAATCTCTTCCAGTTTAATATTTTCTTCTTTTCTTTTATATGTGAACTTATGAATAAAAGTTATTCTATTCTAAAAAAAAAGATACGATAGAGAAAAATCATGAAGATACCTTTAAAAACTTTCTTTTCACAATAAAAACCATACTAATATACATACTTATAATCATTCTGATTTTTGTCAGATTATTACAAGCAACATACTAAAGCACTATAGTGTTTTAATTTTTTAGTCCAAACAATAGATTTTGTAAATGGATAAATGCTTCATATTTTGCAATAAATTACCAGCGTTGTGTCATCGCGCTTTTCTTTCTTTTCTATCAGTCCGATAGTGACCGCGCTTTAGGTCATGTAGTCCCCTTAAGTGAAATATTTCAGAATTTCCCCAAAGACTCAGTCGACTTAATAATTTCCTGTAGCTTTAAAGCTACAGAGAGCTTTTTAGCTTTAAAGCTGGTAAAAGAACAATAGGTACGAAAATAGTTTTTTTTTGAGATTACTAAGACTAAGTCACATGCCTTACCTATTAATAAATGTGTTTATTACTTAGTAGTGACTACACAACGCAGTTTATGTTACCTGAACAACCATACACCAAGCTTACAGCCACACAGATAATAACATAAGATCAGTGTCCCCACCTGCATTATACCTGCGTGTAAGCACTAAGCTGGTGTAGCGTTACAGAATGTGGCGGTCGAGGGCACAGAACAAATATACCCTGGTCGAGGGAAGCCTGCGCATCGCGGCATCGCCACCGCGTCACTGATACCGACACGTAGGAGTCACTATAGTACCGACACGGCTCCCGTCCACGTGTAACTATGTTGCTATGTAAATATTATGCATATTGAGGATTTGAGGTAGACTGCAACAGGACTAGGCTCGGCTAGGTATTTATTGACCTATAGTAGAAAACTTAGTAACTGTTGCATTATTGGTTCTAGATTTTTAGAGATGTCTCCGGAAAGATTATATTTAACGGCGATGTTATTTATAAAGAAGTTTTTACAACACATAGTTGGTAAAAAATAGCAACCTTTACATTTGGTGATCATTTTGTACGAACTACATCACCATAAGTACCTACTACCTACCTAATTGGGGTCAAAACCAGTGAGTCACGCGCCATACAAATACACATGCACAGAAAGGACGCAGCATACCGATGACATACTTCTTTCGATAAAAATCCCACGATCTCCAACAATATTGAACCAAAAACAATCTTGAATGGCGGAGTAATCCCACAAGGCTTCATTAGTGAATACCGCAGTTACTTCAGCCGCGATATTTCACTTCCAGAGGTTTATGGTGGTCTTTAACCATTAAGCGTATTATCGGCCGCCGGTATTGAGAGCTCGGCCGGTATTGAGAAATCATCGCGGATTATGATCTTAAGGCGAGCGATATTTTATAGCTTGTTTGTAGCTCCTTAAACGAGTTCGAAATTAGATGTTAGGAAAGAATGGTCTTTATTATGATTGTGTTTGTTTAAGGAATTTTAAATGAGCTGTCTGTCATGTTATTTTACGATGACTTTTAATTGTATGCAAGGTGAGTGCTGAGCTGAAATATGACATACAATTTTCAAATCTCACCCTTCAACGAAATATTCCTTATCATTACATTAGGTTGGCAATCCATCAGTTTCGTCATAAACACTTTCATACTTTTCAGTTGCTTATGACGTATGACTTAGCTTTTTGGGTGGTTTATTTTCTTTTAGTTACAGAAATATCTCAAATAAACAATTTATTACAGATTTCCTCACGGCCATAATGCTCCATACTTTTCCTTCTGACGCTAGAAACAAAAATTTGCACCTGCCTCTTAACCCACTTCAGAACATTTTCTCAACAATTTGAATATAAACTACAGTATTACCGCCTCCTGTGGGTACTGTTAGTAATTTTACGGAACAATGGCAACTGTAATGGCGGGTGTCATCCATCGATTACGGAGAAAGCCATCATTTGGAGCTAACCGCTCAGTAAGCCGGCGTCCTACGTGACGGACTAAAGCGATGCTATCCTATGCTACGCGAATGAGTTTTACTGGAGACGAGGTGACACAATTAGTCTATAAGTGTGCATAGGAAAAGGAGAAATTCGCTGCCTATTTGCTTGATCATAAGAAGGAACCCTTACTAGTTTCTGTTCGGCTTTGAAGAGTGCCGGTGTAATTTTGTAGACCATGACGCACTTGAGCTTTGTCTTTGGTGGGATAATGTGTCTATGGATGTCGAAGGCTTTGTCGCATCAATTACATTACGCCACGTCCCTGTATAAAGTAAAAAAGCCTACTATACAGGGTCAGATTAAACTAGCTAGCGAAACTCCGCAGACGTGATGGGTATTGATTTGATGACATTTTTTTGGGGTTATCGACCGTAGTGGTGTATTTAAAACATCAGTTTAAACTCAGTTTTTTTGTAAATTTCGGAGACCTCATGGGTATCGACATAAAACAAAAAAAAACTGTTTTTCACTATCAGAGGTCGTTGAACACAAAAAAAAAAAACGTACAATATTTTTTATTGTTTTATCCCATCACTTATGCGGAGTTTCGTTAGCAAATTTAATTTGATCCTGTATACTGAAGTATAGTTACTAAGATATCAATATCTTCACATCGCATTGCATAGCTCTATTGCATGTGTCACTCAGTTCGGACGTTGAGAAATTGTTCAGAATGTGACAACGATTCTGTGTCAATAGATAGTTTGTAATGAGGTAAATAGAAGCGGCTCAGTTAAGTATTTGTAATTATAAGAAAATAAACAGTTGACTCTTATGTACAGAACAGGTGGCCATTGGAAAACTTGCTTTGCTCCGAGCAAAGAGAGCAATGAGAGGAAAGAGACAAATGGGAGCTTTCTTACAAAGCGGGTTATGAAGGTTTTATGCGACCGTAAACTTTACGTTATTCTCGTATATACAAGGCAGAATAAGTGCATGCCTAAGAGCGGTTTCGCACTACATCCGATCCGAATCCGAATTAAACATCCGACTTCAATCCGAATTGGAAATGTTCTAAATTCGGACGGATAGAGTTCGGATATAGTGCGCAACCGCTCTAAGAGCGGTTACGGTTCTGCACTACATCCGATCCGAATCCGAGAAATGCCGGTGCGAAGTGACCATAGTCCTATTTATATGCAGGGGTTGCGCACTAGATCCGAACTCTATCCGTCCGAATTTAGAACATTCCCAATTCGGATTGAAGTCGGATCTTTAATTCGGATTCGGATCGGATGTAGTGTAGAACCGCTCTAAGGCAATTTGTAATAACCTAGATAATATAAAACCTACATAACATAAAACTACACCTGTATTCCTAAGGAGTAGGTAGCGATGGGATATGCACTGCGTTTACTATATCGCTGCCTACCTGCCTACTAATGTAGGGATGTGCACTCCACATCCCTTTATTTATGTTTAAAGACTCATATAATAGAAGATTTGGGGGAGGCCTTGGCTCAGCAGTGGGACAGTGAAGGCTAAGTAAAAAAAAAAAAAATAGAAGCAGTCTATTGCCATCAACCGAACAAATCCAGACCCTGGAACATACTCGAACCGAAATAAAATAAAATCAACTGAATCACATCAATTCTCTTCCACTTTATATCATCGCGTATATGGCGATTGGTCGAGCTGATGAGGAAGGGCGGAAGGCTGCGGCGTGCGTCGCGAATTTATTACTGGCATGGCATCGGTGCCGTGCAGTACCGCTCGTGCTAATATAAGTACCGATAAATTAACCGGGAATTGTGACACGCGGTATTAACGGTGATATTTTGCAACGCATGCCGAAAAGTTTTGGGAGGGTGGAAAATGTTGAGCTATAAAAGGGAACTACACACATCAAAAGTGTCTAGGGATCAACATATATTTTTGCAATAACTTTTCTCCTGATTGATATTAATTAAAATTTTCTTTAAGGATTCATCAAATAAAGTGTTTTCGTTTGTCACAGTAACGATAAACCAAGTCACCTTTGCATTAATAAAGAAATTTGCCATTTTCCTAATAAAGGGATTTTTGACATTTGAACCACTAACACAAAAGTTCGAAAAAAAGACTGAAATAACAGTTTTCTTTAAAATTTTATTGGGTAACTTAAACAATTAATAATCCGTGTTTCTACCGCGAACACTAACAACACAAGAACATCGGTTTGGCATACTCAAAATGAGTTCATCCAAATCACGCTGTGGAATGGCAGCCCATGTTCGTTGCAACAACAAAAAAAGGTCTTCTTGCGACTGGATACCCTCCATATTCGGCAGAGCTCTTCTCTGTAGCATATCCCATGCATGCTCAATCGGGTTCAAGTCTGGCGACTGAGCAGGCCAGGGCAGGACATTGATGTTAGCTGCGGCGAGAGTCTGTCTTACAACTCTTGCGGTGTGCGGTCGTGCATTATCATGCATTAACTGAAATAAGGGACCGATTTGCACTTGTAGAGGAACGATGACGTCTGATACAATCGTCTCAGCATAAATTTGAGCGTTGAGGTTGCCTCTGATGCAAATCAACTCAGTTCTTCCGCCGATCCAAATACCCGCCCATACCATGATGGTTCCACCACTATAAGGATGGACTTCCTGGCAGGATTTAAATCGCTGTTGGCGTCCAGGGGTTCTCCAGTGTCGTATACGTCTTGTATCCGGTCTCATACCAAAACGAGACTCATCAGAAAAGCACACGAAACGCCATTGTTCTTCTGCCCAATTTCTGTGTTCAAGAGCCCATTGATATCGAATCCTACGATTGTGCATTGCTATAGGTGGTACCCGTAGCGGTCTTCGGGAATGAAGGTTCACTTCATGCAAGCGGTTTCTGACTGTTTGGTCGCTAATTAAGTTCCCTGAAGAGTGATGAAGCCTCACGGCTAACATCATGGCGGTTATTGTTGGAGCTCTTCGAGTTAAGATTTGAATGTATCGGTCTTGTCTCCGTGTGGTGCAGCGATACCGTCCTCCATGGCGCTCAGCCACGGTACCAGTGCTTCGGTAACGTGTCCAAAGTCGACTGATAACACTCTGACTTGTATTCAGAGCTAAAGCCACAGTACGTTGCCGGGAACCAGCTTCTATCATTCCCACGGCTCTGAGCATTTCTTCCCTGCTTAAATGACGTCGCCGCTCCATAATAACGTTGGTTTTAATCAGTAGTAGGGAAACAGTAGCACTAATAATGTCTTCAATGCGTTGTATGTTTTTATAGGGAAAATATTGACAGCTGATTTTCATCTTTTACTCGAATTTGATTCACAGTTCCTGATTCAAATTATGAAATGCACCAAAAAGGATCCATATAAATTTATAAAATCATAAATTTATTACAAAGCCACATCTCAATCTCAAGAAATCCGCATAAAAATGCTTGATCCCTAGACACTTTTGATGTGTGTATTTAATTGTTTCAGGGTATTAACGCTTGCGCTTGTTGAAACAAGGCAACGCTACGTTTCATCTTCATTTCAGCCCGGAATCATCCACTGCTGCAGGGTATAGGCCTCCCCTTTCGTCTGCCATACTTCTGTGCGTCTCTCATCCAGGTGTTTCCCGCGACTTTGACGATATCGTCAACCCAGCGTGCTTTTGGACGGCCCTGGTTTCTTTGGCTGAACCTTGGCCACCATTTGATCATGACTTTACTCCATCGGCCATCTCTTCGTCTAGCTAGATGTCCTGCCCAACTCCACTTGAAGCGCATCGATACGTTTAGTGGATCATTAACATCCTCCAAATGTTGACTAAAGTAACGTACATTTTCCGTGGTTTAGATTTGCATAACTTTGCTTGGGGTTTCTAGGCTTTGTTTAGTGAATAAATCAAGCAAAGTTTACCTGTTTGCCAGTCAGTATTTACTTATTTATTTTACTATTTATGTACACACATATATAAACAGACAAGAAAGAACAGAACAGAAAAATAGGTACAAAGGTGATGCTTATTACTTAAGAAGATGAAGTCTATCACCTACATAGTAGGTAATGTTCTTGTTTCGACATTGTGTCTAAGTGCTGGAAACCATTCTGTCTCTCATACCAGGAGAGCTCGCTCCCCATGTCCCCATCCACTTAAAATAATGATTCCCTTTATAACCTCTTTGGCATTAAAAGTTTGACAATACAATAAAGCCAGACCAGTCGGAACGATGCAATTCTTTTGACTTATTCGTCGTAAAAATCAGCAGTCGTGGTGTTTCGCGTTCTCATACAAAAGGGCTGGCTGCTCCCTGCGGTGAGCGTCGCGAATTTATTATTATCGCCGGTACCGTGCAGTACCGTGTTG
The DNA here is from genome assembly GCA_914767645.1 of Hydraecia micacea. Classification (NCBI taxonomy): domain Eukaryota; kingdom Metazoa; phylum Arthropoda; class Insecta; order Lepidoptera; family Noctuidae; genus Hydraecia; species Hydraecia micacea. The sequence goes on along the minus strand of OU611794.1, from coordinate 16,424,662 downwards.
TACCACCCGCGTTTTTTAAATTAAGGCTGTGTTACCTAACTGAGGTATTATGTAAGATGTTTAGTTTAATTAAATGTCGTTATTTCTGGTAGGCTGAATGTGATGCGGAGGAATGAGGAACATGTCGTGACGAAAGTTTTGAGTATAAATGTCGATGGCTATAAGAATAGAATAGAGCAAAGAAACGATGGATGGACTGTGTGAAAGATGATTTATGGATAGAAAGGGGGTGACTACCGAGATGGCGAATAATAGAGAAGTATAGAAGAAAAAGACATGTTGCGCCGACCCCAATTAAAATTGGCATGTCTACCTAAGGGCAGGAGAATGATGATGATGATATTTGGGGCAGGAAATATCTACTTAGCTTCCTTCTTAAAAATGAAACAATCTGTTGATCTTTGCTGCTGTCTATCTGAGGATACAAACTGTTATAATCAAAATAGTTGTAATTGGTTGTATCTATGCCATTATTTCTGTTAGGTCATAGGTCACATAGCTTACAAAACACAGGTAAATGCCACGCCTATCATAAACAAAAGGTTAAGGTAGGGTCATTGAAGTGTGTTATCATTTCCTCATAAAGCCAATGGTCTTTACCATAGTGTCTATACGGCCATTTATTATATCATTAGAAAAATAACGACATGTAAGTAATATTGTTAAAATGAACTGCATTCTAGAGTTGGTTTTGATAAATGGTAGGTACCTAAATAGATTATAGGTATTGGTTCGTGAGTATTTATCGTGAAATAAAGAAGTTTATTACTTATACGAAATAACGAAAGGGGGATGAGTGTGATAAACTGATAACCGTTGTTTTATTTTTATTACCGACTTAAAAAAAAGGAGGTTATCAATTCTACACGTATGTATGTAATTATTGGAACTGCGATATATTCACTATTAGGGCTTCCAAACAAATATACAAAATTTTATTTAAGATGTATGTATGTATGTTTGTCCACGCATTTCTCCGCAACTATTAATCGGATCGTGACCATTTTTTTTATTGGCTTACATTTACTTCAACTTAGGGAACCGTGCAAGTTTCATCAAAATTGATTCAGTAATTTTCAAGATATGGACTAATACGTGTAAGTGTGACGGCCTGACTTATTGATACGAGCTACGGGTGTAGTGTCAAAGGGAAAACGTCTCAAAACCTTGGTCAAATTCTAGTGCAATATTTACAACAAAACTATTACCTACTTATTACAAATAATTATTCCAGTTTTTATTTAAAACTAAAAATTACGAAACAAAAAAGTAATTTAAAAAAATTTAATCGACTCCAAAAAGAAATTAAATCAAAATTATGAAATAACTTTAATTTCGGAAGTCGCTGGCAAAAAACTAAAATTAAAATACAGATCCCAAGATACCGACTTCCGAAATTAAAGTTATTTCATAATTTTGAGTTAATTTCTTTTTGAAGTCGATTTAATTTTTTTAAATTCCTTTTTTTAACACCCGTTGAAAAAATACTTCTCTATTCTTACAATCTTAAAAATAAAGAATATTAATGGTAAGTACACAAAATATGTCGTGATTAAAAATATTAAATCACGTTCCAAAAGCAAGTTCCGAATAAAAAGAAAAGAAACGAAATAATCGATGTTTGTCGCGTGACCGATGTTTCGATCGCGATAGCTTGTCGGAGTACCACTAGCCACGGGGGGCTCGGCTAAAAATAAACAAATGAACCGATAATGGTAAATTTTGAGAATAAGGGTATTAGGGAAATAAAAACTGGGTTAGTGGGGAAATTATGTCTTTGGCATTGGTTTATAGGCCGAACAAATCAATGGAACTTGAACCATAATGTATTTTTTTATTATTGTTTCAATGTATAAAGTCTTTTATTTTAGTATCTAGTGTATATAGTTACCTATATTGTAATTATGTGTGTACATAAATGTTAATACTAGGAAGTGGTTTTGTAGAGTTTGTCAATTGAAGTCCTGGAGGCCTACCACAAGCTCTTAACGCGATCCATTTTAGGACCTAAACTGAACTGTTCTTCTAATTCGTACCATGACGTCAGTTTAACGATTCAGTTTAGGCCGTACCAATCTGCTGACAGCGATTGTCCCAAACTGAGTCGCAAGTTTTGGTTTAATTCATACTTGTTTGGTACCATGACGTCCATAGAGCAGCTCAAGCGATGCAGTTTAGGAACCTAAACTGAAATGTCTTGTTTTTGAATCGTTTTTAATTAGATCATGGTAGGCCACCTGCTACTGTTCCCATTCCTGCCGTCAAGGTGCATTGACAGCGGCACTGTGGCACAAGGTCTAAGGGTCTGGCTAAGAGGTGCAGGCTCCATACAATTCACGTCGGCATACCCTAAGTGAAGACGAGATATTACAGATGGATAGGTCATCCACCACCAACTGAAAATAAAACAATTCTGCTCCCTAGTAAAAGGAAACCACCAGTGCAGTGTGTAGAAAACGTGTCCTATAAATAGTAGCCCATAAAGGGTTTGTAGAAAATAAAAGTGCCGGCGCCCAGTTCCCAGTGCCCAGTGCCGACAGTCGCGCAATCGTTACGTGTGTAATTGGCCTAATAGTCGCAAGTGCGCACCGCCCTTAAATTACTGCCAGTGCGCCAGGATTCCTGTCCACTATTATTTATTTATAAATAGCACGTGTATTTTTATATTTACTGCCTAATAAAATAATCTACTTTGTGGAGTAGTACTGTTATAATTAATGCAGAGAATAAAAAACAACGATCAAAAAGGGAGGTCTAAGAAAATAAAAATGGATGCTATGCTTGTAAATCCGTTAGACCCGAAAAAAACATACTTATGCAAAATGTGGTCTTCAAAGCAAAAAGAAGTGTAGCGTGTAGCATAAAAAGTTAAAAATGAAGAAATTAATCAACTATCACAGTATCTATTCTATTTCTATCTTACAAAAACAATCAGTAGCCTATTTCAATTAACTATCTAAACTCCTTACGTAACAAACGACAGTGAGTCCACCGACCAATAAATCTATTCCAACATAAATCGGTTTGTAAGTCGATCGGTATCGGGAAATAAATACCTTTTTACGGTAAACCGGCTCACCGGGCGTGGCTCGCCTTAAACGGAGCTCAGCCGGGGCTCGAACCCACGGCTAGAACGGTGCGTCTTGTTCTGGTAATCGAAGCGATGGCGGTTAAAAAGTGCGCGTCGTCGCTCTAGCTTTGAAAAAAACTGACGTGTTATTAAAGATGTGTGTGATGTGGATCTTAAATCAGTAGACTTAGTTGGAAGGTTGGAGCAGTGAATAAATTATGCAGTAGCTTTTGTATTAGTTTTTGGTTGTATTATAGGTAATTTATCCCAGCCAAAATAGTCAGCCAAAATAGTAATAAGTCTTGATCGGAGCTCTTGAACATGATTGGGGTTTAAATAGGTACCTGTTCTATATTTTGATCTCATTGCAAATAGCTGAAGGGATATGTCCTTTCTTTATGGAACCCTTAAAAGTGCGTCTGAAATATCTGAAAACTTGATAGTCTGTCAGACTCAAAGATAATAACTTTACCACATCAATTTGAATACGAGCTTTAATTTAATAAATCAGCTTAGAAAGTCTTAAAAAACCTAAGGCTTCTTCTTCCGTTCGTGAACTTAAAACTTTTTCTTCAGACCGAACAATATTGATTTTATTAAAAGCCGCGAAGACACTTGATCCGAGAAGCCATGCAAACGTCGAATATTTTCAGACGGAGACTTGTAGGTACATAATGTACGTGAACCTGTCTGCAACTCACACGAGTGCGGTAAGCGGATGATATTACACCCGGCTTGTAGTGTGTGGTAATAGATATGAGCATACATTCATGAATAACGAAAGTTGTGTGATATACACGTGCGGATTTTTCTTCTGTATGACAGATAAGCTTTTTAAGTGTTTATTTATTAAGCTATTGCATAGCTTTTATCTTGGGCTTTGAGCGCGGCGACCGAATGAAGAAATTCCGTAACGAAAATAAACCTAAGCATCGTCTAACGTCGTATCAGTTCGGCAGACTTCGGCACGGTGTTTGTGTGCGTTGCTATGCAATAGCTTTACCGCGGCAGTCCCCGAGTGCCACACGTATTTTTTTTCTATAATGGCCAACCAACAATTGTTTACATGATTTACTGAAATCTAGGTGAGGGTAACAATGTCTTATAGGTTTGCACCGCAGGCCTCATAAACGTAATAATTGTGCGACAGAAAAAAAACAAAAGAACAAACTACGAGAGATATTGCGTTGATATATCTGAGCCAAAACATTCAAAGTTCACGGTTATACGAGTACTAAGATGCCATTCTTTATCCACCTTATAAAACATCTACTTCTATAAATATGTAGTATAAAATAAAGTAGCTCTTCGTGTTTGTCTGTGACCGCTTAGTTCTGTAGCGGTATCTACAACGCCACATGCGAACAACGCGTCATACTGACGTCACGCAAAATCCTGCATCTCGCAAGTAGAGTTTACCGCGCAACTAGCATAGATACAAAGGCCCGATATGAATCATCGGGCAGTTGCCCGCCAGACATAACACCCATCTGGTCTTAGGATTCTCCCTTTCCCATGGAGGTTGAGTGAACTTTACACCCTGTTCCTCATACCTCTGTAGTTCTACGTGATGAATTATGACGACGGAAGGTTAATGTGTATAAAAATTCATAATAAGCATAAATTTTATAAAGAAATCACGATGTTTTATCATGAACTAAAAACCGCGCGAAGTAAGGGCGAGTCGGTAGTATACCTATACTTTACAACACTTGTAAGTCTACCCGATCATAACCGTGAACCGTAAAGCAATAAATCGGTGATCAATCTAAGACTTATTACTTACAAACGACCGCGGCAATTTAATAAACTGCAATTCAACTGCTTACAGTTAACTTATGTACCGAAGGTATAAACTCAAGATTAGACATCCAGACAGATGAATAGAGGACGGATATGACAGAATTGAAAAATGATTGATATTGGCAATGCTCCATGTAAGTCCACATGTCTACTGCAAGAAGATAAGTAATTAAATCGGTTATTCTTATCGCAAAGCTTTTTGAAAACATAGAGCGCTGGAAGCTTGCTTTGTCTAGATTTTCCAATTATAGTCAAGTTTGCAAAAAAATGCTATAACACCTGTGCTGTACGCAACGTGTACCTAGAATGGTCGTAGGACCCGCCCACTCATAAATAACTAGATAAAAAACTCCGGCGGCTTACTGCCGCAGGTAACCACTCGTCTAGACCAGTAACCTAATCTAGACCTGCTGCTATTAAGGTATCCGTTACTTACAGTAATGTCTGTAATAAATTATTCATTGACAATTGTCTCCTTTATCTTAGAGCAATGTTTAAATAGCTAAAGTACTGGTATTGAGTCGTGACCAGCTCGATAAAAGCTGGACTATGGAAGGAGAGCACTTCAAAATGTCAAGCCTCCAAGTAGGTAGGTACCCAATAGTTTATCGTTGATTGCATTCCACAATGAGTATCTACGTGGTAACGTAAAAGAGAGATATAATCTAAACTAATATTATAAAGAGATAAGATTCGATTTTTTAAATGTTTGTTTTTTACGCTTTCACGCTAAAACGGTTGAACGGATTTGGATGAAAGACACACGCGTAAACCGTGATCTGGATTAGGACATAAGATTTTTATCCCGATATTCCCACGGGACCGAGGCTTATGCGGATGAAACCGTAGCTAAACCATGACAATCAATCACGATACTGTTTTCTACAAATCTGTGCTTCTTTTTCAACCAAAAGTGTCAAACGTTTTGCCAATCAATACAGCAGACTTACAATATATTCCTCAACAACAACGCTATACAATATTTATCCGTAATTTTCCATTTTTTCCCTATCCAGGGAGAAAATCCCAATAATCGTTTCTCACCCCTAATCGTAGAAGTGATTAACCTGAAAGAGAATGTAGTATCTAGGAATCGAAGAAAGTGTGTCAGACAGAATAGATTCTTACCTAGCACTGCGTGGTCTGGGTCTAGTTTAGATCTAACGAGTTCCAATTAAAGAGCTTTATCTGCTCCTTAATTAATTGATTGCTACTTGCAAAGCGGTAGGCGCATGAGTGTGTGCCGTTGATAGCTTTCTTAATTTACTTGGAGGAAGTACTCTTGTACTTACTTAAAAAAACTATCTGGTTGATTACCAATCAATTTTTTTTAGCTCCACGTTAATCAAATTATGTTTTCTAACCTATCTTTGTTATCTTAATATCTTTAGTGGTGTGTAGAGCAATCGTATCAGCAACAAATGACTTGGTTTTCAAAATGTATCCGGTTTTCTTCTTGTGTTTTTGAGATTATCTTTATAACTACAATAGTTTCACAGATACTATTATTTTAGAGGGACTGTTAAGTATTTACCTAAAAAACATATTCACAAGTTAAATTCCTCATAAACTATGTCTGGTTTGGTCTGAATGGGCCGCGCGAGACGTGCGCAGACGCAGCCGCGGGTCAACGACCGCGTGCAATTCGTCAACGAATGTCACTGCACCCCGCCTTCGCGAAAATACGCGGCTTATTGAATAACAGTCTGAAACCACTTAAACTGTTGTAAGAAACTCTGGCGCAATAAAATTTACTTAGTTACTTTGCCATTGCCGGCCGACCAGTGTGGGGTACAGTTTCTTAATCTATGAGAAAGATCTCTCATTATGATTTCCAGTTTTATCAGCCTAGTCGAGAGTCTATCTTGAGCTAACGATAATCATTTCATTACGTAAAACTTATCTGAGAAAAAATACCGGCCAAGTGCTTGTCAGACCACGCGCAGTGAAGGGTTCCGTAGTCGGGATGAATACTAACACTTGCACAATATTGATATTATCAACAGCAACAATAAATTGTGTAAGTATGTCATAGTATTTCACAAACAAGCCAATTCGTGTGATCTTAACATCTATTCACTAATAAAAAAGTTACGACACATCATAATCTGTCCAACAATACCCCACACGCTTATGTTTACAGTGAAGATGAAGTGATTAAAGTCACATTTATCAAAAGAGCCACTCCTCATTTGTTTTTTCGTATTTCTCTACACTAGTATTTAGGGGTTCCCGGTTCATGGAATACACGTCTGCTTTCTAAATATCGATATAGTGCCAATAGTCTCCGAGTAAAATAGCTGTGACACATTCGGACGAGGGGCTTGTGGCTAAGTAATGACAGCCGCATGGGTCGATCGATCAGGTTAATTACTCTTGCCGCGCTCGGTCCGTGGATGGGTGACCATCTTTATATACCGAGACCGCTTCGTGCCTTAGAAAGCACGTTAAGCCGTTGGTCCCGGCTGCCATTCTTGGATCTTTGACAGTCGTCACGAGTCGTCAGAAGTCCGAAAGTCTGACAACCTGCAGTCTTACAAAGTGGTATCGTGTTACCCAGTAACTGGGTTGTGGAGGTCAGATAGGCAGTCGCTCCATGTAAAATACTGGTATATAGCTGCATCCGGTTAGACTGGAAGCCGACTCCAACATAGTAGTTGGGAAAAGACTAGGCAGACTGAGATGGATAAGCGGATAAAATTTTAAGGGTTCCGTTTTCGCCGTTTGGCTACGGAACCCTAAAAATATGGTTCATATTTTCCGGATTTTCTTTTAACGGGTAAAACAGTTACATTCTTGAGGCTCAATATTATAATATAAGTTACTTTTACGACTTTCAGTGAGAACTGTTCATAACGCTTCATCAATTTTATGAACTGTGTGGGAGTGCATGTGGATGTGCTCTTCCTGGGTCAACGCATGAGCAGTTGTTTTAGATGAGACACTACGTGCCCAATAATAATGTTCATCGTAAGACATTGTCGCTTTATGTGCCTTAATATAAATAATGCAGCTTGTCAGTGATCCTAAGATTTCTACTACATTTTCTGTTTTTACCCATAAGAAGAACCTGTAATTGGCTTTATGTCTTATATAATATTGTTATACTTTTGTTACCTATAGCTGTTGGTTCTCATATAAATAAATAAATAATTAATGTGTAATAAAATGAAGTGTGTCGTTAAGTCTCGGTAAGATCATATAGATCTATTTTAATGTCTTATTCAGAAGTAAGTCCTATAAAAGATGGATGCTGATCCCATGCTGCGCTGGACAATCGTAATTTTAGATATTTACCATTATATACCACATAGGTACCTTACTACCTATTACTATGTCGTATTGTTTTATGTTTTTTAGCATTATTTTGTGCAGAGTATTTTCTCTATGCTTCTTATGTTTTTTAAATATGGTATTTTGTACCAAGTGCATTACAGGGTAAGAATTTACATAGGGCGAACCTCTTCTTCTCAACGATCCAAAGGAAGTGGGGCGGCATCTACATACGAACTACGCACCACACAGACATCATGCAAAGTCCTGCATCGCGCAAGTAAAGTTATCCGCAAACTAGTATAGGTATATGCAATGTCCCGACATTAATAATCGGGCAGTAGCCCAGCGGACATCACCCGTTTGGTCGGAGGATCCTGCCTTTTCTATGGTGTATCAGTGAACTATACACCCTGTTCCTCATACCCCTATAAAAGAAAGAAAGTACACGGCGTTCTCTGAACACAGGCACTAGTCTCCAACGCAACGGTTCTCCAAAAATAAAATGATAATAATTGTGCCAAGAACGTAGTATCTCCAAATGTGACGAAGAAAAATGTCTTCCGATCATTTCTGAGAAGCCCGTATTGAGTGGACGTCGCATACCGGCATGTATCCCTATTTAAAACTTAATTAAGTAATAATGTACCGCAATTAGTGCCTCGGTACACGGGACGAAGCCCGGCTTCTTTTTTTTCAGTGCTAAATACTTGGTATTGCACTCAATCAGCACTTGGTAGATCGAGAGATAGGATGGTAGGTTTAATAATGTTAAAAGCTAGGTGACTGTACGACTGTAGATATCATATTCTTTACCGCGGGGTTAGCTTCGGGCTGTGGTGCTTATAAAGGCGCTGCTCCACAGCAGCGATCACGAATTGCGTAGCTATAAAAAAAAACTGCTGACAAAAAGTTCTGACAAGGTTTTTGAAAAAGATGTACAGTGTTATTACATTACAATGGCACGCCAATTCTTCCTCGTACTCACTAACTTACGTCTGAACATATCCTTAATACGTGAAAGTAGCAAAAACTCCACAGTCGTTAAAGTTAATACTTGTATTCGGTTCACCGCTGTGAAAGAGCGGCTTTACAAAAGGCGGGCGTCAGATACAATCTACATTGATACACTTCTTTTATTCCCATATCAACACTCGACCAAAATAAAAAGCTGCAAACGATAATGCCTTATCTTAATGCAATGTATCTCTTTAACATCGGCTTTCTGCAACGATCGACTTCGACTTAAATATGGACGTGTACCGGGGCACTTATACTTAGTCTACCTTTATTTAAGTATTTTGTATGAAAAACCTGTTGTATAGCCTCCTATTGTTTTACTTTCCTTCCTTGAAATATAACTGGTACCAAATGAGTCGATACTTTAATGTTATTCGTAAATGTTTATTATTCGTTCATCCATTGCTGGTTATGTATTGACTGTCGAGTGTGTAGTTGAGACGTAATGAGCAATGTATGGAGAATGGATCGATACATAGTTGTTGTGGAGTGTCATGATACTCATGATGCAAGTTATAGCCGGAGGCTACGTTCTCTGGTCCATAGTACCTGAGACAGGTATTGACTGTGGTCTCAGTTATAGAATATTACAGATTTGATTTTAGTTCATGGATAATACCTAACTTCAATGTCAACGAAGCGTGCATGCTCTACAAAGAATTGATCTCCTTCTACAAAGTTAGCGTTTGTTTTATAGAAAGCCGTAGAAATCTTTCTACAATGTGTAATTTTGCCTTTGTTTTGCTGTCCGGGTGATCCAGATTCTGACTTAAAAGGTTCCGTTGTTGGTTAAATAATAGACTGTGTGCCAACCTATGTGCTCAAACTAAACATGCTCACCTACATTTTAGTCAAATAGAATAAACACTATTTGACCAAAATGTAGGTGAGCACGTTTAGTTTCTTCCGCTGATTTAGCTATGAGTCTATGAAGACAAGTTCTTCATCAAAAAAACCGCCATCCTTTCCACCTTGCACCACACACGTAATAGCTTATTAAGAACGTTCCTGAGATGGTTCCCGATGGTTAGCCGCGGCCTGCGCCGGCGCGGCGCAAGAATGTATTAATTCTCTATAGCCGGCTGGTGGAGCGTCCAACTCGTCATGTCATGCTATGTGCTACGCCGCGCCGATTGTGTTTCAAAACTTTTTTAGTGTCTTGGGTGCTCGTTTTTTCGCATTTAGGGCTCCCGCATACGATAAACTTTTTGTAAGATCAAATCTGGGGTGCACAAAAAGGTTGAAACTTTTTTTTTTGGCGCGGTCTTTTTGTGTGTCATAGGAACTTGTGTGTAACTTGGATTTCATTCTATATTGATCATTTGGACAGAGAAGAAGAAGAAGATGATAAACACAGATTAAGGATAATATATTATATAGTCTGTGTAGATCGTTAGGGTTACGATTACCTAATTAAAATCCCTGCCAGATTTAAAGCCATAATATAATCAATTGAATTGCGATTGCGACAGACTTATAGCAGGAAGTTATAAGGGACACAAATAGATCGTAAAATCACTCAATTTCTCTATATAAATTTTCGCAGCAACTGCACCATTAACTGCGCACCTACCGGCAGTACCTTATAGTCTCTTATGTCACCTGCTTGCTGCTGGTCGGATCCACGCGACAAATCACTATACATCAGTTTCAGTGTAATTGGCGGCGCTTTCTATCGACACGACGCACGGGGCTGGGTGCAGCCGGTTCTCATTGCCTCGGCGCGTGCGCACACCCATGACATTAATATTTCATTGGAAAATCCCAGGGTAGGGGTTAAAGGTTCCCCTTGAAAAGCTCTTTTCAGTGGTGTATATCTTATGGTTATTAGGCGCCAATAATTCCTTAACTTAAACTCAGGTGCCCAAGTTGTCACCTTTTTCGGCCAATCTCCATATTTCCAAAATTCAAAGGAGTAATCGAAAGGCTCTTTGAACACGTATTTCTGCATCTAATACTCATCCTGGCCTCAGGCTTGAGGAATTATGTTAAGAGATTAGTACTAAATTGTAAGGAGGGATGATTTATGTCGTTTTTGTCTAACTGTGAATGATGAATGATACCCTATAATTTTGAGGAAAATTGTTGACCCTCATTACAGAAAGGTTCAATGTAGACAAAGAAATGAATTTGAAAAAAGAATTGATGGGAAGAAGTAATGCACTCTAATATCGGCGTTCTCATAGAACACTACTTGATCATCTTTTGTTTTGTTTGTATGAATTTCATTTTATAGCTATCGTAGAGGTCATCAGCTACGTAGCTTTTTCCCAACTATCTTGGAGTCGGCTTCCACTTCCAGTGAATACTAGAACTTTACACGGAGTGACTGCCTATCGGACCTCCACAACTCAGTTTCTAGGTAACACGATAAGTACCCCTTGGTAAGATTTGGTTGTCAGACTTACGGGCTTCTGACTACCCGTAACGGCTGTCAAAGATCTACAAATGACAGCCGGGACCATCGTCTTTACGTGCTTTTCGAGGCACTGAGGGGTCTCGGTATGTAATGGATGGTGACTCATCCACGGACCAACCTCGGCAAACATTGCTTAACCTTGAAGATCGACCCGTGCAGCTGTTATTATTTAGCCACGAGACCCTCGAGCCCTACGAGCTCTCGTAGTCGGTAATCGGTACTTTTGACTCTACGCTACGCTACGTTTATAAATTCTTACATTGTGGTCTACACACAAGGAACTGCAGGGGTGATGAGTCCTTCTTCGGTAAACATGGCCAGTCCACTTGTTACCACTTCAGTCTCAAATAGTTACTGATCCCTTTTCATCTGTGTCTGCCAACCCTGGACAGTGTTCCAGTTAGCTTGTCATAGTTGCGCATGCGTTACTTTTAAGTCGTAGCTCGTTATGTCCTTATTATCACGCTCCTTTACGACCAGAGGTGGACAGAGCTTTATGTGGACAACTTACTTGCAGTAATGCTGGATGTGTCTGTATTTGTAGCGACATTGATGGGATTTGTATTTGTATTATTCAGTTTGTGCTCATCTTACAAAATATTCGTCTTGGTTACTATTCTGTCAGCACTTTACTGCAGTTATGCCTTTAACCAGTTACTAAAATATTTATATTGTTTTCTCTAAGAAAAACGTTTGTACCGGCATGTGGCAATAAGTAAGAATTACCATCATAAACTGCGCGTGATTAATATGCATCTCTACACTTCATCTTCAAGTCGAAGTTTCCCAGAAGAAGCATAAGGTTCGCTGTTAACCGTTAACTGACATTAAATGGAAATCGATGTTGCAATACAGCACCTTATTTTAACTCCTGTACCTATGGTGAAGTGAAGGTACAACCGTTAAGGGTTGCAATAAGCATAAGAGCACCTTATTCCTGTAGTGAAGTGACCTCAGTATTCATTTTATTTTCAAAAGACCACAATCAATAAAACTAGCAAATCTTACTGCTGGACATAAAACTACCAAAGCTAGATAAGAAATTCCTACAATATCCAAAGATAAGATAGATGCCACCTATGTTAGAATAATGATGAAGAATTTTCGATAACAAACACCCCACACGAAATACCATGTCTATAAGTACATTATTAACAATAGTTCCAGCATGCCACAGTAATTTATAAGTGTTATACACTTACAGAGTTAATAGCCCGGGAATCGAACCCGTCATTTTATGCCCAATTACATAATAATACCCTCTTTGGGCAGAAGAATGGATACAATATCAGACAGTCATGGACGCTAATATGAGAACTCTAGAAGATAACGGAATTTAACTTTAGTTAATAATTCAATTAAATGTGTTTTTTTAAATGAAGTTGGACGCATTCCAATTTCTTTTTGTTGCTATTTGCTACATAATTTAATCTAAGAGCACTTATGTATGTGTTAAATAATGTTATGTGGCATAACGCCCTTGGTCGGAGAGAGTATAGAGGTATGAGGAACAGGGTGTTAAGTTCACTCATCCCTCCATAGAAAAGGGAGGATCTTCCGAGCAGACGGGTGTCGTGTCTAGTGTGCTACTGCCCGACGATTGATTGTGGGGACGTCGTACATATGTATGTATATATGCGCGGTAAACTCTGCTTGCGCGATGCAGGATTTTGCGTGACGTCAGTATGATGCGTAGTTCGCATATGTGGCGATGAAGATACCACTACACTATAATGGCTACTATATAGAATTTAGTTTATTTGCTAACATAAAATTCCCCTTCAATATCAGCACAACAGCTTCAACTTAGGTCTTAACTTTTCACTTTTCACGGTTCAATACTCTCAATAGTCAGTCTTCATTGGCACCCAAATCAGGCACGTGTATAAATAAGTACATATACTTTAAAATTTGTAAGTAAGCGAGCAGCATCGTATAAATACAGTTCACAGGCGGCGAGGCGTGGTCGCCATTAATAAAATTATGCTATATCACTGCTTTCCTAATCGGTTAACGATTACCATATTAATTGCTGACTGTACTCGACAGTGGCGCCATCTGGTTACAAGTTATTAAGTAATTACGTTAATATTTGTAAACGTTAGTGGAATATTTATAAGAAAATGTGGAAAGTGGTTACTTCTACAAATGGAGCAAACTACAACAGGCTTGCGTTAATGAATTTAGAAATAAAGTTTAATTATTCAAACTTATTTTTATTTTTTTATCGTTAACTTATTTTTTATTTACCTAGTGTAAATAGTTGTATAATAATTGACGTACATTCTTTTAATGAAAGCTTAAAGCTTAAACTCGCTCATATTTCAAACATCTAAACTTTTTAAAACGCAACAAGTATAGGAATTCTTAGTGTCAGAAATATGTAAATATGGTGGTAAGGACCTTTGCCTGACATGCATTTTCACTTGTGATTTACGAGTATCTATATTCGCACAAAGTTTTGGGATGATTGCAATATGCGTTTGAAAAATGCATACTAATTATGTTGCTGTCCAAAACCCATGTCCCTGGCAACTTTAGAGGACAGTTTGCCATAGGTTTCAAATAAATCAAAGGACTGTTATACCCGTTAGGTATTTAGTACCGTATTTCAGAACTTGCAACCATTAATCTCTAGCTCTACTTTCAACAAGGAAATACATCTCGACACACGTGCTATTAAGCGTAATTTGTGGAAATATACAGAAATTCGCGTGCCGGTGATGTTACCACTCTGCCTACCCTCGGGGTAGCGATGCGCTAGCACAACATAATTGTCGCTCCGAGCTTAACATGCGCGTACGACTTAGATTTACTTGATATATGTATCGCCGGAAAAATGCTACGCTTTTTATTGATGCTGTGGAGATGTGCCTTGGGGTTAGATGTAGTATAGTGTTTAGATGAACCAGGCCCGATTGATTACTATTAATTACGATTTAGAACAGTTTGTCATAATACTCTTCACCTTTTTATACTTTATTTTAGAAGCTATACTTTCCAATTATCTAATTTTTTTTCCTATTTTTATTGTTTATGTCTTAATCTTAAGTACCTAAGTGGGTAAATTGCATCTATTGTTCGTCTTGCAATTTTATTTTTCTTTTTATTATTAATTAATCTTAAGTTTAAGAAGTATTATGCCATTATATCTGAAATTCTCTGCCTTTAGTTTTATTATTATTATTATGTGGTGTGGGTATCACATATTTCTGAGACTGCTGATTAACCTGTAATTGGCGACTGTATAAGTCTGAGGCTGTTGTTACCTATAGTACTTAAAATATGTAAATTATACACAGAAGTTGTTGGTATACAATATTATATAAATAAAATAAATAGTTTTGCTCAATTACATGGCTCCTGTAATGTGTATGTTTCATTTGTAATGTGTAAACGAAAGATTAGTAGGTACTTACCTATTTGGAATAATATGACTTTAAAGTGATGGTAGAATAACTGAAATTACAATGCTAACATATTTTATTACATTAAAGTCAGATTGAAAATAGATTTCGAACACTTTTTTGTACGTGAATCGGCCTTCAGGGGTGGTCTGTTCTCTTTCTCTTTAAGACATTAAAGTCATCAGATTGCCCCAAATAATTCAAACCTGAGTGATGAGTAGCATGGCAAACGTTTACGTGCGAACACTTCACACAATACCGCTGCACTGATTGAAATGCAAAGAAACGGAGCACAGAACAGTAATTGCACGTCGTTGTAGTGAACGGGCGCAGACGATGTGAATGTAGCATTATGTAGCGTTGTGGACCATTCAGGTCTGAATTAATTCGCATAGTGCGTGTCGACGCGGGTGTGGGCTGATGGTGATAATATTGTAATTACTAGTGATAATGTGCGGTTTAATTATTATTTACACTCTGTCCATAATATTCGTTTACAAAGAGTATTCTGGAGATATTAGGGATGAAACCTATAAGTTTCTGTATATGCTTTATGTACCTACCTATATGCCGAATATGTTCAAGTTCAGACTCTGGGCACTAATAACCTACCAATTTGACCAATGTCTCTCCGAATAGATAACTTCTTAAGTTCCTTTTCTTTTTTTTTATTGGTTTTATGTCAAATTGATATTTTTTATCTCCTCTTTTTTCAATCACTCTCCGATTCATTCAATCCTAACAATAAACCAAACAAAAAAAAGCCTTAAACAAATAACGAATGTATTTCACAGTTCTCAATCGCAACACAAACGCGCCGCGCCTTTAAGGGGCTTACAGGACCTAAACGCAAAAAACGCAAGTTTTAGAAACAATAAAAGTAAATGATCGCCTACAGTAAAAAAAACCAAAAAAATATATGATATTCTTCAGGATAAATGCTAGGATGATAGTGTGTTGAAAACATAATACAACTTATTTGGTACGATAGAAAAAAATCATGAAGATACCTCTAAAAACTTTTTATTTACAACAAAATTCATACTAATATACATACAATCATTATGATTTTTTGTCAGATTATTCTACAAGCAACATACTAAAACTATAGTGTTTTAGTTTTTTTGTCCAAAGACTAGATTTTTCGTAAATCGATAATTGCTTCATATTTTGCAATAAATTACCAGCGTTGTGGCATCGCGCTTCTCTTTCTTTTCTATGCAGACCGACAAAGACCGCGCTTTAGGTCATGTAGTCCTCTTAATCGGAACACTTTAATAAAGGCACGGCCATTACATTAAACAGCCAATTAGTGATAAATGTTATAATAAAACTAATTCTGTTGATTTGGTCGTTTCCGCGTTAGTCACGGCTTCATTACGGCCGACCGTTGAAGTGTTAATTCATTAAAACTGCTGAATGGTAAGATACTCGTGTTGTGGTATATGGTTATGTGTTTTTGCGGCTTAGGTAGGCGCAATACTGATGGGATGTCCCATCGACAAAAATCTACCTCGTTGGAATAGTAGTCGGAAGCACTAGTGCTAAACATGAGGTCCTGGGTTCGATAACTTCGACTACTAGGTCGGGTAAAGCGTTGTTGGGTTTTTCTATCTGAAATTTCTTCTATTCTATTCTATATATTAAGGTCCCATTAAAATAGATGAACAAACTTTTAGAAATCATTCAGACCACCAAAATTAGGACTATGGTAAAAATTATATATAAGAAAAACGCATTAGGTACTTACAAGAAAAATAATCAGCTAAAGAAAATACACTAGCATGCCGGCAATTTATTATTTTAGGTCAAAATAAAATCACTTTAATCAGTGTTTTTTTTTTTGCTTGGATATCTTTGGCGTACTGAGCGCTGTGTTAAAATTTGACCATCTATTTTAATGGGACCCTGTAGACACAGTTTATTGATTTTAAACAAATACATTTTTGTTTTAACTGTTTTATTTACGAGTCCTACGAAATGTGATTGTATGACTTATAGGTGGTCGAGAATATGAACTTACGGTCAGTGGACAAAAGACGATAACCCAAGCATTTATTATCCTTTAATCCTCTGCTTCCTTAGTAAAACATGCTTTTTATACGCTTCCGTAGTTTAATTTCCATTCCAACTGGGAATGGTGACTATGCTATAAATTGATGCAGTAACATTGCAGTGGAGCAGTTGGCGAGATAAGAGCTCGACATATATCTGTTACACGATCGACGTGCGCGGTTTGCCGATATATCTTACCGTTTTAGCATTAGCTAAGCAAATAGAGAAGTCTTACAGTAATTGCATTAACACTTCAGGGGGAAGCGCCAGGGAGCCTGCGAAATTCAAATTTTCTTATTATATGTTTTTTGCATTTTGCAGTGTCAGGTTGTATGTACTTAGAGCAAAATATGGTTCGCGAGCGTAGCAAGTATGTATGTATTTACAGAATTATAATCATAAGGGCCTGCGCACACCACGTTTTTTAAACGCGCCGTTAATACGTGTTTTAGAAACGTGCGTCGACGGCGCGCTTTTATCCTACAGAAGGTCTACAGGCTGCGTCTGACTCGCGTGCGTATCGCGTCTGTATCGCTACAAACGCGCGTCAACGGCGCGTTTAAAAAACGCGGTGTGCACAGGCCCTTGAAATCGTCAATACAACCCTCTAAGTTCGTAATATATATTTATGTTTCTTGAAATAGTCATTCAATAGGATTACAATTATGAACTTACTAGTAGTGTTGCACTGAATAAACGGTTTATCTATCTATCTATCTATCTAGTACACCCCCTTAACATAAAGGGTTGTTACACAACATAGGAGCTGCGATGTCGGCTCCTCTCAGGGACAGAAGCATCTCCAAAATATAGGCAACATGGTGTGGGCATGTGTGTTGTCGTACCTACCTAAGCTGGAGAGGCTGAAGGTGTATTCACCCGTGGCGAGATTTTTTGGTTTAAGAAAAGAAAGAAATATTTTCCTATGAATTTCCCGGAGCACCACCGCTTGACAACGCTTGGAATTATGGATATTTAGCTACCTGTTTCTTGAAGTTTACCTACTGTAATTCGATTTTGCAGCCCCTTTCCGATATCGACTGCGCTCGCTATCGATATCGACACATATACGACTGCGCCGGCGCAGGTTTTTATAACACAGTTGATATAGTCGTTTGCGTTTGGTTGTAGGCAAATATTAAAGATTTGGAAAATAATTAATTTTGTAGCTGCTAGTGACATTTAAGGAGAGCTCTTTAATGGAAACCAATTGAGAAAACTACAATTTTAAAGAAAATCGCTTCTTATTTTGGATTAGAGGCACACATTAAAAGGAATTGCACACTTATCCCCCACACTTATCCCCCATTATTATTCTCCTGCTCTTATGCCAAATTCCAATTTATTCAAGGTCGGCGCAACATGTCTTTTCCTTCCATACTATTAGTCGTCATCTCGGTAGTCACCCCCTTTCTAACCATATCAGCATTCACACAGTCCATTCATCGTTTCTCTTTTTTCACACTTTATCCCACGTAAATAAAAATAAAAAATCGATGTTATTATCGATTAATCGATGATAATACGATAGTTAATTACGTCTCAACAATCTTATGAACCATTTCAACACATTTTCCTTACCAAACGTCTACTTCCATTCTCTAACTACGATTATAAAAGTTTTTCTGTAACACAACAGCTGCAGGCGCAGTAGCCGCACGCTCTTATAGCGATGTTTGGCAGTGATAGCCTTCAGACTACTTTAACGGTTATGAGCTCTGACCCTAGCTCCACTACTGGGCTTAGATTGTAGAAATGAAACAATTGTAGAGCATTAAGTT
The DNA here is from genome assembly GCA_914767645.1 of Hydraecia micacea. Lineage (NCBI taxonomy): Eukaryota > Metazoa > Arthropoda > Insecta > Lepidoptera > Noctuidae > Hydraecia > Hydraecia micacea. The sequence goes on along the minus strand of OU611794.1, from coordinate 16,405,834 downwards.
TTATAGCGATTATGTGGATATTGGACTCGTGGGTTCTGTACTTCTGTCTGTAGGACATTGGCTGTAGATTTAGAATATAGTAGGTATTAAGTGACGTTATTTATTTGTTTATTTATTTAGGATCTCCAACAAAAGATGTACACAATACATGACACATAAATAGAGGACAATATCAGAAGGCCAATTCTCGTAATTTAAAACGTTCAAAATCTAGTCGCAGTCTCATCTCGGCGAAAAACAAATGTCAAAAACTTGTCAAAATGTAGGGGAAATTATAGGTATTTTTGACAGATTGAGACTGAGATCAGACTGTGAACGTTCTTAAAATTACGAGAATTGCCCCTCTGGTATTAAGTAGGTGTATCTACTCCTTCAATTATAGGCGACCACAGCATGCACAATAAACAACGTTAATATATTAACGTTACCAATAGATAAATCGAGGAATTTTCGTGTTCGTTGTGTATCTTATGCTCTTAATTTACACCATCAAGTATTTCTTAAGGGTGACTAGAAGAAAAGTGTCTTAGCAATGCGTGGAGATATGATTGCTCCCATAAATATCCGTGATTGCTCCAGATACATCTATCTATATCCATATGATAAGCAAAGAAAGAACTCCATTTTGTCTGCAGGCATCGTAGGATGTGTAAACATGAGAAATTCTTATAACCAATGACATGGCCAATAACGCTAAACCAACATTAAATATTTACATATTTTAATCAGTTCTTTGTTTTACTCTAAATCAATAACGCGACCACAAGTTGCTTGTCATTTTCACGCCTCACGCCATGACAGTTATGTTCAAAACCACGCACTTGTTCGATAGCAAACAAAAACGGCGCGCGCGCAGCGACCGTTATTGAGCCGAATTCGAATGTTAACCTGTGGGGATTGGAAACATACGGGCCACGGTATGGAATCGTGAGGTGTAGTAAGCTATTTATGAATATGAGTTGGTCGTAAACTGTAATATTGTGGAAAACGTTCTTTGTTAAGTTAACACTACTGAATGTATTGATGATTAATGTTGGAGAGGCTTCAAGTGAGGAGGAGGTTCTAGGCGCTGCTCTGCCGGCTTGATACCTATATAAACTAATAATAAAGCTGAAGAGTTTGTTTGTTTGTTTGAACGTGCTATTCTCTGGAACTACAATTCTAATTTGCATATGATAGCCCAATCTTGAGGAAGGCTATAGGATATTAAACAAAAAAAAAGAAAAAGAGTCAGAAAGATCACTAAGCGAAAACGAAATAGCACGGGCAGGCGATGCGACGCGACAGGGTGGGTCGGCACGCGGATGAAACCGCGGGCAGAAGCTAGTATAAAATATTTCTCTTTCTGAAACAGACGCTATCAATTGAAAAATAGAGGCTTTTACTTATCAGACGAAGTAACTAAGTCACGGGAATCTTATGATACTCTTTAAATGACGAGCTCCTTCAGTATTAGCACTAGCTCAACGATGAAAAGCTAGCAAAAAAGTTTCACGAATCAGTATTGTAAATGTGTTTTAATATAATCCATAATATCCTATGGCACTCGGCAATAGTGTAGTTTTCTACCAGTGAAAGAAGGTTATCCTAACTAATATTATAAATGCGAAAGTAACTCTGTCTGTCTGTCTGTCTGTCTGTCTGTCTTTAAAAAGTTTCACGAATCAGTATTGTAAATGTGTTTTAATATAATCCATAATATCCTATGGCACTCGGCAATAGTGTAGTTTTCTACCAGTGAAAGAAGGTTATCCTAACTTAATATTATAAATGCGAAAGTAACTCTGTCTGTCTGTCTTTTCTTCACGCCTAAACTACTGAACCGATTTGTGTGAAATTTGGTACAGGGTAAGTGTGAACCCCAACAAAGGACATAGGCTACTTTTTATTCGACTTCGTCTGCGTCCGCGATAACCGACATATACGCGGACGAAGTCGCGGGCAAAAGCTAGTATTAAATATAACATTCGATCACATGAAATTAGGTTATACGTTTTTATAGCATATGAAAATTATATCATATGAACGTTATTTCAAGTGATATTATACTATCTGTTATTATGTCATATATTACACACCCGAAATAATGTTTATAATAGAATCAGAAAGATTTCCTTTTACAAATAATTATACTTCCGTATAATATTAGTTTAGATACATATCTACTTCATTTCAGCGGCCATATTTTGAGAGTAATCTTACCCATCTTAATATTTTGACGTATGTTCCCAGTGAGCGCGATATCCGTTAAATTCAGAACTAATTGAACATGATCCAATGTTAGCGTTGCGCGCGCGCCGGTCTAACGTTACATTCACTCTGTTGACGTATCTTACAGGTAATGATGCCGTGATGTATTATAGTGTTAAGATGAGGTTTAAGATGAAGGAGATTGCATAGATACAAAGCGGCAATTAGTCCAATGTTTAATATTTATATATTTTATTTATCCTTTTGATAGATTCAGACCTATTCAGTCGTTACGAGTAGTCAGAGGCCCGAAAGTCTGACAACCAGTCTTACCAAGGGGTATCGTATTACCCAGTAACTGGGTTGTGGAGGTCAGATAGGCAGTCGCTCCATGTAAAATACTGGTATTCGGCTGCATCTGGTTAGACTGGAAGCCGACCCCAACATTGTTGGGAAAAGGCTAGGCAGATGATGAATTATTATTATAATTTTTTTAAATTAATTGAAATATAATTATTTCTTAAGTTTTCAAAAGAAATGTAAATAAAGCCTCATATAACTACTTATAATTTATATTTCACTTTACAAAGGATCTTCGTTCTGTGTAAATAAACATAACATAACGGCTTGTTTCCCCGAACGGATAGGCAGGGGTGTACCTACACCCACATGTTCGCCAGTTATCTTTAACTCCCATGTAACAAGGGGCGAGCCTATTGCCATCAATCATCATTTCATCAATCTCCGGGCTGCTACTGAGAAATTCCAGATAGAAAAACCCAATAACACTGACCGACCGGGGAATCGAACCCAGGCAGTAACGCTTGCGACCGCTAGATCAACGAGGCTGTGTAAATAACAACTCTACGACTCAAATTAATGTAAGAAATATGTACTGTACCTACGTGGTTATTTAATTACGAAAAAAGATTTAAGGTCGCAAAATGATGGTTAAAGAAAACTAGAGAATTCAATCTACAGTGTTACTAGCTAGAAAGAACGACGAAATTCTTCCCATCTCTTAGAATTTGTAGCGGGATCGTCTGAAAGGGTTACGCTGCCCCGGAACATAAAGGGCTAAGGAAGGAACACGGGTGGGTTTTAGTCAGTAAGAGTCTGACACTCCCTTCCGCTCCACCCAGAGCGGGAGGAGTCATTAGATGATTTCCTATCCAAAAAAAAAAATCTCTTAGAATTTCCGTAAGCCAGGAAAATACAATGATTGAAGATGACGTGTTGATCATAAACTAAGTAAATGGTCAGTAACTCACAGGCAAATTGCGTCGGCGCGACGACAGGTACCTACTGGCAAATTGACGTAGGTACTTGTTCAGTGGTTTTTCATTTTGTTATTTCCACATTCCCATGAGAGGACTGAGGAAGTAATGGTTACTTCGGAATAATCACCTAAGATGGGTGGGCTTCATCCGTGCAGGACAGACGACAGTCCCGGTAATATACGACCCTCAGCTTGAAATGTCTAAATTCTTATAACCCATGTGTACCTACCATAAAATAAAAGTACATACTTATGCATAACTTCATGCACATATGCTTATGCTATACATAACTTTTAACTTTATCAGCCAGATCTTAAAGTCCAAATCTGAATACACCAAAAAATCCTTGTTATAAGTCCATGGACATGCCATTGTATGAGCACATACGTAATAATACGTTCATCAAGGACCTTATGAGTCCAACAATAAGGCAGTTTATCAAATGGGGTGGTGGTGGAGTTATGTTGGTATGTTGTTATTCAAATTCGGCGTCGGTACGGTCCGGCTGACAACTCTATAGTTTTGCATGGCGGGGCGGGTTTTGTTTTATTTGCTTCGTGATAAATGCGCATGCTTTGTGTTCGTATGCTATGGGAAATGGGAATGCTTCAGTTAAGTACATCGCAGTTTATTTCACGTGAAATACCAATGCGGATGGTTATTCCGTGTTTATTTGCAAGCCAATGGAAAAAGGGGGAATTTATCAGCTGCGCGGATCAAACATGTAGCATCATGTAGGTTACATGACAGCGATCTCAAAGTGTAAATTGATACAATTTGCTATTGGTGGTCTCATAGTTTTGTAGTGGTTTGATTCTATTATGCGATGAACCCTAGTGTACCTACCTTCATTGGATTGTCTGACTATTCTGTATTTTGTAAAAGTAGGAGAGCATTACCGAGAGAGGCTTCTAGCATAATCAGCATATTATTATAATGTTCCCACAGCTAGGACACAGGCCTTCTCTCGGTGAGAGGGAGTCGGCTGTTAATCCATCACGAGGGCCCAGTGCGAGTTGGCCGATGTTACATGTCTACGAATTTTTAGTTCTAGGACACTTATTTCAACACCGGTTTCCTCACGATGATTTCTTTCACCGTTTTGAGAGCAATGATGATGAAATAATTTACACAAAGTAAAGTGCCTGTTTGGGTTCGAACCCACGGCGGTTACCACTGGGCCATCACTGCTCACGAGAGGCTTCTAAAACTGTAACCAAGAATACCAACATATGAATTAAGTTGCCAACAAAATAGCAAAAAAAAAAGTTAATTTTCCATTTTCCCATAACATTTAGCGAGCGTAATTATGGAAAGTGCTGGCGCCACTCTTAGTAACAATGGTAATTGATTTTACAGTTGGACAGACCAACTAAAGTTCACACGTGTATTACGACAGTTGTACAAACATTTAATAACAACAACTATTTGAAAGCGTGACCAACACAAGGTTATGCGAACGAGAGATTTATCACATCGTGTCAGTGAAATCCGTTAAACATAAAACTCATAAATAAGAAACCTGTTTGGTCATCTATTTACAGCATGTCCAAAATGTCTAGAGTTAGACACGAAGCTATTTTTCTGCCTTATCTAGAATCTAATTTTAAATAAAGTGTAGGTATACGTGCTAGAGAGAAATGATTAGAAATTCTACAAGAGAACTACATGTTTATCGAAAATCGCTTCTTTAACGTTTAGCTTGACTAAGCTGCAGTAAGGCCGAGCAAAGAAACTGTACGTATGACTAGATTGCATAAATACAACCTTAGGCCCTAGGCTCTACAATGCGATAACGGTGATGGAAAAGTCAAAAATGTAGGTTCAGTAGCTTCTGCAGAGCTTCGCGAATCACTTTGAAAGGGATTTCCTTGACTAGCTCGGCGCTCTTGTCATTTTCAAAAAAATAATACCTTTTGAAAAAAATACCGGGGCTGTCTTGGTCGACTTCGCCAATTCTTTATAGGTACCTATACTTAGTTTTTTTGTATTTCACTTCCTCGGGTCATTAGAGATGACAACAACCACAGACAGTTGAAACCTGTTTATTTAATCAAAGTCCAAAATTACTAAAAATATCTAAATTAAGACTTTTAGCCATAATACTCAGACATTTGGATATATTTTACAATCCAAAAACCAGTTATAAAATACCAATATATATTTTATTTGGACATGAACGTCAATGTTATTATCATTTCTTTAAACTGCAGACATGGAGCATCGTGAAATATGAACGGAACGGTTATTTATTTTAATGGTTGTTGTGAGCAATTAAAGCGTTCGATATGTTTCTATTCTGGCTTTGGCAATAAAACTCATAAACGAATTCCTAGATGTGGTTACATAATTTTATATCGCTCGCAATATATCATGATCAAATTCTTTGAAAAATAGATTCAGGGTTTAGATTCTTATTCTTAGATAAGGAATTAATGTTCAAATTATACGAAAGTCATCAAGGCTATCAAGACATCTATGCCGCAAGAGGTTAACCTATTTTGAGCCACAAGATACATAATTATAATGTTACTTTTTGATTATTAACCTTCATTACATATTATTATTAAATAGGTATTTCTTAGTTTATATAAAGTCGTTGTGGTTAAATTGCCCCTTATTTAAAGGGGGATGTAGGTAGGTATACCACCAGTCGCAACTTTCAATGTAACATACTTGTAGTAGTTATTGCTATGTTTTAGGATTGTTTTTTTCTTATAATAGTAATATCATCGGGTTTGATAGATATAATTGATGACATCAATTAAAAAAAAACAGCATTTATAAGCTATAACGTAGTATTCAATCTTTTTAATTGTTGTATTATTATTTGATGTTTAAATTTTTTTAATATATTTTTTTTGTATAATGTGTAAGTATGCTAATTGATAGTGCCGTGCTTTTTTTTTAATTTAGATACATGCGAAATCTATATTACGACAAAGACTTTGGGTTAATGTTGTGTATGTGTTTAGTTGCATGGCAAGCCTATCACAAGTACATCACAATTATTCGGTGTTCACAATTCGTTTGTTCATCCACTTCTACTTATGAAATAGCATATCCCGTCGCATTTCCGCAACAGTCGAATAAATCAACTGTTCCAAAAACAAACATGACCATAGAAAGAATCCGAGACATCCCAAAACTTAAGCTTTATCGTCTCATAAATAAAACGAACCAAAACCCGAGATAATATCGTGTCGCAATTAATTGTAAGTGTTTTAAGTACCGCGGCCATCAATAAGACCTCCGCGCGGCGGCGCCTGCGCGGGTGTGAAACCTCTCAGTGCATACATCTTGCAGATTAGCGCACTTTCATATGCAAAACTTGAGATAAAATGTTTTGTGTTGACATGTCGGTGTTAACGAGAGGGATTAGTATGACATGTATATTTGTAATGTTTGTTTTTCTTTCTTTTTGTGTCTGAAAGAGTGTTAGGTTTTGACAAAACTTCTGCGTTTTCCGTGTTCGATTTTTACAAACTCCAGATTTTGACAGTCTATCAAAGTGCGTTCGATAAATTGTGGTGATTTCCTACAAAAGCTACAAAACATTTAAAGTTCAAAACAGCAATTAGTAATTTTTGTTTATACATGGATAAACAACGTTGTCAAAAACAACGCAGGCTGCCTCCTTGATTTGAAATAAAATTTAGGTCTTTTCTGTGTCTTTTGAAATCGGGAGTTAAGGGGGAAGTGCCAGGGTAGCCCGCGAAATTCAAATTTTCTTACGTTTTTCGCAATTTTCAGATCAGTGTCAGGTTGTATTTTGATCAAAAGTTGATTCGCGACTATAACAGGTACGTATTTACTGAATTATAATCATTCGAATCATTAATACATGTTTCTAAGTTAGATTTGTACCACGACAACAAATCTCTTATGGAAAACTGCTTAGTTGTACAAATCTAACTTAGAAAGATGTATTAATGATTCTAATGATTATAATTCTATAAATACGTACCTGTTATTGTCGCGAATCAAATTTTGATCAAGATACAACCTGACACTGGCCTGCAAATTGCAAAAAACGTAAGAAAATTTGAATTTCGCGGTCTACCACTGCGCATTCACCTTAAGTGGGAATGAAAGATTATAATATAATATTTTTATTCTAAAAATTGATAGGGATTCTGAATTCTAATTGAGCACATAGAAAATGAAATTAGATTAGACCCCAAAGAAGGACATATAGTAATCTTATCGTGGGGCCCTTGGCTAAATAATAACAGCCGCACAGGTCGGAACGCTTGCCGCGGTTGGTCTGTGGATAGTCAGAAGCCCGAAAGTCTGACAACCAGTCTTACCATGGGGTATCGTATTACCCATTAACTGGGTTGTAGAGGTCAGATAGGCAGTCGCTCCATGTAAAATACTGGTATTCAGCTGCATCCGGTTAGACTGGAAGCCGACCCTAACTTAGTTGGGAAAAGGCAGGCAGATTATTTGATTATTTGAAGTTCTTCAGAAAAGTCAGGTGCGTAGTACTCGCAACCGGATGTATGAGCATAAATGAAGGAAAAGGAGTATGTAAGGATCGTGATAGGTGGCGTTCTGTAGTGTCTGCCTACCTACCCCCATGGAAAGACGGCATGAGTTTATGTAAAAACAAATTAGCTTGCAATATTTCCACGTAGCTATAAACAAACATATTTCTATCCATAGTCGAAGCCTATTCTTATGCTAAACACAATATAACATTAGCATAATTATACTTTCTCATTCATAAATAAAATATTTTTCCATAGACAATTTCTGAAGACGGCCGTGGGCGTCAAACAAGCCAAACAGCAATACATTTAAGTTCTTACTTGGCTATAAAAGATTTAACTTTGAGTATAATAATATAATATAATACCTACCATTTAAATGCTCTGAAAAATATCAATAAAAGTTAGAAGTTTAAAAAATATATGCAAAAAATCACACAAGCTTTATTATTAATTGTGACGAGAAATACAATTTCGTTGTTTATGGTTGTACGCCTTTTTTTTTTTTTTTTTTTTTTTTTTTTTTTTTTTTTTTTTTTTTTTTTTTTTTGTGGATGGGAAATCATCTAATGACTCCTCCCGCTCTTACTGACTAAAACCCACCCGTGTTCCTTCCTTAGCCCTTTATGTTCCGGGGCAGCGGTAACCCTTTCGGACGATCCCGCTACCCATGGTTGTACGCCTTGACCTTAAAAGGTCGATGTTTAAAAATACGTAGCCATCGGATATGATCGACCAAGTCTACCTCTCTTCGCCGTGCACTGAAAACCTCTTGATTGCAATAAACGTTATTTACAAAAACTGCCCGAAAATTGCCATCATGGACGTCCTCCAAGGTCCTCATTATCTATACATATAATAAAATTGTAGAAAAGTGGTGTCTGTACAATGGAAATATATAAAAAAAAAGTAGCAGGGGTTGTTATTATATCGATGCCGAACCCGAAGTTGTAATTACTTTTTTTTTTGTCTGTTTGTCTGTTTGTCGGTTTATCTGTTTGTCTGTGTGTTTGTGCACGCTAATATCAGAAACGGCTTATTTGATTTAGATGCGGTTTTCACTAATATATTATAGTAAGCTTGACTTAACAGTTAGTGTTTATTTCATGTCAATCGGTTCATAAATAAAAAAGTTATGTCAATTTAAAGAATCACGGCGAATATTTCTTTAATCTTTGCGAAACAGACGCATTTGCTAAGACACTCTTATACAACGAAGTTCCATCGTATTATACCTATAATAAACAACAGGGTATTTTTAACCGAAGAAGACGTGGAACAACTGTAGTAGGTGAACCAGGTATTTTTAAAGATCATATCATTGGTAGGGTTTATACGGTTCATCCAAATAACTCCGAATGCTTTTACCTACGCCTACTGCTGCACGTTGTCCGAGGGCCTACTTCTTTTGCCGATCTCCGAAAGGTTGACAATATCGTACACCCTACATACCAAGCCGCTTGCCGGGCACGTCACTTGCTGGATGGGGATCAACATTGGGATGATGCTTTGTCAGAAGCAAGTATTAGCGAAAGTCCTCATCGGTTGCGACATTTGTTTGCAGTCATGCTGGTGTTTTGTGCACTTTCTGACGCTGCACAGTTGTGGTATAAGTATCGGAACAAATTGGCTGAGGATTTTTTTAGGCACGTACAACTTAATGATAACAACCCAATTGAGGAGAGATTACGTGAAAGTCAATTGAATCGTTGTTTGTTAGCTATTCAAGATATAGTTACATCTATTGGAGGTAATCCTATTTCTCAATATGGCATGCCGGAGGCATCATTTGACGGTGAACGTATTAATAGAGATTACGCGATGGAAACCAATTATGATCCAATCGACCTGGCCGAAATTTTACAAACTGATATCTCCAGGCTAACTGATGAACAGCGTTTGATATTTGATCGGGTGTGCCGCAGCGTTGATAGTACTTTGGGAGAAATGCTATTTGTAGATGCACCCGGTGGAACGGGTAAAACATTTCTTACGAAAGTTATTTTGGCGAAGGTACGAAGCCAAGGTAAAATCGCGCTTGCTGTCGCTTCATCAGGCATAGCAGCCACATTGTTGCCAGGTGGGAAAACTGCTCATACAATGTTCAAAATTCCGATCGATTTAGACCGCACAGAAAACCCTGTTTGTAATATTTCAAGAAACAGCGATAAAGCTAAGGTTCTTCGTGATTGTAGCCTTATTATATGGGATGAGTCCACAATGGCCAATCGAAAAGCAGTAGAGGCAGTAGACAGATCGTTGCGTGATGTGAAGCAAAATGATCAAACCATGGGTGGCATTACTTTGCTTTTTTGTGGCGATTTTCGTCAGACTCTCCCTGTAATACCACGCGGAACAAGGGCTGATGAAGTTAAAGCCTGCCTAAAGAGTTCTCGACTGTGGCATTACATTATCCCTTTGCATTTGACATTAAATATGCGTGCACAAATTGGAGGCAACGAAAATGCTCAAGAATTTTCTGATTTGCTACTTGAGATTGGTAACGGTGTGTATCCGCAGGAACAAGGAAAAGTTGTTCTTAATGAAAACCTATGCAACATAGTTTCATCAATGCGAGACCTCATTTCATCTGTGTATGGAAACGCAACGCAAATACCAACTTGCGAAAATTCCTGGCTTTGCGAAAGAGCTATTTTGACGCCAAGAAACGACCAAGCAGCAACAATAAACGCTGAAATTTTAAGCTATGTTCCGGGGGATTATGTTGAGTATATCTCCATTAACAGAGTCATGGAAGAAGGAGAATCTACAAGCTACCCATTAGAATTTTTAGAATCCCTCAATGCTCCTGGACTACCAGCACATAAAATAAAATTAAAAGTAGGCGTACCAATAATGCTTCTTAGAAATTTAAGCCCTCCAAAACTTTGCAATGGCACCAGGTTAAAAGTGACCAATTTACAACGAAATCTGATAGAAGCAGAGATTTTAACAGGGTGTGGAAAAGGTGAAAGTGTTTTCATTCCTCGGATTCCTCTCATTCCAAACAATTTTCCATTTAGTTTTAAACGAGTCCAGTTTCCAGTCAGCCTATGTTTTGCGATGACAATTAATAAAGCCCAAGGTCAGACGCTGAAAGTTGTGGGTGTAGATCTTAGTATCAGCTGTTTCTCGCACGGTCAGTTGTATGTGGCTCTGTCACGGGTTAGCAATCCTAGGAGCCTGTATGCTTTCATCCCCGATGGCCATACGTCAAATATCGTATACAGAGAAGCATTACTGTAAAGTAAATTTTTAGCTACGACTTTATATGTAATTCAAAATATGCTGCCCGAAAAGTCACTATTCCACGCGGACGAAGTCGCGGGCACAGCTAGTTATTAATAGAATGCATTAGAAGCATTTTAAGAGGTGTGCACGTTTGTTCTCTTCATTAGGTACGAGGTGTTCTACACAACAAATAAATAAAAAAGAAAAACAATACTTTTTTTTTCACTGCACGGAGACTCTATGGAAATGTAATATGTTATCGGAGTTTTAAATAAACGAAGTTAGATGCAGCTTCCTGCCGTCGGTCTTTCAAGTAAATCTTCCTAGTTATTTATACCCACAGGTTCAAACTTTAACCAGAGCGGCTTTACAAACATCAAAGGCTAATCAATGATCAATTAAAATATATTAATGAACTAAAACATACCATAAAGATTAGAAACATAGACAACATGCTACCATAAACAGAAATGTTCAGGAAAACCATAAAACACTTTCCTTTAGAAAGTTTCCCTTTATAAGACAACCGTCAATTTTTTTAACTAAGTGGTCAAGAGCAAGCCGTTCTTTTGCATCAGGGGTTCCGTCTGCCAAAAACATTAGTGATACAATTTGTTTCAACCAATAAACAAGATATTTTAAATTAACCAGCGAATTTTCGCAGATGCTATAGGTCACAGCACGTCTACAAACAATCGTCAGATAATTTGAGAGCATTTTGTAATAATACTGCTCAGGGCGAATTTCACCAAACTTTTATAAATCTAAGATAAGTCTTATCCTGAGAATATATTTTGTATTTTTGTTTTGATAGTTTTTTCATACTAGAACTGTCAGACGTTCATTTTATTCCACGGATAAAAGATATCTGACTTTGGTAAAATCAGTCCGAAGTAGATATATTGGCCAAAACAACGGAGTGGTATTATCTCACATTATTAGATTTTTTCTTTTTTTTTTGACGAATTACAAACCTGGCATTGACATTCTTTCCTTCCACAACTGTGGGTTTTTACCAAAAGCTAAAGTACTCTAAAATCGCACCTAATCACCGTAGATAGTTCGTAAACAATCAATTAACTTGGTTATCAGATTACTAATCTGACCGCCCGGGAGGTCGGCGCGTCACTTCAGACACCTCTCAGGTTACATTCTGTCCGAGGGCTTCCCGTGCCACTGTTGACAGTAGCTGTCAAATTAATTACAAGCATAGATACAGATCATATGTAAGCAGTGATTAAGGTTTTAAGGAATTGTGATGACAGGTGTGTAAGTTGGATAAATATTTGAGTAAAAAAGAAGTCGCCCACCAAGTAGTCAAAGCAGAGGTTTAGACTCTAAAGGGAAGAACTTCCAATCAACAATGCGATGCCTTTATATCCAATACCTGTATGTATTATTCAAGTCCCAGAATCTACGACTGAACCCAGCTAAGGTCAAGGTTTTCTATCAGTTCTTGCTAGTATGTTTAGTAAATGTTTAACTTTGTGTTTTAAGCTATTGCATAGCTTTTATCTTGGGCTTTGAGCGCGGCGACCGAATGAAGAAATTCCGTAACGAAAATAAACCTAACACCCCCCACTCCGACCGGCACAGCGGTGCAGCGTTGAAAGCCGTGCATCGTCTAACGTCGTATCAGTTTTTCATCTTTGAACAATAAATGATAATAATTATTTCTTTACTCAAAGTATTCCGTCCGACGCTCCTTTCAATTACTTTTTCATTGTACTAAGTCGTTTCATCTCGTATTGGCACTAAATTTTTAATAATATGAGAATAGCAGATGCAGAAATGTTGACCAGCCAGCTGATACCAGGACATAGGTACAGCCCCGGCCAGGGTGCGTCAGACGTATATTTAAGTTTCACCACTCGTGAATAATCCTAAACCTGTACACTCCAGTCACAGTCCCATGTTTGTATGTAGTGGGCGTGTCAAACTAGCCCTTAATCAGTTCCCCTGCAATTTGCATGCACCACAGTGTAATGCATGTGCTGGCTCGGAGTTGTAATTGTTGAGTAATAACAGATCGGAAGATATCTCAGATCTGCCTGTAATCGGCTCGGCTCGTTTGCGCGTGATATTGTTTGTATAGGGTTGTAAATTGTTAGCTGAAGCACGTAGGCGTAGGAAGTGTTCCTTAGTACGGTATTCATCGCTAGCTGCAATAAATCGCAACCTCCTTAGATAAGGCTGCGTTTAAAAATCGAGCCGCCAAATATAGAGACTATTGTTTACATAATCAGCCTATAATGTTCCCACTACTGGGACACAGGCCTTCTCTCAGTGAGACGGAGTGGGCCGTAATCCACCACGCGGGCCCAGTGCGGGTTGGTAGATGTCACATGTCTTCGAATTTTTGGTTCTAGGACATGCCGGTTTCCTCACGATGTTTTCCTTCACCGTTTTGAGAGCAGTGGTGATGAAATAATTTACACAAAGTAAAGCGTCTGTCTGGATTCGAACCTACGACCTACAACTCGATTATTGTATACTTAATGAGCTACAATTTTATATTGACGCTATAGGAGCTTAGTAAGTAATATATAGGCTGACTGGTAATTAGTGACCGATACTTAAACACGTGATTGTACTCATGATAACAAACAACTTTTACTATGGGATGTTGTTGTAATGTAATGTCATTGCGTTATGGATTGGAAGGACGACATCTTTCTTTCTAAGGTTGGAAAGCTACCAAGATATTTTTCGAGAAATAAACTTAAAACTATAAATTTTAACCAAAAATCGTAAGCACAAGGGAATGCCATATGTACCAGTATATTATTCAATTAAATATAACTGCACCATGGCTTACATACTACTATTCAATTAAGAATATACTTCGGAAAGCAATTGAAATGTTTTAGTAAACAGCATGAAATTCCGCTTAGTAATAATCAGCAGATGTAAAGCTTTTTTCAGAAGCGACATATTTTGAGACACAAATCAACCACACAGAGCATCGGAAAGGAGAAAATATAAAATATCGAAGTACTATTCAATTCCATGTGCAATGATATTGTTCGGAAAAATGTATGACCACTTTATACTTGCTTAACTTCGAATTTTGCCATAACTCTTCATACTGACGTCCTCCTACAAACGTCTAAGTCAGCCTGTCATTATCTCGGTTTTACTTATTACAGTTATTACCACATAAACCCTTTCTCTTACTAGATATTAGGACTTGCGAAAATGCGTGGGAGCAGCGGAGTACAACTGAATAACAATAGCATATTAAGCCAAAAGTAGAACAACACATAAATTGAAAATATTAAGACATAATTATTACGTTTGCCGACAAAAGTGATTATTAGTAATTTTAGCACTAGATTTTGATTAATGTCAATCTTAACAGCCATTCTATCAATGAAAAGCCTTCGTTCGTCTCAAATCACATAAGGTACAGACGCCAGCATATCAAGCTACCCGAAATTGTCAAATTTTCCCAATCTACTTTGAACTTATTTTCGCAGAGGCAGTGGGATGAGCCGCTCTGCAGGTTGGTACGGAATAATCTTATTAATACGTCCACCAATACTGCTGAGCGTGCCCGCCTACTGGCTGTGGGTGAGTGGGAGTCGGGCCTCTGGCTTCAGGCTCTACCGTCACCCAACATAAGCACTTTGCTGGGTGACACCACCTTCCGGCTCGCTACTTGTTTGCGTCTGGGCGCCCCTTGCGTGGCTCCGCATCGCTGCCAATGCGGTGAAGGTGTCGACTGCCTCGGACACCATGGCTTATCCTGCAGTAAAAGCGCAGGCCGGATAGCACGGCATGCCAGCATAAATGACATCATCCGTCGTGCTCTTGTCACCGCCGGGATGCCAGCTGTTTTAGAACCCAATGGCTTGGCACGCGACGATGGTAAGAGACCAGACGGAATGACCATAATGCCTTGGAAGGTAGGTAGGCCTTTGGTGTGGGATGCAACGTGTGTCGACACCCTTGCGCCATCCCATCTTCCAAGCACGGTGAGCTGTGCCGGGGCGGCTGCTGCAGGTGCGGAAAACCTCAAACGGCGCAAATACTCCAATCTCTTTGGAACTTATATATTTGAGCCGTTTGGGGTTGAAACACTAGGGCCATGGGGCCCGAGTGCCCACTTAGTATTTCGAGACATCGCCAAGCGGTTGGTCGACTCTTCACGTGACCAGAGGGCTGGCCTATTTTTTGGACAAAGAATCAGTATTTCCATACAACGTGGCAATGCTGCCAGCCTTTTGGGCACGTTTCCTGTTGACAGCGATGCGGACGAATTTTTTGATGCCCTTTGTTTGTAAATGTTAAATATTTGTAAATATTTGAATGTGTAAATATTTTAAAATAACTTTAGAACTTTGAACTTTATATTTTAGCGATAAAGTTGAAAATCTATTAAATAAATTTGACAGATTGTAGTAGCTTGATGTGCTGGCGTCTGCACAATTTTATTCACAACTAGCTTCTGCACTTGACTTCGTCCGTGTGATTTTTCTTGTTCCCCCACCCCACCCCATCGCATCGCATCACCCACCTGCCTATTACTTTGTTTTCGCTTAGCGTTCTTTCTTACTGTTTTTCTTTTTGCTCGGCTCCTAAGAGTTCTAGCGTGATGTTAAGAATTGAGCTATCAAATGCAAAAAAAAATTTCAAATCCGACAATGGTAGTTCCAGAAATTAGCGCGTTCAAACAAATAAACTCTTCAGCTTATTATTCGTACTTATACAGAGATATTTGCATCCTATAAAATCGCTTCATCTGAACCCAGCCTTACTTCAAAGCCACCGCAGGTTCCCTCACTAATTGAGCTAACGCGGATTATGTCTGAATTAATGAAACGTTCTTATTAATGAGGTAATTAGTAGGGTTATGAGCTGCGATCAGAGCGCAGCGGGAGGCCACGCCTGTATCCCCGGCGTGCGATCTTTTTCATATGTTTTGGATTACGATGTTACTCAGAGAATGTTAAGGAAATTGATTTGGAAGTTTTTAAGCATGTTGATAATTTGATGCTGATTTGATGATTAAGCAATTTGTGGTGATTCTTATGAGAAATTACTTAGCTCGTAAGAGATAAGTTGACTCCATCTATTAGATGTCGTTTCGTTTGAGTCCCAAATGAAAAGATTTAATAATATGCACCGTAAAAGAACCTACCTCTACCTACTTAGTTTTTCTGTGTGTTAATATTACCATTGCTACATAATAATGTAGAAAGCCTCAAACCAAAAAAAAACCGATAAATAGTGCGAGGCATTCAGGCACCAACTTCTATCATAGGATAAGAAACTCTACTCCATGAGGGTTTCTAATATGCGGGGACCCGAATAAGACCCGATCAGATTACATAATCAAGAGCAGGATATAAGTCCTTTACCCGATAGTGCATCGCAAACATCGTCACGTGTGTCGGTTTACGTGATCAAGTAGCGTGGTTGATGGCGACGTGACAAAAAATATGTTATGAGCGTGTATCGATGTATGCGTGATAGAAATATTAAGTATCGGTGTGTTCGTTTAGGTAAGGTTTACGATCGTGACTAAAGATGGAAGTAAAGTTGTTGCTGTTTTACGACACCTTCTTGTAAATTTTTATTGACTACAATTTCCGCCGACAACTACAAATCTCTCAAAGGGGAAATTGTTATTAAATCATAACTTTTTATCATCTTAAACATAACTGGCGAAATGTCGGTGCACTATTATAGGTTACACCTGTCACCTGTGCCTACTCCTTCGGGGGTTACAGGCGTGGTGTTATGTCGTCATAACTTTCGGCAGACGGATTAGTATCTAGACATCAGCTGCATATCTATCCTCGCATGTAACTTGGATAGGTACAGTCACGAGCATAAGTATGTATACCCTTGGCTTTATTCAAAGATGATTTTCTCCTTTATTTTTTAATGAAATTTGATGTTATTGCGAACATAGTGTTTTCGAACCCATAGGCTTATGTAAAGTGTCGTATTTCAACGTTGCATTCGTAATTTCACGAAAAAATCGCAATTGAAAGTTGGCAAGTGTTGACATATTAGTGCTCGTGACTGTAAAATTCAATGTTTGCATGCCTAATTTAACACCTTTATTTTATGGACCATGGACCTACTTTCTTAGCAAAGAAACTATTATGATTAACGAAACAGCTTGGTAAATATGATCACTTAGTGGTGACTTGTGTCGTGTCCCTGCTGTGCTGTGATTGCACTGAAGAAAATAAGCAGTAAATAAAAATAAAACAACATTGATCTGAACTGCTTTAAACAGTTTCATATGAGCCTAAAGTTCAAAACAGTATTTTTTACTGATCCGAAAACAGTTAAAGCTTGAGTCAACATGTAACCGTGATGAACCAGCTTTATCGTTTTAAGTAGTTAAAAGGTCACAAAATTAACTATTTTATTCATTTGGTGATATCGTTCAAACCATTGAAAACTTACATTACAGTAATGGTGGTTTTCCTTTTTTTTTGTTGTTTTTTTCAGTAAATAGTATGTTCAATCATTAAACGTTACTGTTTTGTCTTTTACTGTTTTCCAAAGATTTCTTCTTACTTGTATAAGTAGCTAAAAGGCCACAAAATTAACTATTTTATTCATTTGGCGATATCGTTCAAACCATTGAAATTTACTTACAGTAAGAGTACAGAGTCAGTAAGTCTTAATGAAATCGCTTTAATGTGGTGTAGTAAGAAATTATTTTTTTCAGTGTGGGAATGATAAACTTTCCTTTCAAATGAATTGTCTCTGGCACCCGTCACGTCACCACACCACAACCCAAAACCCCACGGAAACCCTATTAGGAGTTAGGACAGAACATTAACTAGATAGCTAGCAACATATTTCCGTAAAAGGCTTTGGAAAGCATCGATGCGGCAGTGTTAACTCGATCGCTCGAGACATGTCATGTGTTCGAGGAATGGCCGCGATTGGCGCGACCCCCGAGTGGCGCAACCATTAGCCGTGAACCGGCAGATGTCTCGCATACCTACTTATGCCTAGTGGATAGACAGGAATGATGGTTGCTGCGTTCTACAATGTTTTTAGTTGAAATGTTTGAAGATTGTTATTGGCTATGGCGTGATCAGTAGTCAGACTTTAATTCTTAGTTTAAAAAATCTTCCTATTTTATCTCTGAGAGACTATAGGAACACATGCTTGTAACAGTTTTGCTTATTGATTGATTTATGCCTATAGACCACAGAATGCAACGTGTGACAATCTCATATTGTTGCCTCATCCACGTTATTACGTCGCCTATAAAGGGTGATGGTAGGGACATCGACGCGCAAACTATAAACACGAATTCAGCACATTATTCTAGACAGCGTAGTTTTCGTCGGTTATCATTAAGAAAATCTGCTGTTTCATAGAAAAGTGCAATAAGTACCTACGCGGTTAAAATGTATGGCGGAACAGCTGATTTTATGGAAGAAGGCAACCATAGCGTACTATGGCAGCCTTCTTAATTTAATACAAGTTATGAAAACAATAATTCTAATTGTCCCACCCAACAGTCATTTTCAGCCCGTCACACTATTCCCAATCGTTGCATCTCCTGAAGACGAGATAATGAAACTCTACGAGACTCCGAGAAACGATTTAACTGTCTTGGACACCCAATTTTAGTATAATGCACTGCCGAAGCAAGTACAAGTAGTCCTAGGGAGCAGTTGTGGCTTGTGGCCCAGTGGTAACGCCCGATTTACGAGTTTTAGGTCGTAAGTTTGAACTCAGACAGGCGCTTCACTTTGTGTAAATTATTTCATCACCACTGCTCTTAAAACGGTGAAGGAAAACATCGTGAGGAAACCGGCATGTCCTAGAACCAAAAATTCGAAGACATGTGACATCTACCAACCCGCACTGGGCCCGCGTGGTGGATTACGGCCCACTCCCTCTCACAGATAAGAGGCCTGTGTCCCTGCAGTGGGAACATTATAGGCTAATTAAGGACACGCAACTGTCAGTTAACCCCAAGCACAAGCGACATGCAATTTAAATATGAAAGCCTTCTCACCTAAATCACAAATACCTGGAACTATTAAAACTAACAAACTATTGTTTAAAACTTCAAACAATAACGTTCAAACATTTCCTTAGAAGACTTGAAAGCGCACCGCTCGACTCCTGAGCATACAGAGAGCTTTTAATAAGTGTACTAGGAATAACATAGCTTAGCCTGTGGTTTTGCCCGCATCGTGCTGTAATTTAATGTTATAGAATAAAGATAATATTGTAGAATGAACTTAGGTAAGTAGTGCGATAGTCTATCCCACTAGAATTCGATACAAATGTAAACAAACCTGTTAAAAATTCATTAATAATTTTCCCGACAAAATTTCTCTGAATAAAAATGAATAGTGAAAATAAGTAAAATTCTTCAAAACGCCAAGATCTTTACGGTGTATTTAAATCCATACTAATATTATAAAATCGAAAGTAACTCTGTCTCTATGGTACGTTTTCACACCTAAACCGCTCAACGTATTTCGATAAAATTTGGCATGGAGATAGATGGCATCCTGGGGAAGGACATAGACATACTTTAGCAAATTAAGACATCCACGCGGGCAAAGACGCGAGCAGAAGCTAGTATTCAATATTTTTTTAAACGGTACAGACGCCAGCACATCAAGCTACTACGACCTGTCAAATTTATTTACTAGATTTTCAACTTTATCGCTAAAGCATAAGGTCCAAAGTTGATTAGGCAAATTTGACAATTTCGGGTAGCTTAATGTGCTGGCGTTTGTACTACACTTGACTGTCCACCGTCGCGGTAATGACCCCTGTTACTAGGCGTTTGTGACTTCTATTAAAATTGATTGAAACAAAACTTACGAATAAGCACAACTTAGTTTGGCCTGCGGTTTCGCCCGCATCATGTTATAATGTCTGCGTTTCCCATCGAGTTCATGGTTAGAGTCGGTGAACGGGTCTGGGCATGTGGTCGAAGACCTTGCATAAAATGTAAAGCGGAGCGAAAATAGCTAAGTTTTTGTGTTGGAATAGTTCTTAGAGGTGCATGATAGTTGGTACAGTTGTTCGTACCTACTAAAAAAGTAGCTGTAGCCCTGGACTGTGTGGTTCTGTAAAGACCTAGGATGATCTAAGGGGTGGACTATCTAAATACAGTTTGATGCTCTTACAGTTTTTCATTCTTAAAAGTGGAATAGAAAATGTAAGCAGGAAGTTTTCTGCTATGGCATTTTGTATTCCACTTTTTAGACAGATTGTTATCTACAAAATAATTCCAAGGAATTATCTAAATGGAATAATATAGAAATCTACCTGTTACGACAAGGGTCGGCGCTAAAAAGTAAGAGTGATCATGAGAAATATTCAGCTTACAACCAAACCTTACCAAGTAAAGATTTTGTATGTTTTTATCATCTCCTAGAAACTACACAATCCTTGTTTGGTAAGAATTAACTTAGTATGCATTCAACACTTAGTAAGAGCCCGCAGTGTTATGTAGCGTCGTTATCTGATATTATTTACGAAGCGCGCGCGCACGTGCGACTCTATCGCGAGGCTTTTTACCGAACACCGATAGAGTCGACGAAAGTGCTACTTGTTTCAAGATAGGTTTATTTTCACATAAAGATAAGCCATGCGATAGGGTGTTACAATGACCGTAACATTCGTTGGGAATAGTTTTTTCATTGTAACTACTTACAATCATGAATTTGTTCCACTGTTATAGTAAAAATTGTATTTTTCTCTCAATGATTTTGTCATTTAACTTATTTATATGTTTTTGGATTGGAACCATATTATCACACTGCTCACTACACACTACAATATAATTTATAGATGTGCCCGGCGGTCTTACCCGCATAAGTCTCCGCGTGGAAATATCAGGATAAAAAGTATCCTATGTCCTAATCCAGTTCATGGTCTACCCATGTGCCAAATATCATCCAAATCCGTTGAGCCGTTTTAGCGTGAACGCGTTACAAACAAACATACAAAAAATCAAATCTTTTCTCTGTATAATATTAGTTTAGATAATATCTCTTATTACTACCCCAATTAGAGTATTAGATATTTCTATACCGGTGATTGATACTATAGGTACTTTTATCGGTTACATACATTGTCTAGTGACCATTTGCCTACATCTACAGTCCGATAGTGGTCACATAAATATGGGATATATCTTACTAATAAACGTATTATATCAGATGAATAGTTACACACCGATTTCTCTCTTTCAGTCGTCAGTAATTCGACTTTCGAAAGAAGAAGACAAAGCATTGTGTAACTAGTAGGTACACAACGTTTATAAGTAAGGGGGTTTAGGTTTAATTCAAAATACTGCCTTGTACAGCAACCAGCAACAGAGATTATTCGATAAGTTACTGCGATACGCCGAAGCTTACGTACAAGTAAGATACCTTATTACGATTCACAACATGTACGGAATCGATATTCAATTCTGTGCGCGCCAATAAAATATCAGAACAACCTCTCTTGATATTGACTTGATATGGCACTTGAGCACATCAACTACCAATCCCAAGACGAGGTACATATTTATAAAAAGAAATTAAACTTTTTTTTTTTTTTCGACGAAGTCAAGTAAGTACTTGTTTATTTACATATTAATTTAAATTAAATAAATTAAACTTATATTAGGCTTCCATTCCAATAACACACATCATAAGGGTTATTTAAAAGCCCTTTGCTGAAACCCTATCCTGTGCAGTTAAGAACTATACCGTAACCTAAATGGTTGGAGAAAAGTTCCCTGTGACAGACAAGCAGAGAGGGTACAGCTATCCACCTTCTTGAAATATAATTAAGGGTCCTTCTGTCTGATTGCTACTTCACAGCAACGCTATGCGCAAACTTTGACTAATGGCAGTTTGAAGAAGAACAAAGAGTACTTACATCTTGTTATTTATTTTTATTTCATGCGTGTTTTTTATCGGGTTTTTTTAAACAGGAATTTCTCAGTAACAGCCCGGAGTCTGCATGTGTGCCAGGTTTATGGCAATAGGCTCGCCCCCCATGGGACTTGATCAAAACTGGCGAAATGTGGGTGTACTACAGGAATACCCCTGCGCAACCCTTCGGGGTAGGCAGGGGTGATGTTCTGCTCTGTGATAATACCCAGCTTGGCCTACTAGTTACAATAACAATCCTACCTCTATGATAAACTTATATATTTTCAAACGTCATCATCATCATCTGCCTGCCTTTTCCCAACTATGGTGGGGTCGGCTTCCAGTCTAACCGGATGCAGCTAAATACCAGTATTTTACATGGAGCGACTGCCTATCTGGGTAATACGTTACCCCTTGGTAAGACTGGTTGTCAGATTTTCGGGCTTCTGACTACCCGTTACGACTGTCAAAGATCCACGAATGACAGCCGGGACCAACGGCTTAACGTGATTTCCGAGGCACGGAGAGGTCTCAGTATGTAAAGATGGTCACCCATCTACAGACCAACCGCGGCAAGCGTAGCTTAACCTGATCGATCGACCAGTGCGGCTGTTTTTATATAGCCACGGACCCCTCAAATTATACTTACACTTTCATACGTATTAGTACTAAATAGGTCCAAACCTTTGATTATATAATGTCTAGATAGAGCGTCGCCCTACAATCAAAACAAAGAAAACGAGGCAACAATTTCAAACATGTGTGCGTGCGGGCGGTGTTTTACACTGTGCATCTATGTCTCTGTGTGCGTGAATAATGATACCAGCTACTACAATTCTCCCATAAATCACATTAAAAAAATTGACTATACAAATAATATAAGTAAGTTTTAGGTGTATGTTTGTAGTATTATTCAGTTTTAGTAGTGTCTTTATTTACTTGTATGTATAAATAAAAAACACTATTTAATTGAATTAGAGTTGTGTGTGTGAATGTTGTGTTATATTAAATCAGCTAAGTTAATTCAATTAGAATATTTAACTTTTTAGGCAGTTTGTATTTGGAAATTTCAAATGAAAGATCACAGATAATACGAATGGAATAAATGAATCTTATTAAAATTACTCTTGGCACCTTTGAAATCAGTTTATTGGACCCAATGCAACAATAATCATTAAAATGGGCTCATAAACAAAAAAGTTATACGCGAACATTATATTATTATAAAAAAGTACAGACGAATTGAAAAACTTCACCATTTTTGAAATCGAATAATAAAAGTACATCAACTAAATAATATAAACGTAACCATAAAGCAACGAATATACCCACAAAAAAAGGACGTTAAGTTGGGAGAATGGAAAAAGAAACTGGCAACACTGATAAAATATGGCGTAATATGGCGTAATTTGGTAAATATAAAAACAAAAAACAAATACGTAGTTTTTTTGGTTACTTACTGATGATATGTGATGTGTTTGGTGTTTTTTACCCTTCCTTTATAATTTCGGCACAGTTTAATAGCACATACCGTCATTTTATCGCTGTTATTTGTTTATTACTTAGCGCGCGTAATACGTAGTGACACCAAAGCGGTACGATCGGCACTAATCGGCGGGTAAGTACTTACAGTCCAACAGTTGGCTGGTATTTTTTGACACGTTTGCGCGCAATTGATGCTCTATCTAGATATTATATAATCAAAGGTCCAAACCTATTCGCGAAATACCTGCACACCGATTTCCAAAGAATTTATTCAAAGAAGGAGTCAAAAAACTGTCGCACACTGCCCACCGTCACAGCTGCTTACCATTGAGTGATTTAGCAGTGACAGAGGCGGCCATTATCATAACAGCCTGCGGTCGCTTTTTGCCGCCGTCGATGTAATGGTAGCCAGGTAGGTGATGGCAGCTATTACCGTTCTTGCTAACAACTGGCCTTTCAAATGGTCTATTAATCTTACGATGGTTGTTGTTGGTGACGGGGCGTAATTAGGTGTTTGATTCTCATTGCTTGGGTGTTTTCAGGTTTCATTTTTGTGTGTGTAGATGAAAGTCCCATAGATCAAAAAGCAGTGGGAAGTCATTTAAGGCCCGAGCTATGTCTCTATGTACGAGCTTTTCCCGCTAATGATCATAATCTCATATCAGAAAAAAAAAGTTGCACTGCCGCATCTTGCTGCGAAAAAATTGTATCCAATAAGAATCGTGCTAATTCTGTCAACTCGAATTGCAATAAAAATCGATTAGCACATATAATTATAGTTTCTTGACCAAAAAACAACTGTTTCCGACTCGCATACGACACACACGACTGGAACTAGCAACAAGTTACAAGACCCGATTGTGTCCATCGCGAACCTTCATAAAATTACAAATCAACTTTTTTACCAAAGCTTTCGCTCGTCATCAAAGTTGTATACATTAATCATACCTGTCTGTCTGTTGCAGTCACTTATGGGAGAGCTTGCTGGTGGGAAAGAGAGGAAGCGATAGCGCGAGAGGTGCGCGCGCGCCGCGTCCGCAGCGCCACGCCGCGTCAGTCCATGGAAACCTCCGGACGGAACAGTCGCGTCGAGTGATTTTTTTTATTTTTATTAAGTAATAAATTTTCTTTTTCAAAGTGGTGATACTGTACTACAGTGTAAAGTGTGTGTTGTCAGGTTGTGTGTCGTGGGTGTCTGGATGTGTACTCACAGTACTAACAGTGCAGTTTTGTGTTTGATTGTGTTTCATCTGTCGTGTTGCTTCACGGTGATGATTATTGGATTTGCTCGAGGTATAGTATTTTGTTTTATTGTTTACATTGTACCATAGGACTTCGTACAATCTAGATCCGCACGACTGCACCACAGTTCAAATGAATAGCTTTAGGAATTTCGTTAACAGGAAAATCTGTAGATTTTAGTCTCTACCCGACTAATTTAATAGCAGTTCCGACAAATAGGCGTGATATATCAAATAATACACTATCAAAAAACTCCAGACATAAAAACAGTCATTAGGAAATCGGAGAATCTACGCCTTACATAACCGAAATAGTCGAACCGAAAGAATCTCTCACATCAGCATTGTATTAATAAAACAGATCATTAATCAAAACTACGATAAAATCGTTAGCGACAATAGATCGTTAAGTCGAACGAAACGAAACAAAATGAAATATGAACTTGAAAATACGCCATTATGTTGGAGTATGCAAGACAGTTGCGTATCTTAGATGTTATCTAAGAAAAGACATCAACGCGCTCGCATTGCAAAGGTGCTGTATTTTCATTTCACAGAAGATTTTTACGATAGAAAGTTATTTATCGCGATAATCTTAAATATCTTTGTAATAAATGTTGTGTATTTTTGGGTTAAGTATATTAGTTAGTATATATATTTAAGATGATGTTCGGAAGTTGTTGACTCCACAAATGGGAAGAAAATTGGATAAAGGTTTACTAAATCCATTCTCTGAATTGGTATACGATTATTGAAATGTCAAATGCTTTTTTAAGCCGAGTCTTCGACAGGTTTTAAAGCTCTTAAAATGTTTATTGAGCCATAAATTAAGAAGCAGATCACCCAAAATTATGTTTTTACGAGTATGATATATTTTTATCAAATCTTAAATAACCTCTTAAACATCTTATTTTAAACATGAGAATACTTAAAAGTTGTTATTTGCATACCTCCGGCGTTTCATGAAGCCATGAAAACGTCAATGTCGCCAATAAATGCGATAACGATACGAATACAGCCTTTTTTACAATACGGGTTAAAGTCACTTGTAATCCTCACAGAATAAGGTTAAAAATCCTTTAAACTTGATCTAGTACAATTTGTATGCAAGCCAGGTTCAGCGAAATTGATATTAAAATTCAAAATTATAGTAATTTGGACTTTGTTACTATGGTACTAAAGTTCAAATACTGTTATTACTAGTAATGTTTCTAGGAGAGATTGCGCTTAGTTTTTATAATTTTGTTTTACAAATGTATCTGATGTGATCTATCTCGATGTCTCTACGGTCAATGCCGGGAATCATTGTGCACCGATGAAACTGATCTTGAAGTTATACAAGATGATATGCAGACAAACAATCAATTATAATGTGTTAAGAAAATTGTAAATTTTAGCCACCTCATATAGTTAGTACACTTAATTTTTAAGCAATGCAACTGCATTGATGCCTATAATGATGAAACTTGATACTAGGTGACACGAGTGGAATCAAGAGTCATCATTTTGTAAATGATGACTCTCGATGATGATGATGATTCCACTCGTGTCGACACCACTCCAAGACGTTCTAGTCTGAATGCTTTTTAATAGTGAATACCAATGAGCTCAACTACTTAGGTTTCAAAGGAACATATAACAACCGCGGTTCTGTCCGCCTAAAAGTTACCAGTAGGCAATAATCACATACTAATTCAACATGAAACCTACTTCAAGATGTGAACCACATCTATTCAACAAGCACCATCATTAAGTAAAGAACTTAAACTTTCACTAATTCTAATGAGCATCCTATCAATTCTCTATAAATATCATTCTAATGAGCATCCTATCAATTCTCTATAAATATCATTCCCATTACAAATACGTTAACTAACTTCTTAACTTCACAAGACTTCCGTAACGTACACAGAAGCGTTCCTAATCTTAAGTAAGTCTTAAGTTCATTAAGTTACCAGTGGATAGCCAATCAGGCGGCTGCTCACAGAGAGACCGCCCACGTCGGACGCCTTCCTATCATTTACATAATATATCACACATATATAGATAGATATTATAATATATGTACAGAAACGACAATATTACGCAACACCTTGTTTTGATAGTAAAGACGTCCGTTTGGAAATCTGCGGCCAGCGTTGTCATGGGAAAGTATTTGAGAGTGCTACTTGCAGTGTCAGTGTCTTGATAAAAGGTTGTTTGATTGAATTTAAGAGTAAGTAGGGGTACATGTAGGTACGGTCAACAAAAGAGATAAGAATGCAGGATCGTCGGATATAGTTGAAGTTTAGTAAGAAACCGATGGATGTAGTCACCTGAAATTTAATTTGATATATGAACTGTTTGTTTTTTATTAATAAAATTAAATTTTATTCGAGATAATCCGTCGGTTTCTTAATAAACTTCAACTATATCCGAAGATCCTGCATATTTATGTCTTTGGTTGACTGTACATGCCAGGCCGCAGAACTATATCTTATTGTTCTACCAGGCACATATCTACGATATATAACCAAGTATAACCCGAAGTAATCAGAACATAATTAATAGGTTTGCTCCCTGTAACTCGTACATCATAAAGCTATAACGAAATATGCGTGTAATAAACATCTGTGTCTATCGGGGAATAGGTACAGGCATAATATTAATGAGTGAAAACTGTTCGAATTTTATCACTAACCTTTAAGACATATTAATCTTAAAAACATTGCACGTTGGTGAGCAAAATAATAATGAGGATTAATATTAAAAACCCATAACGGGATCCCGGACTGGGTTAACATTCAAAGCCGATGAGCACCTACGTGTCCCGAATTCGGTCCAGCTCCGGACATGAACTTCCTCTGGGAACCTCTGTGACTCAGTCGAGAGATAGAATAATCAGGAGGTATCTCATTGGTGTCGTAATGGACTCTATTTGGAGTTATGCCAATATTACTCATGCCAGCAATATACATAATGTGTTAAATAATAAATTGACATAATTCCTATTAATAGTTAAATACCATTTTACTCTTTGAATCGTTTGTTATTTTGAGACCTAAATGAAATCGTAACGTTAAATTCGATTATATATTTTTCTTTTCTGAGTACAAGAGAATGATGAAGAGATACTTTTCTCCACCAATCAATCTGCCTGCCTTCTGCCGACTATGTCGTCGGCTTCCAGTCTAACTGGATCTGTTCTTTTTTTTTCTTTAGTGAAAACCGACATCAGGGCCTAGACAAATGGAACTCGCTTTCAAAGCGTTATATATTACTACTTCAGCTCCACACTGTACTCTTAATTTATTAGCATTATTATAAAAAGCACCAAAGTTACAAGAAGTTTAACAACAACATACCATTTTCTCTCGTAACAGCCACTAAACTATGCCCATTGCTCGTACGTGGTGGTACTTGGTAGTTTTTCTGCCGGATAGTGGAATGTGTTCGTTACATAAGTGCAGAGGGGATGTAAAGGGCACAAGCCGGCTGGTGTGTGCACCTGCGTCCTCTCAGAGACTTGTGAGGACGTTACGAAGTATATGCACGCTTGTTGTATGTGGGGAGATGAGCAGGGTCAATTTGTACGTGGATAGATGTAAAGAATCACATAAATAATTGTAGTGTCATTTATGCTGTGTAAATAACGTGATAGTTTCGTGTCATTTTTAAAGCTTTAGATATAACTGAAGATATTGTAGTGCTTAAAGTTTTGTGTCCCCCATTGTAGTCCTGTTTCATCAGCATCTCGCGTGACATGATCAATAATTCTGTCTCTATTCTGCCAAGAATTGACAAAATTCTTTCTATCCAACTTGACAACTCTTCTGCCCGAGCACGGGACGACCCGGAGACTCGCGTTTCTATGAAGACAAAGACATTTATTATTTCCATAGCAGCGGGGAGCTAATTTTGAAATCAATATAGATTCTTGTCAAAGTCCAATGTGATGATTATACCCCCAAGTGTTAAAAGTAGAGAATAATTGGTCGTCATGCTTGTAATTGTAGACTTTTGTCGACTGAAGAATAAAAACATTTCTTCTCTTCATCGCCATGCTTAAGACGCTAGAAATCTTTTTACAATCTGTCACTTTGTCTATTCTTCCGTAGACAGAACCCGTTTCTATGGTCATACTACGCGTGCTGCAACCAGGCAAGAATTTCTGTACAGCTATTTTCCTCAAGATGACAAAGAGAAGTAATTTCAACTTTTACTTGTATAAAACGTTTCCATATAAAGATATCTAAAAAGATATTCCACACAATTAAAAGATAAACATTTTACAAACACACACATTACTTTCAAAGGAAGGTACATACACATCTTAATTTACAGATCCGTCCGATAGCAGTCAACAATAGACGACTATTGTTTAGTCAGACGTTTCTACAAACACAGCCTACCAGCGCTTGCGCATTCGGTTTCACTCTCAGAATAAATAACAAATGGATAGCTAATCAGCATATTTCTAGGGTCAAATGCTTCAACCTTTAGCCTCGCCGAATTTTTAAGGGGCGTTAACAATATTTTTACGGTTCGAAAATTTACATATCTATTCGTAGATATCTATTTAATGGCTTGTTTCGCTCACGAATACTGAAACAGTTTTAATAATTTAAAGTTTTAGTTATCGCATAGACATGACATCTTAACAGTTTACTTTGAAAGGGCCAAACAGATTTCAGTAGATTTGTATCTGTGAAAAACTTCTGTCGGTGACAATGGCCCAGAGGCCAATAGTAGAAGTTGCATATACCACAGATGCAGTATCTTTTCTAATTATATTAATTTCGACATTGCCACTCCATTTTGTGATTATCCATGTTTCCACTATTAATTTCACTTCAAACTTAGGTTTTAAGATCAAACAAACAAACCTTCTAGAAAAATGTATCTTAAAATAACTCATTAAGGTTCATAGTCGTTTAATAAAGCTATATTAGCTCAATCATTTGAAAGACCCATTGTGTAGAGTTTGTTCGTTAAAGTCGTGTGCGCTCTCTGTTTGGTTAGGAGAGAGCTGCTCTGCGGGTCTCCTATCATAATATGTGCATAAATTATACATATAGATAGGTATGTTATGAGAAATCGAGAGCATCGAATGATAATAAAATAACTTAGAGATGCAGCTATGTTATCGGTGGCAGACTGTAGACTGTGCGGTCATCGACCTGCTAGACGAAGGTTGTAACTATGGAAATCAGCGTGTTTCCAGTTTTTTTCTAGTCTAGCAAGTTTTTGTGTTGTTTTCTGCCTGAGAACATAAGGATTGTCTACGGTATTTGAGTGATAAGGGGTCTGAAAATGCTCGATTTTGACGATCAAAACTCATACAAAATCGAGCAAATTTGAAGGCACCTATAGATACCACACTGAAATTAGTCAACTCAGTAATTTTATTATTAATTGTTATTTCTTCTTTCCTGTGCACATTAAAATTAGTAAGAGCACGAGCTAACTGAGGCATTATCCGGCCTACCATTTAAAATATGCTTTCATTCCGCACTTCTACTTCCTTCCCCAATCAAGTTTTAGGTTTCATTTCCTCTCCATTCATCTATTCACAAGCCCCCAATTACTTACGAAACTCCGCCATTGAATTAATCATTCATTTGTTTTCTCCAATTATTTGAAACCCGCTGCGATCAACCCGCGCCTACATTCCACCGCCAATTAATTCAAACGTTAAAACAAAGCCTTTTATTTTGAAGTCGTTTGTCCCGGCTTTTATTCTGAAGTCGATTGTACGACTTTCACTTTTATCCGACGTGTTTTGTTTTAGCATGTATGTAAGTAATGCCTACTAGAGGACAATTAATAGTTATAGGCTTTATAATTTACTGGTATGTAGGCTTTTATTGCTGTAATGGACACCTCGGTGTCCCGGAGTCTTACTTACAGTCCGGACTAAAAAGAAAGGCGAGTAAGATAAGTTTTATGTAGGCGTTGCGCAGATAACATTTGCACATGGTTATAAATTACTGGAAGTGTCTTGTTGTATCTTTATTTCTTCGCACTTTTTGTTTGCATAATCTCAGGTTAGCCACATTGAAGCCAAATTTTCGAACGGTTTCTGATGTTTGAGCTTTTGAGAGGAGTTCTTTAATATCCCTGGTTACATCATTAGAGTTTGAATTGACAAGGTACTTAAATATTCTGCAATGTAGTGTGTAGGTTAAGGTGGAAAAACATTCTAAATTAACGAATGGATTATGGCAACATACTGCCGGCAACAATATCATCTATCGCGGTGGTTTTTTTTTACTATACCAACCAACATACCTAGTTGGTCTATTCTTTAGCGAGGTCCAAACAACATCACGTAATATTTCGTTAATTAGAAACACAACCTTGTCTCTTGAACTGTACAACACTATTTAGCCATACAAATCACACACCATGCACATTGTGCCCAACAATCGTTCATAACCCCATGTTCCCATAGCCCGAGATCAGAGCGATAGCCGCGCGGGCAATTAACCCGTGACCCGCCGCCCGGGCTATCGAGCTATCAGACAATGGCGATCAGCTTTATGAAACACTGCCTAGGCTTTACTTGATTGTAGGGGAATAGCGTTCATTGTAGTTTTGTTTAACACATAGGATGTTTGATGTTGTCGCTATTGATCCACATTGAATACTACCTATATATACCCACCTAAAGGTACTGGGCGGTGGCGGCCCCGTGATAACGGCCGCGGTATACGACTTGTAGGTCGTAGGTTCGAACCCCGACAGGTGCTTCACTTTGTGTAAATTACTTCATCACCACTGCTCTCAAAACGGTGAAGGAAAACCGGCATGTCCTACAACCAAACAAACATTATTTATTTGTTACTAGCTGACCCGACAGAGGTTGTCCTGTCCAAATTCAAAATTCTATAGAAAAAGGACGCCCAATTTTTCCCGAATTTGAACATTTTCTGGGAAATCTTTCCAAAAACAACCTTATTACGAACATTAGAAAATAAAAAGCAGCCTAGCCGTTCTCAAGTGATGCTGTTACCAAAGATAAGCAATTTATTTTTATTTATATAGATTGTTGAAAAACTTGCCGAAAACGATACTTTAATTTTGCTGAAATTAGAGCAATATTCTGTCTGACTCTAATGAAGCGGGTACTTTTACGAAATAAATAAAAATAATAAAATGAAAAGAATGATGTTGAATTGAAATTCAACCGACTAACCTCCATCCAAATTGCTTACTTATTGTAGCAGTAGCCAGCTAGCCATGTACCATCACTCACAAAAACTCATGTTGACCTCGCCGCGGCCTCGCCTGACCTCGCCGACCATTCATACATATTACACCACAATATTTACTGAATCACTAATACCTACTATTTACACTATTCAAATAATTCCAAACTTCAATTAGATTTGGTAAAAAAGCAAATTAAATGTGTGTAAGTAATTACAGCATGACTAGTATAAGTTTGCAGTTCACCGTGGCGCTGTTAGTCAAGGACAAATGCAACTACTTGACAAATCCGGTATATTTCGTTTTAGTTCTTTGTTTTCCCGTCTGCACAGATAACTTGGGCGCACAGTGCAACGCGGCATGTCCGGTGACCATGTAATTGTGTATTCAAATTATAATAAATTATAACTTTTTGGTAATGTTTGTTCTTGTATGAACCAATGCATGCTCTTGCTCATTAACTGATTGAATTTGATTTATTACTGTAATGTCTGCTCCAAAAGTCGTTGATGAAAATGTAAACAAATGGATCAAAAAACAAACCTGTAGATATTTAATAAAGAGGATGAGTTACTTGTTGTTGTTGTACGATTGTGTAAGAATTTAACCTGAACAAGGTTTGTTTAAAGTAGCATCAGATACATTTGAAACAGATTCTATTAAGTTCAGATCTTTTTTTGAATGCATATCAAATACGCAAGCTTGGAGTACGTGTCGAGCATTTTAATGCGCCTTGATGCAATGTTTGATCACTGTTCGCCGACTAAGGAAAACGTGCGCGTTAAAATGTCATAGTCTTTTTTTTTTTTTTTTTTTTTGGATGGGAAATCATCTAATGACTCCTCCCGCTCTGGGTGGAGCGGAAGGGAGTGTCAGACTCTTACTGACTAAAACCCACCCGTGTTCCTTCCTTAGCCCTTTATGTTCCGGGGCAGCGGTAACCCTTTCGGACGATCCCGCTACCCCGAAATGTCATAGTCTTAAAGAGGCTTATAAGATTTAAGACCACGACTTCTTTTTATAAGACAGTTTAAAGTCGACTATAAGAAAATTGTTGGAGGCTATATTAAAAATTGTTACAAGACCTCAACAATTCTCTTGCTAAGAATTTCAATTTAATTCAATCTTTATTGCATCCATAATGTTCACATACAGGTGGTTAATATAAATCAATAGTATCAATTTATTATGGACCCTGTCCAGCACAGC
This sequence comes from Hydraecia micacea, assembly GCA_914767645.1. NCBI lineage: Eukaryota > Metazoa > Arthropoda > Insecta > Lepidoptera > Noctuidae > Hydraecia > Hydraecia micacea. Next base: position 16,372,634 of record OU611794.1, on the reverse strand, counting down.
AACATTTGAAATAAGTAGGAGAGAGGAAGAGCGCTTTTATGGTTTTCCTTATTATTAAATATTTATTATATGTCCTTTCTATCTGTTTTTAACAATAGTATTTGTTTTTACACATTATTTATTCTCTGAATGTAATTTGTGTAAGTCAATCTATTTTTTTTTTTGTATTATTCGTTTATTTACCTATTCGCTTTAATATAATTTGTATTCAGTTTGCATTACTAATGCTCGCTGACAAACAAACCGTTCGTCAAAGGAACCTTCACAAAAGCTTCCAACGAGGAGGCACCTCTACGTGAGCATAGCAAATGGAAAGTCAATACGCTACCCAGTAGCGGTCAGACGTAATATCCGTTTAGTTATGTGTGTGTAAAAACAATGGGTTCATTTACTGTGAGTGAAGGCTTTTGTGGTGTAGCCTTTTGGTTTGAGGTGGTCGAAGGTTTTTTATAAACATTGTAATAAATGTTCTGAGATGATCCGGACTTCTTTGAACATTTATAAGTATAATATGAGTTTTGATCTTGAATTGTTTGGAGTAAAATGTTTATAAAACATTTGTTTGTATTTCAATCATTGTCCTAGCTTGAGGTCGAGGATGTACAAATTGGCAGAAATAAAGTTTGAGATTACTTAATTTGCTATTGAGGACCATGTGACCACATTTTCAAATCGGAGTTGTAGACTAGTGTAGTATTCAAACGTGTTTGCCGAAGACAGTATAATTATTTTTCATTATGCTAGAGAGTGACCCTACCCTACAACTAGACAAGACTTTCCTAACAGAAAAATAACAATCAAGCCTACACGAAAATCCCGTATTAGAACCAAAAGGCAGTTTATGTCAAATAAAACCACATTTAAATAGCACTAAAACTCCAAAATGGTGTTGCGATAAATCTGTGGAACAATGCCGTTCGCCCACGGCTGGCCGGCGCATGCGCATGGTCGGCGCTTACCGCTTACGAAGCGTTGCCATAGGTTTACCAGTGGTAATGCACCGTTACCGTAAGTTAGGAGTTACTTTACGTTTGGTTGTGTCATGTGTGGTCGTATAAACTTGCGACATAATAATATTGATAGTTAAGTGAAGTTGTTGACACAAAAATGGGTGTTTATGGAGGTGATTACGTAACTTACTTATTATGTTGCTTGGTAGTTGATGTTATGTTTTGATTGAACTGATCTGAAGGCCAATTATTATTCTCGTACTTAAAAAACGTTCAAATTCAAGTCGATCAATCTCATCTCAGCGACAATCAATGTCAAAAACTTGTAAAAAATGTATGTAAATTGATTGTACTTTTGACAGATCGCGACAGAGGTTAGAATGTGAACGTTCTTAAAAATACGAGGATTGCCCCTCAGAATGCAAGACAGAACACCTTATTTACTTTTATGTCTGTTTGCTCTATGCCTTCACTCTCATAAAAGAGGATCACATAAAAGACATGTAAAAAGAATCTTAATTTCCGCTCAGCGTGCTGTGCGGTCTAGACTCTAGGGTTCTTGCAAAAGTAACATAATTAACATCTATTGATGCAACAAATAAACACTTTGTGTCTACAAAAATTTGCTTGATTAGGTATATAATCTGCATATAAGAAAGAGTAACTATCATTGCTTTTTTGCTGGACGTATTCAATCCATCGAAAACTCTAGACATAAGCACACTATCATCCTCAATCATTAGTAACGTTTTCTTAATGCCAGCCAGTGAGATAAATCTTCGAAATATCATAATGAATACGTCCATGAGAATAAAATCTAATGCCCCTTTATAAAAACCGATCATAACAGACGCGGAGCTTATAATAATTATAAAATATTTGAGTCATTAATATCTGGACCACATTCCGAAGCACAAAAAACGGTTCTCGTCTCATCTATGTGGGGATTAGGGTTGTCTTAAACAGTTTTGGTTCTTGTGAACATTTTCGAATTAATCTTCCATAAGAAATAACTGAGAACGTTTAGTTTTTTATGAGAGCAGGGAATACTTCGCACAAGTTACAGGAGAAGTTGGGGCTAAGTTAAATGTGAAAATATGTTTTTTATTATCTTGTTCTTCTATCCCGTCCAAAAGCATGGAATACACGGTATATTGCCAATTTATTTTTGAAATCGACCACAATATGTTTGAAGGTTCAAAGTCAGTGTTAGGCATTTATACAGGGTTATTGGAAAAACACCAACAACGTCTTAAGAAAACCCGAAAAAAAAACAATAACCTTCCCCCCCCTGAACCTCTAACCTGAAATCGGAAAAAAGGGTATATTCATATAACTCGTCAAAATGTAGGGAGCAGTTGATTTTTTTTTCGCGATTTCATGTTTGATCCCACATTAAAAGTTGTTCATAATGATGAGTACAATGATCTCTTAAGAGGTTGTTGGTGTTTTTCCAATAACCCTGTATAATGAACTCTATATAATATGTAACGTTATAAAAACTATCTACAGATAAAATAGCGTCAGAGTTTATCTTCTCTTTCCATACGGCAAGGATGGGTAAGAACATCATTCTAAAATTTTCATAAGAGTCAACATTATATTTTTTTATGAACACCTCTGCCAGCCCTGTTACTCGGCTAGTAATTAACGAGTCGGTGCATTGAGCGCAGGAGTGATACTTCACATTAATGGGAGGGGGTACTCGTACCGACGCGGGCGAACGACTACTCTTCAAAATGTGCGCCACCAGCATCCAGGTTTAACAATCTCATCTAATTGAGGGCATAAAAGGAGGTTGGGTTTTTGAAAAGCTGTGAATACTGCATGTTTTACAGACGATCAAACTTCTCGACTGCGATGTTGGTTCCGTCGAGAAAGTTGTTCAGTTTGATGCCCCCTTAAAGACCACACCTTTCTGATACACACTGTATAAGTACTGTTTAGTCTTCTGACTCTGCTATTCGAGTTAAATCTTTCTTTCCCTTTCTGGTTGTCAGCGCCCTCATTGCGTAACACACTATCAAGCTCAACCTGAATCATTTTGAAGCATATTGCTAATTCATTGCTTCGTATATTCGAAAAATTTGTCTGAACGAGAACGTAAATAACGCAATGAATATTGTTGAACTGTCAAAATGAAAGCCATCGCTACTGATAGAGTGTTACGCAATTACCCCGCTGGTACGTGTCATAATGTTTAAATATATTTAATGTAAACAAAACAAATGGTTGAATAAAGAAATAATTTGTTGAGGCCTATTAATGTCAGTGAGATTTGGACATAAGCTATAACTTTAATGTAATTTAAACACAAACGTTGTAACTGATACCGTATCGTAAAACCTATTTAAGTTGTAAACTAACATTTTATATGCTTGGGTTCATATGAGGAGCGGCGGCCATTTTTATTGTGCTTGGTGTGAAATAGTCCCAATTTTGCGTGATTGATGGAGATATTAAACTAATTTATAGCTTAATCTTAATATGGTATATTTAATTTGTTTGTATAAGATTCAGGCTGTAATAAAAGTGTAACTATTAATTGTTTTTCTTTTTTACAATAAACATGAACACAATGCAAATCCAACTTGAAACCAATTAAGTAGTATCTAGTAGTCTAAATAACAAAGATCGTTCGATCAATCATATTAGTAAAGTTTCCTAACTAGAATTCAGCATATTTTATTATTATTTACTTCTTTCAACGCCTGTCAATAAATGGCTTTTAAATAACCGTGAGATTATGGCTCATTAATTAATATGCATAAGAGCGCTAAATGCAAGGCATACTTTCCAAAGCACAGCAGCACAGCTACTTCACGCCAATATTTATTACTACAAGTTTATTTACAAGTAAATATCAATATGGCACTATGACGCCCCGTTATTAATTCACATACACGCACACCTTCCAGTCGTGGCTTGTATAACAAAAAGTATTTTAGCATAACTATTTCAAATCGTAAAGTTTTAACCGAGGTTGTATAAAAGATTCATCGTTCATTGGCTATACCTAATATAGTCAATACATATTTATAGGCTTATTATAAGGTCAAAGTACGTAGCTTGAGCATGTATATGGCGTAAAATTTCTAGTAAATATGGTAATAAATAAGATGAGAATGTCTGATTTGTTTATTGGGAGATAAGTTATGGATGGTCAGTATAGTCACGCCGTTTTTGGGATAAAAAGCACTAATTTTGTCACGAAATTGTTTTTCTGTAAATCGAATATGGGGATCACTTTTACAAGTATATATAAAAAAATAAGATGGATGGTGTCAACATTTCTTATCTGACTATCCCTGAGAAGAAATAGCGAAACAAACAAGTAATCGAGTTTTCTAGATTGTTTGCCTATTTTTCCATAACCATGTTTCTTACTTAAAAATGATGGTCAACTTCTTAACAAAATTCAGTTTTCATTCACAAACCGTTAACTTATTCTTTATCGCCCTTTCGTTTTCTGACCAACACGACTTCCGTATTAGAACCAATGAGTTAGCGTGTGTTTACATGGGTACTGAAGATCGCTTAGTTGCCCAGTGGGGGCTTACTCCAGCATTGTACGGACAACAAATGAGATAAGGAAGCAAGCAGCCAACTTTAACTAAGTTTTAAATCATATTATGCGTGTGCTGAGCATGTACGAGTTGTAGGTAGTCAAGTCAATGGTATGGTTTGGTTTGTCTGAGACTTTTATATTAAACGTTTATGCGACTCAACTTGAGCAAAGGGAATTAATTTGTAACTGCTCTCTAGCAGCTGAAGAGCAGCCAAGAAATAATTTATTTTGCACAAGTCGCTGTGTTTACACTTTTGGCATACAAAAGTATAATATATCCTATCTATCTTTAGATCTCTTTTGTTGTCCGTACTGTACGTTTTAGTAAACAAATATATGAACCTTGGAAGGGTTCTGGTTTAAGAACCACACACACTAAGGTGCGTCGTAGTGTCTAATTTGTTTTACAAATAGTTTTTACTGTTCAAGTTAATGTTTTGAAGGTTTTTTAATTATGTTCTGTAAATTATTGTGTAGTCCTTAACAGTGGCGAAGGGTGAATTTATGACAGAGGTAGGCCTGAGCAAAAAAAAATGTCAATAGAAAATTTCAATGATGAATTGACTATAGAGTGGTTATGTTCTGAATTTTCTAAGGGAAGCCGATGGGAATCGAGTCGTATGGTGCCTTCGCCACTGGTACCTAATGATTCTTCCGGGTGTAAAAGGATCATAGCATAGCATACTCAGCCTATAACGTTTCCATTGCTGGTACACAGGCTTCCTCTCTGTGAGAGGGAGTGGGCTGTAATCTACCACGCGGGCCCAGTGCGGGTTGGTGGCTGTCACATGTCTTGGAACTTTTAGTTCTAGAACATGCTTTTTTATAAGTTTGTAGTTTATCTAGTTTTTTTCTGAGTGTTTTATATAAACATTTTTTTTAAGATTAGTTGCTAATAATTGATATTCTTCAACAAATGTGTCTGTGCTAGGAGTGGATTTATTTGCGCCATAGACGGGGCCCGGGTTCGAACTAACGACCTCTCAAGCACCTGTCCGCCGTCTCAACCGTTATACCTCCCGTATAATTATTATACTCTTTGCGTTATACTTTAGCCGCTTATTTACTCACTAACTCCCAAAGTAATGTTAAACATAAATATAAAGCGAGAGCCTAACATGGTCATGACACTGTTTTCTAACCAGTCCAGCATTAAATAAGATAAGCTGTGCGGTAACCAGCAGTAACCTTAGGAACTGGCTCTAAAGCTAGGAGTACATATGACTATACAATGTTGTTTGTAACGGCACCCTGTGTCTTGAAGATAGAACAATGTCCTCAACGCACTTTCTGTGACGAGTTTACACAATGGATGGAAATGAGAACCATTTGACAAATGAGTAAGATAGCTGTCGTTTTAAGTCTTAATTGTGATGTTGTGTATCTGGACTCTGGAGCAAAATGGTTTCATAGGCAGGTGGACACTTGGAAAATGTTTAGAGAATTGAACCGTTTAGAGGAATGTGTTCTGGGGTAGACAATGTAGTCGTGAGTAGTATGTTTATTTATACTATACATTGTAAACTAATAAGAATAGTTGTTGTTGCTGTTTTGGTCAACAAATCGTAACCACTAAAGCATTCGCTGTATCAACGTAGAGCCTAAAATAACGACTTCCCATCTTTATTTATTTATCTACTTACATGTACCATTACAGGATATAACCCAATTCGGTAAATGTGCTTATCCTAACTTAAATTATACTAACACCTATAACTTATTATAAATAATGCATTCCTTGTGAATTCACTCAAAGAAGAACAGAATAAGTCCGTCCGTCCCACTCGCTATAAGGTTGAGCGTGCGGAGCACTTACCTACCCTACCTAGTACCTACTTTGAGCCCTACTGTCTACGAGCGACACAGTAGTTACTGTTTTAAACTGAAATCACCTATGATTCCCCAGAATGTCACAGCACTAGTATTTCAACGGCGGCCCGTACCAACACGACGCAACCAATCACAAACTAGTTTACGCTACTTTGAGTAGCGTCGTGGGACTCGTGGTCTTCGTGGATGATATGCCTTACCCTAGTACTTAGTTAAAGGAAACGAGTGCGGAAATCCATGAAACAATTACAGTAATAGGTACCATTTGTGAAGACAAACCATCATATATAAGGTGCTATAAAAATATCTGCCACGGCTTCAATGGGAGACAGTATTTTGTATATAGATTACAGTAGTGAAGTTGTACCCCGGAATAGTTAAATCAATTTGAGAAAATAAAAGTAATTAAATAAACATTTACTCTATTCTGCATAACATGGTTCACAAACTACATTTATGTATGTGCGATGTGTCGCTTCGTCACATTTTGCGAAATGAAATAACGGTGCGGCAACAGCTAATTACTATGAGATGGTTTCATGTAACTAAATCAATTCAAATTAATACGCATATGTTTTTGTATGAAAAAATTTATGACATAATATCAATAATGTATCTTTACTATTGTAATCTATATAGGTACAGAATACTGTCTCCCATTGAAGCCATGGCAGATATTTTATAGCACCTTATATATGCAATCAGTATTACTGTCTAACCAATTTCACCATCAGTACCAAGTTTCACTTTTATGGCAATTACAGTAAATACTTTGTACGCTTGTGTTATATACTTTTAATTAGATACTGTTTGGTATGCGTATGTGTTACCCAACTAGCAAAAACGTCGTATAATTCCAGTCTTATAAGACTCATGCTTTGTAACAGTTATATAGTGGTATGTAGCTAACTATTATGATATATAGACGTTTATCTTACGACGGTTCAGTCGCGTGACTGTAATGTCTTAATATAAAGTTGAGTAAACGTTTTCAGGACTAACTTATACGACGTCGTACAAAGGTGTCAGTGAATATGTTGAGTAAACGTTTTCAGGACTAACTTATACGACGTCGTACAAAGGTGTCAGTACATATGTTGAGTAAACGTTTTCAGGACTAACTTATATGACGTCATACTGTTTGTTACTAGAGCAGAACGTTGCGCTGAGAAACACGCCAAGAATTACAATGGGCTGGTTTTGGGTCAGACTCTAGGTATCAGACATATCATCACGCACTTTATTGCTACAAAAACTTATTAGATTCAAGGCATGTTATATTTATGCCGTTCTCATGCTTTTGATCAATCTCAAAGTACAAATTTTCTCTGTAGGTGTAAACAGGGGTGCATCATAGTTTTCATAGTACACATACATTTCGCCAGTTATAATGACGCGTCTCTTGAAGCTAGCCTATTAGCATGGGGGAAATGTCTATTTCTATATTATTAAACAGCTACAAATTCCGACTTATTAAGAACTAGCTGTGCCCGCGACTTCGTTCGCGTGCATGTCGAAAAACAATAATTTGTTGCTCACATAAGGTGTAGGTACCACTCCTCCATTGAAAAGGAAGAACCATCCATTCCGCTCCTCCACTGAATCTTCCGATCTTGCCTGGTGAGAAGCGGAACCTGGGGTTCTCTACCAAAGCCCTTTCGAATGCAGTCACTGTATCTCCAGGGATTATGATGTCAATGCAACATTTGGTATAAGAAAACTGACGAGGTGACGAGTGCAGGTACTATAATGCGCATTGACTTACTTTTGAAATCATTGATAATGCGCATTTGCCTTCTCTTTAAGGGAATGCAGGCGGTATGTCACTTTATATTTAGCTAAATTCTATAGTTATACTTTCCCCTCAAAGTTATGCCTCGATAAAATTAACGAACCAAGTTATATTAGATGATCTATACTGCTTAAGTTACTTAAGTTATTGCTTACTCAGGATAATATAAAGCCTAGCTTGGAACATTAAGTTACGTAGGTGCTGCAACAAAGTACATACCTCCCTAAGTTTAGCACATTAATAGCATCTCATAATCATAACTACTGCGTGTATAAACTGACATTTTATCATTTTATCGCTTTTAACACGTTAATATTCCGGATCTACTATTAGCTACTATGATTATGTTTATATTTATGGATTTATTTTTATTGATTATGTTTATGGAAGGATCGTCTCACCAATTTTGTTGCTTAATAGCAAAGACGAACAGAAAAAGCATAGTAAAAAGATTTAAAAAATAAAAATTAACAAGTCACTTTAGTCTGCCCGTATGACACAAAACAGCCTAGCCAGCATACAAATAGGTATCTATGCAATGTTTACTAAAACTTAAGCTACATATGCTTTACGCCAGTATATATACATACATATAGTGCAATATTAAGAGTACCACGACCACTCTTCTTTTATTTTATTCGCTTGAAATCGAATAAACAAAACTGACGCATGGTAAGTCCTGCATTTATTACTAAAGGCACTAAATAACATAATTATATGCACTGTCACGTTCGCACCCAGCAGAACGTCAAACATGACCACGTCTGAACAACAAAATTAAGCACAAACTGAACAGCTTGAGTGCTGGTAAGTTGTAGCTCTTTCTTCAAGCCGCTAGCATACCAAGCACTGCTATTATGTTAACTACCCGCTGGAGCAATGAGCAAAGCTGTATTGTGTTTAAGTTATTTATTTTCTAGTCTCGTCATTTCACTCTGAAATTTACTAATGATTTTGTGGCTAAACAAAATATTACATCAAAATATATACTCGATAGAGGCACCTAGTGTTGCACGGCTGATATATAGATATAGATATGATATGCTGTAACACTATCGAAAATAGCGAAAAAAATCTATAAGATGCTTCCTGTTTGAGCATTCAGTTTTTCATTGGAAATGACTGAACTGATCACTTTGATATGGTCCACCTTAAAACTGCTAAGTCGTAGAGAGAATCTATGACGTCAAGCGATGCCCAGAATTTCACACATTTATTTAAAACTAATGCTCGGTTCCTATACTTAAACAAAAACGAATCGTTTTGCTTACCAATGGTAAGATTTTTTATTGCAAAACTGGGCATATAAATAGATTTGTAATCTAATTTTATCTGTGATAGCTACTTCCATGGCAGGGTCTACTATGCAAAGCTATGAATTCTTTGCTTCAATATTGGTAAAGATACAAGAATCTTAATGTTAACCAATAAAGGTCCGTAAATTATAGGAATTGGTAATAAGGCGGATCACACACGCGCCACGCGACGGGACGATTTTTGACAAACAAAACGTAGGTATCTAAAAACACCATTGTCAAAAAGAGATCTAAATCTTTCCTACCATACAACATGATACAGTTCTAAATAATAACAACATGAACATAAACAACGCCATTCCTCTACAATAGAACAATGACACGTAGATCATCAATCCACGCATCAAACTGATGCATAACGCGTCAAGAAACTATACCATACAATGTGACGTTAAAAAACTCATTAAAATGCCGCATGCCGGCGCGCGCGCAGCCACGCGGAAGTCGCTGTGATTGTCTGTGATAGGGAAAAACAATGATGCGCTATTTAAATTGACACCTTTGAGTGAGAGAGGAGTGATGAAATTCTTGATGTTGAGAGATATGACTGTACGGGTTTATGAAGGTCTAAATAACTTTAACGTTGTATTAGAACCGTGTGAACAACTACTCCAAATCCTAGTTGGATTTGGAGCAGTTAGCATAATGTGATTCTGCGGGGTACACACCAACAGTAACAAATGCCTTTAATTTTGACAGTTCAACAACATTCATTGCGTTATTTACGTGGTTGAGCAGACAATTTTTTCGAAAGTATGAAGCAATGGATTAGCAACATCCTTCAAAAAGATTTAGATTTTATCAGAAAACAAGTTATTACCTACTCATTGACAACTGTGACATGACATGACACTGAGTCAAAAAAAATTAATTGCCCTTTTCATTAGGTACCACTTAAACAAGCTTTTCGATTTACATGGATTACATTAATGAAGAGGAATTCGAAAGTAATAAGTAATTATTTTTTTACTTCAAAATTAAGTTATCCTCAAAAAGAATATTCTGCCAGCACCCAATCGCGTAACACACTGTCAATCACAATCTGAATCATTTTGAAGGATATTGCTAATCCATTGCTTCATATGTTTAACAAAAAATTGGTGAGCTCAATATCGTAAAAACTGCAATGAATGTTGTTGAAATGTCAAAATGAAAGCCATTGATACTAGCCCCGTAGCCCGCAGCTCTTATCTCTCTTTTAGTTTTCATCGTAGTATTCTCTTCACAACTTCATGATCACTTGTAGCACAGATAATATAATACTCTAGTACTTGTAGGTAATTAGTGAATTACATAATTCCACAGCCAGGAAATACCAATTGGAATTTTATTATAACATCACTAACCATTAAGCTGTCTTAATAAAGGAAAAAGGAAATCTAGACCGGATGCACAGTTATCCTAGACATCTTAAAAAGCTAGACGTATCCAGAGCTACAGTCTATGGTTTTCCGGAAGCCGTAGCGGCCATACTGCGCGTGCGCCATGAATAATGTATCTGTGACAATTAACGCACGAGGAATGCTGGATTGTTCCCTGCTGAGAGCAAGGAATGGAAGTCCTTTAGTGTGTGATGTTACCGTCCTTATTTATGTTATTTTGTTTAATTACTCTACCAGCCCTAAGTTAAGTCATTGCCATAGCTTGCCTTAGCCATCCTGTCTTAGCAAACAGACTGTAACTTAGTTTTACTTTCTGTGGTTTTACCCTTGCACTTAAAGACGACTGATCAAGTCAAACTTATGCAACTTTTTGGATCTATCATCTCAATCTCAAATAATATTATATGGAGCAAAATTTGCGGTTTTTTAAGTTTCTCGAATATTCGTATTCTGAGTAATAAATAGGAGTATCATGAAAAAATATTTGATGCAATTTACATTCATTTGATTTAAATATGACCCAAAATATATTTAAAGTAGCCTTATTAATTTTATTTTATCATTCCCCATGCTTCATTAAAAATGTAACACTCAGGTGTTTGTATAATATGTAGCCACACTGCGCACGAGTTTCAAAACTAATTGACATTGTAAACCAGGCTTATTTGCTGTTAAAATAAAGCAATATTTACTTTAACACCCACAAAATAAGGAACAAGAGAGGTTTTTGTTTTTGTGGCGAGTGGTTCAAGTTATGCGAGATACCGAATCGCTGAAAATCATAACAGAAAGATGTAGAAATATTACAAAGAAAGGACTTGACTTTTGGAAAGCATGATGAATACAATTTATCATTGCATTTATGCGATCTTCACTGACATTACACACATAGGTAATCATAATTTGAAGCGATTTTATGAAAGATTTTTTACATTGATGATATCTATTAGCAAACATCTTCAAAATTTTGAGTTTTGCATGTTATTATGGCGATCCTGACTATCACAGAATTCACTAAAAGACATGGGCTTTTTTTGGTACAGCCAAAACACTCGGCCCTCCGGCATCTTTCCTTCCAAAATACTCTCATGTAATCGCTCCTGCTCCCGCTTTTATCTTGTACCATCCATAACAAAGCAATAAGGTTGTAAATCAGCGACAGATGCGAATGTAGGTGAGTAGTATAGGTACTGACAGCTCGGTGCGCAGTGGGCGTGACTCCCGGAAGTGACACGCACGTCACATCCGTGTGTTGCGCTAGCTAGTTTAAGAGAGGCAGGCAGGAGTGTAAGCAGATTGGTCTTTTGGCCACCACATGTTGTGTGGAGTAGAGACCGAACTAGATTTTTGATGTAAACAAAAAATAATACTATTACCTCAACTGGCCACAAGGTCAATGCCAGAAGGGGAACTCCCTATCAAAACAATATTTCCAAAGTTATTGAATTTAAAGAAACTTGTAAGGCTTTAAACCCTTAAACAGAGATTTTATGCGCGTGCTGAATTGAATTCTGCTAATGCTAAGGTACCTTTCGTTTCTGACTTCGTTGATAAAACTAATAATAATCAAAATCAACTTCGTCTATTGGCATAAAACATGGTCATAAATAATCGCTATCCCTTATTCGCTTTCACTGCCACCCACGACACTGGCCACAAACTACAGACCACACGGCACACGCATATTATTACATGCCAATAGTAATGTAATCGCACAATATATTCCTGTATATTACTGCTGTGCGAGGGACTGTACAGTGTAATAAGTTTAATAACGTAAATATCTGTCTAATGTGGCGGCACCTCGCGGCTATGTCATGTACGGACATTGTGTTAGGGCTGTACGTATAGCGCTACAAGGTTAGTTTAACGCGTGGCCAAAATCGGAACTAACGCCGCCGCCATCTAGTTTTTTGTATACATTTCAAGTGACATTTGACAAAACAATAGCACAAATATTGTCATACGAGCGTCTAAAGATCCTTTTAGCAGTGTTTTCATGAAGTTCGGGCATTTAACAGGATCGAATCAGCGAAATGATGATTGCAAGTAATTAACACTCAGAGGATAATGTTATCAGTGTGTTGTGCGCTTATCTGCGCTATTAAGATAATGAGAAGTAAAAGGGTGTATTTCATAAAATAGGTTTTGGTCGTAATCTCGCATAGCTACTTTAGTTTTTGATTTCTAATACACACTTGGTTCGGAAATAAATGTCGATAGTTTTCTTTGCCTGAATCTCACTCTACTCTGTGACGAAAAGTCTATACTTACATACCTATAAAAATGTCATCAACCCTAGCTGTAACTTGTAATATTATAACAAGCCACTATCAAGTTGCGGACAGGACAGCCGACACGGTTGCAACACCGTGTTGTCACTTGTCGTGTTGCAATTAACTGCCAATGTTTACAATAAATACAGAAAATTCATTCATTTACTAGTAGATCATGATCGTAGGTGTATTATGCAGAAGAAGGTACGTGTCGTTGAATAGTAAATAAGATATTGTCTCTGCTTATCATAGCACACTCTGCACATTAACCGCTGAAAGTTAACTTTGCCCCGATTAAAGTTAATAATGATAGTTATTATTTGGTGTCAATTTTAAGCTGCAATATTCTTCCGCCGGGCTATAAAACCCCCTTTTTCGCCCTTGGTTAAACAATAATGATGCCAATTTGATAAAACATCTGTCAGGCGTCTCGCACCATCGCTTTCGCGTTGCTTCGACTCACTTCGTTGTATCAGGCCAACAACCCAACTCCAATTTGCGTTTAAATGCCTTAATTGATTATATGTATGCTAATCTAAAACATACCTTGACTGAAACAATGCATTGGGTCTTGGGAGTAACATTCCTTTACTCAGAAACATTTGTTAACAACGTAATACGCTTTCACGCTTCACTTCCCATGTAAACAGTTAATACGGTCAATCGCACATTACAGTAACTCTTGATTTACGAAAACCGCCCTTACTGCTTCGAAATAAAGGAGCCTTCAATGTCAAATTGTGACCATGGATAGGTAACTGTATGAATTGGTAAGTAATCAGAACGAAGAAAATAAAACCTGCATACTGAGCAGCATCAAGTAGGAACATGGAGTAGGTACAAACAGTCTGGCAATAAAGTGTTTGACGTATTGGTCCATCCTCAAGACGTTTAGCGGCGGAAGGGCTGGGCAGAACCACTGGAGCGGTCGTAATTGCTTATTGTTTGTAATTGAAGGGTGAGTGCTGAACGGAGCGGGAGCGATTAGCGGGTTTATTATATTTGCCTACTAGCAGCGCCCCGCGGTTTCACCCGCATAAGTTTTCCGTGGGAATATCGGGATAATGGGATATAAACTATCCTATGTCCTTTCCCGGGACTCAAACCATCTCTATACCTAATTTCATCTATTTCGGCGGTTTAAGCATGAAGAAGTAACAGACAGACACAATTTCGCATTTATAATATTAGTATGGATTTGGAAGACTATCTTTTTGTTAAAAAATTGTATAAAAGTTTAATGAAATTGTCGAATGAGCAAAATAGCTTAATAGCTTTTTGCGTGTAAACATATAAAAACGAGCTAAATGATTAAATAGAAGGAAATAGAAAAGGTTTTTTGCAATGGAAACAGTTATTTCGTGCTTGAAGATCGGAGAGACATTTGCCCTGAAAAAGTGTGCTGGTAAAATGCATAGGTATTCATAAAACTGCTGGCCATTACATTATCCCAATCGAGGTTTTATTCAGTTTTATCACTAATTACGACCTCAGAGATTATACGCATGATAAGTTAGTACATTATGTATGTTTTGCCGAAGAACAATAGTGTTTTAAATTAGCACACAATCAAATCGTAACTCAACTGCACCACTCAACTTAATGCTCAAATTGATATGATCTTTCAATAAAATATATTATAACGGTAGCTTGGTTAGTGACATTATCTATGGTTAAACAAATGACTATAGCAGTTATTTCCTCTATGATACACGCATAATTATTGCTGTTATCTTTTCTATTGAGCAATAAATTGTAATAATATTTATTAGCAAAGCAATTAATATTAGAGAATTGATTAGATTAAATAATACCGCTATGTAGCGGTCGTGATACAATAATCATTTTTCATAGACTCCATGCTTAAGTATCAAACATATTGGTGGTCATATTTCATTTGTATAATATAGCCGATAGTAGATGCTGCACATGAAACCCACAGAAAGTTAACTAATTTCCCATCTATGATTGTCGGGAGATATCATGATAGATAAAAAAAATCTACATAAGTATACATTAGGAATACACATAAAAATCGAACGGATATTAATGACTGTTTTATCGCTGAAATCAAGCTATTTCTTTCAAACCACCATTGTAAGTATGGGTTGTGTAGGTCAGATAAACAGTCGCTCCATGTCAAAATACTGGTATTCAACTGCATCCGGTTAGACTGGAAGCCTACACAACATAGGAAAAGGCTAGGCAGATTGATTGCAGGGAACCAAACACTTACAAACATTTTTGCTCATAAACTTTTTCAATCATTTCTTTTAATCCCGCTCACGCACATTCCGCTTCCCGCCCACAGCATGCGACAGGCGATGTAATCTGTAACGATCGAAATCTATCTATGTAAAACAAGCATGTTGATAGTCGAGTATTAGTGCCTAGTGCCGATCTAAACGCACGCGATGTCTCGTGTGCCAGTGACGTGTTGCAAGTGATTACTTTACTCGTTCACGTGTCAACTTGAACTTGCAAGTTTTATTGCAGTTGGGATGCAAGTAAGTGGTAAAAAGGTTTAATGAAAGTAGTCTTTGATGCGGGCGTTGACAATTAATTTAAAAGATAAGCCATAAATTATCCAGCCAGCCAGTAATTTTACGGCGTCAATAAAAAAGTAAAAGAAAAGAAAAATAAAACTAATGGCTTTTCACAATTTTTTTGGAGGAAAACAGCCAGTATTCTTTTTTTTAGGTGTTTTGAAATTATACTGCCTTGTAAGTCGTTTTAGGAGCTTCGGTTAGGAAACTATTTGCGATACTATTTATTTATTACTTCTCTCTGCATACATGAATAATAGGTACAATTGCTTCTGTCTATGAAAATGGAATAAAACCAATAAAGTGAAGGTTTTCTTATTGTATGACTGTATGTTCTACGAGGAATCATGAGAAAAAGGGGAACTAAAAATACGGAAATCTTAGATTGATATTAATAGTATACTAATTAAAACACATGGTCTAGTAATGCGTATCTCATTCTATCCATATTTTAAAATATTCATTAAATTCAATCACCCGTTACTGACTAATTCATATTTTTCTATGTAAGTCATGGAATTAATATCTAATAAAAAATTGGCTGTACAAATTAATATTAGGGGTAATGAATACAGATTAAGTTGATTGATTATGTTATAAGATTATGAAAACATGTTAATTAATAAATGTTCGAACGCACAAAATAAAAAACGAAACGCTCATAATATTATATTAATAGTAGGTACCAAATAAATAGAAAAGCAGGTACTTATCAAATTTTGATATACGATACAAAATACAAACGCGATTAAGTACGGTCTACCTGTAAACGTATAATAACTTTTCAATCAACTGATAACTTTATTCGAGGAATAATTTTGAAATTTTGACAGTTATTTCATATAAAAACTGTCAAACGTCAATTTTATTCTTCGAATAAAAGTTATCTGGCGATGGAAAAATCGGCCCTTAAAAAATCGGCCCTTGAAAAAACAATAGGCGATGATAAACTTATTATAATACTTAGATACTTCTATCGCTGGAAATGAAAAAACATAGGTAGGTAGGGAAGCAACCGTACCTATATTAATCTAATAAAAACCTTACTTCGCCAATCATAGACAATTGAATGCATTCAAAACCGCAATGGCGCCTAAAGACGCGCGTATCCATTAACAATTCTTCACACCTTTTTATTTTCAATTCTCGGCTAACTATGCATGATGCTCATCGTTAGCAAAACTGAATTGAATAGCCTGTATGCATAATAATATAATGCAAAGCAGAACGCAGTTAATTGAACCGATTGAGATAGCCTTCAATGGCTTCATATTTCATTAAAATGAAACCCGTTAAAGGCAAAGGAACATGGAACTCCATTCTTGTCGCGATGATGTGGCTATTATCCATAATTCTATATTATCTGATAATAAGATGGACGGTTCAAACTGGCGGCGGGGTAGTAAAATCTAATGAGCATTATTATCAGTAAAATTGAAATAACTCTAGAAATGGAAATAGTAAAGTCATTTTCAATATTACTGAAAGCAATAATTGATATTATCTAGTTGTGAGCTGACCCCTTTATGCATAAACGTTGCTTAAAGTTAAGTAATGATTGGCAACTGTTTAACCATACATTTTTGACGTTTGAATGTCACTTAACTTATAATCATCGTTCATAATTGTAGGTATAACTTAAACTGCAGATTTCTTTTAAAACAATATATGAACTATTTAAAACAATATAGGTACATCACGTCTGCAGGTACTTATTTTAAATCCCATGTTTAGAGGGCAAGACTATTGCCATCAGCCGGGCATCTTTTAGATGTTTTGTGTTTTGCACTTAGATGCGGCATCCATAAAGAAGAAACACACACTTTAATACACAGATAAAAAAGATACTCAATTTCATAACAGCACGAAATAAAAATCAATAAAACGCAGCCACGCTCATTTCTGTTGACGTTATAAAATTGCAGCCTGTGATCTAACCCTCATGACGCCAACTCGGGCACTTACACAAAATAAGCAGGCCTCCTTCGAATTATGGCAACATTGCTGGTTAGATGCCGAGCCTTTTTATATAAAAAAAACACTACTTTTAAATCTAACTGCAATTCAAACCTTACGACGATCAAGTTAGAGTTTATAATCTGTTATTTCTACATATAAATATATATATTATTTGTTTTGTGGTTACTGAATGGAAGTCGTCTGCAAACGGGATATCTTATTGCTGTGTTATTTAACTTGGGTCGGCTTAATGATACTCTTTTATGAAAACACAGCGCTTTGATCCAAATGAGGATGCCTGTGTAATCATTTTTGTAAGACAGGGATTAGTGGCGTCCTTTACAAATGTAGAGCTTTTCAAAGTAGTCGTTATTTTGATTGTGTTCATGTAAAGTAGGTTGAGGTTAATTGTGATAACTCAAATCGGCCTATTATGTTTCCACTGCTGGGACAGACACCTCCTCTCTGTGAGAGGAAGTGGGCCGTAATCCACCACGCGGGCCCAGTGCGGGTTGGTAGATGTCACTCTTCGAATTTTTGGTTTTGGACCTACAGTTGTAGGTCGTAGGTGTTCGTAAGTCGTAGCCGAACCACTGGGCCACCACTGCTCTTTATTGTGATAACTAATTTAATTATATCATCATATAAACGTAACATCACGCCTATATTCCCCGAAGGGTTAGGCAGAGGTGCACGAGGCCGGGGCCGCACTGGTACGGCGACAGCGACACGGCGGCGACGATATGAACAAATTAATTTCGCTTGTCGTTTCTGCAGTGCGCGACGACATAATATGTTATATGAGTTTGTTTTCACGAAATCGCCGTCGCGTCGCTGTCGCCTTAGTAGTGCGACCGCGGCCTTAGTTCATCTAGATTTCGCCTATATGTATTTTTTTGTGTCCCATAGTTCTCCTTCCAAACCTCCTTTTTCTTGAGCGACCACTGGCCATGTTGGTCCTGAAAACCTCGTTAGATCGTCACACCACCTTCGCCGTGGTAATTATAATTTTAAAGTATTTTATTATGTTTGTAATTGTTGTTATGTGTTTTTTCATTTATATACCTGACTTGTAAATAAAAAAATTAAAAATTGATGTGTAGTAAAACGCATAAATATGTTATGTTGGCACTTCTCCACTTCCGTTTACCCGAGTGCAAAGAAGGGTTATGTTTTTAATGACATGTTCCTAAGTCCTCACTGAGTTTCAGTAAGTTTGGCTAGGCTCTTGGCTCCTGTGATTCCCAGACGTTAACATAGTCAGGTTACGTTAATTGCTTGAGATTCTCATCGCTGTATGACGCAATTAACACCTATTAGGTACGACACAGCAGGAGATGGGAACCTGTTCGTCCAGATATAAACCAGAGATTGTCACGAGAGTGAAATGCTCCTCTTTCGATTAAAACTAGCTACATAATATCGTTTCGTCAGTCTCGTACACCTACTTTAAAAAACTAATAACGAACCGAGTGAAAGGTGGGCGTCACTAGTATGTCCAAAATTATTTAAAAAAATTTGAATAGGCACCAAAACAATTTTCGACCGTTAACCACAGATTACTTTAACTTTTTCGTCTCCATAGAGTACTTTATTTACAATCTGTTCGGCTAACTTCAGGAAATAGTGTTTGACGAAAGTTTCACAGAAAATGGCTGATGTATTGTATACCGTTTGAAGCCTGTGGCAAATTCATCGGATAGGGCCCTCCCTCTATGTAAAAAAGCTCAACCAACATTATACTTGGTTTTGCTTTTATTTTTAATAAATCACCAGGCGTCATCCGGCCGGTTATTACCTATTTCATTTACCAGAACGTTTTCCACTTTTTGAACCACAACAGCAATGAACACATTTTGTATTTTTAGACTAAATGTTAGGATCCTCCTGTGCTAACGGCCCTCTCGGGCCGGGGGGGGGGGTCCGTGCCATTTCGCCAGTCCTGCCACGCTATTATTACGTCACTGGCGTTAGAACATAGCCCTCACGCATTTGATCTTTTGACAGCCAGGAGTGGCCAGACGACCTAGACAAAGTTGTCACTTTGTCTAGGTCTTCTATCAGCGTTCACGATGATGGAAAATTAAAAAATAGAGTGTTGCAACCATGGACTTATTATTCTATTCTATTTTTAATAAATGGCAAGCAAAGCCGATGTCGACTATTCTGCCAATGTCTAAAGTGAGCTGAAAAAATATTACCTACTTGCAAGGGTCTTTCTTTTGGCGCCTAAATGACATTGACAGGGGACCTTGTTGGTAAACTTTTTTGAAATCGTCACAGAACCTTGTATTGACAAAACAAGATGGCGGCGTTAGTTCCGATTTTGGCCACGCGGCAAAAGATTTGAACCGTTATACGAAACGCTTTGAAAGTGACGGACACTTTTCAGACCCTCTAGACTAACTCCACATTTCTATTGTTACAGTGATGGTGTGAGACCGTATGGGTCTGGCCGCGGCGCTGCTGGAGGCGGCTGCGCGCGGCGATGCGGCCCGGCTGGCGAGCCTGCTGGCCGCCGACGCAAGAGACGTCAATGTCACTGACGAGGTAAATACACAAGGATCTCTTCAGCACGAGGCGCTTCAGCGTTACTCCGTGGTTATCCTAGCATGGGGTACAACTTAAAAGGTTGCAACTAGGGTTACCATCCGCCCGGATGGCAGATATTTGGTCCCTAATTCGGACTTTGACCAACCTTGTCATCTGTCCGGACCTTCGACATAAGGGGATTTGAAAATAAAAAAGATAAGTAGGTAAATGTAAAAATAAAGATTGAAAAGTAAAATAGCCAGCTTGTTTTGCAAATATCCGGCTTTTTGCCAGTGTGTTGGACCTCGCCGTTGATGCCGATCGTTAATGCTATGATAGGTAAAGGCTGACAAACAGCGGCAATCACAGGGTTAGCTCCTACATTTTTCCTAGGGTCCTGACTACAGAAAGTGGAGGGCCCTTTATTAAATAGCACTTCTAACAAACATGACCCCTGTATATGGAGAGACTTAGGTATAATACGTATCAGAAAACGGTGTTCCGTATTAAACTGAGAAGAGATTCTTCAAAGTCCAAACAGATTTCGCTTTAGTTGTATAGCGCCATTTTATAAGATAATACATACTTAATAAATACTAATGACAGCCATCACCAGTTTAATTTATGGGTACTTTAAAAAGGTGCGAATTTTACAGCCTGTTTAATTGAGCTTTCGTCGCTAACATGTTTCTTTTAGTTATTTATTAAACTCACTTTAATGTGGAGCATGACTTAGATAGATCGTTTTACTCAACTACATATAACAGGAAACGCGACAATAAAACGATTTCCGAGATTTATCTTCTTTGTCAGAATAAATAAATGGCTTAGCTGTCTCGAAAAACATAAAACATGGTTCTTGCTTTTTTTTTCTCAGTCGTCGTATCGGATGCGCGCCGCCCACGCGCTAATAGGAATAAAGAGCTCACTTTTTATATTATTTTTTTGAACAGACAAGACAACGAAAGTGTTACCATAACAAAAATAACAACAAAGAACCTCACAGTAAAACCGACGCACAAAAGGATTTATATTTAATACAAAAGGCAATAAATTGTATTTATGATAAATGGCGGGAGGATAATAAACGTTAGCGCGCTATTTCACCCAACAATGTCAGCTGCGTTCCATTCCACGCAGTAGCATCGTTCAACATGGAACGGCACCCAACCGCGAACAAATTAATACCTCGCGAAATTAATGTATCTATCAATCGAGCCAATTTAAGTCCTAAATCATCATAATAAAGTTTGTAATTCAACAGCATCTTAAGTGATTCTATATAACGTTTTATTTATGGCCAGTGTGTTCCCATCGTCCACATAGTTGTCCCTTTTGGAATCGATTAATAAATAATTAAAATGCATCGATATATTGTGCGTCGGTGCCGATTTATCTACTCTTGTCGCTACAGGCTGGTTGGATATTGTAATTTGTATGCTCAGTTTATAAAGAAATAAAAAACTTCAGGCAGCTGTGCAGATTGTGCACGACAGACAATGTTTTCAGTATCCATCGCTCCATTCGTCATACTAGAGGTCCGCCTCGTAGTTAATAATTAATTTAATTAGTAGTTAGTAATTAATTTAATTAATGGACATGGAATCTAATCGACTACTCGGGCATAAGATGTATTTGCAAGCAAAGCTGAGTAGTTGTGGGCTGGATTTATTAGAAATTAATGTGAGAACGTTTGAATTTTGTAAAAGAAGACTTGAAGCATGATTTTGTAGAAAGTTTAACTACTTTTGTGCTTGATGAAACTATCACAACATTATCCATAATATACTTACAATAGATAATTTTGTTAACAAAAATGATGTTTCTTGCGTTTAAATTCGTAATCACTTCGATTTTGTTCACTATTCGCTATTGTGCCAAATTGGCAGCTTTCAACAACTTTTTGCAGCAAATAAAAAGTAAACAATCGTAATTGTCCATCCATAGATATTACAAGAGAGCTAATTGGATCCCACGGCACAGCGTCATCAATCAAAGTACCTACCTACCTTGCTGTGCCCAGTTTTTCTAACACAACCATCAACCATTTTATTTTTTTCTTATTGTTTTATAAAATGACCGCTGAGAACAGCGTAGGTACAGGCAATTAAAAACAGACCTCGGTAATTACGTCATATTCTGTAACAATTTTATTTCAAATAAAGATTTACCGTTAATTACAATAATAACAGACAATGCGGAGATTTAAAAAAATGATGTCGTTGCTACCGTACACGTTAAAGGTGTTAAAATTTTTATTGTTAATTTATTTTTTAAGCATGTGCTCGTTACTGGCGGCATTTAAGAAGTATGTTTAATTAAAAGCCTTCATTATGTATAAGGTCTATAAACAGTTCTTGTGCTACTTTTTGCAATGATACCGACCAACTTTTTTTCAACGTCTCTACCTCCATCATAGCTTTTATAGCTAGATAACTATATGCTTTATTTAAATCTGCTTTATTTTAATGCTGCATTTAAATCTGGACTAGACTATTGGGGGTCTATTTATAAACGTTGATTAAAGTTAATGTGACGATCAAACGTCAAATATACGTCATGGTATCACTACTTAACTTTAAGCGACGTTTATGAATAAAGGGGTTGGTGTTTGCCGTATAGCACGAGTGTAATAATAGGCACGGAATTGCAATTGTTCTAACGCAAGTAAGCAAAGCCAAAGGTCAGCTACTGCACCGTGTTAGCATCGCGATTCGCGACCTCTTTGCCACCGTATCGCAGCTACATCGCATCGGCGCAAACATTCGTTCTAAGCAAGCCTTAATTCACAGGAAGTATTATACACACCTAACGCAACAGGACGTATTACATTATTTAGTTGAATAACTCGTAAATAACTTGTTTCGAAGAAACAGGTGACCCCAGTCCCGCGTTAAAATACAAATCCAGTAGTCGCCCGCCTTTTCAAATTGTTGACATAACACGATTCGTGCGGAAACTAATCATTTCGTGTTCTCCTACGGAAATGATTGATTATGGCGTGTGTTTATTCAGCCTTGTATGGTCAGTGTGTTCGACTTGAGTAAGCGTTTGACATAATCAGGGATCTTGACAGTATTTTAATGCTTAGCAGTTACAGTGTTGCCAGTTATATTGCCTGGCTTAAGATTCTTGTTTGTTTATTTGACGCTTGTAAGTTGTGAATTTGCTTTATAGTCTCTGTTACTTACTAGAAACTTCGTCAAATCATTTTATTTTTATTTTAAATTCTAATTTATGTTTCATAAAATTTTATGCACTGAAACGTAAGTAGGTTCACGTTACAACGTTATAACAATGTTATCTTTCTGGGGTCCAGAAATATAAACCTTATGACCTACTAATAAAACTGAATTTGATTATTATCTTCGAACCCATGCGAGCTTATTTTACGCCTTCCGATAGGTTATAAAATTTTACGATTGAAATATAATAACTACCTTACATACATAATTTCGACATAAAGAAAAACGTCACGACTTTATTCATGCGAACCTCAACCACTTATCGAGATAAGAAACTAGAAGTTCGTGACGAAGATTTGCTTTATGTAGGTAGATAGATTCCAGAAAATTAAGACGGGATATTCGGACCCTAACATTAATAAGAAAGATCTACCTGAACAGGAAGACTTAAAATCAGTAGCAGAAAATTTCATTGATTTTGATCGTATCGGTAGAAACCTTTGGTAGAAGAAGTATATAGGTAAGTAATTAGTGGTAAAACCCTCAGCTAGAAACCAAGCCGTGAATATATCAACTTCATAAATCGTAGACAACCCGACGACGGCGACGCTGTCATTTGCAAGCGAAGAAAAAAAGTACCTAAAGCGCGAAGATAAATAATTTGTAAAACCAGCCAATGACTTACTAAGCCAGTTTGAACTAGAGCGGTGTTCTTACTTCTGATCCAAAGAGGTGGCTGTCTTAAAGTCTCCAAACAATTAATGTATTCACAATCAGCATCTTTATCTCCTGTCATCTTTGAGCAACCGAGCCTCCCTCACCGGGTGCTCGACTCGAGATCATTAAAAAACTAGTCCGTTCAGTGGACCGGTCCCTGTTGTTACGCACACTATTTTATTTTTTTGGACCGCACTTTATCTATTCTGCATCTGTGGTGTCAAAACAACTTTGTTTCTAAACGTTTCAACGAAGTGGTATAGAAAATTGGTTGAGAACAAAGTGGCCGAGATTGGAGAAACTGACAAGAAAATCTATATTGATGGACTTCTGTATGAATGCAGTACATACGTTGTAAAGGCTAAAACCATATTAGGAAACAAATAAGAGCCAGTTGGCTCTCAAAACTTCTTTGGAATATGAACCTCAGTACCTCTATCCGTACCTACCCGCAACTCAAATATACGAAAATAACTGTATCGCTGCTGTCACCAAAGAGAATGTAAACACTAGCGTTATAGCTGTCACACTTATCTCAAGTACAGTTGCTCCACAGTCCTTGGATGATTAGAAGACCTAGACCGAGGTCTAACTATGATTCTCACTAAAACCTTTGAGCTAGTTTTTTTTTTATTTCTTCTATTGTAAAGAAGACTTAGCACCGGACTGAGTAATCAGTTTTGTATAAAGAACTGCTTTTCGATACCTAACAGTCAAAAACTAGCTCGAGGATTTAAAATTTGAAGCCCCATCTAAAGAAAAACCTTGTTTTGTAATTAGGGGAAATAAATTCAAGCAATAGCCCCTAACCCTGACTGCACTCAGGTTCAAGTCGTACGTCAAAGCTAGTAAGTCATTGGCCATGTAGGTATTTGAGATGCGCGGTCACGTCCCAGACTCCGCGACTCATTTAAATTGACGTGTGATGCTAAAGGAGATTTATATACATACTGGCTGTAACGGTAGATGGCCACACACAGCATCAGTCAGGAACTTTGGTCAGGAAAGACAATTTAAAAGCTCAAAGCAAATCTAAACCACATGTAATCTGTGTCTAAACTAACATTATAAAGAAAAAACCGGCCAAGTGCGTGTTGGACAAACTTAACACCGTAGTTAAAAAAAAAAAAACACGTTTGTTGTATGGGAGCCCCCTTATATATAAAATTTATATTACCTATTCAGTTTTTAGTATTTGTTGTTATAGCGGCAACAGAAATAAAATACTGATACTGTAAAATACTGGTATTCAGCTGCATCCGGTTAGACTGGAAGCCAACCCCAACATAGTTGGGAAAAGGCTAGGCTGATGATAGCGGCAACAGAAATAATCATCTGTGAAAATTTCAACTGTCTAGCTATCACGGTTCATGAGATACAGCCTGGTGACAGACAGACAGACGGACAGTGGAGTCTTAGTCATAGAAATACTTTACATTTCTATGAGTGTTAGTAATAGGGTCCCGTTTTTACCCTTTGGGTACGGGACCCTAAAAAGATATGATTTTTGTATGTTTGTTTGTTACGCTTTCACGATAAAACGACCCAACGGATTTGGATTAACTTCGGCACATGGGTAGACCATGACCTTGATTAGGATATATGATACTTTTTATACCGATATTCCCACAGGATCGAAGTTTATACGGGTGAAACCGCGGGGCGCAGCTAGTGTTAGATAAAATTAATGAATTTTGAGACACAAATAAATTAGCAGCATTAGCATTATTGGAATCAGGTATCGATTTTCCATTTTTATAAATATAATTTAATCAATCTGATATACTTACTTATAAAGAAAGATAATTATTGTGGAAGATTAAGTAGATGTTATTTGAAGAACATTATCACAGTGTCGATTCCTAGAATGTTTGACTATTTTTTATACAAACTGGTAACATTATTGAGATACAAAAAACTTCGAAAAGCGCTTGCCAATTACATAATATAATATATACAATACTGTTACTAATTTAAATGCAAAGCGCCATTTTATGTATCAATCATTTAAATTATAATTTTATTACTTAGGATCTAGAGTACCAAACCAGCATGGCATTTAGATAAGTAGCTAAAATTATGTAATAAATTTCTTCTTTAATAAAGTTATTAACGTGGAATTTATTAGAAGTGAGATAAAGCTGTATTCATTTATGGCATTTTTATAATTTCTATAATATTTCATAGTTAATTGGTTGTTGACTTTTTAAAGTTATAGAATGTTAAAGTATTTAACTTAAAATCTAGTTTTCTTTATTCGAACTTTTTGGTTTCTCAATATGTTGCTTACCAGGCGAAGCGCCTGCTGTTGCTCTGGGAATGCATGAAGAAGCCTCCTCGTGTAGCGCAGTTTGTTCCGCCAGTTACTCAACTGAACCGACCGCTCGGCGCATCATGGACAGTCACACCCAACACCTTATTTGACTGGCCATTTCTTCCCTTCCGGTGGTAGGGCCAACGCCCGCCTGGTTTGCGACCACCCTCCCACAAGTAGTCGGCTGTGTTTTGTCGATGCGTGGGAGTTCCAGTGCCTTAGGCATCTTCTGGGCACGCTCGTTCCATCATAGACCTCATCCATCGCTTTCCATCAGACGTGATCGAGCAATAAAAATATCAGCCAACAAATACGAGCTTCCATTAAATTCCCATTCATTCTAAATTCATAAATTTTATACCCGAATCATATTTATCACTTTCGTCTCGGTCGTTTCTCAACTTATCCACGATATAATAGAGTCGGTTAAAATATCTTTATCGCCATCTTCTATGGCTGCGCCCGCGCTTGTTGAGCGGAAGCGCCAAGGTAGCCCGCGAAATTCAAATTGTCTTACGTTTTTTGCAATTTGCAGGTCAGTGTCATGTTGAATGTTGATTAAAATATAATTCGCGAACGTAACAAATATGACTTTAATAAGCTTGCGCTCTAAATATGAAATATTTAATGGCGTTAACAGATGAGTTTTTTATCCAATTTTCTTAATTAACGCACATTCGTACGATTTGATGGGTAGCATAATAAATATTTACATAATCAATGTAGGGTGTCGTATGTCGTAATTCTTGGGTCCGAAAGGGGTCATTACCGAGCCGGCGGAGGTTCGTGTGTTCGGGTCCTTTCGGGGGCGCTACCGAACTATACGGTTAAAGAATTATAATCATTAAAATCATCAATACAACCTTCTACGTTCATATAATCATATTGATTGTTATTTCATGAAATCATCATTGAAATTCGCGGGCTACCTAGCGCATCAAGTAAAATGTGTTGCTATTTTATAGAAATAGGTATAATTTATAATTTTGACTCGCATTCGCGTTCCTGACTCTATAAACATGAGATCTGTACTGTAGTCTGTACCTTGGTCTAGCCTTGTTTCGCAAAAAAAAAAAAACTAAAACTGTCTATGTCCACTTTTATAAACCACCTGTAGAATGTAGCTGGGCGGCCTACTATGGCAAATCATTTGAAACTAGTTTTAATGCTTTTCTAGGTACTGTAAGCAACTTTAAGCACAAATTGATAGTATTACATTGGAAAACTTGATCTTGAACATATATTTGAAGTCTAATAATGAAAGCATCCTTACTTACATCTTTCGATGGGAGTCATAGTTTGGAATGCATATTATGATGAGCACAGATGAAGTGCCAGACTCTTCTCTATATTGCTGTGACATGACATGAGTTTAATTTTGAGATTATGTTGGTATAAGCTTTTTAGGAACCTGGGGTAGAAGACAGTTGTGTTAAATACTAATGTCCGAGTGATCCTTTACAATTAAAATGAATTATTTTTAAAGGACCGAAGTAGAAATGTCTAAGTACCTACCTGGCATTTGTAACACAGCATTTTGGGAGGTGCATAAAAAATTCAATCATCCAACTCGTTATTCATGCGATGCGAATAACCTTCTTTCTTTCCAGTAATAAGACACCCAAAATACTTTTCAAAAAGCGAATCTAATTTTAAATCGACCGTCCTAATCCGTTCCGTCATTCGCGATGTGCTCACTGATCGTTACAAATCCTCCATTGATTATATTGTTGGTTTATTTTACAAGCACAGTGATTAGCCGGACAAAATCCTGTTTCACATAAAAATTGATTAACTTTACAACTATTTTTGAAGCCTCAGCCTCGTTAAAAGTAGGAAGCTATAATTTGGTGTAGTCGTTACGGGCTTGCTAGCTTTAATTTCAGTTATTTGTGAGATTTATGAGGCTACACCGTTTGTCAGAGAACCGTTGTGGCGTAGAATGGAGGTCACATGCCGCCGGTGTGTGAGCTACAAATCTGACAGGTGGTGTGACGAAACTACGAGTAAGTGTCAGAATGTACGATCGTTAATCACGAGAAAAGTAGCGAGGAAGTGGAATTTGGAAATCAGATTGCACTTGCAGTTATTAAAGTTTGGAAACACTAGAGACTTGATAGGTCAGGGGGCTAAGCGAAACCGTAGTTTTGACCGAAGTTGCCGGCTTTTCCTACTCCGTATCACCTACGGACATAATTATTATTATTTTGGGGCACGACCTAACGATCGACGACGACGACGATCGGGTGTAGTGTTCATTCCAAAGTTTCGAATTACTTTCGGACGGATCTGTACCTTCGTTGACGGACGTGAAGAGTAGGCCCCCAGGGCAGAGAATACCCATAGATGCTAATTTTAATCAAATTCGAACATTAACAAGGTATGGGGTACGGAAGTCTTTTTCTCTTACATTTTTTGGAAAAGGCAAGATTGATAATCATTATGAGGAAGTACCTATCCAAGTACGTTTTTAACTATAGTCCGCGCGGAACTAGTTGGCCGCTGCGGGGACAGGGGTGAGGCGGCGGTTCGCAACACACGTACTGAGTAATGCGCCCCCGCCCCTCCGTCCCACCGCTCACATACCTAAGGCGCGGCCAACTTGTTCCGCGCGGACTATAGTGGAAAACTAATAAACGGAAGTTTACACCTCAATTTACACTACTATGACAATTTCTAAAACAGCAGAAGCCTGTTTCCAAGATTTTGCTGATACCTAGTGTGGGCGGCAGACATCTGTGGCGGCGCTCAACTGTCAAGTGTCAAGTTAGGCCCTTTCAAGCTTTAACAACTTGTTTCCATTCGTAATAGCTTGTTTATTGCTGGTTTACGTCCAAGCTTCCGTTATCATACCATTTGTTGGTAGCAAGCACGCTTTACAGCATCATTAAACACGTAAACAGGTAGCAATCACCCTGTTCTACAAAGATTAGTAAACGTCTAAAGTTATGAATTCGTCGGTAATTTAACAACGTTTAAACTGGATCAATTAATAACGGTAAGAGGTGGCCCGTGATAAAAGCATTTTATCGTCCAATTACATAACAAATCTCTTTGAGATAAATCGTCGTGAGATCATAAAATTATGGCAGCTTTCCTCAAAGGTTTCGTGTTATTTTCTAATTGTGTTTGTAAACATTTTAAATTAGCTCAAAATTGTTACACGTACTTAATTAAACAAACTTCGTCTGTCCGTGGGACATTCTCACTTTTTGTGAAGCTACTTAATTAACACGGACCGTGTCACTTACAGGGCGTTTTACCGCGAAAAAAAGGCGCAAAGCGGCCATTTTGTTAGTGATGCGAGGGCCGAGGCAATGGCGATACGCAGTAATGCCAATAGGTTCTCATACGTGATAAAAATGATATACGATAGAGGTGTTGACAGCTTCGTGGGATGTGGTGGTATTTTTTATGATTTACCGCAGAGAACTAGTCAATCATTAGTTTTATGAAAAATTCATACGCGACGGGTTGGACAGTGGATAAACGGTAGCTTCTTGTCTACTTGTAGATCTGAGGATGTAGACTATTAGAAACTATACCTACTTATCAATAACATTATTGAGACTGTTAGGTAAGTGTCAATTTATTGCATAGTCAACAAAAGTAGTTAAACCATAAATGAATAAAGAACGAAAGACCTCGAGAGTTACTCAAAAGTCATGCATACAAGTTAATCTGCAAACAAAAGCTGCTTATGAATATGCACAGTCAATAATTTGACACGCAGGATGAAGCCTACCTTTCCATTAGTTATAATTTCCCTCTTAGGTACTTAAACAGAGCCAAATGGACCGTCCAGCACACCCGCAGTAAAATACGACCACAGCCAGCCGAAGCAACAATACCTCGACCTCAACAATAAATCGAAAGTCAGACATCGACTATTTATCGACATTTTCACATCACCAGCTAGAGTTGTATCGCTGGCACGACGCCTCGGGCCGAGAATCGTTTGCGTAACAATCGTCCCTTGTCCGGGCATTCCACCGCGCACGACTCCCAGCCATTCTGTCGTGTCCATTCGGCGCTGTACAACCACGTTCCGAGACAATTGCTTCGTGGAAACTGCAATATATAATGAGCACTGCGATCAAGGCGACCAAGGTACAAATTCGCCTGTGCAATCTTCATTATTCTCCGGTGTGGAGTTGTAGACTGCAGTCACAGTTCAAAAGCAGCGATCGTAAGAATAGGCGGAATTACAAAAACAAACTACGTTAACCGAAATGCAAAAGTCTTAAAAGCTGGAGAAAAGGAAATAACCTCAGCATAATACGCTGAAATACACAGACCATCGACGCCACAGTCTTCGGACTGTTTCCTTGTTAGGTTCTATGTTGTATAGTCGTTCGGTCCGTGGGGTGTCCCAGCATAAAATAAATTAAGATAATAAAGTGTTAGATTTAGCACGCTATGTGCGTTTATTCTATAAAGGAGGTGAATATACACGACATTTTCTAATGCATATTTCTGTGAAAGATCACAATCTATAAAATCATTGTCGGAAGATCTAAGAAACCATAACATCTTTTTAGTAAGCTCCAAACTCTAAATAGTAGTAAAGAAGTCTTATTTAAGAGCAGCAGCTTACCTTCGAGGTAGCATTTAATTTCAGTCTTTATTAGTCCTTTCTACTCGTAGGCTTTAAGTCCTATATTTCTATGTTTTACACCGCACTTCCAGTACCTAATATTCTTTTTCCACCACCGCACATTTCTTAGCAAATGTGTTGCATGATTGTCGCCATCTTATAACGGTGTTTGATGACTTTGTGTGCATCTCCGTCACGTCATGATTGCCTGGTCATTACTATGCGGCCGCGTCGATGAGTTGCAGGAAAAACATGGTTGGTATGTAAATCTATGCGAAGTTTTTGGTGGGAAACTGTTAATTGACTCAGTAATGCGAAAGTTGTTACGAATTCGAAACTTAGGTACAGTCAACAAAAGAGATAAGTATGCAGGATCGTCGGATATAGTTGAAGTTTAGTAAGAAACCGATGGATGTTCTCGAATAAAATTAAATTTTATTAATAGAAAACAAACAGCTCATTTATCAAATTAAATTTCAGTCGATAACACTCATCGGTTTCTTACTAAACTTCAACTATATCCGACGATCCTGCATACTTATCTCTTTTGTTGACTGTACGTGTTAAAGAATTATCAGATGACTAACTATTAATGGGTTTAGATATCTATCTCTAAAATCAAACACTCATCTAAACTTATTTATCTACATATCCTACTTATATAAAAATATATATTGTACCCCACAAAAATACATAACAAAATAAATTGATACTTAGAATACAAAAAAAAATAACAATGAGCGGCTTTATAGCTTTCTGCGTTCTCTTCCAAGCAACCTTGGAATGGATAGTGATTTGCCTGGACATAAAACGGGGCTGTCGTTACTAATGTCACAAACAGAAGTTAGTTATCCTGTTTTAGGGTTCCGTAGTCAACAAGGAACCCTTATAGTTTCGCTATGTCCGTCTGTCCGGCCGTCCGTCCATCCGGAGCTTAGCTCAAAGACTCTTAGTACTAGAAAGCTATAATTTGTCATGGATATACGTATTAATCACGCCGACAAAGTGGTAAAATATAATAATGAAAAAAATTTTTTTAGGGTACTTACACGTAAAGTGGGGATGTTATTTTTTTTTCTCGTCTACCCCTTGGTGTTGGATAGGTCTTTCAAAAATATTACGGGTTTGTGGAAGCCATTTTTCGATTCAGGAATGCGTTTATAAAATATTAAGCTTTTAAAGCTTAATTGTAATGTTCTATTTTTTGTTAGAGTCGAGTGTGTGTGTGTGTGTGTCCCTGCTAGCTAAATGGTTGCTTTTGGATACCATGTGAAAAAAATCACGGCAGGAGTATATAAATAACGAAATTAAAAGGAAAACTATCACATCTAAGTAGGCTTCACAAGTTTACGAGTAATAGTCGACCAATTTAAATTTGCAGTTGCAATGTATGGGAGAACATGATTTTCAACTACAGTGTTAAGTTTGTTCTTGGGATAAATTCATACCAACTATGGAACACTTCATAGTGCGTGGTCCGACACGCACTTGGCCGGTTTTTTCTTTCTTTCCACTCAAGATAGGACATAATACACTCTTTTGCAAAAAAAAACGGGCACCTAAGGAAATATACGTTCTAAGGTCGATTTGAGTTAATTAAATGAAATTTAATTGTTTGACATAGTCTGTATACTTACAATCGTGTAAATTAATACGCGTGAAGTGAATTCTGGCATTTTTTTTTTTAATTTTCGATGAATTCTTTAAAACCGATGTAAACGGCCAAACAATAAGAAGTGGTCGGCAATAAAGACAAGAATATTTTTTTACTTTTTTTAATTAAATAAAGTTACAAATGTAAAACCTAATAACGAGTGTGACCTCCTCTTGCCAAAATCACAGCTTGAATCCTTCTGGGCATGCTTTCCACGATGTTTTTAATAACGTTTTGAGGAATACGTTCCCACTCTTCTGCAATTACTCTTTTTAGCTCCCTGATGTTTTGTGGAGCAGGTTGCACTGATCTAACTCGTCTCTTTAGAACATCCCAGACATGCTCAATTGGATTGAGGTCAGGACTTCGAGCTGGCCAATCTAAACGACGGATCCCAACTTCTTGCATGTAGGTACGCTTCCACGTCGCCAGAACGGTGCGGGCGAGCATTGTCGTCCATAAAAATGGAACCTTCCCCAAGTGCAGTCAATGCGGGTTGTGCATATGGAATTAGGACTTCCATTATGTACCGGTGTGCATTTAATGTTCCATTTTCTATGAAAATTAACTCCGTACGCTCCGTCGAATTAATTGCTGCCCAAAACATAACGGAGCCTGCGCCATAAGGAGTGATTTCTTCGAAACACACTTCCGCATAGCGTTCCCGTGGTCTCCGCAGCACTCGCCGGCGTCGGTCCTCTCCACACAAAGAGATTCTAGCTTCATCAGAAAACAATACTTTATTCCAGTCCTCCAGAATCCATGAAGCACAGTTTCGAGCAAACTGAAGTCGAGCAACACGGTGCTCACGGAGTAATTTAGGGCCCCGAGCCGGGCGGTAACTCCTGATATTGGCAGCCAAAAGCCTCCTCCTGACCGTCCACAAGCTAACATCTACTCCTCTTACTTCTTCAAGGCTCTTCTTCAGGTCCACACTTGACGCCTTACGATTCCGCAACGCCTGACTCACCAAAAAGCGGTCATCTCTTGGTTCTGTGCATCGTTTTCTTCCCGAACCGGGTCTTCTTTTGACCGAACCGGTCCCTTGATACCGTTGCCAAGTCCTCTGGACAGTTGAACGACTCACATTTAGCCGCTGAGACACATAAGTTTGCGAACAACCTTCTTCAAGTAGGGCTATAATTTTACCGGCCCTTATCGCTTTATCACTCATATCAAAAAGTGGTATTTAATGTAATGAGAAAGATTAAATTGTTTAATTTGCAGAAAATATCCAAAAAGTTTTAAAATTTTAGTAATCAGTGAAAAAATCGTTTCAGCAATTCGCGCCATTAGTAAAGCAATTTTACTATAATCCACAATAATCATTATTTTTCTTTTGTTAATTTAAAAATTCAAATTTGGAACGTAAAGAATCATGCCAGGATGCTTCAAATAACATGCCAATACATCGTCAAATTAATAAAACCTCTTTATTGTTCTTCTTCATTGAAGTAGAGAAAAAAATCTAAAGTGCCCGTTTTTTTTGCAAAACAGTTTATTATAATTTTTACTTATCTACGTTTGAACTTTGAGTCTAAGCTTGATTTTTCGCAGGGATCTCTAGGCTTTAACTGTATCGTGCATGGCGCTTTAATTATACTTACTTAGCTTCAGTAATATGGCCTTCGATGATTAAATGTTTATTACTCATTGACCCCAATTGCTTACAGACATCAGCTACTGATATTTCAAAGCCAAGTGCACTAACTCTGCTGATCTCAAATGTTCTGTGTTACTAACACTATTGTTACTTACCCTATGAACTCTGTTCTATAGATGGGTACTTTATCTTTAGTTAGGTACAAGAAACATGTTGCATTCAGATATACCTCGTAGGCACCTAATAATGTGCATTGGGAAGATATTATATCTCACAGAACAAGATTAAGCCCTGGGACACGGACATATAACTAAAGCAATCGAAAATGCCGTAAAATCACGAATTTACTGAGAAATGTTCGCGCTGCACTAAATTAAATCTAGTGTCAGATATGGGAGAACACGGCGTGGGTTGACTTTAGAGTATTTCAATTCCAAATCGGTACTGTACCTTTCTGTAACTATACAACGTCCTTTCTATGTCGGTTACCTCTTTAAATCTGTTAAGGATTTTAAACCCAAATCTTAATAAAGTTAGTAGATACAGTGGCGAAGGGTGAATTTATGACAGAGGTAAGCCGGAGCAAAAAAAAAATTCCAAAAGAAAATTTCAATGATGAATTGACTATAACCACTCTGGTTATGGTCTGAACTTTCAAAGGGAAGCCGGTGAGAATCGAGTTGTATGGTACCTTCGCCACTGGTAGATATGATAATTCAAAAATGGCTCGATGGTTTAAACCTGGCTCTAAAGATAAATCTTGTTTTGTAAAAGACCGAATAGCTTTCCGGGACAAGGATACAGAGGACCGTTTATTAGATGAACATATTGATCGTGCAATCAAACGATCATCTGTGGCCGTCGCAGATAAAAACAATATTCTTGGGACTCTTTTTTTCATTAAGGGAAGTCCAAGTTTGCACTATATCGAGCATCGCTCTTGTATAATACGCGCCACGAACGATGGGACTTGAAGAGCTCAGTAGTGGGGGGGGAGCTTGCGCAGGTAACTCGTGTAGGTACGAAATAGTTATCCCATAATGTGTATATCTGTTCAGGGATTTATCGATGACATTTAGATTAAAATTCTTAACAATATTATAATATTTACTACGAAATAATAAAGTTTAAAATAAAAGTCAAGTCTCATCTTTCGGGGCGCTTATTGTAGCTTATTTCGCAATCTGGGAATTCTGGGATGACAAATCCTGACTATACTTAAATCCTTACGGACTTTTATTTTTATTAAGATGGCTGAGATCGCAATCTGCGATACCGAACTGAAAACTCATAACAAAGTTCCCGGCCTTTATTATAACTCCTTGAATTAATAGTCCATTAAAAACCCGTGGTACGCAATTTATTCCAACCCGTTATTAGCGCTGAAAACGTAATCCATCTCCAACAAGTTGCTCAGTTTCAATAGTTACTAATCAAAATGGCTATGTTGACATTTTTATACGCACAGGAGTTGATTAAAATCGCCGAGGGTACACGTCCTGCCCGTCTTATAAGTAAAGCATCATAAAAAGGGCATAGACATAGACATAGCAGGTAGTTACATGGTTGATACCTTGATTCACTCATTAAGTGCGCCTATTCATAGATGTCTTTGCCTTTCTAGATGATTCGCACGCGGAAGCTGGGCAGAAGAATTTTATCTTATTAGGTGTGTGCTTCAAGCAGCAGGGTAATTGCGTAACACACTATCAGTAGCAATGGGTTTCATTTTGACAGTTCAACAACATTCATTGCGTTATTTGCGTTGTTGAGCAGACATTTTTCGAACATATGGAGCAATGGATTAGAAATACGCTTCAAAATGATTCAAATTGAGAGTAATAGTGTGTTACGCAATTAGGGTGCAGGTGTAATTTACTACTGCCAAAGAAAGATGATCAGGCGCCAACGAGAATCTTAAATCTTATGTTAATTTTCACAACGTTTGCAAAGTGGGTCGTCATACCTGCTAAGTAATGAAATTCGTTATTTTAACTATAGATTAAGGTTTTGAGTTGACATTATGCAACCTTATAGCAGTAGATGTCAATCTATATAAGGTGCTATAAAAATATTTGCCACGGCTTCAATGGGAGACAGTATTCTGTATATAGATTACAATTATAGTAAAGATACATTATTGATCTTACGTCATAATTTTTTTCGCAAAAAATAAATCAGCTGTTCCCTACATTTTGAAGAGTTATACGAACATAAATATAGGGAACAGCAGATTTTTTTTACGCGTTTTCAGGTTTGGTCCCATAGTAAAAGTTGTTCATAATGATGAGTACAATGACCTCTTAAGAGGTTGTTAATGTTTTTCCAATAAGCCTGTTATAAATAAAACAAAGTCGGGTTAGTTACACCAATTATAGCTCAATATCTTTGATACTTATCTTTTTTATCTTTGATTTGTGGGATTTGTTTCCGTCCCCGAATAGCAGAATAACTATCAAAATATGGGAAAATTTTAAGAAAAAAAAAAAGTTAAAGAAAATTTTCTCATACACTTTGTATTTTATTGATTCTGAGGCGGTACGAAGTTCGCCGGGTCAGTTAGTTTATTATTTAACTAGCTTCCCCCTTAGCACCCTCCCCCCCATTCACCCTCTTAGGGGTGGGCTTTCGAAAAACCCTTTCTTAGTGCACCCCTAGACCTCATAAGGAACCTACATGCCAAGTATGGAATCTCTAGACCCAGCGGTTTGGGCTGTGCGTTGATATGTCAGTCAGTCAGTTCTCCTTTTATATATATAGATATGGATAAAAGCACCCTTATTACAGCCTATCGCTGGTAAAAGTAATAAGTGATGCGTCTAATCAAGGAGTCCCTCTATAGTTTATAACAGCGATAACATTCATACGAGCTCTTGGGGTCCTTAAAAAACATGGCGACGACCGGTCCGGGCGGCCGGTACGTTGAAATGCGCAAGATGAGCTCGCTTCACTGAATTCATTAACAATACAACAGTTATTGGAAGAATACGCGGGAAAGTGTCTGAGAGTATGTTGTTATAATGAGACTAAAGTTACCTAATAATTAATTATTTTGACAGTAGGTACAACCCGCTGGGACAGCGGGTTGTACCTACTGTCAAAATAATTCATCAATACTGTAATAAATCAATACTGTCAAAAGAAATAAGACCGACACCTATGAAATCGCAGATATAATATTTGTAATATAGTCATTTGGTATACAGGGCGAACGCTAGATTTAGATCGATTTAGTATCCAATTAGGTACGTTGGTCGCAAATCTTATGAATGGACACGGACAGCATAAATATTAAACAGAGAAGGTTTAAATCGTATATTACAACAAGGATAATTAAAAAGGTAGATTTATAATTATTCAACAGAGCAATTAAAAAATCTCTGACGGAGACTGTACCTACCTCCTACCACGCGGATGTAAAATATCCAAGGATGGATTATTGAACCACATAAACTATGCCAAGGTGAGTGATAGTGATAGTTTTTAAATTAATACACACGAGAAGTTTTTTATGTTATTGGATAGCAGACAACCCGAGCGATCGCCCTGGACAATTCGGAATAATACAACTAAAATTATCAGATTTTCCCATAAGTATTTGAATAGCTTGGAAGTTGGAAGTCAATTGATACAACTAACATTTAGTTATGTAGGTACATTTTGGCTTGTAAGAAACCATTATAAATGCCAAAGGGCACATAAGTAATCAATTTTGGCCATTTTGTATGAAAAATAATCTCCAACTTTTTGGTGATTTAAAATGCGATAGCTTTATTAAGTAGTAGGTAGGTCCTACAGCACAGACTTCACTATCAGAGAATGTTTCTAGTGTTCAAAATTAACTATGACACGTCTCTTTATGTAACCCCACAGAAAAAAAGTCATGTCTAATCTGGTGAATTTGGGGGTCAATTAATGTCGGCATCTCTTGGAATTTGGAATTTATTATTTTGGAAACATATTACTCTCAAATTTTGGATTATATTTTTTGCTGTGTGATTTCTGGCTCCATCTTATTAAACAAAACCACGACTTTTCTAGGTCTGACTGATTGATTTGATGAAATTAAAAATCTTAACATTGTTGCGATTGCCAGTCGCAATGACAGCAGCACAAGTCCTATAGCATCTTCAAGGATGAATAGTGTAAAATTACCTCCACCATAGTGAAAATTTATAATATTAGTGAAAAGTGAAAACATAAGTAGGTAGTCGTTTTTCAATCCGTTTAGACACTTTAGGATAAAATTACTGAAGTTAATGCGGTAGTCATAGCTTTATAAATGGTGCATAAAGAATTTGCCACATTCTAATTAAATAGTGGATAACAACAACCGTAATATTTATTTAGCGCCAAATCAAAATGGTGGCCAAAAAAGTTGTATGACATTACGTAAGCGTTGGCCACAATGTTTATTATGTACATAAAACATCTGCAATACGTTATACCGTTATCGTTTAGTTAGTAATATAGTTTATCAAAGGCATCACAGATGCGAAACACAGAAGTTTTGAAATCGTTTTTTTCATTGCGACATCGTCACGTTAACAACAATAATTGTTAAATTTTGGGGTTGCTGTTTTAAAAAAGGACGTTGTTGTCAGTTTGACCTGTGCTTTGAACATGTTTTATCAAGCAATGTTGCAATTGGAGCAGGTCCAGTGTACTATTTATCAAATAAAATGTTTTCGCTTCCGCATCTAGTAGGCAAGGCAAATCTTATTTAATTGAAGTAGTAAACAGGGTACCAATATCCACTAAATGCGTTGGCGCCACTGATATAGCGATTAGTCAGTTAATTGCTCGATTTCATAAGTTGATATGTCGCAGACCGTGGTTCAGTTATGTCTTAATGTTGGGAAACTGTGTCTAGTACCTACTAAGCCTAGATAACGATTCACGATTTCTCTGAGTGTCAAAAAGTCTTTAGGATTATCATCATCAGACGAAAGACGTCCTCTGCTGGACATAGGCCTCCCCAAGCGTCGCCACAGCGGATGAGTTTTAAATTAAATAATACCTACTACGTGCGAATAAATATCATAATATAATATCCCTAGGCTACGGTGACCTACGACAACACCCCGAGAGCATATAGGTACGCCATTTTATTGCAAGAACGCATCGCATCAGGTAGGTACTTGCTTTCTGCAATGTTGCCAGTTTCATAACGTATAAAAATTACGCACCTTGACTATTTATTGGAGCAGAAAATGATCGGGTTCCCATTATGGCCGCCAGCCGTTGGTTCACCGCACTACTTATTAAAAATGTCGCAACTCGAGTAATGCGTTAATTAAAATCGCTCAGGCCCTTACACTGATCTAATTGGTCCTGGCTATATAAAAGTGATAATTTATAAGTCTAGTCTACCTAATGCTTATGAATTATTAATTTTATATGCAGGTTTTTCTGCAAAAGACTGCACATAAGAAGATAGTAAAAATAAAGATATTCTATTTTCTGTAAGTGCATAAAGCATGTTGGCTCGTAAAACCTGTACGAACGGCTAAATATAACAAGCACTGATATACAAGAAAAGTATAAAAGAGAACCATTTCTGTTCATGAGAAAACTTCAACATGCTTTCTGCATATTAATAAACGTAGCATTAAGTTTTATGTAGCTGAATGTTGAAAAGACAAGACAATCAGAATGGACATTTCTAACATAAACTTAGTTTTACAATCAACACTAACCGGTACTTCGTATTTGTGAAGAAATTATACTATACATATAATGGATCCGAGAAATAAGTAATGTCCCATGATACGTACATGAATGTCTGTTGTAGAAAGTTGCTTATTATTTTGTATTGATTCTCAAGTTTTACGATACGTCAATACCACTTTTATGATAGCCAAAGTAACTTGGAAGTATAGGTTGGGATGACTAACGACGCAAGGCCGCCATGGCCCATGGTCCACTTAGAGGACCAAGTGCGGAAACCAATCCCAATAACAGAACAACATGAAAAAACCGGCCAAGTGCGAGTCGGACTCGCACACGAAATACGTCCATACCACAAGGCAAAAAAACGTCGAAAAACACGTTTATTTATTTATTTAATACTTCAAGCACAAAAATGTACAGAGGCGGACTTAATGCCATAGGCATTTTCTACCAGTCAACCTTTGGGTGATGCAGAGACAAACAGTGGTAGTTGCAATCATGAAAATTGAGGAATAAATATTTTAAATATAAAGATACACATAAACCTATTAAAACTATGAATATAATATATACCTAATTACATATAAATATAAGCACAAATAAATATACATAAATACATGAATATACTTCCTAACTAACTAAAAAGAAATAAGAAAAAATATATAAAAAATATGAATATGGTAAAAATTAAAGGGGATCCCCCTTTAATTTTTATCTTTATTTTATTTTTATTAGATGTTGTTATAGCGACAATAGAACTACACACTACTCTGTGAATATTTCAACTGTCTACCTGTTACGGTTCATGAGATACAGCCCGCTGACTGACAAACGAACGGATGGACAGCAGAGGTTTAGTAATAGGGTTCCGCTGTCACTCTTTGGGTAGGTACGGAAAAAAGAATAGGTTAGGCAAGGCTAGGTTTTTAAAATTGTTTTGGAAAACAAAAGACAATTTTCTACAATATTTTTACATGTTTGATGCAGTATCCTGAACATTAGCGTAACGTTGCAATGTTTCAAACCTTGTTACAGAATGGATGCACAGCGTTGCAGCGTGCAGCAGCGGACGGACACGTCGAAGTGGTGCAACTGTTGCTGCAACATGGCGCTGATCCCAACAAACAGGACAATGTGGTACGCGTACTTGTTATTCATTTCTGCGTGAGGCTTTAGTAAAACTAACTTCGGCTTATGGTAACTTCAACGTTAATACATTTATCCGTAGAAATCCGTTACCTGTATTATTTGCAACAGTTACATAGCTGATCAATTGTCAAAATTAAACACGGGTCAAATGATTAGATTCGCATAAAGGCAATACGTCGTCTTTATCAGAAGAGGTATTATTATCTCTTGTGCGTAGGTATGCAAGTCAAATCAAGTCACATCACCAATATCACAATCGCAATAAATCAATCGGGGGCTTTTCGATTTTCATTTGTTTTTCATTTTGGCGGGCCGCCACCGTCCGTGTCCGTTACGCTTACGTCAAGTTGACAACTGTCAAATGAGTTCTAAAATCAACTCGGCAGAATAGTAGACTTCGGCTCAATTGCCGAAAGGGCAAAACAAAAAACTCGGTAAGTTTAGCGTCGCAAAACAGGTCAAGCATAATCAGCCTAGCTTGCTACATATAGTAATCTGTGAATCAGCCTATACCCACTGCTGTGACACAGGCTTCCTCTCTGTAAGAGGGAGTGGGTGGATTTGATTGGCTGTTGTTATTTGAGTCAGCCAATCACAGTATTGGACATTCTGCTTAAGAGTTTGTTAGCTAATTGTGTTGATTGGCCGTTTAGAAACTGGGGTCTTCAGTAGCACATTGCAATGCTGTAACAAATCTCTTACTCCGGAACCCACAAGCGAAACCTTTCAGCAAATCCTTAACATAATATTTGCGTTAAATTTCAGCATGGCAACACCGCGGCTCACGAGGCAGCCTGGAAAGGCTACTCGCGCTGCGTGGCTCTACTCGCGCACGCGGGCGCAGAGCTGCGCGCGCGAAACGCTGCTGGCTTCGCGGCGTTACACCTTGCTTGCCAAAACGGCCACAACCAGTCTTGTAGGGAGATATTGCTGGCAGGGGCGCCACCTGACTTGCAGAACAATGTACGTAGAATATTCTAAGTAATCATTCATACCTCCTTATGACATGAAATCGTATTAAATGTTTGTAAAGGCTTACCAACTAATACATATAAAAATCAAATTATAATTAAATGGATATGAATGATTTAATGGATATTACGGTTTTGAAGCGTAAACCATAAAGCCTTTTATAAGAAACAAGAAAAAAAAGCGCCAACTTTAACCCTACTGATATATATTTTGATTACCTAATTCCCTATTATAATATTTCGAAAGCTTTATAATACTCGTAGTAACCACAAACCACCTATATTTCAAAAAGAATGCATTTTTAATTTGTCATCGTTCATTTTACAGTATGGCGACACATCCCTCCACACGGCAGCTCGGTACGGGCACGCTGGCGTCACTCGCATCCTCATCTCTGCCCAGTGTAGAGTCTCCGAACAGAACAAGAACGGGGACACAGCGCTACACATCGCTGCAGCCATGGGCCGGCGGAAACTAACCAGGATACTCCTAGAGGCTGGCTGTGACAAGTCCATACGTAACCATCAAGAAGAGACAGCCAGAGACATAGCCACGAGGAAAGGTCTAGAAGAAATTATCAGCATACTCAACACACCAGTAGCAAAGCAAGCCAAGAAGAAGCACAGAGATAAGAGTAAAGAGAGAACGTTAGACGAACCAGACGCAGGCAAAAAGAAAGAAAAGGAAAAAGACAAAAGTAAAGACAAAAAGAAGAAAAACGTGCATTTCGAAACAACTCCACAAGTCCAGTGGTCACCCTACGGCTGTCATTACTACCCCGACCCAAAATTCTTCCCAAAACCAAAACTAAGCTCGCTACCCACCGAACCACTAAGAAAAGGCGAGCAGTATTATTTAGATTTGGCTGGGAACATCAAAAAGGGTCCGATAGGTGCTGGGTACACTTGCTACTGCGCACCGTTCTTCAAACACATGGAAGATAAACTGAACGAAGACAAGAAGGACTTGAAAAAGCATATAGACAGAGCTCACGATAGGCTAGATCAAAAGGTAACAGATTTGGAAATGAAAACACAAGGTCAAATATCTGAATTGACGAGATTCGTAGCAGCTGAAAGAGCGATGTGTAAGGAGAGGCACAAACATTTGGAGCATTGGTTGACGAGAGGTATGATGTTCAGAGCGTCAGAAAGAGTGAAGAAATTAGACTTCAGTCCTAAAGGTTCACTAGATATACCTCCACTTAAACGTACTAGAAGCTTAGAATTACTAGATGCTGATACTGAAGAGTGGAACAAAGTGCACAGGATAATAAAGAGCTTCAATAAAAACGCTGAGCACTATGAAACTAATGCCAAAGACCTGAACGATAGCAAAGCCACATCTAAGAGCACAGAGATATTGGACAGTAGAGAGCCACCCAGTCCTAGACGAAGGTATCTTCTGAAGAACTCCAAGAGTAGCGATCAATTAGATGCTGGACCGAGCAGGCTTTCAATACCTCCCTTTTCTAAGAATAACCAGCAGCAAGGTCATCATCAGAATGTCACAGCAGAAATTCATGTAAAAGCTCACAAAATGTCAGTGTCACAATCACCAATGTCTATGGAAGTAGAAAGTTATCACAATCAAAGGTATCGGTCTCCTAGTCGACATTCTGATGCCAAGTCACCAAGCAGTAGTCACAAACATCCCAGCGATTTAGAAGAAGACGTTAGAAGCCCGAAAGACCAAAATGTGCCTTTATGGAAAAGTCAGGTACTACAAAGAACAGCAGATGACATCAGAAAGCGGGTAGCCTTCGAGAAAGAAATGGCTGACGTTATGTCGAGAACAAACAAGTCCTTAGACATATCACAAGATGGCTACGTGAAACTAAGAAAACAAGGCAGCTATCAGAGCACAAATGAGGTAGAAAGAGAGCAGAGAAAATCTGTTCAAGAATTAGTGGCGCAAGTGGAACAACAAAGATCCGTATCTCCAGAACCCATAACCAGAAAAGTACAGCCCACCGAAAACATAGAAACTGTACCGTCAACAAGCCAACAGAACCCCGGTATTTTGAAAATGCCTCAACAGCCCCAAAGACCAGCTCCCGTGTTGAAAGAGAAGCCACCGAAGAGCAAACGGTTCAGCTTACACAATCTCATACCATTTCCAACCAGAAAAACATTTCAGAACCCACCGAAGGAAAACGGAAACAACTCGGAAAGTAGTGACGAGGAAGACAACCCAATTAGAAGTTCCATGCAGCCAGGACCAATGAGGAACACCAACCTTCTTCAAACATTACCGTTGCCGAACTTCGAGACTGTGTCAAAATCTCCATCACCAGCTCAAATGTCTAATCAGAATCCGTACCCTCATGACTTACGAGCTATGATACCTAAAGACGCTTACTTCCACGACATCTCCAACAGACAGATGCCGTATATGGACAGCGGTCT
Organism: Hydraecia micacea; assembly: GCA_914767645.1. Lineage (NCBI taxonomy): Eukaryota > Metazoa > Arthropoda > Insecta > Lepidoptera > Noctuidae > Hydraecia > Hydraecia micacea. The sequence continues at coordinate 16,328,211 of OU611794.1, read as the reverse complement.
ACCAGTACCTCAGTTCCCTTGTCCGCAGTACGACTACAACCAGTCAGGGTTGCCGAACCAAATACAACCGCGGAACAGGAACCCTTTGTACCACCATCAGACGGGAGTGTTCGACGCGATGATGCAAGACCACATAATGAGAGAGATGGAGCGCATACCGCACTGCTACAGCGACCACTTGGATCAGAACACTGAGGTGGAGATCGCGAATCAGAATGACTTTCGGATGTGTTACGACCCGATGTACCCGAATTTTAGGGGGAACCCGCATGGAATGACCAGGAAACCGAACCCTGACCACAGTTTACTTCACAGTCGGCTGCAGTCTTTGGCGATAAACACCCATCTGACAGAAACCCAAAGTCAAACGGACAGGGAGTCGCATAACGATTCGGGTTATAGTACAAAGGTGTATGGAAGCTCTCAGGGACCGTCACCGAGCTTGTCAGGCCATGCGGAGGGCTCAGATAACTTGTCTGGGCAAAGAGTTAGTATTGTGCCCAACGGGAAGATTATGGGAGGGCAGATAGGGGCGTCCAGCTTAGTTTGAGAAGGAGAGAAGCAGATCTATTGGAAAATGGGAACAATTAAACTTGCCTTCTGAAAATATTGAATAATGCAGCCGAAATGCCGTAACAATATGAAAATAGGGTGAAACAAACAATTGTCAGCTTAAAAAAAACTGTCAAAATACCTCTTACGTAATTATTATTATTATAGTTTTATTCTACAATCATTGTAGTTATTACAGGCTAACTATTGTTGTTTCTATTGTTATGTGTTCAACTTTTATAATTAGGTACCTATCTCTAAAAAATATTTGTTAAATCAAAAATAAATGTAGCCACAATAAATTGTAATAATAAATCACAAAGCACGTTAACCGTGTTAATCTAAGTCACTTTTTCCACAAATACACAAACTGACGAATATGTAACTCAATAATAAAATTTGCATAAAGTACAAATTTAATGTAGGGTTTAACGATGCCATGTATCACAGTAATTATAATTAATATTAAGTAGTAATAAGTCTTGTTGTTTTTCTTTTAATTTTAATTTGTAAAAATACTCATCTCACTATTGTATTATTTTTCAAGTCAGGTTTTTAAAGTAGAATTGTGTTGTGTTTTTAAAGGGTGGAACTATTGAACCTCATCCTTTTAGAGATAAGTTAAAGTTTTGACTTCGAACATTATAATATCGAGAATATGAATAAAAACAACTTCTTAAAACTTGAAGTCATCCGACTTCAAGATTTATATAAAATCAAAGTTATTAAAAGATTGTAAGTAAGTACTTGCAAAATGAGTAAAATATTTGGATATTATGATTTATTGTGAAATTAAGGAATTCATAATGCACATGTAATTTAAATAATCACACTCGCATAACAGAGGTATTAGAAAAGATAATAATTTATCTACTAAAATTAAACTGGGCCTAAAAGTATTTAATAAAATATTTACATATCCGATAACTGTGTGTTCCACCTGTTTGGTGTGTTGAATAAGAAATTATGAACAATATGTAGCTACTTTTTTAAATACAATGTTAAATATAAATTAAGCATAATATAAAATTGAGCCTTATTTTATATAGAAATAAAGTCACAAATTGTGTAGTCCGTGTAATATAATCTATATTTATTGTGTTGCATATTGTATCTGATTGATAACTTTGTACTGATTGATTGACTCTAATAAAATGCACTTTTGAAGTGTCACAAACTAAAATCTCGTGTTATTTACACACATTATGACACGCCTTCTTCATCAATATTATTATCCAGTTTATATTCGTCTGCCCGCGCGCGAATATAAACTAGAGAATATTACTTAGCGTTATTTCTTACTTTTTTGACTCGGCTCCTTAGGGTTCTAGCGTGATGTTAAATAGCCTATAGCCTTCCTCAAAAATTGGGCTATCAAGTGCAAAAATAATTTTTCAGATCCGACTGGTAGTTCCAGATATTAGGGTGTTCAAACAAACAAACTCTTCAGCTATATTATTAGTATAGATAGATAGATGTCATGTAAACTAAAACAACGTCAAACGATCAATATCTAACTTTAATACTTATCAACAACATCTTAATTAACAGCCCGCCTCACACCCCACTGATTATCTCTATAGAAGTCACACAACCTCGTATGATAAAGCGGAACTCCCATCAAAGTCGCCGACCTTGCTCCCACAATTTTCACAGCTACGTAGTCCCCCGGTTTCACTTGCCTTTTCCCTCCATCTTCGGTCAAAATCTCTGTTTGTTCAAACACAACTCTCATATACAATTCGTTCCTGCCTATAATGTTGCCAGACTTTTTTGCAGTCCCTTCGACTAGTACTAAGTGAGTGTTGCCTATTTCTGCATCGTTGAGTATTTGGCATTTTCGTCTGTATATCTCTAGCATTCGAGTGTGTCGTTCTTTTTTTATTTGGTCGGGAACGTCGTCTTTGTAGCGGCGGTAGGCTGTGGTTTTCTGTGAGAAATATTGCTTGGTTTAGTTTCTTAGAAACCGGTAAATATGAAAGCTTATTATCACTATTTTGCATTTGGGCGTATTACTTGCTTCATGGCTGGCATATGACCGAAGACAACACCTTGACACGTCAAGGTAGCTCCAAAAATCATAGATAGATTTTTTAAATAAAAATTATTACCAACTGTTTTATTCAAAAACTCGTAGAACACAGAGTTATAAATTGTGGACAGGACAGCGCATTATCCCTTCCTTCAAAATTGGCCTTAGACTAGTGAAACACTAAGCTCTTACCAATTTTGTACGTTTTCGATAATGCCGCGTTGCATACAGCTTACTGAAAAGTCGCACGAGAAGCGTGGTTTTGTCCTTAGTACTTATAATAATAATTGCCTCCCGACCGCGTTCGGTCACGGTGGCCAATCTCCACAAAGCTTAACAAGGTACGCAGGAGATGTTATAGTGCAGGCGTGTGTGCGCCAACACGGGTGCACTCTCTGTTCCTTTACTCTCAGTCCTCCGGGACGGGACGGCCGCCCGACACTCGCGGGGAGAGCGCAGGCGCAGCACAAGCGACGCCGCGCGCGCACCGAGGCGCGGAGGTATTAAACCGCCAACTTCCAAACTCCGGACTGTTACTAAGAAATTCCTAATGGAAATCCCGATAACACTTTTTCCGACCCGGGAATCGATCCCAGAACCCCATGCTCAGCAGTCGCGATTGTAACCACCAGACCAACGAGGCAGTCAACTACACTACTAACTATTTATAATAATATAGGACCTGCCTAGCATTGTCGCAATGCAGGGCAAAGGATCTTATACAAAATACCTAAGGTCCGTGGTTTCTTACCAAAGATGTTTACAACAATGGCCGCTCGAAATTGAATAAAATCGATATACAAGAACATTAATTATTTAAAGTAATGTTTATTTTCTTCGCACGGAGATTTAGACAAAAACAAACATTACTTAAAATAAATTAATGTTCTTGTATATCGATTTTATTCAATTTCGAGCGGTCATTGTTGTTTACATCTTTGGCAAATTTAGAAACGCCGGACTATATGTATAGTTATTCATATTTAGACACAAATAAATTATCTTTATCTTTAGACAAAAATATTCTTCTATCTTACCTCTCTCATACTGTATGGGAACAAAAACGCAATGTTGTAGTCAACAATCTCCATGAGAGAGAGCGTCTCTCGAAACTCCTCCTCCGTCTCGCCGCAAAAGCCACATATCATGTCCGTTGATAAACCCACTGGAGAACAACGAAATAAAATGGTTTAGTGTACTAAATAACGACTAGATAGTGATTACTTATAATAAAATCACGCCAAATGCATGTTTAGTTTACCAATTTGAACTTTATGTTTTAAAAACTAAAGTTGTGTTTCCACTGCCACTTCGATGGTTTTTTATTTCGTTAAACCAATTTCAACCTTATGCAAAGGTTCCTACGTTGACTTTAATTTGTTAGCTCTCACACATACCTCCAGGTATAGTCCTCTTGACGTCTTCAACGAGCTGTAGATAGGCCTCCCTTGTGTACCCGCGGCGCATGCGCTCTAGCACGGCGCTGGAGCCCGACTGTGCTGGTAAGTGCAGTAGCTTGCAGATGTTGGGACGCTCTGAGATTATTTGTAGCACCTGGACAGTCAAATAGAACGACGAGTTGATTGTAATAATAATAATAATCGTTTATTTGGAACACGATGACAGCTGCAAAATATAAACTGTAACACAGCTACCAAATACTAACGCCCGACTGTTAGTAGGTATTTTGTTCTAGAGTCTAGCTAGACTAATACATTACAAAAGTATTTGGCGTCAGAATTAAGCAAGATCAAAATAAAGAAAGTTGGTCAATACGGTTGTGTGTACGTATACCGACCTCATAACTGATTTAGCACCCGAAGGCTGAATGTAAGCTGCACGTCATAAAACGTCAAAGTTTGTCCATGTGACAGTTTTCGTTTCAGCTTTAGGGCGATTTTTTATTTCTCTTTAACTTCACTAATGCCCGGTTTCTGAGGTTCTTAAACGGAGTTTATCCATTCGATAGTCATTATTGGTTCGATATCATGTTTCTGAACACGTCATTAAGGAAGAATTTAACTTAAAAGTCGAGTGAATTATTATCGAGGGTTTATCTGACAACCTTAAAAACCGAGCATCAGGAAGGAATTCGCTTAAATAGATAATTATGTCGAGTCAACAGCTATTGAAAGTTTAAACTCCGTTTAAGCATTCTTCAGAAACCGGGCATAAGTGCCATTTTCACCAATGAAACTGAACGCGATCAGCAATTCAGCACATCTAAACCGCGTTAAAAAGCTGCCAGTGTCATCATTGTTGTGGACTATTGATACTGACAGCTCTTGAACGCAGGTGCTGATCACGTCCAGTTTCACTCAGTGAAGTTTCAATGAGGTGGGAATTGTTGTCAAAAGTGATAATGCAATTACGATGTCGACTATACGATGACATTGTTTTTCTGGATAAAATAATTAGAAGTGTACTGATTTATGTTGTTACTAGTAACGGCGTACGAAAGCGTTTCCATAAGCCTATTTCAATGGTGAAGAAAGACCTTTTTCCTACAAAGAGGATAATAACTGCATAGCACAGAATAACTAAAAGTACTTAGACAGTAGTAAGAACATAACTCAAAAGGTGTATTATAAAGTGTTCACTTTGTCTTCATAACTTACCTCTTCAGGAAAGTCTTTGGGATGTGCGGCAGTAAACCGTATCCTCATCTCTGGGTCCACAGCCGACACTTTTTCCAGCAGATCAGCGAATCTCATGCCACCTTTCTTTGTTTTGTATACTGTTTTAAATCCTGCAAAAAAATACAGTGTATTGGTCAAACTAAAGAACGTCTCATTTGTAGTGGCCCACGTCTATGACACTGATGTAGAAAAAGAAGTAGAACTCTAATCAATCTCTGGTAAATCCCGCTGCGGGATGCGGGAAGAAAATCGTTATCGCTGATTGTGTCTAACTTGTATGGAGGTGTTCATACAGGCGCGAATAGTCGCGTGACTGTCTAATCATTTAAACAATAGACGCGCGCAGTCGTGTCCCGCGACTTCAGGGGCACTTCGTAAGCAGCTAAACTGTGCGTGTCATACGTCCTAAACATTGAAAATATCTAACTTTTAATACCTGTTTGTTTTCCCTTATGAAATAAAATAAACCTGTTGTTGCAATAGTACAATGTATTTTCAACGCGCTTGGAGCTGGATTGTCGCTTGATACGTAGTTCTTTTTAATTATTTGGAATAAAAAATACTACTATTTTCTCTCTTTTAAGGCTCATGCAGTTTTGGGCGGACTGCACCGCATTGCTACGACCCTTCTACATCATTCCGTACATTTTGTATGAACCATTGCAAACTACAGGTTGGCTGCACTGCACTTTTATGTATTGAAATACGATGCGCTGCGGCCCGATGCGGCCTAAAGTGGGCTATGCTTTGATTTTTTTAGCAGTCTATTTCACTCCATTAACAAGATCTTAATAAACTTCTTACCTTTCGCCATATGAGTATCAACCTTCTCGGTAGCCTGCGAGACATCTCTGTAACTATTCACATTCTGTCCCAAGAGCGTGACCTCCTTCACTCCCTGGTCGGCCAACTGTCGCACCTCGTCCACGATGGACGCGACCGGCCGCGAGCGCTCCCGACCGCGTGTGAACGGGACGATGCAGTACGTGCACATGTTGTCGCAGCCGCGCATTATTGAGCTGTGTATTCATCACAGGAAAATGTTTAAATCAAGATATTTGGCGAATCTAATGAGCTTGCGAAATGACTAGCAGTTTCGGCATGTTAAGGCACTGCAGCTTTTAGTGGCTTATAAGAATTCCCAATAGAATCATTAAACAGCACTGTTAAAAGAAAAACAGAAATGGTAAACTTCTTGAATAGTAGATAGCAAGCAAAATATATAATTAAGCATGCCTGATGTGTACGAAACTGCGAAAAATACACAAATCTTTTGCTGATGCAGATGTAGATTCTTCACTAAGAACCTAAAGCTCTCAGGCACTGCTATTTCCTTTTTCCAGAATAGGTTTCCTATGTATTGTGAACGAGCAGGACATCACTTTTTTTTACTGAGATATATCTCTATCTATATCTTCATAAATAGAGAGAGATAGAGCTAACAGAGAGGTTTTGCACAAAAAAAGGTATTTTACATTTTGCCGTGTTGACATCAGGAAAATAAAAACAAGACAAAAGTGAATTCTGTGTTAAGCTTAGAGGGCCTGAGAGGAGAGGAGTCTGTTGTAGGCTGAAGGTTGGGCTTTTTTACACAATATTGGAGTATTGTTAAAGAACTTGTTCATCAGATAACTTACATAAAAGCTGACACACTATCTTCATTCAACCTGACGGGCACCACATCAGCATACGTCTCATCTAAAGACAGGAGAACATTGACTGCTGGTTGACCATTCTCTGTGAGAGCTAGCAGACGCGGTAAGTCTCTGTAACTATCAGGACCTGCCACTGAAACAAAAAAAAATTTGTTAATTTAATAAATCTTGAATTATGTTCTATTGTGATCATAACTTTTCATTTGAGTTTTGTGGGAAAAAAAATACATAGTGCACCATATAAATTAATACACTAGTCCTGGCACTAGGATTCCCTGTGTTGTGAGTACCAGGTTCTTCCTTAACAGTATTAAATTAGTATAATTTGTTTTTGTTGTAGTGAATACATTCAATAAATGTTCTACATATAAAACACTAGCTGCCCGGCGCAACTTCGTTCGCGTGGTGTCCTACTCCTACCCCTACCCTACTCCTACCAATCCTACCCCTGCCCTTCTCCTACCTTACTCCTACCCGACCACTTCCCTAACCCTTCCCTACTCCTACCCTACCCCTACCCTACTCCTACCGTACCCCTACTCCTACCCTATTCCTACTCTACCCCTACTCCTACCCTACTCCTGCCCTACCCCGACCCTACTTCTAGCCTACTCCTACCCTACCCCTACCCTACACGATCATCCTACCTTCTCTTTCGCTGCATTGCTCGCTGCGCTGCGTGGAGCCACACCGGCGCGTCGGCGTGTATTTTTTGTTTATATTGACATTTTTAATTTCGTAATATCTTTTGAATGGAATGTCCGATTTCAATAATTCAAAAAGTAATCAACAGGTATAGATACAGTCTTGAATACGAAATAATTTATTTGGATAAGAATTAATACAAAGTTATGGATAACATGGTCTTGATTTTGATCGGCATTTCTATCAACTTTTAAAATGTAAAAAAGTAGTTATAGTGACATAAATACAATAGTTGGACATATGGTCTCGCGGAGTTTTTTGTAGATATTGGTATGTTCTATAATATTGCAGAACATTTTTTTGTTCTATCATCAATACTTTCCGCAGCGCATGCGATGAAAGACATTTTATGCCTAATTTTTTTACACCTTGGGTTGGTTTTAGTAGGGATTTCTAAGGATCTCCAATTTTTATTAGTAATAAATATAGCCTATGTTACTCAGTGATAATGTAGCTTTCTAACGGCAAAAGAATTTTTGAAATTGGTCCAGCAGTTTTTCAGTTTACTCGTTACATACAAAAATACAAATCTTTCCTCTTTATAATATTAGTGTAGATGTAGATAATAATTTCATTAAAAACTGGTAGTCATACTAGACTAACTTTTAAATTAACTTTTCCTGTTGATGTCAAATTCTTAAAGTTTTTAACTTACCAACATCAACAGCTTTCTCTTTCTCAATGAGTTTCTCCTTCAGCCTCTCGGCCATACATCCCAGGATACCAATCTTTACAGAGCGATCCTTCGCGCGCCTTTTGTACCCTCGGAGGTGGTCCAAACGATGCCAGATCTTAGTTTCGGCGCCTTCTCGAATTGCACATGTCATCACCAGGAATATGTCAGCTTCCTCTTCGACCAACGTCTTCTCAAAACCCTCCTTTTTCAAAATAGACCAAACAATATCGGTGTCGTTTAGGTTCATTTGGCAACCGTAAACATCAAAGAAAACTTTCCTCTTCGTCTTAATTTTATCATTTTCCAGCAAATAAGGTATGTGAGGACGATCTGTGAGAACAGGTTCAAAACTTTCAGTTATAAAATCCTTTAAACTTGGACCCTGTTTTATTTTTTCTTTGATTGAAGTTACTGGATGTGTATCCGAGTAACATCGGCAATTACTTGAGGAAACATTATTGATAAGCTTTGATAAACGTTTTATGCGTCTAATAAATATCATTTTAATGTATTTTCAATAGTCGAAACCAATCACAAAAGGTTGAACTGATAAAATAAACATTATAAAATCACATAACCTAAAAATTATACTTTGGTTCTGTTAGTGTTTACTGGAGCTGTCAGCTGTCAGCTGACGTTATTAATACTACCAGATTAAGTAGCATATTTTTGAAATGGAGTAGAACGAAAATCACAACGAAAACGATTCAGAGTAAGATCTTTACATTTTGGTCATACTATATCTCTCCACACATTAACTTTCGATAGCAAGAACTAAACGTGGTCTCTTGTAAGCTCACAACTTTTACTTTTAAACCTGCTTAAAATATAAGAAATGCTATTATTCTGTACAATTTTATGATTTATTGAGTATGAAATATTAACTTTTACCTTAGACGGCATAACAAAAAGTGCTGTTGATTTTCATAATTTGTATACTATACCAATAACAAAACGTTTGGTTCAATATCAAGAAAAAAGCCGTCTAAAAGGAAAATGGCCGTCTTTTTGTCGTGTTGATTTACCAAATGAAAAAATAACAATTTTGTGTATTTCCTGAACGATTTTAATGTCTGAAACGCATTAAAATAAAACAACAATGAGCGGGCGTTATCGGGATTTCGACAAAGGTATTAGAATGTCATGAAGTGAATAGATATTTTGTAAAATCTTACTGATTAATCACTTAAGCAATACTCTCACTTTTAATGTTAATTTACTCAGATAAGTATTTTTATTTATCTTTGCCAGTGTTTTCGCATTGGCAGGGTCGACTCGATCCACGCGCGATGTTTCTAGGCCGTACAAGGAAAGGCGCGAAGGTCGGGAGAGGGCAGAGCGAAGACGTTCGAGGTCTCGATCTCCTCGACGATGGTCGCCACCAGCGCGGAGCAGTGATTACTCGCCCAGCAGATCCACGAATAGCAGAGAACGAGACAGAAGGAACTATGAAGGTACCTAGGAACATTGCCTATTATTATCATGTAAACAGTATTCAGCAACAAGAGTGATGATGACCTAAATTGCGCAACAGTAATCAACAATGCTATGTTTACGTATTTTTCCATGAGGTAATCAATCTCGTCTGTAAACAAATTTTACACACAGTGTGTAATTAGTTAAAATAAAATAGCAATAGCAAGTACCTATAACAATGGATACTAGTACTAAAGCATGACTATAATGATTTATTTTATATTTCAGATAGGAGTCGCCAACACGCACCAGACTGGGAGGAACCTGAAGATGTACCAGCACCGCCTCCACCTCCTCGCATCACAAAAATCTCCATTGGCTTTAACAAACCAAAGGGTCCCATCAAAATGAATATTGGTGGTCCAGCCAAGCCAGTGGCCAAACCAACAATAGCATCAGTATTCAATGCTGATGATGACGATGAGCCTGAAGAGATGCCTGCCGAAGCACGTATGAGGATGAGGAATATTGGAAGGTGAGGGCATAAAAGAAGCTTATATAAAGCAACTATATAATGAGACATGCACTCATTGATATAATGTATAAATTAATCTTAACCTTCTCTTCTTCTTCTCTTAGGGAAATATAAAGCTATTGTAACAGGCCTTATCAAAATAAGGCCTGTTACAATAGCTTTATATTTGCCTTGCTCAAGTTACTTTGCATATAAATGTTTATAAGCAACAATAGCTGTCATATTACTAAGTTATTAAAAGCAACAAAGATCAAATAAAATTCCTTAAAACTGGCTTATACTATTTTTTCAGGGAAACACCAACCTCAGCTGGGCCAAACTCCTTCGGTAAAACAAAGCAAGGATTCTGTGATGCAAAGAAAGTATTTGAGAAGAACTTGAAGCATGCTCTTGAGATGGCTGACAAGCCAGTCATGCCAAAACTGCCACAAACCATTTACAAGATAGCAGGCCCTTGATGTTGAAAGTTTATGAGGAATGAACTGCAAACATGTTACTGTAGACAGCCAAGATGGAGGTGCCACAGATTATAAAATCTGTACAGGGCAAAGAAAGTTATGATAGACATGATTATTTCTTCAATTTGACTATTGAGAGGATCTGAAAAATGGAAAGTCTAGATTTGGGTCTGAATATGTGTGGTGTGCTGGATAGTGTTGCATGCAAAGTTGAGCATGCCCTTATAAAGTTTTAGCCACCAACACAGTTGGGATAACACAGTTTACCCATAGGACTTATATACAGACCTTTCAATTCTAATATAAATGTTAAGTGGCTGTCTCCAGTAGCCTGTTTGCAAGTACCCTGAAAGTAACATTAAAATGCAGATTTTGCCTAGTTTTTTAGTTGACATTTAGGGACGATTTTTTTAAATTGTGATTTACAACTGCAACCGATGCTATGTAGCTCAAAACAAAAGTTATTACACAATGAAAAAATAGATCTTAAATCTAGAAATAATGTAGCTTGATTAAAAATGAAAATGCCTTTCAAATCGGATTCATAGTTCAAATTTTTGGAATTGATTCAGAATATTTTTATTAGTCTTCCACACAGGATAGCCAGTAGCCTGTTGTGGATGCCTTTATATATACTTACAGAATATAGATTTAGACTGAACAAATGTGTGGGCCATATATACTTCCTGTAGGAATTGATCCTGCGAATCACTGAAGACGCGCCGCGCCTTTGTTATAGTTGATGTTGATTTCATGTCGATAGCAAAATATTATATTGTCTTATTCCTCTTTTTACCTCAAAATACTATGTTTCTATGAAGCAAGTAACATGCTCGCAAAACTGCAGAACTAAAGCGCGTGCGTCATGAGACGTTTACGTCATTGACATAAGGTTTAAATTGCATTGATGAATTCTTGCTAATGAAATGCAACTACAATAAAATGATTAGCTTGCACATATTACTACCTATACTCGAACGTGAAATGTGATATCCACTTGATTGCATGTTGTTTGATGTCCTGTAGAATAGCAAGTTGTGCCGTGCAAGTGGACTCCTCTGTTGGTGAAACTCGGCAAATGTATTTGTTGAAAAATGTGACGCCATAACTGCGTGCAAGTTACTTCCATAATAGAAATGCTTATTTACACTTATGTCTTGAATTCCAAACTAGTATAATATAATGGAATGTTTCAAGTTTTCCGCTAGCCAATCGTTTAAATAGTTTTTGTCATTTTACATAATGACTTTGTTAATACTATAGCAATAACGTAGTTCTTGTTTTAACATATGTATTTTGTTAATTTTAGCTAAATATTTCTAAGTTTGTATCTTATAGTAATACTTCCAGATAGTTTTTCTATTCAAATTGTAATCAGTTAAGGATCCTAGGCATTGCTCATTATAATATTATCGGCTTTTACTCCTTGATTCTTTTATAGTAACAGTATGGTATTTCTCACACTGGAAATTAAATTTTCATCTATAACTTTTGTGTATTGTACTTATAGAAAAATAAAATTGATATAATTTACTGAAACTGCATTTCATTTCCTATAATAATTAATCTACTTTGAAATTGTTGGAGAGATATTTATTTATACACAAAATATTTCGTTTACATCATCAATATAATTTTATATTGCTGGTTTACTGAATCTTATCAGGCAGTGATGACCCTTCAGATTCATTTTACCAACAAAATGAAACAAAAACATCTAAAAATAATACATAATTTATTTTTCAGTAATATCAATATAACATGGATATAAACTTCACTCATGATTCAACAACAAACATACATTTATTTCTTTTCGTACTTGTAGAAGCCCTCTCCAGCCTTCACTCCAAGTTTGCCCTCGGCCACCAGTTTGTCTAGCAGCGGGATTGGGTTGAACAGCGGTTGGTTGGGGTACTTCTTGTGCCAGCCGTCGAGGATGAACTTGTTGGTGTCCAGGCCCACATAGTCGGCCAGCTCAAGGGGACCCATGGGGTAGCCGGCACCCAGCTTCATGGCAGTGTCGATGTCGCGGGCTGATGCATCTCCTGAAGAATTATTAAGAGGATTGAGGTTTGTTAAGTTTTAAGATTGAAAGAGTTCTTTCGAGATTGCGATAGACTGATTAAATTAATTGCAGCGATTTAAATTAATTGATTGATGGAAGAAAATGTTGCTGCATCCAATCCATTTAATTCAGTATATTTCAAGAGGCAAAAATTGGACTCTTACCACATAGATGACAAGCCTATCTGCAGGCTACATAATATGTAAGTACCTCTAAAAAGAAATATTTATCGAATTCATAAATTTTAGTGGATTTAGCTTTTCACTATCCCCAGATAGGGCCCAAAGTTACCTGTAAGTTCCTACTTAGCTTTGGACCCAATAGTTATAATATTGTAAGCACAATCATATCCACCAGTGGTGGACTATGTTTTGCTCAATTATTTGATTGAAGGTGACATGCACAAACCTCTTTCAAAAAGCCTGATAGCCTCACAGATGTAGGGCACCAGTAGCCTGTTGACGACGAACCCAGGCGTGTCCTTGCAGGTGATGCAGGTCTTGCCCACAGCCTTGCCCCACTCCATCATAGACTTGTAGGTGGCGTCCGAGGTGTCAGCTCCTCGCACCACCTCCAGGAGGCGCATCACTGGTACCGGGTTGAAGAAGTGGAGACCGCCGAATCTAGTGATGCCATTGGAACAGTGTAAGTAAGAAATCTAAACTATGTTCTTATTATAGTTTCCAATGTAGTAGGTAAATTAAGTTATTTAGAAAATGTCTATTATTTAATGACCATTGATTAGCTGTGTGTTTTAATGCATTTTTATAATGTGGATCTGATATTACATAGATATCAGACTTTACAACCCCAGGCAAGGTGTGATAAATAACTGATCATAATGATAAGAATTGGCTGTGTGGTTGATAACATACCTGTCTTTCCTCTTCACTACTGAGCAGATTTCATTGATTGATAATGATGAGGTATTGGAAGCAAAGATTGTGTGGTTTGGTGCTACCTGGAACAATCACATACAAATATGAGGAAAAAGAAATACAACCAAAGTGAGAACCTCCTCCTTTTTTTGAATAGGATAAATGAAGCATCAGTAAACTAACTGTTCAACATGATAGTGCTATTTCTAATGTGTGGAGGAATTAGTACTTTAGCTCCTTTGATTTTCATGAAGACGTAGTTTAAGTCATTATATGTATTATCTTACTAGCTGCGCCAAGCGGTTTCGCCCGCATAAGTCTGGATCCCTTGGGATTATCAGGATAAAAAGTATCCTATGTCCTACTACAGGTCATGGTCTACTCATGTGCCAAATTTAATAGCGTAACTAAAAACATACAAAAATCAAATATTTTCTCTTTATTTATAATATAAAGTTAAGATAAGACCATAATTATATGAAACATACCCTACTTATTTAAACCTCTTACTAGTTGGCAAAAACATGATATATCATAATCAGCCTATAATGTTCCCACTGCTGGGATGCTGGCCCACAAAAAAGTTCCAAAGCATGGTATATTAACTACACACCTATTTTCCTGTTTTTCCACCTGAAGCCTGAAGGGGTATGTAGAGGTGGTGCTGAGGTAGGAAAGTACACCCACTAACTGTTAGGAAGTTCTATTCTAGAACTCAGAAAAGGCCTTACCCCGTCAAGTTGAGTGAATAGCTTATGCTTAACACTGATATTTTCAACAATAGCCTCAACTACAAGGTCAGCAGACTTGGCAGCCTCCGCAGGGTCCGTGCTAGTCTTGATCCTGGCCATAGACTCTGACACAAACTTCTCTCCATCCTGCGGCTTGTCTTTGTAAATCTTCTTCGCCACCCTGCCGAGGTTAGCACCAATGGACTTCTGGGATTTAGCGAGGACATCGGAGCTTAGGTCTACCAGGATCACATTTTGACCAGCTTGGGCAGAGACCTGTAAAAAAAAGTTGTATTTATAAAGTATATAAAGGTACTTAATGTATTTATGGAATATTAATGGACTTTAGACCAGCAGATAAAAGGTATCAATTAAAGATAAATAAATATTATTTATGACCAGATGAGCAGGTGGTATCCTGTACTTTCTGCCTACCCCTGTGGGAAGAAGGTGTGAGTTTATGTATGTACAGACGCGAGCACATCAACCTACACCTAACTGTCAAATTTTCCCAATCAACATTGAACCTTATGCTTTAGCGATAAAGTTGAAAATCTGTTACAGAAATCTGACAGATTGTAGTAGGTTGATGTGCTGGCGTCTGTACCTATGTAAATATTGTTTAGTTGGATCCCCCAATCTGAGGTAGATTGGGGGTTGATCATCACCTTGCTCAGATTGGTAGATCATTATCACAAACATTTAACAAAGTTAATGGTATTGACCTTGACATTTGAATTTGATCGACAACACACTCGGTTACTAGAATGTGTTGTAATAAGGTAAACACCTAATTGAATGATAGTTTTAATTTGAACTGCAGCCTGTAGTTGGTGAATACATAATAATGTTTAAGTCTTAGAAAAAGCATGAACTTACAGATTAGGCTCTTTCCAGTTGGGAACTAAAATAGGTGGGTACTTTTATAAACTATTTATTCTTAACCCTAAACTGCTAGTAGTCATTATTATGTATTCCCCTAAGACGACCCACAGACCATTTAATCAATTATCGAATAAGTTGGCTGATTTCTATATATATAAGATCTATCAAGTGAAAAAATGCCAATTGAGCAGGTATTAATAAAAGTCAAAACAAACCTGGGCGATGCCGGAACCCATAAGACCTCCGCCGATAACTGTAACATTCTTGATTGCAGCTTGAATCGCTGAAGAACTGGAGAAGTTCCTGGCAATAACGCCAAATTGAACCAATTTTGTCATTTTTAAATTAGCTATTTACAATTTTACAAGAATTATATCACAGTTTGCGTTCTGTAAACTTTTTCGAAAGTTATAAAATTATAACTCCAAAGTTCAACCCGGCTGTCAGATACAAACAAAGTACTTTTTCTGTACGGGTCAGATAATAAATACTTGTTGCCGTCTGATATGTGCCCCTACTATCGTTAATCGTTATCGTTATAAACTCACTACTTTCTCTATCATTTTCAGTCGTTGTCAGTCATCCAATAGATGGTATAAAATAAATCAACTACACATCATACAGCCCAACTTCAAATATTTCCAAGATCGTAAAAACGGCTGTAGTTTCATTGAAATTTTCGAAAGAAAATAGTATGTCATGACAAGAAAGTACCGTCCTACAGGTTATCATAAGCGTATCACTTAAATAGGTGAAAACTAAGTGAGTTTTCCTGATTGGAACAAGCGAGCGAGAAAATTAAAAATAGTAGCTTTGCGTTTTCAATCGTTTAGAAACTTATGACTATGACATGATTGTCGAAATGCTTCAAGAACAAAAATTCTAAAATAATAGGTAAACTGTCCTTTACCCAATAGAGTCGCAAAATACTACATTGATTAGAGTTACATATTTGCACACGGCTGCATCAGCTGCATGGCAATTGGCACTGACTGAAGAGATTTTGGTAAACACCAATGACTAAAGAATATGTATAACACATTGGTTTCTAAACTGATTGCTTGTTGTCAAATGTCAAAATCAACATGTGGTTTTAAAGCGTTTCATTATACGTAATGATGTAAAAACCTGTTAAAAGTTTTTTAGCTTCAATGATTTCTCCAGTGTTTATGCAAATTCCGTTCTATTATTTTATTGTTAAATAACTTTAACTTCGTAAACTGATACTTTTATTGTAGACAGTCGAAAGACGTGCAGTGATGGTGAAACAAGAAACTAAGAAATTTCATCTTAAAAATGACGCGGAAATGGAACGTTGACATATAAATAAACATCCTCATTTTCCAAAAAAAAATCCTATACATTTTTCATATCTCTATCTCTATTTACAAATTATCAAAATGTGTTGTGATAACTTAACAAGCAACAGATCCCTTTATGACAGGTATGTAAGATTGCAGTAGGAAGAGGCCAGGAGGTATTTGATAAGGCTTCGTATCAGTGTTTGCACTTTGTCCTAGCGATGTTCGAATACCTACAATAGTTAAGCGATAATATATTTGACAAACAAACCGTTTACATTTTACGCTTCGTTTTGTATGAAATCTAACCTGGAGTTTCAAGTTTGAGTGCAAAGTCCTGCGACTCGAAGACTTGCGTGTTGTTATTTCAATACGTCATTGCGCGACCGGCTTTCGTTCGAATAACACATACAAACCATTCAATATGAACAAATTAATCGGTATAACGAGAAATTTCTCGTCTTCCACGTCTTTAAATGCTATTAAAACGGTAACTGTTGTCGGCGGAGGCCTTATGGGGTCTGGAATCGCTCAGGTATGTGAATTATAAACTTCTAAATATGTAAGCAACTTTAAAACTTTCACCGGAATACATAAGCTGGTTTACCTCTAGGAAATGTTAGTTAACAGTTTTACTTTCAATTTGATCTCAATATCTATTTTAGTTTTACATAATCTTTTGCAATTACCTACCCACTCTTACATACACCGCAGTGGTAAATAGCATTATGTATCACAAAATCACAAATCAGGTCTCCAAGATACAGGCGCCGCCTAGTTTGGGGACCACCGTAAAGATCCAAATGATGATCGCTAACAGCTACAAACCGACGTTAAGTTAATTATAAGGTAATATTTGTAACATTGGTTCAATAAATTTATTATTATTATATTATTATTACTTAACTACATAAGTAGTTGATGTTAACTTGCTAACTGTGTAATTAAATTATTCTTAAAAAAAAACCAGAGAAAACTAATGGTACGTCAGGTTGTCTGTAGCTTGTGTACAGACAGTTATTTATAGCACACTCCAACATCATTTACATAAACACTGTATTTTTCTAATGCCGAAACAAGATAAAAATAACTTTATAGCTAAAAATTTACAGACATTTTACATTGGCCCCAAACTAGGCAAGCCTGTATCTTCGGCACCAATATGGAGGGTTAACTATTTATTTTATAAACTGAAAAACACTAACAACATAAAAATACTATTAGGCAATTCTGTAAAATGGTTCATCCATCAGGTATTTAAATAAGTTGTTTGAAACTCTTTGTAAAGAACATTTTTATTCATTTCTTTGCTTAATTGAATACCCAAACTCTTAGATAAATTGTATACCTAAGAAAAACAGTTAGGCTACAGTTTATTTTATGTACTTACCTACCTATCTACTTGTACACATGGTTGTATATTTATATAATACACATAGTTATAGTATTGTTTGCGTAACAATGCATAACAAAGGTCATTACTCTCTCTACTGTCTGTGTGGGTCACACGGTAGTACCAAGGTTCACACTATTTATAACTGGCCAGTAGAATTGTTTGAAATTGCCAATGTAATTTTAAATATAATTTGTTTTGGTGATATTTTTTAAACAAATGTTGACTTTAACTAAATATTTATTCTTTATTTAAAATAGTAATGGTAAAAATGGTACCTTTTTCTTAACAATGTACTTTGTCCTTAGTATTTTTACCTTAGGATAAATAACTGCTTGTAAAGTTTATCTTTAATCCATAGAGATAAACAGTTATTGATAACAGCTATGTAATTTATCATTATGTAATACACTTTGACATAAAACACAAAATATGTCATCACAAGTATTCCTATACAGAGACAGATATAAAAGAACAGCATCCTTTCACACAATTATGTCTATAACAACTTTTTTAAATGTAAATCCTACAAAAAAAAATACAAAAACAATTTATTTCATGACAAAATACAAACCCCAAATTTTTCCAACTGCACACACACTTCCAAACAACCAAACACTTCACAAACTTTTATCATTCCTTTTAATCTCAAATCTAAAGGTTGCAGCACAAGCCGGCCAGGCTGTGACCATCATAGACATCAATGCTGACCTCCTGAACAAAGCCCAGAAGTCCATCCAGACCAACCTGACCAGGGTCGGCAAGAAGTTGTACAAGGGTGATGCAGCCAAGATCGACAGCTTTGTGAAGGAATCTGCTGAAAGGATCCGGGTGTCTACCAAGCTGGAAGATGGAGCTGACGTGGACCTGATTGTTGAGGCTATTGTGGAGAAGCTGGATGTTAAGCAGGAGCTGTTCAATAAGCTTGATGTGGTAAGATTTGGAGTATAAATTAGTTAATGATAATAATGTGAATTAAAGAGCTGATTACGTATTTTCGGAAGTTTATTTTTAGTTATTTTGAATAGTATTCCACCTATCCCAAATTGAAATTAATGGCTGGATGTAAAAATAGTCATTTCAAATTAAACTTAATTCAATGCACGTCATTTGAATTATAAATGAATGAATAAAAGAAAATTTATTACAAGGTGAATCTGGCTATTAATTTGCCTTATATTGTACAGACGCCAGCACATCAACCTACTATAATCTGTCGGATTTCTGTAATAGATTTTCAACTTTATCGCTAAAGCATAAGGTTCAATGTTGATTGGGAAAATTTGACAGTTAGGTGTAGGTTGATGTGCTGGCGTCTGTACCATTATCTTATTTCGCTATAATGGATTATTACAAAATATTTTTTCTTAATTTCAGCTGTCGCCTGCTCACACCATCTTTGCCACCAACACTTCCTGCATATCAGTCAATGCTATCGGTTCTGGAATCAAAAGGAAAGACAAGTACGTTGGCTAAACAAGTTCCTATTATTATTCAACAGCGAAAAAATAAACAATTTTCCCACGAATGAGTAATAATAAAAACTCATTATGACGCAGTTACTATGTTTTATACCTAAAATTCCGCATGTATCGAGTTTTGAAACAGACAATAAATAAATACCTGTTGTGTTCCTTGTTCATATTCGTCTTTTAGGCTTAAAACTTAGTTACAATTAAGGACCCTGTGGGGCACATTAATAAGCATAAAAATAAACTTAGGAAATAATTATAAATTAGATATTAATAGTTATTAACATCAAATATTTGTTTCTAAAAATGATGATGAGACACAAACTGAAAGTCATCATCACCTGCCTAACCTTATCCAACTATGTTGGGATTGGGTTTCAGTCCAACCGGATGCAGCTGAATACCAATATGGAGCAACTACCTATCTGACCTCCACAGCCCAGTTGATGGGTAACACTTGGCAAGACTGATTGTTTTGGGCTTTTGACAAACTGACAACCCGTAACGACTGTCAAAGATCTACGAAATAAACTAAAATTTTAACCCAAAATTTTCCAGATATGGTGGTCTCCACTTCTTCAACCCGGTACCCGTAATGCGTCTTCTAGAGGTTATTAAATGCGATGACACCTCCGAGGAGACGTACCAGGCTATGATGGAGTGGGGCAAGGGTGTGGGCAAGACCTGCATCACCTGCAAGGACACGCCCGGGTTCGTCGTCAACAGGCTGCTGGGACCTTACTCTGCTGAGGCCATCAGGATGTTGGAAAGAGGTTGGTGTGCCTGCTTTGGTGCTATTGTGGTTTTTATTTTGTCTTTGGAGTGGTGGTACCTGGGCTTGTGGGTGACGGTATGGTAACTTATCAGGATTTTTGGGAGCTGGTTATGAAAGCGTCAAATGCACTATGCAAACGTATGATTAGTTATAATATATTATATTTTCTCAAAAATGCTTGGAAATTCGAGCATTATTTTGACAACCTTCTTCGAGATAAATCGAAAATGCTGTACTGGTCTAATACATGCGAGCAGTGGCCGGCAATGTTAGTATGAAAATCCATATCTGTCATGTTTAGTGGCCGAGTAAATTACTATGAAAACTCGTAACTATCGTGTAATTTAAAAATGGAATGAACTTTTTTTCTTAGAAACATGGCAACTAAGGAGGTAACTTATCAAAGATTTTATTTAAATTTCGAACTGGCTAACAAATAGAGCTGTTTAAATTACAAAATAAGAAACAAATTAATATGCTTAGTTAATTTGATAAAATGAGTCCAAGTGAAAAAAAATAGTGTGATGAAAATACTTTATTTAAAGGAACGGGATTTCTTACTTTATTGTATGTTGTTGGCGCTTTGGTACTCGTTAATGTGGTTTAAAAATATTTAAAGATTGGTTGGATTTTTTTATGGATGGGTTTTTATTTAAATATAATTATGTAAGTAAGTATATTTATTATATTTTACTGAACACGCTTAATTTATGCATAAACAATAAACACAACTGAAACATATTCACCTAACTTCATGCGTAATAGCACTGTCTACCTATGAAATAAAAAAAAATTAAAAGTAATTCACTTATTCAAACTAGGCGGAGAATCAGCACTTTTGAACCGTCATAACATTATATCTTCTAAACTTCATACTGTCAAAGACATACCTACTGGTAATTCCCTGGATTTTAGTGGAGAAATGAAAGTCAAGTGATAATACGCCATTTCATAAAGTTTTCCTTGAACATCGTCAACAAGTTTTTATCGCAAAGTCCTTTTAGTCAAGAGTAATAAAATAATACCTCAGGGCTTACCTGACTACTTAAAAATATAAATATGTACATACACAAACTCACGCACGCCTCGGTCCCATGGGGGCTGGCAGAAACTACAGAAGGCCACCTGCTACGATCTTTGTATACTCCCTCTGCTTCGCATATCGCTCATTTAGAGAAATATCGACGTAGCTGCTACTTTTTTTTAAGTCTTGTCTTTGCTAACGTAAATATGCTTTCTAAGTGCTTTGTCATATTTAACTCATTTTTGGAAACAAATACATTTACGTCGATGTTTCTCCAAATGAGCGATATTTTCATACATCTGATACATGCACGCCGTTTGTGAGTACCATACACGTGACCTTATTGAAGAACATAACAAAAAAGGTCGCTATTTGTCCTCCTAGGGTGCTTCCACTCACATCTGCTTTGTACCTAAATACCTTTTGTTAGTCGCCTTTAATTTATTCATCCTCTTAGGATAACCAAACCATCTAAGCATACCTACTCTAAAATATAAATATCAAACGTTATTTCTTCTACTTCATCATTGCAAGAGTTTTTAAAATCCTCAATACCATTATATCTCACTGCAGGCGATGCCACGAAAGAAGACATAGACATTGGCATGAAGCTCGGTGCAGGCCTCCCCATGGGCCCCTTCGAGTTGGCCGACTACACAGGCTTGGACACCAACCGGTTGGCCCAACAAGCGCTGTACTCGATGACCAACAACGAAGTGTTTGCGCCAATCGAGCTGCTTGAGAAGATGGCGCAAGAGGGAAAATACGGAATTAAATCCGGCGAAGGATTCTATAAATATAATAAGAAGTAATTGTTAGGAATTATTTATTGGTGCTGTTGAAATAAATATTTTTCTAGACTTTGTATTTTTTATTATTACTGACAGATCAAGTTGTTTGATATTTAATTTCGTTACACAAATAAATGATTAAATCAAGCTTGACATTTTTTTGTAATGACCTCAACATAATTGACCAATATAATCACAAGGTTTCTCCTAGAAACACTACAAGGATTGGCAATATTTTTTTGGATTTTAATCAAATTCAAATTTTCTTACGTATATTTTTGCAATTTGCAGGTCAGATTGTATGTGGATCTAAATATGCTTCGCGGCCGTAACAAATATTTATTTATAAAATTATAATCATAAAAATCATCACCGGGCTACCTTAGCGCATCCCCCTTTAAAGTTCGCGCACTGTTCTGTTATTTTATTTTAACAAAGCTATATTTATGAGCACTGCAATATTTATATCAGTGTTTTTTATTATGACATTGCGCCATTATTAAGTCTTAACTAAGCCCACGTAGCACGGACGTGAAACTATCGCGGCGGCGGCGGGATTTTATGGCGCAATGGATTTTCAACTCTGTGTTGAGCTGAGCGTGGGTAATCCAACAGAGTGCATCCTAGCGCGTAAATCCAGTGCGCGAAAAATAATTGCCGTGGGAAAAACGCACCCGTGTGTACCTGGGCTAAAGAACTATTGGTCTAATGGTGCCGATTCTGTTGTTCACAAACTAAACTTTTATCTTCTGTCCTTTTCTTAATGAAATAGAAAGAAAAACACTGAACTGAAATTAAATTTAGTTTGTGAACAAGGGAATCGGCAGCACCAATATCGCACCAAATCAATTAAATAATTGCATTAAATCCGTGAACTTAACTGATTAGGTAACATTATCGGGCGATAGTGCGATACTAACAGTGTGTCGTACGGTCAGCATAAAGGTCATAATAAATATTTAGAATGATGAAATAATCTTAATACTAGTCTTAGTATTTTTAGCTCTAACAAAATTTGTAACAAATAGGTACGTAATCAGTTAATAAAATAAAGTTAAAAATTAAAGGGTGTGTTTTTTTAATATGTAGTAGTATGATGGTACGGAACCCTCCATGTTTGAGTCTGACTAGCACTTGGCCGGTTTTTTTTTATTGTACATTTATGATTTTATATGCTGACCGTTTTACGTAATATTTTGTTATCGTGATGTGTTTATACATATGTTTCGATAAAGAAGTAAAAATAAATGTAAGTACATTGTTGTCCGCCATATTTTTGTCTATTATCTTTGATTTTATTCATCATTTTTACACTGTTTTTTCCTGTTACTCTTGTGGCTCGAATTAATTGTCGTTTTGTTTTTAATGAAGGTGCTTTGCTTTTCATATTATAACAAAACCTATAATATATAAATAAATAAAATAAGCCTTTATTGCTGGTTCTACAAAGATTTTTTTAAAGATTTTCTATATTATAAACTATGGACGTTTGATGCACCCGTACATCACCATTTTTGTGTTTTACGTAATTATTTTTTGCACCTTAGAACTTAGTTAGCCTTTTTATGTCTTTTAATCTTACTTTGTCTCTTCTCTTTACCCCAGTTACTTACCTTTTTTTCTATACTATTTTGACGCTAAGAATACCTGTACAATTGTACATGCTTTATGTACCTACATATTGTTTAATAGCTAGCTAGTTCTGTAGCTTATTGGTTTATCTCGCTTCCTTCAATCTCCATATCAGAGAAACAAGTATTTCAAAGTTTCCGGCTGATAACAGCAAGACGTTATCCGAATATTGTTGTTTGTTAGATACTAATTATTTTTAGTAAATCCCAAGTACTTTAGAAAGGGTTTTTTTTCAACAAGACAACGTTTTGCTACGCCTTCTAAATAACAAGCCAGTTTGAAGACAACTCATCTGACAGGGAAAATGAGGGCGTAATAAGAAATCCTTGATGGGCTTCGGCATGGGAACAGCCAAAATTAGAAGACCACACCAAAATCTTACATAACACCTGCTTACTCATTCCTCTTCAATATATATCTCAAATCAAATCAAACGTTTAATCAATAAACACGATTCATTGCTTTTACAATGAAATAATGATTATTTAATTTTATTTATTATGATAATAACGATATCAGTCGCTTTGCAGGTGACGCGTCAGCACAGGAAATCGATATAGCGATGAAACTCGGCGCTGGCTTCCCGATGGGTCCCTTAGAACTGGCCGACTTCACCGGGCTGGATACCAAGAAGTTTGTCCTGGGTATCATGTCCGACAAGACTGGACACCCGGTGTTTAGACCTATACCTCTTTTAGATAAGTTGGTTAACGAAGGGAAATTTGGAAGGAAGAGTGGAAAGGGGTTCTATAAATATGAGAAGTGAAAAAAATAGTCTGTACCTATGAGTTTTAATCGAATAATATATTTGTAATTTTAATGTTCATGCAGGGGGGGCACACTTAGCACAGTCATCAATTTCCATAGACGACAGCGACATCTGCAGTTTGGTGGGTTAAAAAAACTTGGCAGCCATTTTCTTGTTTGTCAAATTGTCAAACAAATGTCATTGTCGCCGTCGGCCATCCGCCATTATCATTGTCAACTCCGCAATTCCGGCTTTCCCGACGTTGATGCGCTTCCCGAAATCCCGAGTTTATCTCAGCTAATTATGTTAAAATTGTTACTTGTTACTGTTATTTGTTAAACCCTGATTGTGACCCTAAACATTATAATAAAGATTCGCTACTTATAGTAAGTATGCTTAACTATAGGTATGTGTATATTTATTAGAGCCTTAGGTCACCCACCAAACTCAAGGTGGCAGCACTTTCCATACATGCAAATTTTACCACAGAGTTGTCACTCTTTCCCTCTATAGTTACTTTACTCTTTGTGTTCATGGTTGTTTTATTTTATTCCAAGTACCCACAAGTTTAAAACCATGCTCTATTTAACTGTCAGAAACTGCGCAAGCGCACAATTAACTTTCTCTTCCCCTAGTACCTACATGGCGCAATGTGGGTACACTATAGGTACACCTCTGCCTTACCTTTCGGGGATTACAAGCGTGATGTTCGTCTAGAGTGCGAGTTTATAAGGAAAGTTCTTTTATCCTGCAGTGGGACAATGGGCTGGTAATAATTATTATTCATTTTAAAATATAAATCCTAAATACCTATCGTACACGTTTACAAATGCATCATCTTTGTTATCAATTTGTCATGGACTGATGAAGCGTATTTGGCTGGATGATGAATCACTTAACTCTGTAGCTACTTGAGTAGGAACCTATTTTTACATACTTCAAAAAGAAGGAGGTTATCAATTCGAGACGTACCTATGTATGAAATTTAATTGGATCTGCTTTATTTTCACATAATTATGATAATGTTATAGTTGAAGTAGTGTTTGTAATATATGTATGTTTGTCCATGCATTTCTCCGAAACAATTGATCGGATTGTGTTTTTTTTTATTGGCTTACTTTTACTTCAACTTAGTTAGGGGGGGGGGGGGGGCACGGTATGGTCGTTGTAGGGAATAGTACAAGTTTCATCAGCAGTCGAACCTGGAAAAACCTCAAAAAATATTCGTGTACTTATACATATAAAAATATTATTTCATAATTTTGAGTGGATTTCTTTATGAAGTCGATTTAATTTTTTTTAATTACTTTTTTATTAGTACCTACCTGAAGCTCTAGTTTATTCAGACCATAGAGGTAGGTAGTTAGTTTAGTTTAAGAACTACTACTTACTTATGAAAAATAAAGAAAAAAAAATTTTTATATAGTACATAGCAGACTGTGCTAGTACTAAGTGCGAAAAACTTAGGTAGGTATTCATGTACTGCCCCCATATTTTGATTATTTTGAAAATGTGAAACAAACATTTATCAACGAATACCGTCATTTTGTAATATTATCAGCATCATGGACGTCGTAAAAATATCAATTGATAAACACAAATCAATCTTGATTTATTGTTGATTAGATAAACAAAAGTAAATTCCCTCAATGTAGGTACTTCAATGTCGCGAATATTTTAGTTGCGTTTAGAGTTTCCTTCCAAACGCTGTGTTTCCGCCGCTAATAGGTACCTATACTTAATTAACAAAGTTCCAGTAATTTGTGGTTTATTTTAGAATCATTTTGTGCTTTTTCATTCATCAATTCATGTTGTTGATATCATTTTCAACCATTTTTCCCTCTCTTTGTTGTGTTGTGATTTGATTTTCGTTATTTTTGTCTCTTTCAAGATGGATAAAAGAGGTAATGAGTTAATTTTTCGATTAAGTATATTATGGTGTGCCGTGTGTTACCTATTGAATAAAATAATGAAAATCCATACTAATATTATAAATGCGAAAGTGTGTCTGTCTGTCTGTTGCCTCTTTACGCTTAAACCGCTGAACCGATTTAGATGAAATTTGGTATAGAGATAGTTTGAGTCCCGGGAAAGGACAGGATAGTTTTTATCCCGATATTCCCACGGGAAACTTATGCGGATGAAACCGCGGGGCGCTGCTTGTAAATAAGTAAACTACTAATTTAAAAATTTTAAAAACTCCATCATTCTCATTGTCACTTCAAGATATGTTAAAAAGTAGTTATCAGTGATTATATTTCATACATTTCATTTCTTCGAATAGAGAAGTAAGCCGACAAAATAGATGTCTTACGTTTATTTATTAAACTAACACAGTGGGTATTCAAATACCTTACTTACTTATATTTCTACTAATAGCAATGAATAACATTAAGTAAACAAATTACGTAAAAACCTGTGAATCATTAGTTCGATAGCTATTCGAATATGAAAACACCCGCATAGCCTCCTTATTTTAATAAACTATACTGGTGAGAAAGGTTGACAGTGATGAAACACCAGCTAGGAATTCAGTAGTGATTTCAATAGAAATATTATACTGTGTTTGTCAGTGTTTGTAACTCAATTACGCTGTAACGGCTGAACGGATTTGGATGATATTCGCTTACGCTCACAGGTAGATTACTAGCTAGATAACCATTTACTTATTTATTTAATTAATTTAAACATAAGTACAAGAAGAAAAGAACCGAAAAATACATACAAAGGTAATGCTTATTTCTAAAGAAATCTCTTCCAGCATACCTGCGATACCAGATACTTAGTAATTGATATTGGTCCTATTTTTCACGGTACAGTATCTGGCAGTTTTCCTAGAATTCAAGTGCAACCGCAGGCTACAACTAATTACCACTATAAACTAGTTAGACCATAATAAGATGCTATCAACACGGTTAAAAAGCGATAAAGTGACTAATTTACAGCTGTATTTACAGGTAACTGTAAATTGTAGGTAATTGTTTTAAAGATTTATTGAGGAAGCGATTAGGTAGGAGGTCGTTGCGGTTTACCTGTGCGAAATAACTAAGGTAAAGTTAGGTAACACCTACTGTTGTAATAATAGTTGACGTTTATTTTTGTTGCTGATAGTAGTTGCAGGAAGAAGTGCAGTATTCGTACGCATTATTGTTTTAATTTCCTAATAATGGTGTTCGATTATTTGAGGAAAAGATAGAATAGAGGACACGCAGAACAAAACGTCATTGCAAAAATAATAAGATGATACATATTTAGGTACCTACTCGGATCAGCCATTATGGTGTGCCTCATGCAGTGTTATTCTGTCGTTTACTTTTGTTATTTTGTAATACTTTCTCAAGCAATAAATCTACTTTCGACTTGCCATGACTGTTGTCATGGCGCGAGTTAAATCCCTATTACACTACACGATATTTAGGTGTCGTGATTTTTTTAAAAGGGACCTTTCCTCCCTTTCTCTTATTACACCATCCCGATAGGGAAAGGGTCCCTGAATATCGCATAGTGTAATAAGGTTTTTGATTACTTAATTAACTATCGTGATTTAACTTACTAGTGGATTCATCCCGTGGTTAGTGGTGGTTTCGTGGGGAGTGCAAGCGTGATGTTATGTACAGACTCCAGCACATCAAGCTACCCGAAACTGTCATTCCCAATCAACTTTGAATCTTATAGTTTAACGATAAAGTTGAAAATCTATTAAAGAAATTTGACAGATTCTAGTAGCTTGCTGTGCTGGCGTCTGTACATGTGTATTCATCGCTTCAGAGGGTACACGGATCACTAACAACATGTCATCTCGTTCCTTCCAGGCCCACGACTAAATGAGCGATGTATCGTGTAACCCAAAGCGGCGTAACATACGTCGGCAGCGCTCCATTTACCAAGTGCACTACAGCATCAAGCGCCAGGACAACGAGATGACGGCCAAGCCCATGCTGCTGCCCACCAGCCCGCTGGAGATACAGGCGTATGCCTTGCAGGTGGCCGGCCATAGGAAGACGGAGGATACCAAGTATTTGGGTGAGTTATAATGTAATATACTAGCATTGCGTCATCATTATTACTTCCGCTGGACGTACAGACATGCCTTGCAGGTGGCCGGACATTGGAACATAGTAATTGGGTGAGTTGGGTCGTTAAAAAATTTGGAAAAACTTTATTTAAAAGTTAACAAACGTTGACATTTTTTTGTTAAAAGCTAAGTAATGGTTAAACCACTTCCTTCCAGTCACTCTATCCCTGGGGTAGATCATCAGGGATAGAGTGACTTAAGCCTTAAGCCAGTCAAACAGGGCGACCCGTTGTCTCCTACACTACAGGGTACACTATTCACCAGTACGCTGTACTTCTGAAACAGCAAAAAAATTATATGTTTATATACAGTTTCAGTGATTATTAGGGGCAAATTAAATCAATTCAATCATTAATTTTATAGGTATGCTAGAAATACATTATTGTTACAAAAGTGAGATCTTATAGCCTAACCCCGTTAATAATAAACGTTGGCTATAGCGTCCAGTTACACAACGTTTTGTCTTCTTCTTTCGAAAGTCAAATTAATGACGACTGAAAGAGAGAAATCGGTGTGTAACTATTCATCTGATATAATACGTTTATTAGTAAGGGGGTAAATGTCACTGTATTCTGTTATGTTTACCTGTTATTAAACTACTATTATTATTATTTATGTACTATTTACATACATTTACTTACTGTTTTTGTTAATCTAAACTAATACCTATTATAAAGAGAAAAGATTTGATTTTTTGTATGTTCGTTTCGCTTGAATTTCACGCTAAACCGGCTGAACGGATTTGGATGAAATTTGGCACAAGGGTAGACCATGACCTGCGGAGCAATTGCGTAACACACTAACAGTAGCAATGGCTTTCATTTTGACAGTTCAAAGTTGATCACATAACATCCATATTTTTTTAACTTCCTTACATCTTGTTGCATAGATGTTTGAAATAATCCGAACTCATCCAGCTTTAAAACATCATTTATTTTTGACGTGTAAAAGTGTATTTTTTAGTCAATTTACAGAAATAAATATAATTTATCGTTAACTAGTAGTTACTTTGTAGTTTTTTTTCGAATTTCCGAAATTTTCTTTCATACAAACCTTGTCCTGGTAATACCGAACATAACAAAAAAGAATTATCCAATTTGGTACAGTCGTTCAGAAGTTATGCGCGTACATACATTTCGGCGATTCATTTTTATTTTGTACTAGCTTTTGCCTGCGACTTCGTCCGCGTGGAATAATGACTTCCGGAAAAAAACAATTTATCCCCCTTTTCTCCCCGTTGGGAGGGAATTTCCAAAAATCCTCTCTTAGTGGTAGCCTAATCCTCCCAACAAACACACATGCCAAATTTCAGCTCTCTACTGCCAGTAGTTTCGGCTGTGCGTTGTCTGTCAGTCACTCAGCAACGGAAGAGTTTTATATATATCTAGATATAGATCAGTGGCGAAGGTACCATACAACTCGATTCCCGCCGGCTTCCCTTCGAAAATTCAGAACATAACCACTCTATAGTCAATTCATCATTGTAATTTTCTTTTGCTATTTTTTTTTGCTCCAGCCTACCTCTTGTCATAAATTCACCCTTCGCCACTGATATAGATAGCTGTGCCCGCAACTCCGTCAGTGTGTAATTCCTTGTGTGTTATTAAGTTAATGTATTGGTAATATTGTTTAGATCACGTTCACATGAGGCTTAAGTACCTATACAACGAAATTACTACTTCACCTAAAAAGAAATAAAATGTAAACTACCTAGGTATTAATAAATAATTTGTAATTTGAACGAATATAATACACTACCAAAATAACTAATACCTATTGTATAAAATAACAATAAAAGAAAACTAAATAAACTAAATTAATTTAAAGACTAAAAGTCGCGCTGATAAACAATATTGTCTGTCAATAAGGTCGAATGCTCGGAACGTCTACTCGCATCAACAGCCAAATATTGTATGAAGTTCGCGTTTTTTTTTTTTTTTTTTGGGAATGGCATCTCGCAGTTCAACCTATGAGGTTGTCGTCTGCTTAACCGGGCTTGCCTGTGGATGCCTCAAAATTAAGGCCTCCAGCCAGGGCTTAAAAAAAACTTAAAAACTAAGCGACTACACGCTAAGGGCACCCCCTGTGGGGTACGGACCTCGGCTTAGGGCGTCGCTGGGGGCGGGGGCAGCAAGGGACAGGCTGGATCGGAATTATTTAGGGGCGAATTTAATACTACAGGCTCAGCGGCGCGGGCTGGCTCGAGCAAGGGTCGGGGAGGAGAATTTACGTAGCGTCGCGACGGGCGTCCTCGACGGCGAGGACGGAAGGACGGTTGTCGGGTCGTGTTTTTGTGTCTCTTAATGGTGCTGGTGGCTTTCCTGCTCTGGTGGTGTAAGAGGGTAGTGGCGTCGTCGGGGATGGTGAGGGTATGCCTTGGTCGGCGAATCCTACTTATGCGGGAGGGAGTATATCGGGAGGCCGCCGCAATCAGGGCAATTGGGGTGCTTTATAGCAGAGTCGAAGAAACGCTTGGCGAGGCGCTTCATGAACTGCTGGACGGTGTGAAGTTCGCGTTTGGATCCCCCGCCCTTTTATACCTCCCGCCGCGAGCCGCGTCGAGCGCGGCGACCGTTACACAAAAATAATCCTTATAGCATGATTCAGTATTCACGCGCGATGGCTTATTAGCGTATTTCATGTATAGCTTTGGTGTTTCTGTACCGATTTCTATGATTATTTTTTTATTAAATAGGTAATAATGTTAACATTTTTTAATTAGAGATGAGTGAGAGTGTTATAAACGTAAGAGTAGACAAATATAATCAGAAAGCTCCGAACTGCTAAGCTATCGGGAGTTACACGTATTATTGTGAGTCAACCATAAAAGATAGACATTTGCTGTCGTGGAATATTTTTTATATAATTTTAAGGAGAACATTTCCGTCATACATGATTTCTGTGTAGCTTTAACCATTAAGGCTGCACACGCGACGGAAGCTTCAAAAATGGAGTAAGTTCTCCTGTTTTCCCAACATTTCCCTTCACTGCTCTGCTCCTATTGATCGTAGCGTGATGAAAAGTATACTATAACCTGCCCAGGAGTATGGAGAACAATTGTACCAAGTTTCGTTGAAATCCGTCGAGTGGTTTTTGTTTCTATAAAGAACATACAGACAGACAGACAGACAAAAATTTTACTGATTGCATTTTTGGCGTCAGTATCGATCACTAATCACCCGCTGATAGTTATTTTGGAAATATATTTCATGTACAGAATTGACCTCTACAGATTTATTATAAGTATAGATATAGATTATCTTAGACCTTCATATAAAGACCATTACCAAAAATGCTTCACACATTCCCAGGTCTACTTCAATGCAACAACGGCACAATAATGAAGCCCATAATCAAAGATGCTCAGAAGCGCGAGATAGACTTTTACGAGCGGCTCGCGAGCACCGAAAACTCCGACCTGTTGGAGCTGCGGGGCTCCGTCCCCAAGTATTTCGGGCGCCGCAAGTACACGTATAACGGCTTCGAGCAGGACTACATTATACTTGAGGATCTGACGGAGAGGATGCTGGAGCCCTGTATCATGGATGTTAAGATGGGTGAGTAGAGGATTATAAACTTGTATTTATTTTCTAACTTTTGCCCACGACTTGTACTGTAAAACATATCCTATGACAGTCTACAATAGCGCTCTATCAGTTAAAGATTTTTTAAATCGCATTAGTACTTCCAGAGATTACCTCAAACAAACAGGTACAATATATTTAATATTATGTGGAAATAAAAATATATCAAAGCACCTACCTACGCAGGGTATGAGGTTCTAAAAATATTGCAGTTGGCAGTATCAACCGCATATTTACCGATCAAATATGGTAATGAGTGTACCACTAACACCCGAGTACAGTATTTTTATTCCACGAAGCGACGCGCGCTTTATTTGTGGTAACCAAGTGTACAAACACGCTGTGAATGTGTGTGTGAAGACGAGTAACGTCAGCACGTAACACATCCCGCACACACACACCCTTTCCGACTTTGTTTATTCACTTGGTAACCACAAGACTGTGTTTGTTCACTTGGTAACCACAAGTAAAGCGCGCGTCACTTCGTGAGATAAAAATACTGTAACCGACTACGAACTACCACTTTTCTGTTCGTAAGCAATCCCAAATCTTCAATCCTAGATCGAATTTCGCATTATTATTAAAGCATAGATTTTTTTTAACCACTTCTACTAAAACCTTCCAGGCAAAAGAACCTGGGACCCCCTAGCCTCGGAACAAAAGATCGCGAACGAGCAGATAAAGTACCAGCTGAGCAAGCAGCAGTACAGCTTCTGCATCCCGGGCTTCCAGGTGTACAAGCTCAGTACTGGCAAGCTGCACAAGTACAACAAGGACTACGGGAAGAGGATACATGGACAGGCTGTTAAGGATGGTGAGGGTTTCTTTAATCATTCAAAAAATCCAAAGCCATTTATCTAATTAAGCAGAGAATCAGCATTTTTGAACGTCAAAATTACATAAGACAGTCCCCCAAAACACTCACCCTTCACTACTTCCTAGTGCTTTAACTGGGAAGAAGTGGTGCAACAAACTCCCCAGCAGCACAGCTGTTTGCATGCTGTCATTATAGGGTTGTTTTACAAACGGTGCAATAACAGCGTTTAGGACGTACGGCATTTCATACAAACTTTCTAGCCCTTGTTTTTCGAAATGAATGAACCGATTTTAATGAAACTATGTACGCATAAGCAGAATACAAAAGTCTAAAACGTTAGTTAAGAACATTTTCGAAAAATAGTGTTACAGCGAAATTAGACCGATTTTAAAGTTTTCATAGAAACCGAGATTTCCAGTTAACTTTTTTTAAATAAGACATTTCGAAAATGTTTTTACTAACTTTTTAGACCTTTGTATCCTGCTTATGCGTGTGAAGTTTAATTAAAATCGGTTCATTCATTTCGAAAAACAAGGGCTTGAAAGTTTGTATGAAAAGCCGTACGTCATAAACGCTCTTAAAGTTAAAAAGACATTTAACGCCAAACAATGTATGGTTAAGCAGACGCTACTCATAACTTTACTTTACGTAAGGTTTATAAATAAACACCTAACTGTCCAAATTGCTGTTGAAAGAAAGAAAAAAAGTTTATTTGGACACAGTTCGTGAAACTTGAACTAGTTTTCTCATGTAGGTCTTAAGATTGCGACGTTTTCCCAAAAAAGTAAAAATGTGGAGAATATATATTTTCCTTTTCGCACACCTTTTTTAAAATCCGGTTTGAACCACATGCATACGGTGCTTTATTTTTTTCTATATTCTCTTGCCGACTTTTTGGATATCGAAAATGAAGAAACTCCATAGTGCGAAATAATATTATTCCGCGCATTTCGTTCTAGTGTCACGAAAACAAATCGTAACATCCTCGCAAAACTTTATTATTTAAAAACTTACTTCATTTTACTCAACATTAGATTCCATTCGTCAGTTGTGATTGGAGACCAATCAACAAAACGACAATCAAACACTATCTTTTCCAGCTATTCGCAACTACCTAAACGGCATCGGCACAAGCCTCTGCCGCGCGCTACTGCTGCAGTTCCTATCAGAGCTGTGGAGGATACAGAAGTGGGCGCGGCGACAGTGTGCCGTGCGCCTGTACTCGGCGTCTCTGCTGCTGGTGTACGACGCGGCCAGGCTGCGCGACTGCTGCCAGAACAAGGAGTTCGCGTGAGTTATAACTATCTGATGTCTAATGGAAATTATTCTCAAACAACACGTTATTTGTAACATTCTCAAGGTTCCGTTGAAAATCTGTTTCTGCCCCAGTTACTGCAATCTGAAGGTCAGTTCTCATAATTAAAAACTTTCAAAATCTAATCGCAATCTCATCTCAGCAACAATCAATATTTAAACACTTTTCAAAATGTAAATTAGAGGTATTTTTGACAGATTGAGACAGATTAGAATGCAGGCGTTTCTAAAAATACAAGAATTTCCCCTCTGGCTTTATGAGGTGGCCCTCTGTAACCCAGCCACTCAGTCACATAATATTACGCTTTTATTTACATAGGTACTAGTTTTCAGGTATCAAATGTATTTTCGTGAAAAACATTGGGTTAACCTAAAGTTAATAAGTTTTTCTCTTAATAATACTCTTAGATAAAAACAACCAGTAAAAAGCATGCTCCGTTCAAGAGAAATATTTAGTTAGAAGAAAACAATATTGTGAAACACCCTAGTTGAAGACTATATACTCACTTTTTGTTAGATTTAATCAATTGTCACGTACGGTATCAAACTGTTAATTTCAAAATACATTAATTTTTATTAGCATATTTCTCGGTTTTTGTGAACAACTCAATTTTCCATACAAAAAAAGTTCAACGAACCTCGATAGATGGCGTTGTTAGTTGAGAACCAATTCCTGAATGGCGCTATGGTTTCGTTACGCGGCGGAGTATAAGTACCGGCGGTGACTTGGGTAGATAAAAAGGGTGTTTGTCGCTTTCATGACACGTATGCGCCGTAAGGTGCGTGGGGTATGACTATCAAGACATACCCAACACATAATTTTTGGATCGGAGAGGCTGCTGGTACCGGCCAAGGCCAAGTACAAAATATCTTAGAAAACTGCAGGTACATACCTACTGAAAGTAGGGTCCGAATGTCCGATCTACGTAAACGAAGATTGCGTGCAGTGATCATAATGTTTTGTGTGTTTATTATTTTCTTCTTTCTTTTTTTTTTATCGTGTCGCTAGAACTAAACAATAATGGGAATAATGATTCCCTATAATTTGATGCTAGTTCATCTACGAATAAGTGGTAGTAGTTCATGAATTCTAGGCCTAGTTGGATAAACGGAATTTATAGGCTTAGGGTGGATTTTTGGGGTGGACAAACGGCATAACCGGTTTCGAAAATTATTTTTTTTACCTATTACTTACAAATTCTTTATCTTTCCAGTGCCCGCGTGGGCTGCCGGCCCGCGAACCTGCCGCGCCGACGCCACTCATTGAACGGCATGAGTTCGGGCTCCAACTTCAGCGGACAGATCAGCTCCAAGGGTCCGGTCTACAAGAAACTACAACCGGTGTCTGTCACTCCTATGACGCTATCTCACTCTAGCTTTTCAACCCCACCACCTATCAGTTCCCCATGGAGTGATGCCCTCGCCAGCTTCAACCACAACCACTCCTTCGAACATAACTATGAGAATAAGCTATGTAAGATCAAAATGAACTACAGAGCTATTTTAGATCAGCTGTCCTATGACTCTCCTACTCCCAATCCTTGGGGTACGGTGAAGGTCATTGACTTCGCACACGCCTTCTTCAATGAAGAAGAAGAAAGAAACATAGACGAGAACTTCAAAGACGGCGTTGATCACTTCGTGGAGATCTTCGAGTGCTTTCTGAGAGAAACTGACGATCAAATCATTTGATAGTTCTTGTGTGTTATATTTTGAGTCGATGAGTGACAGTATTAAGCTTATAAAAGACATTGTAGAGTTGTTTTTTCGAATTTGTGAACTGTTTGAACTTTGAAGACTTATAGAAGAAATAAAAATGTTACTATTGAGAGGTGAAGCTCGACGGGCTCAGTTACTGAGCGACTGCCTTCCACGGGTCGCGTGTTCGATGTAAGCACGAGATGGATAATCCCGACCCAGATGTTTAAATGCATAAAATCTCAAACATATACACCGGTAGTGTCTATAAAACAGATAAGTGGCATCCATTAATTACGTAAGGCGTTTTGGGGTCAAGCCGATTCTCACCCAATCGCACGTGGGGAAAGGGGGGGGGGGGGGGTCCTGCGTAATTTTTTCCACGCAAGAAACAATGTAAAATTGCGAGAAAACTGTGTTGAATTGAGCAAAACGTGTTTCTCTATTAAAATATGACTAAATTCTTCACAATAATATTTATCGCGGTCATAGATATATGAAAGAAGGAGATATGCCCGGTAGTTGAAAATGTATCAGAACACGATGTCGCTAGGTTGGCCCCACCACCGCGCCACTACTACACAAATGTAGTTCAGTAAAAGCAATAAATACAAAGTCGCGCACACACTTGCATTGTTCATAAATCAGAACGTACTACATACAAAAAATATAAATTACGCATTTTGAACAATGTCACGTAAGATGGGGCGATTTTGGCGACTTTTAGAACCCCCCCTGGGTTCTAAAAATCGCCAAAATCACCTCACGTATTTAATGGACGTCCCCT
This sequence comes from Hydraecia micacea, assembly GCA_914767645.1. NCBI lineage: Eukaryota > Metazoa > Arthropoda > Insecta > Lepidoptera > Noctuidae > Hydraecia > Hydraecia micacea. The sequence goes on along the minus strand of OU611794.1, from coordinate 16,291,573 downwards.
AAAGGAGAAAAGCTAGCATCGAGAATATTACTATGTAATTAACTTTATGTGCTTATAATAAGACCTCACATTGTAACAGATGTCTTGTGGTAAAACTTTACAGTACTTATACTATATTATGCGGTATTTCAATGTGTCAAATAAGGTATTTTAAACTATGCTAGTAATGTGTATGAATTAGTTATGTATTAAACTGAAAATTTACTGTTTTATGCTATTCTATGTATAACAGACTTAACGAATGTACCTAATCTTGTAATTGATATCTAGTTTATTATAGTTGTATAATAATCCAGTCTTGTGTAACTCAAGGTAATGCTCAATTATTTTGTAAACAATTCCATTCGTTAGGTGTTTCCTACTCGGGACACGCTAAGTCAAAATATTGTAGTACTTAAATACATTTTTATTATTCCAAATAATAGTTTTATATTTGTTATATAAGTGTGAAAATGTAAATAAATTGTTTGACGCTTTCGCGTTATAAATATTTATTATAGAAATCAGCCAAAATTATTTCTCCCAAATAAAAATGAACTATAAACTTAAATTATACAATCAAATACAAAAAAGTTGGCAAACCCAGCCGACAATAAAGATTAATGAGTGGTCATGCATCCCACAGTGCAGAACAGTACAAAACTATATCATTTGTCAACACGCGTCCCGACGACGCCATGCCACGCCCGCGGACACGACCGGCCCGTCCGAATATTAACTGTATACTAAATATATGGAAACAAAATATACCTATCAGTTCTAAACAATATTAGAACTCCAATATTTACAGTAGGCCATTAAACAGTACATTTGTTCGGAGAGCAGTTTGTGACGCACAATCTATTAGTGCGAAATTTTAGACTTCAAAATTGGTTAGTAACTACTACTGATACATATTACTTATTAATTAATTTGGAACAACGTTAACATAGTTTACCGATTGTCGTCACAAACATTATTCTACAAACAAATTAATATCCTCGGCGCCATGCCCGACGGGGTGGCGCTAACAACAGTAGACACCAAATATAGTGGCATTTCCAGAGCAGGCAAGTAAGATATTCCATAAAAAATAATATGTTTTAAGCATTAATTAATCTAGTGTTATACAATGTATTATACAACAACAAATTAGGCCGAGTGCTCACCGGACGACAACAATAGTAACACGTTGTAACTCCAGCACAAGCATCGCGTCACCTGTGTATTATTATAACATCGTATTATTTTACAATCGCAGTCTTTTGTTTACAATACAGATACTTTCCTGTACCGCGAGTACTAGATAATGAAAGTATTTACAAAAGACACGTAACAAGGGGTCCAATAGGACCCGTATTATAACAACAAGGGAAGGGTTATCGACAGGCGAACCTTGGTACATCCTTGTACTGGACTTACTTATTTATATAAACTTGCTTTCTAACAATTTCTATTTCTCATTTGTACTGGATTAATTCGATTTATATTTGGGGCGCGTAATCGGTTTTTAGTAATAAAATATAACAATTTGAGGCCGACCGCGTCGCCGCCACAGGGCGGTCCCGGCGAGCGCTCGGCGTAGAAACCATACGACAGTACGCGGCTAGCACGGAGCGAAGCACCCAGGTGTTAACTAGAGCGAATAATTATTACATTTCTTTTTTTTGTAATTTTTCCACAACGATTTCATTAGAAAAAGAAAACAAAACACACACGTGGCGGAGGATTTTTGAACATTTTTATCTTAAGGTAAGGCTACACGGTCGGCGCTAGATGCGCGGCAGCTTGGGCGCGTGCACGGCCGGGTTGTCGCGCGACAGCAGCGCGCCCGCGCCCGCGCGGTAGTCGTAGCAGCAACCGTGCACCTCCGCGTAGCGGTGCGGCGCGCAGTACGCCGCGCCGCAGCGGCAGCGGTGCAGCGTCGCGATGCTCAGCCGCTTGCGGCACCACGCGCAGCGCGGCCGCGCGCGGCGCGGGGCCTCGGGGGCCGGCGCCGGCGCCGCGGGGCCCGGCGCCGGGGCCGCGGGGCCCGGGGCAGGGGCCGCGGGCGCGGGCGAGCGACGCCGGGCGCGCGGCGCGTCGAGGCGCTCGTCGCTGAGGTGCAAGTGTTCGCGCGGCCGGTGACGCGACAGGGCGGGTAGGATACGGCTGTGAATGTAGAACATTCCATTATTGTAGGTTATGACTGTCAATGCGAGCGTTTTCGCGGAGCAATCATGCGGAGGGTTAGGAAAATAGGCTTAAGTTTAAAACTGCCATACTGCAGTTACAAATGAGAGATAGAATTTAAGTATTTTCAGAGGCTAAGGGCTAAATGAAGTGCAGCGACGACGCGCTGTGCGTGTAGCCCGGCCTAGTCGCCAGTACATACCTGTTCCTCTTCAGCTTCTCCAGGTCCGAGGTGGAGGACGAGAACAAGGCGTCGGAGAGCGGCGCGGCGCGGCGCACGGGCGGCGCGCGCACGTGCAGCGACGACGCGCTGTGAGAGTGCGCCCCCGCCGCGCCCCCCGCGCCCCCCGCCGCGCCCAGCGCCGCGCCCAGCGGGACCCAGCCGCGCGGGGAGCCCAGCACTAGCGGGCCTGGGGGGGGGTTACATATTGTATAGTTAGGAAGCGCCCCAAAAGACCTGAACACACGAACCTCAAAGAATGGGAGAATTCGCAAAATGCTATTTGCGTTTTCCGTGATCTCTTCCAAGCCTTTGATTGCGTGCACCATAACACGCTTTTGCGTGAACTACGTCATTAAGGTGTCCAAAACGAAGCTCTCAACGTAATGAATTTTTATTTACATAATAGGTACCAATGTGTAATGTTAATGGTGTGAAATCTTTCGGGCTACCAATTCAGTTAGATGTACCTCAAGGCTCAATATTGGGTCCATTCTTATTCTTAGTGTATATTAATGACTTGACATTCTATTTCAAGGGTACCTGTGACGCTGTACTGTTTGCTAATGATACCTCTCACATCTTTAAAGAAAACCGGATCAGAAAAAAAGAATTATCAAAATCGAAGTACTCCGTAAAAAGACATGCGTCGTCATACATTACAATCAGTGAGTGAAAAATCAATCATTCCCTGTTTTCCTACCCTTAGGGTTGGAATATTTTTTTCCAAATTTAAATGGGACCACTCTCGGGGTATACCCTTTCCAATAAAAAAAGTATTATCAAAATCGGACTGCTCTGTAAGAAGTTATGCGTGATCATACATAAAAAAAAAAATATACGCGTCGAATTGATAACCTCCTCCGTTTTTTCGTCGGTTAACCTTTTGAACGCCAGAGCGTAAACACATCGGCGCCCCTTCTACGCCAAGCCACAAATTCAGTACAAAAACCTACAAAAAAAAATAGTGATTCCAACATCTTAACGAAAAGTTATCGATAACCAATGAATCCGTGCTTTTCGTTCTATATTTTTTAAATAAATATTATTCGTTGCATTGGTCTTTTATTTAACTTGACCCTATTTGGTATCATACTATCATTAAACAGCAGTTACTAAGTTCTAAGCAACCTAAAAGCAAACATTAGAACTACAAACGAATAAATCAATAATAAGGTACATCACTAATCTGGTTCGTGACGTCATCCGCCGACGTGAAGACACGTCTCTGGCGTGGCTGGCACGACTTTTGACAACTTTCTCGCATGACGCTTGACGTCCATTCCCGTCTGTGGCGTACAGGTAACTGTCTATGAGCTCTTACATAGGGATGCGCGAGAGTGGACAGTAAACTATCGATTTAAGGATATCAATTATAAGTTCTTTTCCACATTTTTTTAAATATTATACATTAGGAATATTCAGATACGAATATTTGTCAGTAAAAAGTAATTGTCAAAGTAATAGTAAGCTACTTTCAATAAAATATTTCATAAATTTGGAATATAAGTTACCTTACCTACCCATCACTAGCTGACGTGTCTTGACGTCTGCGGCGTGGGGAAATACACAATTTTACGGATTTCGATTAGCAATATTTGACGATTGTTTTTTCTTGTGAATTCAAATAATGAATATATCTTTGTGTCAATTTACAATATTTCACTAAAGTAGTTTGAAATAATAGGAAAAAGAAACACAGAAAACTTAATTTAGTATATTTATTTTGTATTTAAAAAATGTCGTTTTCTTGACGTCTATAGACGTCGGTGGCGTGTTTGGCACGATTTCGTTAGACGTCTATAAACGTCCGTGGCGTTCAAAAGGTTAAAAAAAGAACATTGTCATGCACGCGCGTTTTACTACTACAGCGCCGTAATAAAAAAAAAAGAACTTATAGGTTATTCGAATTCACGTCGTATCCCGCCGGCCGCCATTTTTGTTCGATATTAGTATTGTAAAAAACTGTTTCAGAACCTTTATAGAGGATTCATATAATGGGTGTAGATAAAGTCTTGCATGCAACTGTACATAATTAGGTATTAAAATGTTATTACCACACTTGTGTTTTAAATAATCCTTATTATACAAAATTTGTATAAATAACTAATAAAGTACTTACTAATTCCACTGTTAAAATAAAGAGTTCTTTCTTTGAGACAGATTAATAAAGATGTGTTACTATTGTAAAACAACTTTATTAATCTGTCTCTATGGCGGTTTAAACCGTGGAAGTTGGAATGGTCGGTGATACCTCGGTCAGCCTGCAGCGCGTCGTCGGGCCGCAGACAGTCGTCGCTGTCGAGGCACTCCTCCAGGATGTCGGCGGGCGAGCGGCGCGTGCGCAGGCGCGCGTCCGCGTCGCCGCGCGTGCCGATGGGCGGCAGCAGGGTGTACCTGTGCCGACATGTTCAATTACAATATAAAAAACATTTACTCCTACATTTTTTTAAGTTTTTATTTAATTTTATATGAATATCAAGGCATAGTACGAAAAAATTAATGATACGTTTGTTTTGTTTATGCTGCTAGCGCCACTAGTGGTGATTAGCAGATTTATCTTTTATGGAAATAAAAAAGATTTTTTTATTGTTTGTCTATAAGAATTTTACCTGTCAGTAAATGAACAGTCGTAGTCGTATCGCGTGTAGTTGCCATCGTATAGCGGCGCGAAGGCGTCGTCATCGCCGAAGGGTGCGTACGAGGCCGCGCGGTGCTTCAGTCCCTCGGAACTGTCGTCTAACAAACTAGGGACGGATAGGGTTTCCTCGCTGCGAGTCTTCTGGATTTCTACTTTATCTGGAAAAGAAAAAATATTTGTTTTATCACTGCCATCTTTGATTTGGACTACATTTTCGGTGTCAAAATCTCATAAATGACGAAAATGTGTATTGATTCATAGCTGCCCCATCTTGCATTTTACTAGCAATCATAAACTTACTTTTTTAATTTTCGAGATCAGACAGCTTCCCCTCATGAAGTTCAAATAATTTAAATGTTATCAAATTATTCTTCATGACACTAATGAGATAATTCTATAGCGCCTATTTTGGCCGCAAACTTGAATTGGGAATCGGCTAATTTCGCCCATTTACAATTACTTAGCGAAAACGCTCGTGTTGTCTAACTGTCAGTAATAAATGATAGGTTGAGTGTGGCTGTACATACCGTTTCTGTCATCAGTCCTGCTGGGCGGGCTGCGCTGCACACACAGCGTCTCCATGCGCCGGCGCAGCTCCAGCATCTTGCCCATAGTGACCGCGTTGTCGTGCAGCGAGCCTGCGCCCGCGCCGCCCTCCGCCAGCTGGCTCAGCGACGATGACGTCGACGAGTCTGGGGAGAACAACACGTACTTCAAAACACAACGATCTTTAGTCGCTTGAATGACGTTGACAGCGCGGCGCTGTTGGTAAACATTTGTGAAATTGTTGTGTGTAATGTTGTTAATGTATTGGAAAGCAAGATGGCGGCGTTAGTTCCGATTTTGGCCACGCGCCAAAAGATCCCCGTGCAGAGGATATGTTAAAGTTAAGAGGGCTCTAACTCCGCCTCTAAACATTTTCACCCTGATTAATTCAAATTCAAATTCAAATTCAAAATATTTTATTGTGGGCATATGTTAGTTACAGGTCTTAACAATAAATTAATGTTCCAATATGTCCTGCCTAATAGGCATACAATAATTACATAGTGGCATTACGTTTAAAATCATTTTCAAATTTAGTTATTCTAAATGTCAAAATATCAATGTACAGTCAAATTAATACATGGTCAACAATTCAATCAATAATTCAAGAAATCTTGGATCGTGTAGTATGTTTTATCAATTAAAAAGTAACGAAGTTTATTTTTAAATACTGGAAGTTCCTTAGTGCTCAGAATGTCAATAGGTATTTTGTTGTATATTTTTGATGCCATGCCAAAGAAGCTTTTGTTAAATAGAGCCGTTTTATGTGGTACATTAGAAATTTTTAACATATATCTTCTCGATTTGAGTTTATCGAATAGATTTTCATTTGTCTTTATAAATACGGCTACTTCATAAATGTAAATTGCAGGAAAGGTCAATATTTCAAATTCTTTGAAATATGGTTCACATGAATCAGGAACACGGATACCAGCAATCGCACGTATGCACCTTTTTTGTGCTTTAAATACTAAATCCCTATTAGTGGCATTGCCCCAGTATATGACTGCATATCTCAGTGTCGACGAAACATATGCATGGTATGCGGTTAAAAGAACTGATTGATCAACAATTTTGGATAATTTATATAAAGCATATGAGTACTGATTAAGTTTATTGCATACTGTGTCAATGTGTGTTTGCCAAGTCAAATCATTATCTATCCAAAGCCCTAGAAATTTAACGCAATTAACTTGTTCAATTTTAGTCCCATTATAATGAATATTGTTGTTGTTATGTTTATTGTTACGCCCAAAATTGACTAATTTAGTTTTTTCTAAATTGATAATTAAGTTATTAACCGTCAGCCAGTTAATTATATTGCGAAGAGTGGAATTTATTTCATTTTCAAAAGTATCAATATTTTGACCTGTAAAGATGGCTGTGCTGTCATCAGCAAATAGGATCATGGGATGCTGTGAAACTTTAGGCAGATCATTAATGTAGATCAAAAATAGCGGTGGACCTAACACGCTACCTTGAGGCACTCCATATAGTACTTTTTTGGGCATGGACTTATGTTTTTGTTCGGTATTATTTAAGAGATTAATATTATTTATTTCTACTACCTGATATCTATCAGTTAGATAAGATTCTAGAAGTTTATGGACGTTACCTCTTATTCCATGACTGTACAATTTGTTTAAAAGTGTTCCATGGTTCACATAATCGAACGCTTTTGTCATATCCATAAACATTGCAGAGACAGGAACATGTTTATCAATATTAGTATATACTGTTTTTAAAAGGTCATAAATTGCTAAATTAATTGACTTATTTTTTCTAAAACCTTTTTGTTCTTTAGCAAATAGATTGAACTTCTCTAAGTGAGTATTAATTGCATTATATATAATTTTTTCAAATATTTTGGAAAAAATAGGGATAAGTGCTATTGGTCTATAACATGCCATGTCTTCCTTATTATTTTTCTTAAAAAGTGGCTTCACTACGGATTTTTTAAGTTTAGTCGGAAACACACCATGTTCAATACATAAGTTAAAAATATGACAGAGTACTGGGCTGATGATTAGAGCAACTTCCTTTATTGAGAATGTAGTAATGTCATCATAACCAGTACTTCTAGTATTTTTAAGTGCTTTAATTATAATATTAATGTCATAAGGTATTACAGGGTTTAAAAACAAAGATTTATATGAGCTCATGGGTAATGTCAATTTGTTATTGAAAGATGTGAAATTTATATTAGGATTATTATTATTAAAATTGTCCGCAACTGATGAATTATTATTATTGAGTAAATTTATTGGTTTTATTAAATTAATATAATAATTATTAAATTCTTCAGCAATTGATCGTGGGTCTGATATTGTATGATTGTTTACTTTTATTTTATTAATATTTTCTTTTGGAAGTTGGGTTTTGTTTGAGTTTATAATTTTCCATGTGGCTTTCGATTTGTTCTCTGCATTGGTTATTAGGTAATTATTTTGAGACTTTTGGGTTAGTTTAACAATTTTTTTGAGACGAGTACTATATTGTTTGAGAGCATGTTTCTTGTCTTCACTAGGACTGAGTCTATACTTCCACAGTTGTTTTCTTTTTTGCCGACAACACTGGCTTATTCCCTTAGATAGCCATTTAGGTTTTTTAATAATAGTGTTTTTAATTTTTATATTTTAATAAAAAATTATAATAAACGTAAAGTTACAATATTCAGATTTAACAAACATTTTTCGAGGTTATCATCATTATCATTTCAGCCAAAAGAGGAAAGCCACCTAGAAAGCTAACCATCTAGTTTGGTTTTTGTTCAGACAGATAAATTTTAACGCTGTGATTTTTTTAAAGCGTGCAGCCAGGTTCCAATTAATCTACGGTTTACTAGAAAAGCGGTGACCAACGGCCGCAGTGACGGCTATCATGAAAATAATGACAGCGACAAAGATTAAAATCGTTAGATACGCACTATCGCGTCAAGAGATAGTCACGTTTCTGTTTCATTTTGACACCTCTGAGGATCTGACACAGAATTACGCAGTGACTTGACCTGATTGTAGTGGAAACGCTATTACAATAATGTGTGAGCTCTTCTCAGTATGAACGCTTTTTCGCGTGACTAAGTACGGTGAAGGCAAATCTAGCTACTAATATCTTTGGGTTTGACTTTACGGTGTCGATAACGCTCTTTCTCTCTCTCTCTAGGAAAACACAAAAACTTACTTTCATAAACATTTCAGTGACGTCATTCACTGGCAAATTGCGGACGCGGTCACCGCTTTTCTAGGAAACCGTAGCTTTAGTGTAGAAAGTTGTACAAATAAGGATAGCAAACGTGACACACAAAGCACACCCGCAATGCCGCGCCGCTCATTCTGTTATAGGTCTCGCCTCATGTTCTCCTTTTTTCCTAGTCAAAAAAGGTGTATTCCATGTTCAAATACTTCTTTCGAAATTGATGTTATGAAATAAATTAAGTAGATTTTAGAATGACTAGTACTGTTGAAAAAAGTCATTAAAATATTGAAGTTGTACAACTAAATTGCAAATACAAGATAGAATTGCATCATTCCACTTGGGTTTGGGGTCATAGGGGTGTGAGGAACAGGGTGTCAAGTTCACTTATCCTGCATAGAAAAGAGAGGATCCTCCGAGCAGACGGGTGTTGTGTCTGGTGGGCTACTGCTCGACGATTGATGTCGGGACGTTTTATAATGCTAGTCGCGCGGTAAACTCTGCTTGCGCGATGCAGGAATTTGCGTGACGTCAGTGTGATGCGTAGTTCACATGTGGCGATGTAGATGCCGCCACAGGGTATTTTGAGTGACTTCCAAGTCAGTTCTCAATCATCAAGTCATGTTATGTGATAGTTAACGTGATAAGACGTACATTTGTTGTGTTCCAACGGCGAGTAGGTGCCGTCGTGGTTCTCCTTGACGCGCAGCATGTTGACGCGCTCGCCGTCGCGGAACACCAGCACGGTCACCTTGCAGCCACTGCCGCCCCACTCCCCTTCGTCTCTGTTGGTAATACATCATTAACAATAGCGTTTACTTAGAGAATTCGAGAACTATCGAATTAATTACTACATAAATAAAGACGGAAGCTATCACACGCCAACATAATGTAGTATGTCAAAGCTATTGTTCTTCGTACGTTCAATACTGAGGATCGCGACCATTGCTTCGTCTAGTTAGTTTTGTTGTATGTTATGGGCTTAGTGTAAAGTCGACCTCGTATATGATTTTTCGCTTTTTTTTTAATCATTACTTTTTAACGTCTAAAATCCGCCATTTTGATTTTATAAAAACAAAACCTAGCCGTCGTCGATAGACACCTCATGTATTTAAATCCTTCCAGTCGGTAGGAATAAACATATAAGTCTGTAGATGCTGTTGCGCAGTCAGATAAAAAGCCAGTTCCTCACCTATTAGTATCAAGCAGCCTCTCAATATCTCTCCAGGGCTCGGCGTTGGGCGGCGGCGGCAGGCGGCGCGTGGAGATGGGCCCGCCGCGCATGCCCAGCACGAGGCGCAGGCGCGCGCCATCGCCGATGGAATGCTCCCGGAGCGATGAGGAGTCGTCAAGCTCCACCAGGTTGTATAGCAAGTGTTGCTGGGACACCGGGATGCCTGGAATGTTACAATACCATGTTATTTTTATGGCTGGTTATTTTGGTTGTGGTTTGATTCAGAGGGCGACCGACAGATACGATGGAAATGTATCGACGAGGCCTTTATCGCAGAACAAGCGATTTTTTTTTTGAACAGGCTAATACCTATAAGAGTGCACCGGACATCGAAATTTAAAGAAAGAATTAAAAACATGTGCGGTTGCTCGCACGCACACACACTCGTATATAATCGAAAGAGACGGAAAGAGAGAGAGAGAGAGAAAGTCGCATGGAGGGGGCATAACGCTTTCCTTACGTAACGATTTCTACCAGTCAACTCTTACTGCCAACCGCGTTAAGTTAAAATAATTTTTGAGTAGGTATAATATAAAAAAAAAAACTATAAATAAGAGCTAAGGCACCAATACAGATTTATTTCCTTTATTCTTACTTTGTTGTCATTACATGATAACTAACAAAGCGTTTCATCGTATCTGATGTTGGGTGACGCAGGGAGTAGGGTACATTCGAAGAACGTCTACGCTAGACCGAAGGAGGCGATAAGAGACCGTATATCAATAGTTCATTGTTGCCACATTGGTCACCACTATTCAAAAATTAGGACAACGTTTTTATTTCTGTCATGAAGTTCCTTAACGCTGTTTGCATAGGAGTTGACTGGTAGAAATCGTTACATAAGGAAAAAGCGTTACGCACCCCCTCCATGCGACCTTCTCTCTCTCTCTCTTATATACGAGTGCGTGTATCACATGAGGATCTTCGTTTCTGACCGGGTCCCCCGACCGCACACTTTTTTTTTAACATTCCCTTTTCTTCAAGATTTCTCTGATGGAACAATTTTCTTCTCGTGTACACATTGTTACGCGATAATAAACATTATTTATTTATAACAAGAATGCCAAGAGATACAGGGAGATACTGTTTATTTTTTTGTTAAGTACATCGTATTTACAATCAATTGTCTGGATTCTGGATGAAACTGTTATACAAAACTGTAAATCTAGACTGACATAGCAACGTTATACATCTAAATCGACAAACACAGGATACCTACGCAGTTATTCATACGCTAGCTAAACTGTACATAATCGTAACACCTTCTGTGATTCACTTGGAAAAACGACACGTGCCGAGTACGACATAATAGCGGCTCAACGAATTTGGCAATGAGTTCATAAAAGTAAAACATCTGATAAGTGGTTGATGCGCGTGCGACGAGTACGTGAATCAGCTGGCTGGAGGACCGCCAAGTGAAATCCTGTCACTAGGGAGACTTATAGTATATACTTTTTTTTTTAATATTACATCATGACTGTGTTGTCTACTTAATTGGTAAGCAGGGGAGTGCAAGGCGAGCAGAGAATGCGTATTACGTAAACGATTCTCAAGGCAATAGAAGAAAGATTATGGAGATCTAGACTAAAGAAGTCAGATTTGACCCTTTAAATAACCTTCCACAGGCGATCTCAACATAGATTTCACGAGGACCAATTCGAAAACCCCTCAAACTGGGTTCTATTGAGAATTTTAATCATCTACTATTTTCCCTATACTGAGACACTGAACCCAGAACAATAACCCCTGACGCACTTTTGCAGCAGCAAACAAACATGAATTGAACAGACCATTCTCCCTAAACGTCCAGATAGTTCTATCATTCGAAAAGGCTGTCAAGTGTCAAGATTTGAGATACAACCAATTGATTGCTCATAAAAATAATATTTCCTAAAGAAAACATTCCTAAGATTATTCTAGAACGGACCGAATCCGTGATCATGTACACAAGAGAGATTAATGAAGTGACGCGGAGACGACGACACGAGTTGCGTCACACGTTCACTACACGTGTAGTAACGTCGCACTTTCGTCACGTTAGAACGAAGGGCATCCACAGTTATATACCTAAGTATACATAAGAGAAGCTGGACTAAGCCTGAAGGGTTCACACTGGTGAGGAATTGAAGCATCTGGTATTCAGTCTGTTAGTGTCTGTCAATCCATACTGATATTATATAAATGCGAGCGTGTCGTCTGTCTGTTACCTCTTCAGCTCTTCACGCTTAAACCGCTGAACCGATTTAAATAAAATTTGGTACCTATAGAGATAGTTTGAGTCCCAGGAAAGGACAGAGGATCGTTTTTATCCCGACATTCCCACGGGATAGAAACTTATGCGGGTGAAACCGCGGGGCGCTGCTAGTTAGTGATATTTATACAAGTTGCTGTCAAAGGTAAAATAACCGTGAAAGGACTAGGTATAGCTCTCATTTCAAAACCTTCATGACGGACGAAACGTCCGGCGCTCCCTGGTCAGCCAATTCAGCATGAAGTCCAGAACCTCGCCGACTGCCTCATGCTGCAACATGAGACTTCAAATCGTACCCCGACAGGAGAGTGAAGCGAGGAGAAGACGAAAGTATGTTTCAGAGCCAGCGCGCACTAGCGACGTTTTGTTGACCGATAGTTTGATCGTTCAGGGAATCGCCAAATGCGTGCAATTCAATATAGCTCCATACTGATTCCCTGAACGATCAAACTATCGGTCAACAAAAAGTCGCTAGTGCACGCTGGCTCTTACGGGATTGAATACGTTTCTGATGATTGTTAATTAGCACCGTAATTAACAATCACTGCAGCTCCGAAGTGTAAATCCGACCGGAGTATATTCACATCGCTAAACAAACATCAACACAGGTGCCTCGCTCCAAACACACATTATTTTCGAATCGGCAACCATTAAACCGATTCCACACAAATTCTGAATGCGTATAGCAATAAATCAATCGCGATAAAACGATATGAGTGCGGGCAACTCGCATAACATAATATATCTCAGACGGATCATTCTGGCACGACATCAAACGTCGTAACGTCATGTAAACCCCAATGACCCGCGCGTCAAACCGACGATGTGAACACACCTTTATACCTCAAAATAACATTCAGCTGTTTGGGTAAACACGTAATTTAACAGTATGTCATTCTACAAGGACTCTTCATATTTATAAACAATATTCAACTGAATTTACTGTTCCGAAAACCAAGTTTGTTTATCAAAACATACTAATAGTATTTAAGTTTAAATTTAATAAGGTCGCGTCATAATGTTAAAGTTTTTTAAACTCTTAATTTATTGAGGCACCTCAGGCACCCACAGGCAAGTCCTGTTAAGCAGCCGCCAACCAAGGCTGATCTGCGATATGCCAAAATTCGGGAGCAATGAACAAATAAAAGTTTATTTTTGAGAATTGTTGACTCATAAACATAAGAGACCTAGAAAAACAGATTTTGAAGCTGTTGTCTTTAATTCGTATTATTAGCTTTTTGCTCATTGCAATCGAATGCGCGTGGCAGTGGGGAGGCAGAAAGATTGATGTTAATTGAGATTGACATTTAAGATGTAAAAAAATGTCCTCAAGTTCATCCGAAATCAGTAGAACTATTCACAACCACTCGATACGCTTCTGTACCGTATCGAAAATCAATCAATCGTAAGAGTCCTCTAAACGCTGTTCATTAGTCCAAAACCCGAAAATTTTGTCAGTTTCAATCAAATAGACGACCGCTATTCTTCCGACAGCTACTTGCTGTCGGCGACAAGGCAAATCAGATTAACGAAATGTGTAATTTTCGATGCGACAGCCTTTCGGATGGTTGTGAATAGCAATGCGGACAATTTCAGTGGCCTTGTCATGATTAATATGTTTGTGTATGGTAGATGTTTATTTACTTTTCAGATAAAATCTACCAGTCTAAAGCCTTGGCTTGGCTTGCTTTCAAATTTTCAGATACTTAATAAGATCAAACTTAATTTCCTACTGTTAAAAAACTTAAAACAAAATTATACACTTTACAACATCAAAATGCTGATTGTCGACAGTTATAATTACATTTTTTACAGCAGATAAGTGCATTCCTGAGTGCACTTAAGTTGAAAATGATTGTGTACCGTATATGAGTATACATTCCATTGATAAAATTATAGGTAAGTATTAATACTTTTTACATTCGGCTATTCATATTGTATTAGGACAATGTAATTTCCCATTTACTGATAATTTTTATTTTGCTAGAACTTTTATTGTCATCTTAAAAGATACATTTCTAAACTAATGAAAATAATATCTCCCTCATAATTTGGGTAATTCAAATAATTCTTATCTTGAAGTAAAACCCAAATATTTATTTGTACAATTAGCATAAGTAAATACATAGTTTTCTTATACATCACAAACTTAAATACTGAGTCAGATGCCAATACAATATAACAGTGAATGTCCTTCTAATGAAGAAGGAAGCAAAAGATTACAAAGCCACTTCATTGAAACAGATAAAAACAATTTGTGTTGTTCAACTTTTTTCTCTTAAGGTGAAGACGTCTTTGTCCACACAACTGCCCATGCTGAACACACACTATTAAAAGCAGGCATAAAACATACACTTACGTACGATTCTTTACTGGAAGCAGAAATCGTTCTCTGGGTTTTACAACAATTTTAGCTTGTATATCTGACCTATTTTGCTAATTTGTTTACAATTTACATAAAACCACATTTTAATGTCCATATTACTTGTTAATTCAAATCAAATTCATTGTTGAAAGTTTTATGTGGAAAAGCTATGGGTATATTCTGTATCTTCTGCCTACCCCACTTAGGGTAGAAAGTTGTTGTTGCTATGTTATAAGCTGAACTATTGCACTGCAATATTTAGAAACATTATCAGCATAACATAATAATAATCATGCGACTAACAGTATTTCTAAGGTATCGCTGGAATGTTTATGACCATAGCTGAGTCATAACTTAGAACATGAATAACAGGTAAAAACTTTGTTTTTTATTATTTTTCAGATGCCCTAACCGAATGAATCATGAAGACCAGCTGCATTGGTCAAGGTATGAATGAAGGTGAGTTTGTAAATACTATGAAAGATAAAATAAAGAGGCTTTGGTGGCATGGCAGCTGTGATAGAGTACAATGGTGAGGTTTCTAGCTGAAGAAAGCAATCAATGGACAGTGAAATTAGACGAAACAACTTAATTATTACTTCCAATTAAATATTTGTGAAGAAACCGGCATGTCCTAGAACCAAAATAAGACATGTCACATCTACCAACCTGCACTGGGCCCGTGTGGTGGAATACGGCCCACTCCCTCTCACAGAACAGAGAGGAGGCCTGTGTCCCAGCAGTAGGAACATTATAGGCTGATTATGTATTCAAATATTGAGTTAACTAAGCATAAAATATGCTTCTCTCTCAATAGATTCATGATTGAGCATTGTTCTAGTATGGTAATAAATATTGTCCAACATTTAAATGCATTTCATTTGAATAAGAACAACAATTAAAGACGAACTTAGGACTCAATCTCTTAGAAACTACTTAACCTTGACCAAATCAGTAAACAAGTTAGTAGCTTAGGAGGTCACTTATCAAGTTTATGGACTTAATTAGTGTTTTGCTACAAATTCTGATACTTACCTAATTACCCTGATCTACAAATAATTAATTATAAAAATATGCCTTCTTGCAGTCCAAAAAAAAGCAAATTGTCTCATCTTTTAGAACACCCTGTACTATATCCTGTTCAATCAATCAGGACCTTGAAAACTAAAGACAAAACAATAGTATTCAATTAATGTACATAAGAATTATTGATTCTATTAATAGTACATCAAGATTCATTGTACCTACAATGAATCTTGATTATTGTAAAGAACACATGATTACATTAACAGGAATTATTATTGTTATCTGGAAAAACGTTGCAACAAATAAGGGCAGGTGACAGGTAGAACAAAAAAAAAATCCTTTGTCCATGCTCAGAGCCACAGGCATGCATGCATGTCTGTCTTGAGACTTATGGTTTATAAATACAGCTAGTATAGATGCCATAAAAAACTGGTAAGAAGCCATAAGAATCTGCAGGGTAAATATAGCTCAATGTCACTTTTTATATTATGTGACCATAACCTACCCTAATATCAGTTTTTTGTTTGTGTTTTTGGTATTCTGCCAGGCAGGGCTGTACTGAGAATAGGGAAGGCTAAAACTTTGCATATTGGCCCAAAATAGACTGAATACATAGCTTTTTAATTAGAAAGTATTGAGGGAAGGATTCAATACAGGTTTGTTTGACATTTGTTGACCAAATGAATGGCTAATTCAAACAAAAAGGATGTTCACATTGTATGTGTACACAAGTATTGTGCAGACCCAAGCTGTGCTCCACAACACACCTACATACAATAATGTTTACACTGACACTGGACTTAGCTCTTACACAATACTTTAATTAAATTACTTGTAATTTTCAACCTTCTTCTTTGCAATGAGTGTGGTACATTGTCATTGTGTACAGTGGTTTCTCATTGCCCAACATAGGTTATCAGCAAAATGTCGTCGTTTACGACGCACTAACACCACAACATCCTTTGTCGAGCGTGGATGACGCACGATCAAGCCTACCCTGTCAAATAACACATAATATAGTTGTGTAATGCACAATCAGACAAACGACTCACCTTCGACCCTGAATATCTTCGATTTAATGGCGAATATGGTGTCCGTGGGCAACACGGTCATTTCAAATGCGGTTCCCGTGAGGGTCTCCACAAGAACCTCCATCGTAGACTGACTCGGGCCGTCATCCTGGAAACCTTTGGATCTATTCGACAGTCTCTCTGGGCATCCATGTTGTGACATTTCACACGCGGTACACAACAATTGACTATCTGCACCACATCGCAATTCACAGAAATGTTTTCACGAAAGTTAAATAAGACACGGAGCACTCGGGACAATCGCACGATGACGATGTAAAGTTAAATTCACTGCTACGGACAGACATCAAACATGGTTGCAATTATTGTATGAATCATGCGAAATAGGAAAACAAAGGAATTTTTTACTAATCTATTATTATTTTGCAACAAAAATAATATTACAGTGAAATGAATTCTTCGTGACAGACGATTATTTTTTTTCTGTTGATTGATGGTGGTGAATGGAATGAATGAGTCATTTGACCATTCGGAACGTGGAACTTTACATTGTCAATGGATTCGTTTAATTTTCTTTTTTCGCCTAATTTCATGATTGACAGCATGTTATTTATTTTATATTTGTGTCTGAATACTATTTGCTTGTTTGATTTTGCATATTTTTAATTGCGTTAAGTTAAGAATGCTTTTGAATTTTTTTTTTAAAGAACTTAGCTTGTTCGGAAGTTTTAGAAACATTATTTTATTCTTTACGTGGTAACATTACAATTGAATGATAGGAAATCGTTCAATGTCATCATTGACTGAGTCAATTGTCTATGCTGACAATTTCTTTTCCATCGTTTTCTGTTCACAGATTCGGAGGTTAGAAACATGGTGCGTAAACTTTTTGAAATAAATAAGTTCTAAATAGTGCAATTAACCAGTAATCATCCGAAAAAAAACCTTAAGTGTTATGAATTAACAATTCCCAGTCAATGTGCCTTATTTTGGCTTCGCCAGAGCTTAGAAATACACGCGTCGTCTTTGCCAAGTTGAGCATGTGGCTTCATGACCGGATGATTTCTGTTTCCAGACTCGCAAACGCCGTAATGGAGGACGGGCCAAGCACGGCCGTGGGCACGTGAAAGCTGTGAGGTGTACCAACTGCGCGCGTTGCGTGCCTAAGGACAAGGCTATCAAGAAGTTTGTGATCAGGAATATCGTCGAAGCGGCCGCCGTCAGGGATATCAACGAAGCCTCCGTATATGCCTGTAAGTATCCTACCTCAAGCATTTCATGTTTCGTTCTGCCACTATTCCATACATTGGTGTTCTACAGTGATAATCAACAAACATTCCTAACCTAAAATGTAATTTAGTAACTATATTTTACTTTATCATGAACATAGAACTTCTTACGATCCACCATAAGCTCTATTATCGCGGCCTGTTCCTAACCAAAGATGCCTGTTATGATGTAAAGACTGACATCTATTTCCTCCTTTTGATCTGACCAGTTAACAGGCTGCTGATAAACTAGGAGCCCTTTGCTTCCTATTACACCCACAAGAAGAGATAAGACTAGAAACACTAGTTAAAATGATTTCAGTCCTCTTTTTGTATATCGTTGCAACATACCAATGTTCCCTATGTACTAAACTGAGACCCTATTGATATTGCAGCTGTGAAATAAACAATTTTTACAATAAGACTTTTGTTTTATTCCACAGCATTCCAGCTGCCGAAGCTGTATGCAAAGCTCCACTACTGCGTCTCCTGCGCAATCCACAGCAAGGTTGTACGAAACAGGTCTAAGAAGGACAGGAGGATCCGTACGCCACCCAAGAGCAACTTCCCTAGGGACATGCAGCGCCCACAGAATGTGCAGAGGAAGTGAAGCGGTAATAAATAAAATATAAGAAAATCCATTTGTTTGTTTTACTTCTGTCTTTTAGGCACCTATCCGTTGAAAACTGCCTACCTTAAATCCTAAGTTATCTATTCTTACAGCGCGCCAAATTACTCTTTCCTTGTTGTGGGTTTGAGAATTCTATTTTCTCCACCCCATTACCATACATCCACATTCATTCTCAAAAACTTTCCTCATACTACCAGTAATCCATCCAACTTTAGCGTTCCTTAGACCTTTCGCCAGTGAGTGGGACGAAACACTTCATAAAGCAGTTGCGATTTTTCAGCCTTTGTGGCAAGAGAACGCTATCGTAAAAGGTGTCGTGTGCCGGAAATCATCTTGGGTTTCCCTTGAGCTTACCACCGCTCAATATTCAATATATTTATTGCTTCTACATGTGAACTTAAGTAGGTTTTACAAAATATGATCATCGCGCTTGATCGCTCTGCGGACTTCTCGTGGCGCTATACTAGCTGTGCTGCAGGCCGAATCCATGGGTATTTGTCTAGCCACTTCCGACAACAGCATGCAAGAGTTTAATAGCCACACGGTCAATTCTGGGCTAATACGGGTATTACAACCGCCTCAACCAGGTGGGTCGCCTCAATAACATAACCAATGGATCAAAGGACAGAGCGGTTCGCTAGGCAACGATGTAGCTGACGAACTCGCCAGAAGGGGATCGAATATGGCACCAGTGGGACTTGAACCCATTGCGCCTCTACCCTTCGGGTACTTACGGACTCTGTTAAGGAAACGCACCAGGGACTAACATCACAAACTATGGACCAAGGTGAGTGCAGGCAGGCTAAGGAAGCACTTCCTATAATTGATGGCCGCCTCACGAAACAGGCTCTCCGACTAGCTACGCACAGTTACAGCAGCTATAAGGCCCGGACTCCACTGAAGCGGAGCTGGGCGGAGCGGAGCGGAGACGTGCAGGAATAGACCAATCACAGACGAGACGAGTGACGCGATAAGGATTTCAACCATTGTGATTGGTCGATTCCTGCACGTCTCCGCTCCGCTCCGCACAGCTCCGCTTCAGTGGAGTCCGGGCCTAAGTGGCCACGGTGCCCACCTCTTTGTCATAGGAGTTACAGACAAGGCCTGTATGGAGGACGACGATACAGCAGCTCATGTGCTTCTGAACTGCCCGGTGGTTGCCACGTACAGGGCAAAGTACATCAGTAACCGTCCGTGAGATTTTCAGTAATACCATAATGCCTATTCCGGTGCAGTGGTGGCCCAGAGGTAACGGCCCCGACATAATCGTGGATTCAATCCCAGGCAGGCGCGTTACTTTAGGTAAATAATTTCATCACCGCTGCTCTCAAAACGGTAAAAGAAATCAGTGAAAAACGGGCATGTCGTAGAACCAAAAATTCAAAGATATGTGACATTTACCCACCTGCATTGGGCTCGCGTGGGAGATTACAGCCCACTCTCTCTTGAAAAGAGGAAGCCTGTGTCTCAGCAGTGAGAACCTTATAGGCTGATGATTATGCTACCTATCCCGGTACCCTCCACGCGGGCAAAAGCTAATGGACCTATATAAGGAACATGGCAATGACAGGCTGGTCCTAAGGGCACGCTATAACAAGCTGTGCTCGGAGTTTCTTTGAAGGTTGCATGTATTATGTAAGTATGTAACGTAGGGCGACTGGGACACCTCCTTCATACAGGGACCAACAACCTTTTATAAGGCGATTGAATACGAAACTGCGTAGATCATATGGTAACGCGATAGGTTCAGGTGATAAATGAAATAAAACACAATAATTATAAATAATAGCTATGTATACCACTGCCACTGATAATTAAAAATACACAATAATCAACCTTAATATATAGATTTAGAGCTTAAATTATGTTTCATAGTCATCATCGTCGCGCTTTCTTTTCTGGCCCACTGGGTCGTCGAGCTCCATTTTGACGGGCGTGTGTGCAGATGGCCCGGCGGTTACTCTGACTGCGGGCTTGGCTACCACCTAGAAATGGTTGTTTTAGTAAGAGGATTTACTTAAACTGTTGTGTACACTTACACTATAGATGTTCACATAATCACGTGCAAAATTATTGGATTTAGCTCAGCTATATTTTTAGGTTCAAGATAATTATGGTTTTAACACTCCAGACAAATTATCACAGATAGGCAAGTGATAAGAGTCATTGGTTCATCTCCCATCATTAGTGTCCGACCGAAGGTGCAATTCTGGCCGAAGCCGAAGCCGATTAATCGGTATTCACCAAAACCTTCGGCCGAAGCCGAAGCCGAAGCCGAAGGTGTCATTGACCTTGAGAAATACGATAGTTACTTTGATCTCAGAATATACTAGATACATATAGTGAGAGCTTTAGAGATTTAGCCCAATAACGAGCCGAGTGACCAACATAACATGTCGTTTGGTCCGGTGCGGCGGCGCGGCGAAACTCTGCTGCTCTGCACACTCTCCGTCTCGCTCTAGCATCGTTCAGTAAATTTCAAATTTTGACAACTAGCAAACCTTCGGCTTCGGCCAAACCTTCGGCAAATTTTTGGCCGAAGCCGAAGATTTGGCCGAAGGTGCTTTTTTGGCCGAAGGTGGCCGAAGCCGAAGCCGAAGCCGAAGCTTCGGTCGGACACTACCCATCATAAATCTATGGTTCACCTCATCCATCACTTTCCATCACGCGTGATCGAAATCAAGAGCAATCCATTCAGCAATAAAAAAAATAAAAGAAACCTAAATGGAGTTTTGGATTAATAAAAATGCCAAAATGTTTTATTTCTTGGACAACATTGATGTTGTCCAAGAAACAGGCTGTGCCAAGTTTTGGACCAACACTATTGCCATAATCCATATTGTGATTTATAACTTGAAATAAACAATTTTTTCTTTTAACTCATCTGCCTAGCTTATTCCCAATTATGTCGGGCTCGGGGTCGGCTTCCAGTTTAACCGGATGTTGAATACCAGTATTTTACATGGAGCGACTGCCTATCTGACCTCCACAACCCAGTTACTGGGCAATACAATACTCCTTGGTAAGACTGGTTAAGTCAGACTTTCGGGCTTCTTACGACCCATAACAACTGTCTAAAGATCCACGAATGACAGCCGCGACCAACAACTTAACGTGCTTTCCGAGGCACGGAGTGGTCTTTGTATGTAAAGATGGTAACCCATCCACATACCAGCCGCGGCAAGCCTAGCTTAACTTGATGGCTCGACCCGTGCGTTACTTCAAAGAATTGGGAGATCTCTAACTCAGGACCCTCCTACCTCAGACACTTTTCTCTATTTAAGACTAGCTTCTGCCCGCGACTTCGTCCGCGTGAAATTTCACCCTCCCCCCCATTCACCCTCTTAGGGGTGGAATTTCGAAAAACCCTTTCTTAGTGCACCCCTAGACCTCATAAGGAACCTACATGCCAAGTTTGGAATCTCTAGACCCAGCGGTTTGGGCTGTGCGTTGATATGTCAGTCAGTCAGTTCTCCTTTTATCTCTATTTAAGATAAGATAATGCATTTTATTAACCAGTGCCTGTAATATGATGTTGGTATGTGATGATAACAAGTTGTTACTACGCTTTGGAATGGGCAACTATAAACTCTTTACTAGCTTCATCGTTCTGACTGACCTACCCCTCGACAATTCAAAAGTGCCTGTAATTAGTTTATCACACTAATATTATAAAGGTGGAAGTTTGTGAGTGTGTGTGTTTATGTTTGTTACTTCTTTACGCTCAAATGGCTGGACCAATTTTGATAAAATTTTGTATGGAGGTAGCTGACACCCTGGATTTAACATATAGGCTACTTTTTATCCCGATATTCCCACAGGTTTGACATTTACGCGGGTGATATCGTGGAGCGCAGCTGGTTTTAAATAAATTCTTTGAGTTTGAGTTGTGATAAATAAAGAATTATAATTGTAAAGTCTAGTTCATTCAAACCTTACCTTAGTACCAGAAGTGAATTTGAGTACAGGCTTTGGAACAGCAGTAGCTTTGGGTGCAGCCACGTTGACAATGGCACCAGGTGGCCTCTTCACCACCACATTTTGTGAAGGAGGTGGCTTGGACGTAGTAACTGTCTTTAAGGAGGGTACCGCTGCAATTGTGGGCTTAGGTGCAGCTTTCTTAACAGCAGGCTTGAGGCGGTAGTTGCAGGCTGATAGACAGTAACTGGAAGGGCAGGTTGTAAGTTATTAATGGTAACATTATAACAGAAATTCAAATAAATATTAGAAATGTCTCTCAGCCTACATCGTAATGTAATTCAAAAACAGTAATTTCTTTGTTCTCACAAAACCATTAAAAGCTTTTGTTAATCCTCCTTCTGGCGCAGTTTGGTAAAAACAAATAAAAAGGTACTATTACGTATATATATTACGTTAATAAAATTTGTTTCTAAGCTGTTAGGCTTCACTCAATATAGGCAGTGTGAAAATGATGATTTAAAAGCTGCTTGCATCATTACCATGCCAGTTTTACTCACCGATCTGGCGGCAGCCGTAGTCCACAGTGCGGCTTGATCATCGGCAGAGGATTGACATTCTTCACCCTCGATATCTCCAGCAGCACTTCCCTCGGAGGAGGACTCGTGAACGACTTATCTAATTGCATCTGTACAGCCAGCCTAACATCTTCCAGATCAATTGTTTTCTTCTTCGAGTGAGTTGCAAACACTCGCGCGTCATCCAATACTGATGTAACGTACCGGTACGTGAACTCAAGTAGCTGGTTTACGACCCGCGGCTCATAGTCTGTGATGCCCACTTCCTTCATTATCGTCATGATTACTTGCGCGTCTTTTGGTATGTGTTTTGCTTGGACGTTCACTTTGGATTTGTCTTTCTCCGACATTTTAGCGGTTTTGTGTAAAACCTAATTAAATATTTGAGATACCACTTAAGATTAAGAGTTGTATTTATTTATTAACCTCCAGAATACCGTCTTTGTTTATTTTTTACGCAGTATTGATCGCATTCCTATGATTTTGCTTTCTTTTAGTTGACAGCTGGCTGGTCGAGGACACAGAGTACTTTTTGATAGACTGAAAGTCGAGGAGGTGGTCGACCTCGACTCGTCAACAACACAGATTACTAATATATATGTAGGACCTGGACAACAATAGTCGACATTTTGTTTTGGTTAAATGTCAGTTGAAGTTGACATGACTACAAACGTTCGAAAACTAATACCGTACCTAATTTTGGTCGCTATATCTTCTTTAGGACTACTAATTTTTGTATTGCATGATTTCCTCGTTAAAATTGAATACTATTCGTTTGTTGGTATTCCAGTAGTGGTATAATCAGCCTATACAACGACCATACAGGCCTATACTGTTGGGGCCCGCGTGGTGGATTACCGCCCACTCCCTCCCACCGAGAGGAGGCCTGTGTCCCAGCAGTGGGAACATTATAGGCTGATTATTTTATGTTATTAAATTTCAAATATATTTTATGAATATCAAAACAAAATGATTGTTACTTACCTGTGCACAGTGTGTTAGAAAGCCCGATTTTGTTGCATGCCCTTTTTATTACAGAAATCGATAGTATTTATCATTTTAGGCACTACAGTCAAAGTCCGGCATCGATACGACTAGTAGATTATTTTTAAAAAAATCTCAAAGTTCCTGTATAACCGGGTCATGAAAATAATAAAAAAAATTATATAAAAAAAACCAGCCTACATATTTATATTTCCATTATAACTACTAATTAAACTTATAATACCTAACTATCTGACAAATTTTCGTGTCTGTATTGCAAATAGATCGCGACATATTAATATTTTCATGTTTTTTACATTTTATTTAATTTCTTGGCAATAATGCGGTATTAGATAGAGATATTTGACCAGCCGATTGTCTACATGTATGTCTATCGACAATATTAAAACCACAATCTAATTCAGCGTTATTTAGAAGTTATGAGAATTTTTCTATTTTGGCTAGGGTTGTCTCATTCGAAAATATCAAGTTTTATCCGGGTTGCAAAAACTACAAATATTTACAAAAAACTAAAAAATTATAAATCTTGGTTTTCATTTTGAATGATTAAAGTCTCATCATGTTCAGGGAATGACGAATGATCATCCACTAAATCATTTTCAACATTAACTGGTTTCAGCAAACTTAAAGCTACTGCTGGTAATGGGATCCTCTTTGCACTTTTATTTCTGTCGTTCGTTACCCACCCTGAGTCTTCAAAGTGTTCTGTCTAACGTGCCTATAATTTTGCTGGATAACTGGTCCTTTAAACCGGAACACAATAGTGCAACACTACTGTTTGGTGGCAGAAATAGACAAGTCGGTGGTACCCACCCAGACGGACTTAGTAAAAGAATCAAAGAATAAGAGTGTATAGTTTCAATTATTGGTAAATGCACATATAAAGATAATTAATCGATAATGGTGCCGATTCTCTTGTCACAAATGCCTCTAAACTAGACTAAAAATCACGAAAATTTAGTTTATTCCTGTCAAACGACGATTTCCTATTCTGAAATTGACTAAAGTGACACAACTTAACTATATTTTAGTTTGACAGCACTAAGATGGCACTGAGTTATTTAATCTATTGAACATGGCAATTTTGCTATTCTGAATTACACGTTTTTCACCTAAAATTTAGATTGTTTAACTAAATCTGACTATTTTTAATCGCGATTAAAAAGGTGTGGAATAAAATTAGTTGTCGTTGAAGAAAAAAATGAATAGAAAGTCACACCAACACCTCGACTTCAGATGCAAAAACGGTACAGTATTTTTTTTTTTCTTTTGCTTATATCTCGAAAATGGTGTGTCCTATCGCAAAAATAATGAAAATTTCGACCCCCTTTATAAAACGCATAAACCCCCCTAAAACAACATGTAGGTAATAATTTTTCATATTTTCCATACAAAAAGTGAAAAATTCCTTAAAAAACACGCCAAGGCTGCCCCTGCCCGCCTGCGGCTCTAATAAAAAATTGTGAGCCGTCACGGGACGCCTGGCAGATGTGAAACATCGATATATATACATATATATACCATCATATAGCGTGGCGACGCGTCGCCACGGCATGCGTCGCCACGCCAGAAATCGGTTTTACGTGCGGCTTTAGATGTTTCACATCAAAAAATCACGGGTAGGGCAAACAAGTACCACGTGTCGACGAGTCGCAATTGTCAAATTCGATTTTAGTTTTGTCAAAATTATTTTTAAATTTAGAGAATTTTTCATGCAGAATAGCTGTAAGATTCTCATAGCAAAAAGTAAGGAATTTTAGTGATAGTTTAGTTAGTTTAGTTCGGTGTACAAGAGAATCGGCACCAATATATACGACTTCTTTCAGCTATAACTCAAAATTAAAAAAATATTAAATTTAAATTTCTGGATAAAGTGACAACCCTAGTACAAAAAAATCCGGATATAACTCAAAATTCTCATAACTTCTAAATAACGCTGAATTAGATTGTGGTTTTAATATTATCGATAGGCATACATATAGACAATCGGCTGGTCAAATATCTCTATCTAATACCGCATTATTGCCAAGAAATTAAATAAAAAGTAAAAAACATAAAAATATTAATATTTCGCGATCTATTTGCAATACAGACACGAAAACTTATCAGATAGTTAGGTATTATAAGTTTAATTAGTAGTTATAATGGAAATATAAATATGTAGGCTGGTTTTTTTTATATAATTTTTTTTATTATTTTCATGACCCGGTTATACAGGAACTTTGAGATTTTTTTAAAAATAATCTACTAGTCGTATCGATGCCGGACTTTGACTGTAGTGCCTAAAATGATAAATACTATCGATTTCTGTAATAAAAAGGGCATGCAACAAAATCGGGCTTTCTAACACACTGTGCTGTGTAAGAAGATACATGTGGCCGTACGGAAAATTTTCAAAAAACACGCGCGCTCTCGCTTAGAATAACGCCGAATATCGATATTCGGCGTTATTGTATTTTTTTTATCTTCCCCCGTTTGTTATCTTACCCCCAGTCACCTTAGCATGCCCCCTTTTTCGGCGCTCATGATGGTAGTCCTGCTGAAGAGAGCGTGACTACCGCCGGATCACCTTCAGTCGATTTTCTCGAAAACTACTAAGGTATGTACAGATACAGACGCCAGCACATCAACCTACACCTAACTGTCAAATTTTCCCAATCAACATTGAACCTTATGCTTTAGCGATAAAGTTGAAAATCTATTACAGAAATCTGACAGATTGTAGTAGGTTGATGTGCTGGCGTCTGTACCAATTTTTTTGTTCGAGTACCTACATTAGTACATTGTAAAAAAATAGTATTCAATTGGTACTAATTATAGTACCAATTGAATACTAATTATTTACCAAATATGGAAGCGATTGGCGTTGGTGGGGTGGCGGTAGTCACGGACGTAATTTTATTCGTTTGTATTTTAGTTGGATTAATTTATAAATCAAACGCGCTGTTTATATAACCATTTCGATTTTATTCAGTTAAAATATGAAATAACTTACGTGTACAGTAAAAATAAGTTGTTTTTAGATAGTCATTGAAGTGTTAACTCAAGTATGTATATCGCTAGAAGCCGCGCGGCCTGCGTCTCAACATGGCGACTACCTTAACACCTTGTTTACCAAGTGTACTAAAATACATTCTAATGATTATATTATTGTAATTTGTAATAGGTACATTAACATATAAATGGACAATTTGGACGTACAGTTGTGGTTTTTTTATTTACTATAGTGATAAACAGAATGTTCTAAGGTTACACAGCATGTTTCCTTCACTTTCGTTCCATAAATATTAAGTGTTAATATTTACAGATTTTATACTAGACCTAAAATATTAAATATTATTGTATACTCTCGCAAATTTATTATAATTTCATCTTTAAACGTTTTTAACTTAGTTGTCATGTCATAAGCTTTCAAGATCTTAATGCCGCCAAGCAGCCTTTTTTATTACTTAGATACAGTTACACTTAGTATTGCCAAGGAAGTGAAATTTCAATGAAATGTACAAAATATAAAAGTATCATTCATTTTTACTAAAGATCGAAGTTATTGGCGATCGTAGATTTATATTTCTAAGGAAGCCTACCTCAAGTTTCAACGTGGGTAGCGAAATTGACAAAAGTGACGTAGGTATTATTTTTTATATTTTACTCTTAATATTCATGTGTACCCATAACGTTATGGAACAAAAGTAAAGCAACATCTCAAACGTACGAGCGATCAATTCATCGTTTAATGAAAATCTTGTCGAAAATTAAATCTATTGTGTCGTCCGTGATATGTTTAGAGCCGAAATCAATAAATAATATGAACACTGATGTATGACCGCTCACGAAGGCGAATAGAACATGATGTATTATTGCTTTCCATTATTAACGATTACACAAAATGATGCGCGCATCACAAACATGTCACCGTCCTGCTTTAATGTCTATAGCTAATAAATTGTGCTATTTGCTGAAACCATCTGTTAGACTATCATCATTCTTTATTATCCTTATTCATAATTATATCACCTAGTGAGGTTTCAAACAATAACCTACGAATCCCTCACACGTTAAGCCTTTGATGAAGAGTAAAGCAAATCACTTCATGTTAGCGTCATAGAAATAAAATCCGTACTATTGAAACCCTAAATGTAGAAGAGACCAGAACTATTTCACGACTTTATCATTTAATCCTAACGAGATTTATAATGTTTCTACAAAGCGAACCTTTCGAGGCAAGTATTCAACGTATTTATTCACTTATGTTAACTATTTCCCGCGAAATGGGATTAACAACCTCAATATAACCGCCGGCGCTACCGACTGTGTATTTGTTAAATGTGATCGATAACTATTTCTATGAGAACTCGATGTCTATTACGTATTTCGATTTCAGTTCTCTTCAGCAACGTGTGAGGTGACCTATATGAGACTAATTAGGTAGAAATGTACTTAATGATCTACTCTCGTACACCCAATACAATATTATCAACAACGTAACTAGGGTCTACTTACGAAAAAACTATAAACATCACAAAATCCCGAGTAACTATCAGACGATGTGTATGGCTAAGAAACAAATTACAATACACGTTCATGAATCACTCATTATTTACTTCACAATTGCAAATTCTTACAAAACTCACTAGTACTCGAGTACCTACCTATGGCAAAAAGGTTGTGAATGGCACTGTACTATTAATTCGTCTAGAAAATCTTCAAGTTATTGGCAAATTGGGACAAGAAAAGAAATTTGCAATAGTGATCATTTAAGTTAATTAATATTAAAATATAATAAAAATTCATAATTGCACAATTAAATTGAACATAATATTTTACAATAAAACAGTATAAGCTCAACTCTTAATATTTACGAATAATTCATACAGTATTATAATTATAAATTAAAACAAAAAGTTCATAGATAAAATATTGCATCATTTTAAACAGGGAATCACTTAAGTCATTTATTCATTAATGTATTTTTATTACAAAAATATTCAAACATATCAAAGTCAGTCCATACGCAGAAAATCACCAACTTTATGTTTTGCAATTCGCAAAAGGCACTCCTTAATGCAAATTAATTGTCCAAAGTCGTGAGACACGGATGGGGCGTGTAGGAACCGAGCATTCAAACCGTTGAGCCTATTTTAAAAGCATCCCATATTGGTAAATTAAAATTACAGCTTACCACTATTTATATCATAAGAAACAGGAAGAAACTACAAATAGACAAGTCCATAACGGTATTTAAAATAATACAAACAAACCAGTACATAATAGAGTACAAATTTACTTCAGCTACGCTACGGGTTATTCTCTGTTATGCTGCCTAATGTTATAATGGTAGTGTCTGAAACATTCACTCTCCGTACGCAAGAAAATGAACGAGTCAAATTACTTTTTCCTATACTTTGCACTTGATTTCATTCCGTCGAGTATTGCACATAACATTTCCACGATAAATATATTACATCAGTTAGTTATTGTATGTATAACATGTCGATCACTTGTAGCTTTGTTACCGCCGGATTGGCTACACCGCAAGTAGCCATCTCACGAAACACGTCTCCGTATTATGCGTTGAAAATTGTCCTTGCACTGTGTTCGTGGATTAGATCTCGGCGGTCAGCTCTGCTGAAGCCTGCGAATAATACAAAAGGGGATGAATATCATAATGAATAAAAATTTTGTTTTGGTAGAATTTAGAAACATTACGCTGGCAAAGTGGAAAACGTGCATTATTTTAAATATCTCTAACTATTGTAATATTATTACATTACAACTAAGTTAAAACCCATCTATGTATTCGACTGAAGGACTTGAATCTATGGTCATGAATAAAAATTATTAAAAAAAAAAACTAAATAGGAAATTAGAAATACGCGGGAATGAATTATAAGAACTGGTGGCGTGGCTACTAGCTACAAAATATATAAATATATAGTTATTTATTAATAATATTTAATCCAGAAAATAGTTTGCTAAATTCCCTAAACCAATAAATAATTTAGTTATGAAAGGCGAAAGTGAAGACAGTCGTGTTCACCATACAAAAATAAGAAATGAATCTACACTAGTCGGAAAAAACAAAACAAAATATTGTTACATTATTGGTAAGTAAACAAACTTATTCTCACGGAGAAGGCAGAGCCCAAATTACACGTGAATGTATGTGTGTGGTATCGTTTGCCACGTATTGTAGTGTGCACACAAAGTCGTAATATTGCTAGAATGGCGGCTCTAATCATTTCATCTTTCGCGCGAGTGAAAGGGAATTAATTATATAATATAAGTTATTTTGTTTGGCTGGCTTTGCTGAAAATATAACTGGTCGTGCAATGCTCCAAGGATCTTTTGGTGCTGGAATGATAGACATTAGCGTTGCGGGAGAATATTTGTGTATTTTTTTGGGAAATTTCACTTGTAATGTATTAAAAAAACAAGATGGCGGCGTTAGTTCCAATTTTGAGCAGGCGCCAAGAGGTTCTTGTATGATACAAGTCAGTTACCTATGTGGTGAGCGCGGGCTGCGCGTGGTCGGGCGGCGGCTGGTGCGTGCTGGGCGGCGGCGGCGCGGCGTACTCCACGACCTCCTGGTAGATGAGCTGCTTCCACTGGTCCACCGTGTGCTCGCGCTCGTCCACCGAGTGGTCGTACGACGCCGGCGCGGGCTGCAACACACATACCGTCACTATGTAGTACATACTAACTCCATGCCGGCACTTCAGCAGACATAACTCAAGACACCGACTACTCAAAAAGAGAATAGAATACAATATTCTCTAATATGTACACGACGACGTTCACGGCGTTATGTTAGAGGTTACGATTTTGTTCGTTTCAAATTTACATTTCTTTAGGAAAGTAAATCATCATGTGAAACTATGTTTATACATAAATAGCCATAATCAAAATATTTACAATTTTATTTTGCAAATATTTTTCGCCCCAGATATTATCTCACTTTACATTGGAAACATTTCCTGTTATTTTGTGTCTCTACAGGCTAAAAGGTCCCAGCAACCAGGCCATTAAAATTTAAAAAAATTGTCTATATTTGACATAAAGCAGAGGGGCAATGGGGAAGGTCGATCAAAGCTTATTGTAGATGGCATAACCATAACTAGGTCTCATTTAACCTATTGTCCATTCATTGCATTTCGAACAAGAAATTTGAAATTCTTGATTTGGTTGTATTTCGTTACTTACGGTGATTTCAATGATCTAAATCAAGTATTACCATAAATATTTCCACGTAATCACCGCCTTCAAATCTCGAATTTTTCTGATATAACCAATGATAATAATATAACCTCGAACTCTGTTTAATTAAAAAAAATCCCTACGAAGAGTTTTATGCCACAATCGTGTAATTGAGAAAAAAGAACTTATTTTTTGGAAAATAATTGTCGCTGAGATAAGAATGTGATTAGATTTTGAACATTTTTAATTACGTGAATTGGCATCAGAAAAATGTTTGCCAAAAAAAAAATGGCAAGCAATTTTGGACCCTGTGTGGTACTGTCAACTTGACCTGCCCTGCTCTTAAACTACCCTGTAGTGTATATTATTAAGGTACATACCGCGTTGACCTCTCCCTCGTCGTACCACACGTTGATGTACGGGTGCAGCAGCGCCTCGTCCACGGAGATGCGACGCTCCGGGTCGATCACTAGCATGCGCGACAGCAGGTCGCGCGCCTGCGAAGCCTGCGCAAGGGAACAATACTTTATTAGAATTCCATTAAACGGCCATAGCTAAGACCTTGGACTCTTGAGCGAGTGTTCTTGAGCCCAGATCCCAACAGTTTAATAACGAAGTGTTAGGTTCAATTTATTCTGCGTTTGAAATTTTGTACCCAAACATGTAATCAAATGTGAGTTTTTGGAAAAATAACTTTAATACCTACATTCCTACACATAAAGTTCAGTTTGCGCTAAAACTCTAAACATTTTATAATTTTTTCAATAGTTCTAGAGATACTAAAATTAACTCAATTTACACTTTCATTGTATTTACAATATTTAAAAGCTGTCTTAAAATAATAATATGTACAAGTATATAAAATGGGAGAGGAAATAATCAAAGGGCATCAAAAAATTCGTCCGCATCGCTGTCAATAGGAAACGTGCCCAAAAGGCTGGCAGCATTGCCACGTTGTATGGCAATACTAATTCTTTGGCCAAAAAATAGGCCAGCCCTCTGGTCACGTCAGTCTATCAAAAAGTACTCTGTGGGTCACGTGAAGAGTCGACCAACCGCTTGGCGATGTCTCGAAATAAGAAAATACTAAATAATTTACACTAATATAAAATTTGTTAAAGTGGCAGTAACATCAAATGGAAGAAAAATTAAGTCCGCCTCTGTACATTTTTGTGCTTGAAGTATTAAATAAATAAATAAGAAAAAAAGGATTTGAATAGACTTTAGTTATGCGGGCTAAACTAAATAACAAAATGTGGCATAGACTTATGCAGGTATAGTTGACTGTTGCCTAATTATTTCCTTGTCGTATCGTATCATAGTGATGATCGGTCCTAATAGGTACAGAAGTTATTTTAGCCCAGTAGGTGACGCCTGTTGTGGAGCAGGTATACGGGCACAGTAGAGTGCCATGCTAGTGAACCGTGAGTGTACCTTGAGCCTGTTGTGGAGCAGGTATACGGGCACAGTAGAGTGCCATGCTAGTGAACCGTGAGTGTACCTTGAGCCTGTTGTGCTCGTTGCTGTCGCTGGGGAACAGTATGTCGGGGAACAGTCGCTCGAAGCTGTATCCAGTGTAGCGCGGTCGGTTCTCCACGTAGTTGCGCACCGTGGGCTGCAGGCGCGCCATGAACGCCGCCGATGGCGTGCCCAGTTGCTCTGTGAATGATTTAATAATAATTGTTAAACATCAAGCCATGGTGATTGTAGTGGAATTAGCTCTTGACGAAGTTAGTTGGCGGTCCCGGTCTGTTGTATGGCAGGTCGGGATCGCTTTTTTGAAGAAAACATTTTTAAAACCTACTAAGAAGAAGGTGTCATGAAGTCATGTGTGCAAATGTTTCTTTGCAAGATAATTCATTTCTGTAATCTTACCTATATATATCCGTAAGGGGTAACACACAAGTCAAATTTCAGAAATGAATTTGGCAAAAAGTCTACTATTTAGAGATTGTGTAGGTACTACATAATTTAACAGTTTATCGTCTGACCAATAATCTTGTTCCACTGGTCGATGTGGTCGGTGCCCGGGAACAGCACGCCGCCGCGGATCATCTCGCCCATGATGCAGCCCACCGACCAGATGTCCACGTTCTCCGTGTAGCCCATGCCGAGGATCACCTGTGAAACAGGACAGATAGATGGTAAGAAAACATAAAGATGATATAAGATGGTGATGACAAAACCCGACTCAAGATAGAACTGGCATTAAGGGATGGAAGAAGAAAAAGGGAATAACAGACATGTAGGAAAAAAAAGACATACTGCGCCGACCGAACAATGAAAACGATGATAAAAGACCGTTACAACATTTAGGACGGATTTTTCTTATTAGAACATATTAAGTTAGCTTAGGTATTGGCTGCAACTCTAACATACAACTCTACTTATCTTAGGCCTATTTTTATTATAAAACATTACATTTTTACTTGAAGGTGCAAATAAACTATTTTATATTTATCCTCAGTAAAATTGCTCAAAGCATTTGCGAAACCATCAATTTGCGCATTATTAAGTTTCTGAAGGAGTCGATTGCCAAGAGTGTTGTAGGTAACCCTGATAACTAACCAAGTGGCCACTTATGGTTTGTTCCAAAAGTACCTGATGAAAGTGTAAACAAATGGATCAGAAAACGTAATAAGTAGTGGATGCCAATTTGTAGCGCCGCTTACAAATTGAGTGATTTGATTTGCTTATTTAAATATTTGAACCCGTAATTTAATTTTAAATCTTATTAAAGACGTTTTTCATTTGACAATTGAGGTTAACTTTATAACCTCAATATTCGTCGATGATTTTTCAATTACAATTTAAATATTATTCCAAACAATTATTCTTGGAGAACCTTCTAAAATACGGAATCACACTAACATTATAAAGGCGAAAGTTTGTGTGCGTGTGTTTATATGTTTGTTACTTCTTCACGCTCAAACGGCTGGACCAATTTTGATAAAATTTTGTTTGGAGATAGCTGACACCCTAGATTAAAATGTAGGCTACTTTTTATCCCGATATTCCCACGGGATCGACATTTACGCGGATGAAACCGCGGGGCGCAACTAGTGTTTTACTAATTTCCTTTCGTGAGAGATTGCGTAAGAATTAATTTGAACAGGGTTTGTTTGCACTTCCATCAGATAATTTTGGAACAGACTATACAACCCTACTGCCATTATTGGTTCAGTTCTAAATGAAGTATTTAATTGTGATAAGCCGAGTAAAACTGACGATACATACCTCGGGCGCGCGGTAGTACCGCGTGACAACGTAGGGCGTCATCATGAAGGTAGTCCCGGCGGTACGCGCCAGTCCGAAGTCCAGGATCTTCAGCGTGCAGTCGCTCTTCACAACTATGTTGGACGGCTTCAAGTCCTGAGGAACACATTACATGCTTTGTACGTAGAAATGGCTATGCTAAGGTCCTTTCTCCAAACTCAAAATCCAATTCCGAATAGAACCCAAGTTCTTTGTCTCACAAATTTTGTCTTTTTTAATAAAATATTAATCTATATATATAAAAGAAAGTCGTGTTAGTTACACCACTTATAACTCAAGAACGGCAGAACAGATTTGGGTGAAAATTGGTAGGGAGGTAGCTTAGAGCCAGGAGACGGACATAAAATACTAAAAAAAATCAGAAAAAAAAAAAAAAAGAATCAGACTTGGAATAACAAAACGCAAATGACAGGGCTAGGAGTAGGCTCGGGGTAGGGCAGGAGTAGGGTAGGAGTAGGGGTAGAGTAGGAGTAGGGGTAGGGTAGGAGTAGGGTAGGGGTACGGTAGGAGTAGGGTAGGGGTAGGGGTACAGTAGGAGTAGGGAAGGGTTAGGGTAGGAGTAGGGTAGGGGTACGGTAGGAGTAGGGAAGGGATAGGGTAGGAGTAGGGTAGGGGTACGGTAGGAGTAGGGTAGGGGTAGGGGTACAGTAGGAGTAGGGAAGGGTTAGGGTAGGAGTAGGGTAGGGGTACGGTAGAAATAGGGTAGGGGTAGGGGTACAGTAGGAGTAGGGAAGGGTTAGGGTAGGAGTAGGGTAGGGGTACGGTAGGAGTAGGTTAGGAGTAGGGTAGGAGTAAGGGGTAGGGAAGGGGTAGGAGTAAGGTAGGAGAAGGGCAGGGGTAGGATTGGTAGGAGTAGGGTAGGGGGTATTAGTAGGACACCACGCGAACGAAGTCGCGCCGGGCAGCTAGTATTATATAAAGCCAATATTTATTTGACATAAAGAAGTATACAGATCTGTATCGGTGTGCTTCTAATGTGTAAGTGACCTGTGTATAAAATATGATGCTTTAAAGATAGGATATCTTTTTTCGCGCTGGAAACCAAATATGACAGCTGCTTTTACAAAAATGGAAGGCTCTTTTTTTTCTAATAAACGAAAACTTCAGTATTTACTTCGTACTTCAGATTTGATAAATCTGTACTTCTAAATACAAGAAAATACCAATTAAATCCGCTTACCCGATGTATAATCCCAGCAAGATGCAAGTGTTTGATGCCGCACAGCATCTGGTAGAGGAGGTAGCTCATGCGCTCGTGGTCCAGGTCCATCTGGATGACCTGGCACAGGTTGGCGTCCATCAGCTCCATCACCAGGTAAACATCCTGGAACTCTTCGAGGCTCTTCTGCGGCGTAAACGCGTTTAGAAGGCCGATTATCTGGAAAGGTGAATTGAAGAAGACGGTTGAGATTATTTCGCCGAGAGTGGAAGGAAGCCTGGAAGGATCACGTCGATTTCGGAAAATAGTACGAAACTAAAATAATAATAAGATCTAAAAATTTTCCTTGACTAAGTCTTCAAGGTAGCCTTGAAGTTTCTGTACAACAATAAGTATACTTATTAATTGATAAAATGGTCCATAAAAAGGCCGGACATAACCATGAAAGAATTTAAACACAAAAAGAAAAGAAACATACAAATCACAAAAGAACAAAGTTTCCAACTTTGGAAAGTATTGAACTTTTACTTACATTTTTATGATTGACGAGTTTCATAAGTTTGAACTCGCGGTACGCCCGCTTCGCGTGTGTCACATTTTGAAATGGCCGCGACAGCTTCTTGATGGCGACATTCTGTTGTGTCACCGTGTCATACGCAGCACTGTAACCAAACATAATCCACCATTCACAAAGCAAGCAAGCAATGGATGACGAAGAAGAGGAAATGTCGCTTTTACAGGAGTTTACAGGTAGGAAAACCAAACGAAAAATACAAAACAGACTTGAATTTGAGTAACCCTTGGATGCATGAAGCCAGGCGAATAACATGTTGCTGTTTAAGTCGTGTTATTGTTTATTAGTTTAAAGCGCAAAATGTTAGTTTTGCAGTTAGATACAAAGGAAAATATCTGACTTTAGATAGATAACACAAAATGTTAATATAAGTTTTCACTATGCAAAGT
This sequence comes from Hydraecia micacea, assembly GCA_914767645.1. NCBI lineage: Eukaryota > Metazoa > Arthropoda > Insecta > Lepidoptera > Noctuidae > Hydraecia > Hydraecia micacea. The sequence goes on along the minus strand of OU611794.1, from coordinate 16,254,924 downwards.
TAATAGTTGTTAATTCAGTCCATGTTCATGTATGAAATCCCTTGCCCGAGATGAAAAAACAAATCTTATAGACCTATGCCATAATGAAGATGATCCCCATGAAATAATACAAAAAAAAAAATACCCAAATCACCAAGATGAAATAAAGTAAATGAATATCTGAAAATGAATAATTCAAATATTTTAATCACATTTTCGATTCAGAGTTTATTGATTGAATTTATTCAAATGCGGCCTTAATTTGAAATGATTCTGAGGAATAATTTGATTTGTGTTGTGTCGTGAACTTAGGTTTTACTGTAACGGGGAGATAACTGTCCTAGCTACCTGGAAAATAATTTAATGGTATTCCCGATGGTGGTAGAACACTGTTGGATGGAATTAATGGTGTAATACAACAAATTCTGCAAAAAAAAAACCGATAGTTTTATATGATAGGCCAATTCCCAATATTCTGTTTTCGAAGAACCACCTTTTGGCCTCAAACTTTAAAGCATCTGAAATTGTGGTCGTGTCAATATTAGTATTAATCCTAAAACCAAAGCAGACTAAAACATGTAAAGCGGCGACCATGTTTGCAAGATGGCGCCCGGTCTTACCACACCATCCCTTGTGCGCCCGCCCCGCGGCTCACTAGCTCAGTGTACCGCGTCGGAATTGTGAACACACTGTCACCGAGTGTGACTGAGTAAAACTGAACCATCTCTAACGGCTATTGTACACTACTGGATCAGCTATAAAAGAAACATATTATATTGGTGACTGTGGGCGTAACCAGAATCGGGCAGATTATATTTAAATTCTCGATCTTCGTGTAGATGAAAAGTAGAATACAGTCATGCCTTTAAACATTGCATAAAACGAAGGGAATTTAAGGTCAGGTAAGAAGTGGGAAGAGAGGGAGAAGCGGCCTGGTAACTTCGAAGTGAAAAGGAGAATAGCAAAGTTAAGACATGACTGTTAATGTGCCTCCTTGTGGCCATGTGTAGCCTTTTTGATATTCTAGCTATGCCCACATTGTCAAGCCACTACAGTGCGTAACATTACGTGTAGCTGTAAGAGTGTGGTGTGCAGTTCATGCGTGTGTGCGTGCGAACAGGGATGCATAGAGTTGCGTGGTTGTCCACACGCTTTTGCGTGCTAAACTTGGAAATAATAGTTTACTTAGCGTCATTATAGCCATAAAGTAGCTATTTAAAGGTGTAGAGATAAAAAAATGTTTACACGTGTAAAAAGTTCTGAAAAGTTCTAATGTAGGAATGTGTATTGTGGAAATAATAGGATAATTTTGAGAGCAAGTAATAGAATAGAAAATTCTTTGTTTAGTAATGTATGTTCCTGTAAAAAGAAAATATGAGATACTTAAACCAATTTGCATGCTTGTCGGTATTTTTTAGAACAAAGCGAAGGTTTTAGAGAAATCCCAGACTTGAGTATAATACAGTGATATGAAGCCTGAATGTTTCATACAAATGTATAATTAGCGATAATTGAAATTGCGCGAACATTATATTATGTTGCGTAAGTGCGATTGTTAATGAAATAATTATACCGAGAATTACTAAGTTCCAAAGAAATGAGAAATGTTTCACCCTCTAATTAGAAAACTTACAGCCCGCGTACCTCGTGGGAAGGTTTTCCGAAATGCTCAACTTTCAGAGAACTGTCAATCTTGCCAAGATTTTCTTGAGGAATTAACTTGAGATTTAAAAGGACACCCTAATAAAGCAGTTTTAGTTTGTCTTACAAAATTACACGGATTTGTAAAACAAACTAAAACTGCTTTATTCAGACTGCTAAGCCGAGCTTTAATAATTATTTCGAAATCCTAACTTTACCTGTCTATGTAAACGATGTTACTCGTAAATCTTAGCTTAGATTGCGAATCTTAGCTTAGGGCGGGTTGTTTCACGTCCACGTGACGTACGCGTAAACGTCAAAAATGGCGCTAACTATCGTCAAACCAAAAAAAGCGTCGTCGTTTCAAATTACAATCATTACAAAATGATGGCCAACAAATTCGAGCGTCAAAATTAAAAGAGACTAAGCTTATACGAGTGGTCGTAAGTGTGAAAATGCCTTACCATACTATTCCTTGTGCTCCGGATCCGATGGGCTTCAAGTTTTGGTAGCGCTTGAGTATGGTGAAGCGTGTGTCGCCGACCTCGACGGTGTAGAAGTGAGGATGGCGCGCCGGGGCCGACATGGCGGAGGCTGGTAGCGCCGCGTGGGGCATGGACCACCCCTACCTGGGGAGACACGAGATGTTTATGTATAACAGTTGACAGGCAAACAAAAAATATTGGTATTCAGCTGTATTCCGTTAGACTGGCAGTCGAGCCCTTAATATAGTTGGGAAAATGTTCGGCAGACGATGCCGCAGTCCCGCAAAAATCCAGGAAGTTTCTGGATCAAGGCATAGAGTATGAGTTCGACTTCTTTCTTAGTGACACAAATGCTGTCTAATCACCCTTACATGAAGGACCCCTGGGGAATCCGCTAATCTGGGGGACTCAAAACATAGAATATGTTTTGCGTTTTCAGAAAGGCTTTTTGGATAGCCACCAAAACAGCATAAAAAACTTCCTGCATAATAATCTTCTAAAGATGCAGTGAGCTCCCTTTTCCGATATACACATAGGGATATAAATATTAAATGTTTGTCACGATGTTTCCAGGCCGCCTTTCGAGTGCACATCAAAGGATCAATTGCTTATTAAAGTTTTAATACCCTCGGCACAAGAGTATTGAATGTTAGGAGCGTGTGATCAGTGTTGCAAGCTTATGGATTGAATACACGCCAGGGTTTGCATTGCCACCACAAGTTTATTTAGCTAATATTGGCACAAAATTGCGGTATCAGTGGGATGTTTTTTTAAAGAAAAGAAAGTATAAGTTTTTAATTTGGTTTTACATTTCACTTCCCCATTTTTACATTATGCACAATGTTTAAAATCGATCAATCAGGCTCTGATAGAATAGTAAAAAAGGGGACATAAAATACTGTAGTTACAGAAAGAGTCAAAGGAATAAATAACCGATTTTATGGCGACTAACACACTAAAATCGCACTTCTTTCGAATTTATTGTAGTGTTTATCAGTGGAAACTTGTACGACTATATGGCTTTCAAATTTCATGTTTTGTAAGTATATTGTATAAGTTAGCCGTTTCCCGAATAAAACAAAATAAATAAAATTGGTAATTTAAGATGCTCTTCCATCTTCATCGTTACCGGCGTGTGTGTGGAGGATCTTAGTAGGTGGCGTTCTGTAGTTTCTGCCTACCCCCACGGAGTTTATGTCTGTATGTCCATCATCTTCAAGAAGTATTGGATCACCATAAAAAGAGTTTACGTACTTTTCGTGAATGTGTGTACAGAGTGCGCGGGCGCAGTCCATATATTGTGCGCGCTTATTGTCCACAGCGTCGGCGCACACGGCTTCACTCACTCAGGGTTTGTAGCGCGGCGGCTGGTAGTCCAGACAATTACGTCTGTTGACAAGGGAAATACATGTTTAGACTAAAAGAGATAACAACTGCCTAGAAAAGGGTATAATACATATTCATGGCACAAATCTGCACAATTTTGGTAAATTTATCTACTATTTTACATCTACGCGCCGTGTGGACCGGGGCGTTGTCGTGAAGAAGCAACACACCGGTGGTCACGTACATAGTTCGGTTGGAAAAATTAGAAATGATAAAGCCAGACATTGCTAGTAGCGAGTAAGTCTTAGATAAAATTGCTCAATAGAATTGCTCGTTATTACCGCATCATTTTTTGCCAACTGCAATAAAAATATCAAATTCTTCCTCTATGAAGAAGAAAATTCATAGTGGTAAAAGCTGGTAGTATTATTCTCATTCTACGTCGACAAAGTGGTAGAGGTTCCATTTCTTGTAAGCTATCAATCTTCATTTATAAACGTTGCCCGCTGGCTTTTAGACACCTGCGTTTTTTTACTTTGTTGGGCATACAAGTCTTGCAAATTACATAGAATATTTTACTTGTATAAAATAATATAAAAAATGAGGCTAATACTACGAAAAAATAATTTGCCATTCTAAAACGCATTATTATCCTTTGAACGCCCACAATTCGCCTGTAAAGGTGAAACTTCGGCGAATTTTCACGATTCAGCCATTTTAAGTGTTGTAAACTTACAATTTTTATTATAAGTACACGACGTGGGCGGGATTATAGGTTTGCAAAGGTGATACGAGCTCTTTCAGGCGTGCTCTGAGGGTGGCCAGGGAACCGTAAACCTATTCATACGAATCTGGTGTCACTTTCACAGTAGGTCGCTGATAGATAGGTACTTTGTATAAATTACCTTAAAAGGTGAAGTAAGTCGAAGTGGGGGTCATTCTTACTACGAAAAGCTTTTTTGCAAGCTTTGGTGTTAACTTAAAATGTTGCTAGTTTAAAGATATCTATCGAGCTTCAGACCCGTTGTACAAACGCGTTTTATTTCCGTGAAAAACTACGGATTCGCTGTGTAGGCACGGTCGTCAGTGTGGTATCGATGGATCACTATATATGGAGGTATGTTGACTGACACAGCGGCACTACGGCACGGCTCCGTCGCCGTACACCATACAACCGTGGTTTGCCGTTTCATATACAAGCTTATATGATTCTTGATGAGACCTTAGACGAAAGAAAACGTGACGTGTACAACGGGTCTTCGTTTTACAATTTAAAACGAGTTAGTTTCAAAAATCGGAGTCTCTATTATTGAAGTGTCAAAATTCCAAGATGGCGTTTTACGCAGTAATAGCAGAGCGAATACCCAGACAACGGTACTATATCGTGGTCCGGGCATTCACACAATGGCACAAGAAGATGTCTGGCTGAATTTACGTTCATGTTTATTAACATCTGAATAACAATAGACAAGTTTAAATTAGAAATGTTGCGCCAAATGTTCAATGGAAAGGACTCGGGTTGAGCGACATTGAACTTGAAGTAACATTAGTAAGTTCATGCTTAATAAATGTAGGAATTAGGAATTGTAATTAAAGGATAAGTTCTGTAGTCTGTTGCGGTATGACTAGGATTTACTTATTAAACTTTATGCGCAAGTACAGAGGTGGATTTAAGGCCTGCGATTTCGATGACCATCGTAACAGGTCAAGGCGTAAATATACATTAAGCCATTTGAATGGAAAATCCCCAGCATCCTTTCTCGTTTTAACATGAGTAACGTTACAATGTGCTTACGCAGGCATGAGCAGGCCTCATTGTGTGGCTCTAATCGTATCATACCCTGTAATACACATACGTAGTTGTTTAGCCTGTTTATAATAACATTGAATACACATTAATAGCGATTTGGCGGCGCTGCTAAGTCAATTTGCTACGCACTGGATCGTGCGACTAAATCACTACATTGTGAAAGCTGTCGATAGATATTTTCCCGCTTTTCAGGCCATCAAATCTTCCTTTGTAGTCGCAAATGTGAGATGATGTGTGATGTGACTTTGTTATAAAATAAAATGATAACCCTAACTTAAGATTAGTAAGTACGGCTATTCATAAAGTTATATTAGTATAGTTTATAGTCGTAAAGTCAAGCCAAGCTTTAGATATTCATGAGTTACTTGAGTCTGCAATTATCATGATTGTTCGGCGCTCCCGCTAACTTAACTTTCCTAATCCGAATCGTATACTAATAATTGTCAGAGTCAGTCAAGCAAGCGACTAAGTTTTAATTAATATTACTAATTTGAAGCAAGCACTGCAATGTACCCAATCTCAGGAGGCCTACCACAAGCTCTTAACGCGATCCATTTTAGGACCTAAACTGAACTGTTCTTCTAATTCGTACCATGACGTCAGTTTAACGATTCAGTTTAGGCCGTGCCAATCTGCTGACAGCGATCGTCCCAAATTTTGTCGCAAGTTTTGGTTTCATTCATACTTGTTTGGTACCATGACGTCCATAGAGCAGCTCAAGCGATGCAGTTTAGGAACTTAAACTGAAATGTCTTGTTTTTGAATCGTTTTTAAATAGATCATGGTAGGCCACCTGTTCTAGGTAGAGGTAGGTAGAAATAGTGAATTGCAAACTGATTTAGGGCTAGATCTAAGTTCATAAAACTTTGTGTACTTAATAGAAATCACTATTGGTAGGCACTTCATATCTATGGTAGGCACTTATAGAGGTTTATTATAAACGATGATTAAAGTTAAGTGACGTTTAAACGTCAAAAATGTATGGTCAAACAGTCCCTAATCACTACTTAGTGTTAAACAACGTTTATGAATAAAGGCGTTAATGATTTAGCACATTAGGTATAACAGTAGGACCTCACACTACCATATAAAAGTTGCGACAAAAAGACATTGAAAATGTAATACTCGTAACCATAATTAACAAACCATACATTTCTAACTCACGTCAGCTTAGAAGCCAGAGACGCAAAAGCGTTAAATTTTAATTTAAAAGCTAATTTTACAGTCGTCGAGGGCTCACAGGCGGCCGGACCGCGGATGTCATATAAATGTCAAGTGGGAACCGGCGCACATAACCACATTAGATACGTTTCATTTTTCCATGTGGCATTATTCTCACATTTGAAATGGAACGCTGTAAATAAAATCTACTTATACGTAGAGAATGAGTGATAACTACAGTTTTTTGGTAAAACGGGTATGGAGAAGGTAGATAATTCACAGGTTGGTAAAACGACTAAAACATATACACAAGAAGAAGAAGAAGGACGCCTCCTTGTAGACTGTAACTCTGAGTAAGACTTTTTGTATTTCCTTCTCTTTAAATTTTTCATTGGTCCTTTCTACAAGAAAGTTTCGTGAGACGATAAGCAAGCCATTCATTCTACTTTTCACGGGAGCTTACGAAACTAAAAACACCCGCAGTCTAAGTGACAGTTTTCCTACAAACATAAAAATGAAATAAAGTTACTAGCGAGTACGACTCTACTAGCGGGCCGACTTGACTCGCTCCAATTACACAGCACTCACTTCGTACTTGCTCGCACTCGACACCGTTGTGGCCACTTCTGCGCCAGTTCAGACGCGAGTAGCTCGCCTTGTGGCCTCACAAACGCTTCCTTTGGATGTAGTAAATAGTAAAACAAGGCACTGACTGTTAGGTACTCGATAAAATATTGAAATATAAAGTTAGGTACAGCTGTATTTTTTTTCCATTAAAATCCCACCACGAAGAAAAATTTTATTCTAACCATTACTGTTTTCCACGATATATTTTTATTTCATTATTTTTGACCCAATTCTAAAATCTTGAATAGGTATTCTTAGGCCTCAGACAATTTATGCCATAAAAATCCACACAACCTTCAGAATGACTATCTAGGTCACATATAAATCTTTTTGTAACAAAAATCAATACCTACAGCAAATGATAAATGGTCTAACCTCGTTCTATTTGGTTCAGAAAATATAGAGGTTCTCACCCAAAGCAATGACTTCTAACATTTATCTTTTCAGAAATCCCAACTGCTTCAGTACACAACTCTATCTTTATTCAATCAATCAACTCAATCTGTCGCAGGACACAGGACACATTCCAAAATCGAATGTAAGTTGACCAATTCTATTGTTTATAGGTATTTTGTATACCTATAAACAATAGAATAATAATATACAGGTATTTTGTACCGACTTTTTTTTCTTTGTTCAAATTTTAATGTTTATCAGTGGAAACTTGTGAATGCCTTTCAATTTCATATTGTTTAAGAGCACTGCATAAATTAGCAGTAGGAATTTTCACGAAAAGAATAAAATAAATAAATATAGTAAGTCGTCTAATAAACAGTTTTACGTAAAGACGCAAAAATGTTGGGATATTCTCTGAATTAATAATTACTTTCCCCGACCGCTCCCGACCGATGGAATGGAACATAGCTCATTCGTTCGCCGCCATTACTGGCGAGCGGAGTGAACGGACCCTGGGGAGTGAATGGAATCACGCCGGCGATATAATAACTGCTTAGTGATTGGCATACCAGGAGCTGTTAGTGGCAGACCTGGTAATGGTCTGCAATTGACGGATTTATTGCTCGCTCTTTTTTTGTTGAAATGTGAATTGTTAATGTCGATTCTAATTGGCAATTTAAAGTTAATACGTAGGTATATGAAGGTTGTAAAATGGGTGTGTTTTGGGCTTTTAGCACCATTCGGAAGCGATATTTCTTACTATGTGTAATGTTGGTAGTGATTTAAGTATTTATTTTGGTATCTTTCTATCTTTCTTACCTCACCGTCGTCACATAGGGAACTCTTGTGAAAAATTTCATGCGTTATACCCAGCGGTCTAGGATGTACGCAAGATTTTTTGTCGGCCATGACACAAGAAACAATGATGCTACATTCTTGTGCCATCCTTGACCAACAATAGATTTTAGGAAGTGTATGCCTTACTTACAGCAAAATTTCTTGACGTTGCACCTGATCGGACTTCTTTTATTACAAGCTTTTTTTCCAGTTGATCGAATGGTAACGGATTCCGAGGATTGTGTTCATTGTAAGTATAATATTATCCCATCCCAAAAAAATATCAGTCGTTCCATACAAAATTTCAATACCTACTTGACTTAATATATATGGGACGACTGATTTTTTTTTTCACGATTACGTTGTTGGTCCCCGGAAAAAAGTTGTTCAGTTTGATGGCCAGTACTAAACCCCCAAGTTTGGTCACACCCCTCTGAAACACATTGTATAACCAGCTAAAGTCTCTCCCGAATACAAAACCGATCAATTGGAAGAAGAACTCGTTATGTAACAATCGATTTAAACTCGGCATCGAGTGTCGCCTAACGTGATTGTTACCAACACTAGGGCTGACAGCACAATATCAGGAGAAGCTTAGTCAGGAAAGACGTGAATATAACTACAAATTTTGTCTCCGAAACCAGTATTATATTATTTCCAAAGCTTTCAGTTGTCAAACGTAAGAGGTTTTTTTACAAATAGCAGTTATCAGCAATTTAAAAACTAGACTTACAATTAATTAGTTTAAATTAAAGCTTTGGACATCTGAAATCTCCAGATTGCTTTGCGCTTTAGCATAGGTCTTCCCCAGGCGACCACGTAAGAGATTCTATGTATTACTGACCAATTTTTTTTCATTAATTGCGAATTGGGCCCGTTTTTGACCCCGAACTCGCCTAGTGGAAAGTGATGAAATGAAATCTAAAAATATCGTAAAGAAATATTGCTATTCCAGATGAGGACTAATTTGGTCCTACTGCCCATACACAATAACAACAATGCAAGAAGGAAAGAACAGGAGCCAAACTGACTAAACCGGACCTAAGTGTTCCTAAGCCAAATATATCGTTCTAAAGCCTGGCAGCCCTAACCAGCCGCCGAAAGAAAGGTGCTATACACCCTGGCAGTAGGCTGGCAGCTCGCCAAGCGCCAAGCCTGGGCTTTGCTTACACGATAAATGCGCCGTATTTACATTTAAGGCGGGATCATTTGCTCAATGTTGTGGTTTTAAATAAAAGAAAATGAAAGAGAAGAACAACAGAACGTGTAAACTTAATTTAGAGAGAATTAATTTGTGTTAGTTATTTTATCGTATTGTAGAACCAAGAACTATTTTCTTTAAACCTAGCTTTATTGATTACTGAAAAAATACAGCAAGAATACTTAGTTTATTAAACAAAGTGCAGCGCAACAGAGATCTTTCTTCCTGTTTTGAGAAAATCTTTTGGATAATAGTCTCTTGATTTGGTTTCAGCGCCTTTTTAGTTGAAAATCAACATACAAATCAACATGGTCGGCCTCTAGACTACAGCGCGGTTAAACTTCTTAAACAAATAGCCATCCAGGGGCTATTTGTTCTATATTAGTCCACTTTGTGGCCCTAATTCGTAATTTCTGAGCTACAACCTACCGTTCTAGTTCCACGGAGCGCGTCCAGGGAAATGAATGCAAAATGCACTGTAAACCAGGACATACAGAACTATACCACAGGAGGATTTCAAAATCTAGTGACATGAATTTAGAGTCTAAATTCTGTTGGAAGTTGAGCGGTTAGGTATCAAAGCTGGCGATCATTCTGTAAAATTTTTATTCGACTGCGGTCGCAGGGGGAATATTTCTGTGTTCTTAATGGGTCTGATGAAAGTTTATATCGGAATACGTAATGGATGCGAGTTTCTTTATATGAAAATATATTGTTTCCTGTTTAAAATCCAGAAATACACTTTATTATCGTAGTTTTTAAAGGTATTCATATAATGACAGTTGGAAAAAGAAAATACAATGGTTAATTACGTTTCAAATTCGTATTAATACTTTATCAGTCCCCCGAGTTTGGATTTAACCGAAAAGCAAACCTTTCGAGACTTACATAATCCTCACCGCTCCAAAAAATGCCCCATTTACTTTTTCCATTATTTAAGGCAAACAAAAATCCTTTTTTAATCATGCTTGTCAGTGTCCAGTGTCACAGTAGCGAATAAGGGTAGGGTCCCTATTCAACATATCGTGGGAGGGCTGTGACATAGGCCTCCGAGGGCCTGTGGCCTTCCAACAAATACGCAGCCATTTGTTACCAGGCCATAGATAACAATCTGAGACAACTAAACTTGGTAATTTGTTGTTGTTTTTAGCAATTAATTCATGTAAGATATTTTTCTTTGTTATGTTGGTAGGAGAAAGCATTTGATTAATTGTTTTTGTTGAAAGAATAAGCTTAAAATGTAGAAATAATAAGCTTAATAAAAAGAAAAGTATTGAATTTTTATTTGAACCAAAGCTTTTATATAAAGAAGTAATGAAGTGACAAGAATAGAGTAAAGAGTACAAAACCATAACTTTTTGTAACATAACTAAATAAGTATGAATATACAACATGCTCCCTCAAAAAGTTAACTACATTGCACTCATAACACAGACATTTTAAAAAAGAAAACCAATGCAATAGACTAGGATATACCAATCATTTGCAAACAACTGCGATGCTTTGTTGGACCCAATGGTTTCGTCAAAACATCTGCAGGTAACCTGTCGGTGGGCATATACCTAAGTTCAACGGTTTTATCATTCACTTTTTCTCTGACAAAATGGAACTTAACATCAATATGTTTTGTCCTGTTGTGGTGAACCGGATTCATGGCTATTTTTTGTGCACTCTGACTATCCGTATACAAAACTATGTTAAAAGATTTACCTGTAATATCGGATATCAGTCTTTTTAAGAAACACGCATCCTTTACTGCTGTAGCCAATGCCATATACTCAGCTTCAGCGGACGACAAAGCCACTGTGGGCTGTTTTTTAGCTTCCCACGAAATAGGGCCGCCTGCAAGTTCATAGTAGAACCCAGTGTAGGACCGTCTATCAATTGGACAATTTGCCCAGTCTGCATCTGAAAAACCCGTCAAAGTAGTAGTTTTACCTTTTTCTTTCTTGTACGTAATACCACTATCTTTTGTCGCTTTTAGATAACGTAGACATCGTTTAGCAATATTCCAATGTGACTGATCAAATTTGGAGTTAAACTGACTCAAGTAACTCACAGTGTAGGCTATATCTGGTCTGGTATTTACAGCCAAAAACATTAGACAGCCAATTAACTCTCTGTAAGGGTACTCACACTCACCTATACCAGGCTCAAGCTTTTTCTTGACCAGTGGGGTAGAAACACCCTTACAATCTTGCATGTTAAATCTTTTCAGCATCTTTTCAATATATGTACCCTGAGATAGCTTCATTCCATAACTATCATGGTGAATATTTATTCCCGTAAAGAAACTAATTTTTCCAAGATCTTTTGAAGTAAAGTATTTCACAAATTGACACTTAAAATTGTCAAACGTAGTTTCATTTTTATACAAGATTACTAGATCGTCGACGTATACGGCCAGAACCAAAGAGTCTAAGTTCGCATTGTTTTTAAAAATACACGGCTCAGATGTTTGCACAAAACCGAGAACTGACAAAGTCTGTTTTAACTTTGTATTCCAGGCTCTTGGTGCCTGCTTCAACCCATAAAGTGACCGTTTCAAAAGACACACTTTCGACTATTTGAGTCCACAGTATCTATAGGCTTAATATTTTCCTTCAGTCCATTAAAGCTATTTTCAAAAAATGTAACATCTCTTGACTTTAGTAAGCGTCTAGGACTTGCCGCATTCCGGAAATAATAAGTACGAGGATCATCTGAATATCCTACAAAAATCTGTTCCTTAGCTTTCATTTCCAATTTACATCTCTGACTTGATGGAACATGAACAAGTGCTCTGCATCCAAAAACCTTCAGATGAGACAGGTCAGGTTTTTTATTAAACCACATTTCAAATGGTGTTTTACCGCAAAGCGCGCGGTGTGGTGATCGATTTTTCAAGTAGATGCTCGTCTCTACTGCATCTTGCCAAAAAGCTTTTGAGAGAGAGCCATGTGACAATAGTGACCGAGCCTTTTCTACTATGCTACGATTACACCGTTCACTAACCCCATTTTGCTGAGGGCTGTAAGGTGCTGTCGTCTGCCAATCGATACCCAGTGACTGAACATAATCCATCAATTCCTTATTGATGAACTCAGTTCCATTATCAGACCGCAAAATCTTTATTTTTCCACCAAACTGTCTCTCGACATGAGAATGAAAAGAACAAAACTTAGTTTTGACTTCAGTTTTAGAAGACATAAAATACACAAAAATAAAACGTGTAAAGTCATCTACAAAAATAATAAAATATCTATTACCTGTAAACGAATTTGTAGAAAAAGGTCCACAAACATCAGTATGAATCAATTGAAGCGGCGATGTAGCCTTCCTGTATTTTAAGCTTTTGAAGGGCTTTCTAGACTGCTTACCCTCTATGCAAGGTATGCATGGTTCCTTGTCAACCGCAGTGTACTCCACGCCGATAGCCTGACCTTTTCTAAGTAGATCCATTCCAATTCGACATAGATGTCCTAACCTCTTATGCCAAAGCTGGAAGTTGGAACAATCAGAGTGCACAAGTTTAGCTGAAACATTATTGAACATTTTAACTGAACAATCGACAGTATACAGCCCATTACATAAAGAACCATACGCTAAAACATTTTTACTATTTACTACATCACACTTTGAGTCATAAATAGTGCAGCTTTCTTTATTAAAAACTACAGAGAAACCCTTCTCTACTACTTTCTTCACTGAAAGTAAACTGCAGTTCAAATCGGGAACATGAACTACATTCTCTATTCTGTTCGCCAAAGTATCCGTGTCAATGGATACATCACCAATACCGACAGCCGTCATTTTTTGTCCATTCGCCACAGTAATCGTTCCACCTTGTACTGGCCGATAACTGCTGAACCACTCAAAATGCGGAGTCATGTGAATGGTTGCACCGGAATCAATGATCCATTTCCCATCATTTGCATCTGGCGCAGAGAGAGCCAATTCCTTCACAACAGCCTGTTCCACCTTTTCATTGTGATGGTAATCTGTACCTTTAAAAACCTTTCCCGACACACTCATAGCCGTCTTATCCTTCTTATTGGGACATTCGGGACTTTTGTGTCCTGGTTGTCTACACTTAAAGCAGATTATAGGCTTCTTCTTTTTGCTTGTAGAACCTGTTGAACGTAACGCAGCCACCTCGTTCTGGTGAGGGTCCTTTGAAAACTCGTTTAATAGCTTTGCCTTAACCAACTCACTGGTTACATCAACATTCGAGTTCTCTAAAGCCATTATAAGCGGTTCGTACCGTGATGTCAATCCTCCGAGAATAATCGCAGCCAGAGATCCATCGTCGATCTTCTTACCAATATCTTCAAGATCTTGAGCAGTACTCATAACGGCGTTGATATAAGATTCTATGTCTTGGAAATCGGTCAAGGTATATTTGTATAGTCTACGCTCTAGAGAGAGCCTTCGACCCATACCTTTATCCTCGTATGCCTTTTGTAAAGCACTCCAAGCCTCCTTAGCGTTTTTCGCATTTCGTACGTGCGAAATTGCACTTCCGTCTACCGTAAGGCATATTTTTGACAACGCCTTCTGGTCATTACGAGAGCGCACATGCTCCGCCGTTTTATCTGAATCATCGTACCCAATGATGGACGTCCACAGCTCCTCGTGAATGAGAAGCATCCTCATTTTGAACTTCCAGGTTGGGTATCCGTCTCGGTTTATTAACATCTGAATACCTTGAAAATTCATACTATTCCCTGACATTATCTACTTTTTAAGAAGAATGAGCTTCGTGCTGATAACGTGTTGAAAGAATAAGCTTAAAATGTAGAAATAATAAGCTTAATAAAAAGAAAAGTATTGAATTTTTATTTGAACCAAAGCTTTTATATAAAGAAGTAATGAAGTGACAAGAATAGAGTAAAGAGTACAAAACCATAACTTTTTGTAACATAACTAAATAAGTATGAATATACAACAGTTTTCCTTTGCCATTACAAGGTGGACCGTTGATCTCGTGTAGGCCGTAGAAAACCACTGAGTTGGCTGCGCTTGCGGGAGGCCTACGTCCAGCAGTGGACGTCTTTCGGCTGAAGTGATGAGTATGATGATGGTTCAAGCATGTGCCTCAATAGCAGCTTTGGACAAAGTTGAAATATTCTAAGATTATTCATGATGAGTATAATGTATATTTAATAAACTCTCTTCCATTATATCACTTGAAGTAAGTCCTCAAATTGTTTAAAAGACAGAAAAGGAGGTCCACATGTCAGCAAGATAAAAGCACCGGGGATTAGGCGGCTCTTGGCATTAATCTGACGCGTAGGCGCAGGTGCTGGACGCAAATCCGCGATAACTAAGGTTAATCCCCTAAGTCGCAATAGCTTTCGGGGTTAAGAGCTTAAAATGTACTTTGAGTGTAAATCTTATTGACGTTTTAGAAGGTTGTTTAGTCATAGAGATTTCAGTTGTCGTTTTATCAGGTTTATGTAGGCAATAGCAGTCAAAATTAAGTAGTAGACTATTAATTAAGTAAGCAGTAATTTTAGTAATGTCAGCCGGGTGAAATCTGCTGTTGAAAATACCTCTTCACATTGCTATACGTTAGTACTTGGTTAAAGAGAAACGGTCGCGGTCTTTTTGTGGAAAACGCTGATGTTAAGAAGAATTTAGTGTCAGAATCTAACCTTCTAGCGAATAAAACGACAGTATAAAAGCAATGTACCAGAGAATGAGTAGCCTAATTAAACCTAGTTCCACTAGTATATACATAGGTCTTCAAATTTAAGCTGTAAAACGCCGCGGCGCCGACTGAATACTAATTTAAATCTGGCATTAGCGAATAGCTCGGCTTGATTAACTCAGGATTAAACCTGTTACACTTATTCGACTACATAAGTCCAAGTGCCTTTGAATCCGAATTTCGGTATGAAAGCGATTTTTTAATTTCATCTAGTAACTTGGTTTTAATTTTTTTAAGATTTTGACGTGGTTTTCGAATAGGTCTATTTCTTGCTTGCATAATACATAATCAGCCTATAATGTTCTCACTGCTGGGGAACAGGCCTCCTCTCTTCGAGAGGGAGTGGGCTGTAATATACCACGCGGGCCCAGTGCGGATTGGTAGACATGTCTTCGAATTTTTGTTTCAAGACATGCCGGTTTCCTCACGATGATTTCCTTCAACGTTTTGAGATTTATTGCTTAAGTGCTATCAAGTCCTGACATGAATTGTCCCGTAACTAATCTAGAACTATGTCTGTAACATGCGGTCAGCTCAGTTCTAACACAGTTTGTGTAGTTAGGCGGGTTATGAAACTTAACAGTGACATATTGCTTCAACATTGTATATTCCAGATTACCGCGTGACGGAGTACTTGCTCTTAGTCAAATACAGCTCCTACATCAGGCAATTAATAACCGACTACCCTCCGCTATATTAATTGCCTTTTGCGGCAATTTTTTTTAGTTAGTATATACTGCCATTTGCGATTATCTAGACCAAAGAGAAGGCTATATTAAATATAAAGTTTAAATCCAATCACTTTTGATTATTCGCAATCGCGTAATTAATATGACTCCCATACACAACAAACAACATAATATCGTCAGTAAAAATCCTTTATTCCACGAAATCTTGTCTGAAAATATCAGCAGTGAAATTCAAAGCTGCGCCGAAAGTGTGTGAAAAAATGTCCGCCGCCGTATCGGAGCGAAGGCTCGATTTATCAGAGCCCGCCTCTGTAATTTATTTTCCCTTTTCAAGCTCCGTCCAGAACGTAATCTAACTGACTTCGTATTATCGATGATTATCGGAGTCCCGGGATCTCCGAGCTTGGACTCCTTTTGACATATCTTTATTTATGACTCGATATTTTGAAATGATATCCAATTTTTTTTTTATAAATTAACATTTTAAAGGTACAAAGATATGTGACGCATGAACGCGCAGCCAGTTTTTATCGACAACAGTATTAGATCCCACTGCGAGTGGGGTGATGTTATCGCTGTTCGAATGTCACAATTGATATGATATTAAGATCAATAACTTAGAATTTGACTCGACTCCTTCAATTCATTAAGGTCAATAACTTAGAATTTGACTCGACTTCGACATCGAATATTTTTGCCTGACGTAAAATATATTACGACAAATTGAACATTATTGATTCTTACCTAATGTCGGTGTAATATTAGGTTTCGCTTTGTGTGTGGTACTGGTCTCTTGTTCCACGGTAGTAAGAATAACAAACTTTTTGCTTTAAGACATATTATTTCAGAGTAGAAGATTTATCTGCCGTGATACTTGTCATACACAACATTGAAGATGTCTTGCGACAGAAAATATGTTAGGTAAGACCCCGTTTGTTTAGCTGGGAAGTGGGAAGTGTGATTCAGCCACACCACCCAGGAAACACTCCGCGATATACTGCACATTTTCCATTAACCGTCATCTGAATATTCCCCAGCTTACAAGTACATTCTGTGAGCAATAAGTATTACGCAACAACTGAATGTCAAACTTACCATAAGCTGCGCGCACTCATGTTGTGTTAAAATGGCGTCGGTTATGCTCACACCCTCTGTAACAAACGTTGCGATGTTAATATGAGCTGCCGAAGTAAATGAGGATTACGTAAGAGTTGGTGTATGTAAAGCAATCATCATTTTGGGTAAATGAAAATGGTGTTGAGGTAAAGTTTTTCGTTTTGGAACGGATTTTTCTTATAGCACGTTATACATTGCACACTTGTCCGAAAAACGTGTAACATTTTGGCCGTCACACTTTTTGAAGTGAAAACTTCTTTAGGCGTGTTGGGCATTTTTTGTGATGGGAACAAACCATTGAATTCGCGCCACTGTTACCGTAACCGACACCGCTTCGGATGTATTCGGCTTTCCTCGGGATGTACTCGGTTTTAATGTATTTCCGATATGTCAGTGAGTGATGGCAAAGTATTCTGTTTGTGTTTTGTTTATATGACGATTTAAAAAATAAACACGTAATTGTTCAAGTTTTCACTTCTGTCGGCACTCCCGGAGTGCCAATTTTTTTTTACGTAACGAAGGTGTCGTAACGGTCAAAATATTACACTGTTACAAAAGCTAAAGGAACTTTGTTCCAACCGGGTTTCTCGCGACATCTCCCGTTTAAATTTTTACAGTTTCAGATATATTACTTCCACGTCAGGTAATAAAATCTATCCAGAAGATTCCCTGCATTTTGTTGAACATTCAGGTAAGTGCACTAGGGCGCTTTATTTTATAATTTCTTACATTTTATCATAAAATGTAGGAAATAGCTAGAGTAAGATAAATAAGCCGAATCTACAAAATATATCGTATGAGTATTCCATGAAAATCAGGGACACACATTGACATCATTACTTATAGGTGGTAAAAAATAATTAAACTCCACGCAATGTTATTGTGGGCTATATTTTATTAATGTAACCGCCGAACGCGGCGCTGGTGGCAACTTTTTCTATTATATGTCTGTACACTGACGTTTGTAGTCTCAGATTAGATCTGGAACTGTGTGAATAATGGTCAACGGACACGCAAATCAATTAATACACGATAATATCGTCCTACTGAACACGTTTTTTGATTTTGATTCGTTCAAATTTGTAAAATACAGCAATTACAATTACTAATAATTCATATTTCTATTTCGTAATCTTACTATCTTACTTCTTACTAATATTATAAACGCGAAAATTTGTGAGGATGGATGGATGGATGTTTGTTACTCTTTCACGCAATAACTACTAAACGGATTTGGATGAAATTTGGTAGGTACACAGATAGCTTATAACCAGGATTAACACATAGGATACTTTTTATCCCGATATTCCCACGGGATCGAAACTTATGCGGGTGAAACCGCGGGGCGTTGCTAGTTGTTTATAAGCTGTAAAAAAACTTGGCAATAGTTTGGTCCTTCGATCCGAGAGCATTTTTGTTACGTATTTCAAAGTTTGTGTGAAATAAAATGAAATAATTTATTATGTAAATATCATGTCGGAATCACTTTTTCACGTCATATAATAATAAAAAAAAAAAGCTAGATGCAGTCAACATTTCCTATATGACTACTCCTGAGAAGCCTCTTTGGATAAAAAAAAATACAAATATACCCATTTTAGTAGGCTTAAAATAGTTGGCATCAAAACTCAGAACCTAAAAAGCTTTAGTTAGAGTAGAAAAACTACTTTTAAATCTACTACCTCACCACGAACACTTTCTAAGATTTATGTCCTCTTATTAAATGAAAAAGAAATCATTTTTATGGCTAAAGTTTTCCCTTGACTTCGCCATTTATATTTCCTTGTTAATAGCGCCATCTGTCGTCATAATGTATTCGATTGCTTTTAGCGCAAACCGGATTACGCAAATAAATGGGTTCAATGAATTAAATTACAATTCTTCTTCGCAGCCTGACGCTCTTTTCACCTATAATGAGTTAGAAAAGGTCTTAGATAAGGCTGCCCGTGTCGTTTTAATTATAGTTTTAACCTGGAACTTGAAACGTTACTCAAAATAACGTTACGCGTAGTTCCTGTATCGATAATTTGTACCGTTCCGCCAGGATCGTAACAAAATGAATTCCTTGGTTATAACGATACTGACAAACGGAACGAAATCTTAAACTGTTCAATAATAATATTATCTATATATCGTTATTAGTATAACGGTATAATAACGTTATTCATTTCGATACCCAACATTGCCAGCTTCATAATAATATATTACGAAAAGGCATGAAGAATAACGCTACAAATGAATCTATAACGTTTCACCTGTAACGTTATTACAAGCGGATAAGCTTAATGTTACTGATACCTATAACATTACTTATAATATTGTTCTACGAAAATGATATTCTATAACGGTTTCTTTTTGTAACTTTATTGATATTTTTAGGTTTTAGTATCGTTACAAATTTTGGAACATTATACGATACCATTAGTGGTAGCGTAACGAAATTCATTTCGTTTTCAAGTCCTTGGTTTTTTTATAAGGTTTTATTTATATTATGTTTGTTTTAAATCTTGTCCAGTGATTACTATCAGACTTTTTCCAAAATTAGGAAACCAGCCATCTAATTTAAAAAATCCGCATTAGAAATTGGAATATACGTTTGAAAGCTATGAGGCCACAGACAGATACACAAAACGACAGAGCCTTCAAACTTATAACACCGCTCTTCATACGTCGGGAGTTGAAAAAGGCTGATTAATCCTACTTCCTACTAATACTCCTACTATTTCCTACTTTTCCTATTTCCTACTATAATAAAGAAATAAATGAATTTTATTTATTTATAATATTATAAATATGCGAAAGTTTGTGAGGATGTTTGTCAGGATGTTTGTTACTCTTTCACGCAAAAACTACTGAGCAGATATTGATGAACCTTTACAGTAATATAGCCTATACATCAGAATAACATATAGGATACTTTTTATCCCGATATTCTCACGGGAGCAACACTTATGCGGGTGAAACCGCGGGTGCTGCTAGTAATATTATAAATGCGAAAGCGTCTCTATCTGTCTGTCTGTTACCTCTTCACGCTTAAACCGCTGAGCCGATTTAGATGAATTTTGGTAGACATAGTTTGAGTCCCGGGAAAGGACATAGGATCGTTTTTATCCCGATATTCCCACGGGAAACTTATTCGTGTGAAACCGCGGGGCGCTACTAGTTTATTATAAACTACCTTTACAAGTACCATTAAAATGAACTTCGCAGCTGAAAACAACATTTTCAGTAAATTAATAATCCTCTCCTATTGAGTCTGTTGAAGAGGCATCCCTGACTACGGAACCAGCGCTCTCAATATACGGGTGCCACTTGACCTATAAAATTTAATACCCTACAGAAGTTGTTATTGCTTTCTATGCCGGATTTTTTTCAAATGGTACATGTAATTTGCAAGGCATCTCTTGTTGCGTACTTGTTGGTACTTGCGTATCTAGCTTATTAATGAAACGTAAGTTCAATGTAGTTGCACGTTAACTGAAGTAAATAAGTAGTAATAGAAGAATACAATTTTTTTGAATGGAATATTATATTTGTCCGTAGACAGCATTTCCGTAATTTTAAAAACGTTGCCTGAACTCAGTATTAATCTGTCAAAAATACCTCTAATTTCCCTACATTTTTTGACATTGCATGTCGCTGAGATGAGATTGTGACTAGATTTTGAACGTTTTTATTTCAGTTTATGTTTCCAAATCGTTTTTTCAGTAGATTTAGGAAAATTTTGACTATATGACTAGGTTGTAGGTGTGCACACCATCATTGTTATCATAGACCTATCTCTGACTGAAGACAATCTTGACAGAAGTCTGGGCGCAGCCTAAGAGATGCTGTCACACGTCAATACTTCATCTAAGATGGTACGAACAAGAGCTATTTACGTGAGCTCCTTATCGCATATTGTAAGGATAGGCCCTATAGTACCTACTCGCTACGACGCTTCAAAGCATTTGACCTACATCTCGTAGCGTGAATGCAGTTGTATGCTCGTAGCTCCGTAGCGCCGTAAGCCGCCTACGCCGTAGCGGCGTAGCCCCGGGATGATGGGAGATAGCTACGGTGCTACGCTTTTGTTTGTTTGAATGGATGTCGAAGGATTATGTTTGGTATTAGGTTGTAGATGATTGTGATGATATTGTATGTTGTAATAGAATTGGTGTTAATCGTTTTTGAGTGTTTTTAAAACAGAAGGTGGTGGATAAAAAAAAAGATTATAATAATATCTTCTAATTTTTAGGAACTGCACTGCCTTGCCTCCAAAAACGGTACGGCCAAGTCGTTCCTACGTCTTCTTATTAAACGCGAAGCAACTTTCACAAACTACAAAGAAGAAACTCATCATAGAAAAAAATAGTATTTTCATATAGCGATTAATTTCCTGATGTTAACATTTTCCCTTCCTCTTTTAACTGAGGACCATACAGCTCCTTACCCGATCTACTCGTACAACAAAAATAAAACATTGTCAGCTTCAGTGTGGCCCCTCGCCCCTCTCAGCCTATTTGCGCTTCTTTCAGCGAGCCACTTGTGGTGTATTCAGCGCTGAAAGCGCGGGATTAGTGCAAACATCGCCAACACAAGGCCAACGGAAAATAATGTTTGTCTTCAGTTAGGGTTGCTGCTGCAGACAAATATCGATACGAGGATATTTACAAGATTTTTTAAGTTTTATAAGGATATGTAACATGTTCAGTCAAAACATAGACTATATTTTTAGATGAAATGTTAATTCATAATACAAAGATACATAAGCACTAAACTTTCAAGATTCAAATAGTCGCTAATCATTAATAAAATAAATTTGAAAATTTTGTTTCAGTAACCGTACTGAAACAAAATTTACACTAACCGTATGGAAGTGCTCAAGTGCGGTTGAAATAAGTGATCTCAGAGTCAGTGGAATACCTCGATATTTCTCGTACATTTTTTACACGGTAAAATACACAACTTCATGATACAGTAGAACAGAATAGACATTTATTTTGCAAATATGGGTGACACATAATAGGAGTTATGATACATTAATGCCCGTTTTCACCATCGTTCCCTCAAACACTCCTTAACTAAGAGTCTCTTAACATAAGAGACTCCTTAAATCAGCCCCTTACCCATATGTTTTAGGACCATAAGTGTCCCTTAGGTGATGGTGAAAACGAAACTAACACTTAAAATTTCTTAAGGTCTCCCTAAATTTAAGGAACGATGGTGAAAACGGGCATAAAGCTCAGCCATATTTCACCATTCGGCGTACAAACATTTATATTATTAACATCCACTTAACTTTAAACTTTAACCAAAAGCCAGAGGGGCAATTCTCGTAATTTTAAGAACGTTCAGTCTGATCTCAGTCTCAATCGGTCAAAAAATCTTCGAATTTTCATTATGACAAGTTTTTGACATTTGTTTGACGCCGAGATGTTACTGCGACTAGATTTTGAACGTTTTAAATTACGAGAATTGGCCTTAAGATCCATCAGTCCAGAGCAAATCAGGCACTTATTTTCTCTGATAAAACCTCATGATGTATTTTTATGTTGTCTATAATGCCTGCTTATACGCATGCTGAACGATCTACCTGTGTATGTAAATGCGGAAGAAGACTGTTGTGTGCTAATACAATCATACGCGCGAGCATACAATGCATCAACAATGTAAGAAACGACATGCTTCAACATTAATAAAAAATATTTAGTGTGTATGCCACTGGAAGCCATTTGATTTGGTAACACATCAAAAATAAATCGTCGAATCGTGTTTTATATTATTTTTTTCATTAATCATTTGATTGGATTCGACATCGAATTGATTATAAATTAATATTACCTGAGTAACTTTTTATCAGATCCTTCTGTTTTGATGTTTTCGTTATTATATTTTATTGTGTTTTTATTCTAAAGACAACTTGACGTGTTGTTGATGCATAAGTATGAAGCAGAAATAAAAAATATAATTTGAATTCATATATCTTTAGGACGCGTTTCCACCATATCATAGTACGATCTTCTGGGCACGCTCATTCCATTGAAAACCTCATCCATCGCTTTCCATCAGACGAGATCAAGGTTAAAAGAGAAGACCAATCAGGCATTTTGTAGAGTTCCGTACCTCAAAAGGAAAAACGGAACCCTTATAAGATGCTTCGTTGTCCGTCTGTCAGTCCGTCGGTCATGACCTTTTTTCTTAGGAATGCGTGGAGTTATCAACTTGAAACTAATATCAAATACTCAGGGCTACAATCCCTTGAAGCAGTGAAAAAATCAAACTTCTAAGTCAACGCAATCAAAAGATACGGGCGTTTATGTTCCGGAATCAAAACGTATAGGGTACTTCCCGTTGACCTAGAATCATGAAATTTGACAAAACACAATGTCATGTAGCACAAGTAAAGAAAAGTTCCGAAAACCGTAAATTTTTAGTTACATTACAAAAAAAAAATTGTTTTCCCGAGATAAACTATTTTTACATACCTACGTTCGGAACCCTCGCGGCCTCGGTACGCGAATCCGACTCGCACTTGACCGGTTTTTTTTTCTAAAGAAACTTTCTTTCACGATTCAAGTTTCTTGCCTGTGGTCGCATCGTCCTTGCGTCGTCTAAACAGTATTTAGACGATGCAACTTTTATTGTTGCTTCAACTTATGGTATGCCACAAGCAATTAAATCGCATCGTATAAATCAGGCTTTAAATCCTGACAATATAAGCACCACGATGATAAATCGTATTCAGGATTGCACCTACCACTGTTTGTCTCTGCATCACCCAAAGGTTGACTGCATTAAGTCCGCCTCTGTACATTTGTGCTTAAAGTATTAAATAAATAAATTCGTGCTCGGTAAATTCGAACTGAAAAAAGAACCTCCTAATCGATTAACTTCATCCCTTCAAACGTAAAAGGAAAAGTAAAGAGGATAGAGGGACCAGGATTTAAAAATAGAATTATTTCGCCATTGTTGAGCCCCGCCATGATGACAGATAAACGTTTTTTTTCTTTCTCAGCGCACGCAAGCGTTCATTACTTTCATCCTATTTCCTTTCAGCTGATATTTTTTTCTCGTATCAACCTTCAGATAACGAATATAATTGCTATTAGTTACAGGATTTCCTGTATAAGAATGTGTGTAATAACAAAATATATTGTTAGGAGTAATATCCTGTTTCGTAATAAACAAGACTAATAAAGAAACAACGGCATTTCTTTATTCTTAATGACCTAGTGATGTTTTCGTCTATTGAGTAAAGCAACATTAATTAACTAGATTGAAACAATAACATATTACATTTTAATTAAATGTATACAAGATGTAAAAGAATATACGCGATTCCTGAAAGTACATTGTTCATAATTGACTACTGAATTGATTTCACTAACTTTGAATATAGGTATTTATTTAAAAAAAAGTATTTTGCCAAACTGACCGCCGCCGCGCCGCGCCGATTGAGTCAAAGAAAATGAAATCTTATTTCAAGGCAATACGACTCAATTTTAAATGCATAAAGTAATGCTAGGTTTAACACGATTTTCTTAATAAAAATAATACCTAGTACGCATTAAAAAAAAATAAGGTTTGGTCATTGTATTATGCTTTTAACTAATACTCTAATTGGGGTGTGTGAAGTCTTGCGTTAATTGTTACAAAGTGTATAAACAAGATCATTATAATTATATCGAAAAAATATGCTTCCATCTTTTCCAAAAATAAATAAAGTCCGTAAAGACACTTACACGGAAACCGAAGCGTACCGTTAATGATGAGGGAGGGAGGGATAATACCACCTAATTAAAAGATTCGAGGATCACTCGGGGTCTGCCAACAATAACGGTTCCTCGAGAGAAGCCTCCTGGACCCCCCTTACCCCGCAACCACAGCGTCCCTTTTGTATAAATTATCATAATGAGCTCAATAAGAATTTTATGACAGGCGGATACTGTTGATTTGAGTACAATGTAGGGTTGGCGAAGGTTTTAAGCCTACTTACTCTAGGTAATGAACATAATGAAAACACATGTTGTAAGGGTCAGATAGGCAGTCGTTTCATATAAAATACTGATATCCAGCTGCATCTGGTAAGACTGGAAGCGGAATCCAACATAGTTGGGAAAAGGTTTGACAGTTTTTTTTTTTGTTATAAGTACCGAATATACGTACTCTTCCATATGCATTTTGCAAAAAGCTGTTATTATGAAATTACAAACTGACACTTATCTGTATAGATTATAGGTGTCGCAAATAGCTATGACCACTTAGCACTGTCAATAGATGTATTGATACGTCTATTGACAGTGCTAAGACCACTGTTTGTAGTTTCGGGTATGTCTTTATTTGATGAAACAAAGAGATATACCCGAAACTACAAACAACTTTTATATTGAGATTTCCACGTAGATGTTCTGCTAATTTTATTATTTTGTGAGGTGGATTGTTTTTATGTTGTTTAAATTGCTCTAAGGGCGAATTTCACCAAACTTATATACCTAGACTAAGTCTTGTGCTGAAAATAAATTTTGAATTGTTGACAGTTTTCCCTTACTAGAACTGTCAAACGTCAATTTTATTCCACGGATAAAAGATATCTGACTTTGGTAAAATTATCCCTAAGTGCCTTTTATAAGTTGGAATAAATAAACTAAAAATATATATCCGACGACTTGAGAAACTCCACTTTTTTTTCGTCTGTTGAAGTCGTGAGTTACACAAACACGACTCATTTAATTAAACGTCTTTTGAATCGTAACGAGCAGCCTTCCTATCCGTAGTTCACGTTCCACTCTGACTATCATTACGTTAGAATTCTATAATTAAACCCAGCCTGAAGTGGCAAGGTCTGTGCGGAGTTGCGGACTCGAAACAGAGTAATACGGACACAAGTGCCTTTGACGAGCATCCACTGTTCAGTTGAATGCTCTTTCGGACTCGTTTATGTATATTTTATGAGGATGTAATGATACAGCTGTTGGATACATTGATTTTAAGGACCTCTGTGGAGTTATGGTCTGGTAAATATTGTTGGGTCATGTTACATAGTTTCGGAGATATAAGTACATTGTGTTGTGACCGGGTAAGGATTATTAATAGGGGTTACAAACTGGAATATTATAATAATATTGTAATAGTCTGTGAGAATTCTGGAATATCTTTGTTGTGCTCAATTTTAGAAGAGATGAAAATATAAACTCATAGTCAAATCATTTATTTCATTTAGGCCGTTAAGGCATTTTAAAATATAAATTTAAAAGAAGATAAAATTGATTCCAGTTGCTCCTTCCAAATGGTATTCATGCTAACCATTCTGCCTCACTGCTAACTGTGTAGGCTCAGAGGCAAGTACAGTTTTCACCTCCAAAAGCCTTAATTCAAAGCATGACTTAATGTCAAGGCTGCAGACGAGGCTATTTCCAGAAGGTTAGCCGGCTCATTTGTGATGCATTCAAACGCATTCACTTGGCTGGCTTCACTACACACATCGAATTCGGTCGGGTTATTATACCTCGTCAAAGCGACGCGGTCAGCTAAGAGGAAATTTGAAGTGATGTAGATTTCCCTTGACCTTGTATAAATTATTAAAACACAGTGACTGTGAATCTGATCGCATAAAAAGATGTATGTTAGGGCTAAATGAAACCTTAAGCGAACAGTTCCTTAATCTGATTGCGCAACACAGTTTCAATAACAATCGGAACCATTTAGAAAGATATTGCTAATACATTGCTATGAAGCAATGTTCGAAAAATGTGTCTGCTCAACAACGTAAATAACACAATGAATAATAATAATAATAATAATAATCCTACACCAACCGGGGGTTATCCTTGGGTGCACTTGCATAGTGCATACAGGGATAATCGTCGGACGGTGCCGCATTTCATTAAAATTTCCTAAGGGGCCTCTGCGAGTTGGCTTCGGCCCCTCGTACGCCTTCCAAAGGACCGGGACCCCATGGTCCCGAGATATATAAATTCAAAAATAATAATAATATTCCACAACTATCACACAACGCCATCTAGTCCCAAGCTAAGCAGAGCTTGTGTTATGGGTACTAGACAACTGATAAACATACTTATATATTTCTAAATACATACATATTATAGATAAATTACAACCAGACACAGAACAAATGATCGAGCTCATCACACAAACATTTGTCCTGGGTGGGAATCGAACCCACGACCTCCGGCATAGCAGTCAGGGTCACTAACCACTAGACCATCAGGCCTGTTGTTGAACTGTCAAAATGAAAGCCATTACTACTGATAGTGTGTTACACAATTACCCCTCAATTATTCTTAATTAAAATTCAGAATTAAAGAGTATCAACGATTTTAAACTGGTCTTTTTACTCTTGCACGGCTTTTCCCGATTTATTGCGGTCCGCTTTGCAGCAGCAGATTCTCACCACGTATTTTTTTTCTTTTCGTTGGATTAAAATTGTCATTTAAGTAATTGAATAAAACCTCGGTTCTAACATCCCGTGCAAGTTAAAAATTAACTGGTGGAAACGATTCCCTGACAGTGATAGTAAAATCTTATAGTCTTGCACTATTGTATCGTTTAAATTCAATCGGTGGATATTTATTATCATTGAACAGTTACTTATTTTATTTTCACGAGCGAGCAAATGACAATACAATACGACAAAGCGGTTTTCCCGCGTTCTTCGTTCATATTTTTTTTGAAGAAGAAAGAAAACAAAACAATAATAACATCGACATCATAGTCGTCATACATTATCTGCATTCGCGATTTAGTATCCAAACATGTAAACAAATATGAGTTATTAGAAAAATAACTTTAATACCTACATAATAAAGTTCAGTTTACGCTACAACTTCAAACATTTTTATAACTATTTCAATAGCACTAGTCACTCTGAAATCAACTTAATTTTCACTGCGACAAAGTTGATATTTGTTAAACTTGAAGTAACATCAATTGGAAACATGAATTTGAATAGACCTTACATAATTATATGAATTCACGCTTTCTCCACATAGGGCGAGGCAGAAACTACAGGACGCAGCGGCGTTCTGTAGTTTAAAACAGCAGCAGCAGTTTAGTTTTGCTTGTGTAAAAGGAGTATGTAAGGATCGTAGCAGTGGCTACGATCCCTACATACTTTTTTTGCTTCGTTTACACGCCGGTCGATGTCCGGCGTATCAAAGTAGTACGAAACAAAACCGACACTTCTATTTATTTTCCAGTCTCCAGGACATTTATACGGTATATGTAGATCAGATATCGTGAATCGGCAAAAGATCTCGGTCGAGCTTTCAATAAAGCGATGTGCAACGGAGCGGAATGATTGCTGGCTAGCCGCCATGTTGGGCTGTTGGGCTCTGCTCAACACAACACAACGGTGGAAACTTGTACTTACATTCATGCAAAGAGGATTGATATTAAGAGGCTTGTAAAATCCGTGTTTGCTGTTAAGTATGATGGCGTTCGAAGTTTTGATTTTTCAGGTTGTTTTATCAAATCGCCAAAAAATAACCACGTGAGCAAGTAGAAAACAACCACATTCCTACTGTATGCAGTTTTTATTTAAACACGGTTTACGTCTTCGTGATAACATCTAAACTAAACCCTCGAATTACTGTTCCACCCGACTCTTACCGTATTGATAAAATAAACAAAACTACCCATAAATCACTGCAAAACATTGCCACGAATACTTATCACTGGAGATTAATCTAATTGTTCGATTCAACTGTTGTGGGCCTCAGGGCAGTCGTTAACCCTCCCTTACGACCTGCCGTCTATACTACCATCTATATGTAAATTGACAATTAACCGTTGCGATGCAGTCACGTCCCGTAGCTGTCAAAAACAATTAACCCGTCGCTCACCGAGTGACATGCGCTGACGTTTGTGACGACCGCGGCATTATATGACACGTGTCAGAAGATTTTGATATGGAATGTTGGATTACAAATGCGTTGAGTTAATTTGTTTTGGTGCAATGTGTTCGTTTTTGTTTTTCCAATGTTTTCCACTAACTGTTTACATAGACTAGAAATGCAAATTCATTTTCTCTAGTGCTAAGAGTATTAGATTGCGGTACCAATGCGCTCTAAAACACACATTATTTTGAAATATTGCGTACGTAATATGCAGTTCCATTCTCTTACAATTCTACGGCGTTAAAAGAAAAACTGAGTTTTCTTTCCAGCTGTCTTTGGGAATGCTTCTAGAAGTAAAATAAGACATTATTTTTATAACAACGAAACTTGAGGCAAGTTTTAACGACTTTTTAATTCAAAAAACAAAACATTTTCCGCAGTAAACAAGATTACTTAGCGATAAACGCTTAAATTAAAACTCCCGCAAAGTTTGTTATAATCTCAAAGCTTCTCCAGTGCTCTTGGAGATTATGAGTTAAAGTTTACCGGACATAAGCACGCCACTAAGATTTACATTTTTTGTACCGTTGATGCAGATGGTTTTAATTAATCCCTTCCACACAAGATAGGATACTTTATTAAGTTAACAGGTAAAAGTAACAAGACAAGAACCAACCAGAAGATAAATATTGAAATAAATGATCATGTACCTAAGTAGAGGCAAATAATATAAGCTACTAGAGTGACATAAATATACAACAGCTTGAGTAGTACTGCAAATCGTTAACATAATCTAAGCGTGAATGAAGCATGCACCGTAACAGCTCAAGAAATCTGGCAACGTCGCATTGTATTGCCGCAGTAGCCCAATTATGCAAGACATCCCTATTCTAGACGGGTGGCAACGTGACAACGTTTGCGCCACTAAACAAGAAGATACAAAGGTTCAGTTTAAAACCTGTTAAAACGCACATGATAATAGACGCTATGGTGTGACAGTTAAGGGATATTTTCGAATACACATAGTTGTCGAATTAAAGCGGTGTTGTTCGGCTACGTATGCATCTACTCTGTGGTTATACTGCAAGGAATAGTTACGATCAATTGCTACGCTTCGCGGATTGCGGACCCAAGGGACGTTCGGTTATGTTCCGTGCGATTTCAATGGGTCTACTTTTTATTGAAATTTAATAAAATATTTTTTTATGGTACAATAGCAGTTTTTATAACATTGTGTGTGATTTATTGACGGAGGATGTTGTTATTTACACTTTATAAGTTAACAAAAATGTATTTTGCCCACGATGAAACCCACAACAATACAACTGGGTAATGTTTAACAGAACACACTGAAAGGAAGTTGTTTGAAACATTGTTTTGTGAGCTGCTAAAACAAGCTAAGTATATTAAATATTAACGAAAGGGGCACATATGTGAGGAGATTGATACAACATTTATAAAAGCAAGTGCTGTTTGAAATCGTGACGCTTTGAAATCGGACAATGCATACGCTACTTCACTGCAAGTTCAAAAATATATAAATATCTACGAAAAAAAAAACTGGTGCCCGTAAAGTACCTACATGCAATTCTGGTAGAATTTATGATCGAAAATGTGTCCACGTAACGTATCTCTATTAAAGCCCACAATTTTAACGCTCAGTAAACTACGACAAAAAGCCATTGAAAGGACGGATATACGAGTACCTACCTACAAACTACCACGCGTGAATCCGCAATTTTCCGCCTCAAACCGGTTAGCTTCCAGCCGAGAGGGGCAATCTACGCGAACTGAAGCGATGCGTGGTAGCCTACGGCTGTGGTTTATAGCATATCACACGAAATTTGATAAAAAAAATATCACATTTATTAGAAAATAAGTTGGCTTATATAAAAAAAGTTTTCGAACATCTGAATATCGGCACGCGGTCCTAACGACCCGTAATGGCGTTCGAAGGTTAAATAAAAAGTAATTTATGAGAGGTTGTGATTTAGATCGGCAGGTTTTTGTAGCAAATTGAACGCCCTCAATTTGTATATTCTAGGGTTCAAGGGTAGCGGGTGACGTAGATTGCGTCTAATGCGTCAAGAGGGAAACTATTTGGGTATACGCAGCCATTTTGGGGACGTTCCACTTGTATATTGTTTTTATGGCGATACTTATTTACTTATCTACGCGATCTTTTTTCCATTTGAGTTGATCGCTAAATAATAGTTATGAATTTGTTAGACTACGAAAAAACAACATTTTTTGCCAATTTTTGCTTGCGAGTAAAACAACAAAAAACTTGAGCTGCTACATATCTAGGTGAGATTAGGGGTTATCACCTATGCATACATGATGGAGCTGTCGCTAAGGAAATGTTTTTTTTTAGCCTGTACTCTCCCACTGCTGGGCAAAGACCTCCCCCAAGACCCTTCCAGCAACTCTTTCCCTCAGGAAATGTTAAGTTAAAAAAAAGATTTTGTTAGTACGGTACCTACCGCAGTAACGGAGATTTACGTGAACGTGTATATTTCCTATTAAAATAACTGTTCATGACTAAATGTAGTACGAGTAGCATAAATCTCAAGAACATATAAACGTTATTAAAATAAACACACAAATACGAAGTGCTCATATTCGAGCTCCACGGAATCTAGAATATTACACAGAGTAATAGAGCTGAGCATTATGTTGTTATATCATAGTTGTTATACTATAGTTGTTATACTGAAGTTGTTATACAGTGAGCACTTGGTGAGATGCTTGCGTCTCACTTTAAATCTTCATAGCTAAAGGTAAAATAAACCTGAAGTATCTATTCTACGTAGTCGTTACAATATTCAAGTACCATTGAGTTGGTTGTTCTAGTTTGTAGTTTTATTCTGTGTATTGTTGAGGGCTGTTAAAAGGTACAGTTTATGAAATATTATTTGAATCGTTAAGTCTTTTAACTTCATTTTGGAGTACAATAGAACAAAAGAGGGAGTTGTTTCAGTAAGGCACGGGCCAAATGTAAATTACAGCTTTTCAGCAGCCATTTTCCACAATTTTCAGGTTAAATAATATAATAGGATAATATTTTTGTCTAAATAGACGCCACTTAAAACTCCTTAAAACAATATCAACTTTCCTGCTATCACGAGGGACCAAGGGACGACCTATCCCAATTACCTATAGTATCTCCAATAACTAAACGTATATTTTGAGAACCCAATATCCTATTTCAACAAAATACAGTTTCAATATTTTCGGGCTACATACTGATCTGAAATGTTTACCCATTTTCATATTTTGAATTTCAACTTACCCACTAGTGAGTACTGTCTGCTGGAACGTAAATGGAATGAGTCTGAGTGAAGTATCATTCAATACGGCCCTGCATTTGAACTGTATACATAAAAGAAGTATGTATATACAGAATTTGTATGCTCATATTCATGTTGATAAATCAGTTTTGAATGTTCTGATTTATTACGAAATTGTTGAATGGAAAATATATATATTTTTTTATTGCTGAATGGGCCCGCTCTTGACCTCGATCACGCCTGATGGAAAGCGATGGATGAGGTCTATGATGGAACGAGCGTGCCCAGAAGACGCCTAAAGCACTGGAACTCTATCAAGAGATACCACCCTGTTAAACTGTTGATCGCAGTAAGTATCTGTACATAAAGAGAAGAAAACGCTTACAACCTCCAGTTACTCCATTTTATTTCTTTCATTTCAAATTAATCACAATAAAAGCTCGCAGAGAATGCTCGGAACTTCACAAAACGTTCTTATTGTGTTGCAGCAAAGTTCACCGAGTGTGTGGGATAATTAAGCATATTATGCAGTCTTAGCCTGAATGGAACAATTATGGAATAAAACGCCACTTTTGAGCGTTCCGTCGCATTGTGGAAATTCCGTTTGCTTCAGTTTTATTGTGTGAGAACAAATTCGTTTTAAGGAATGCTTTGTTCAACACAAATAAAAGCAATGAATGCTATTTCAAAAACTGAACTTATATTTAGTACTAGCTTCTGGCTGCGACTTCATCCACGTGAAATTTATTATTCCTGCGACCCACGCCTTCGCATCGCATCGCCGGCTCGCACTATTACTTTGTTTTCGCTGAGCGTTCTTTCTGGCCTTTTTAGGGTTCCGTAGCCAAATGGCAAAAACGGAATTCGTCATATCTGTCCGTCCGTATCTCACAGCCACTTTTTTCCGAAACTATAAGAACTATACTGTTGAAACTTGGTAAGTAGATTTATTCTGTGAACCGCATTAAGATTTTCACACAAAAATAGAAAAAAAAACAATAAATTTTGGGGGTTCCCCATACTTAGAAATGAAACTCAAACATTTTTTTTCATCAAACCCATACGTGTGGGGTATCTATGGATAGGTCTTCAAAAATTATATTAAACCTTATGCATAGACCGTTTTCCTTGTGGTACGGAACCCTTCGTTTGCGAGTCCGACTCGCACTTGGCCGGTTTTTTGTTTTTGCTCGGCTCGTAAGGATCCTAGCGTGATGTTAACCAATACCTAGCCTTCCTCAAGAATTGGACTATCAAATGCAAAAAAAAAATATAATCCGACTTGTAGTTCCCGAGATTAGCACGTTCAAACAAACAAACTCTTCAGCATTATTATTAGTAGCATAGATATATAGACAAAATAATGTGGAAGAATATAAAGGAAATCTTTGTCGAATCTTGACCTATGTCTAGTATAGAGAATTGTTGAAGAATAGAGGATACATTTTTGTCCAGCTTTGTGAAGTTATAGATAAATGGACGCAAATGCAACAGCAACTAAAACAAATACAGTAACAAAACAAAATAGTTCTATACGTAACCCTACGCCTGCAGTAATGGGTCGTTGAGACCGAGGCGTGCCAAATGAACGGCCGAGCGAACGATACGGGAATATACTCGGAAAAAGACCTTATTTGTACTGCATGGTTGTTTACATTTGCATAAAAATAAGTTCTAAAAAGCGATTGACTGGTTATCGGGAACATTGTACAGTGTGAAAAAGAAATAACTGAACAGGAATAGCGATATGCAAAAAAACCTGACGTTATAAGCACAAGTCGGCAGCGATGTTAAAGACGTGAATAAAATAGTGTACAACTTACTTTTAACAAAAACTTTTCTCATTTATGTTTAGCAAAAGCAGTCTTCAATAAAATTTTCAGCAGACGCAGTTCAAGTAAACTCACAAAATACAATTTTTAATCAACATAAAAACATTTTTAGAAAAAACTGTGCTTACAAAACAGGCCAGGGGCTCGTAACACTGAGCGTGCGGTAATGGGTCGTTGAGACCCGAGCGTGCCGAATATTTACCGCCCCTGCGAAGTCCCATGTGCATGTTGCGATATTATCCCAATAGGGAAGAAAGTTTCAGAACAATTTACGAATGGTTCGCAAACCCATATACGAGTAAAGTAACTATGGCATAAGTTTATCTGATTTGTTTTAGTTTAGAACAAATTATGTTGAAGCACCTTGTAACCGCCTGGAAACGTAAAACGGTTGACCTCAACAACTCAACTGAAAATACACTAAAATATACGCACAATAAACAAGCAAAAAAGAAAAATAAAAACTGTACAAACAGAGAGAAACTGGCGTAACACTCTGCCTGCTATAATGGGTCATCGAGACCCGCTTATGTACCAAACAGCTCCGGGCCCGAGCGATCCGAATAGTGCATAAATTGTTCAATACTAAGTTTTGTTCGCAACGGTCGTTCCGATTTTAAGAGCAGTAAAGTTTTGCACATTTCTACGAGTAATAACTTCCACAACATTGTTTTAAGGAAAGAAAACAATTTTCATTGTAGCAGAAAAAACAGTTTGTAGAGAAACTTGGGTTAAGGAAAATCCTGTGCTATTAAACTGTTAATTCTGATCTACTTTCATTTGACACCTACCCATTTTTTACCTATGCCCTGCCAATGCTGTATAAAGTAATCAGAAGTTTGGATAAATAACTCAACATAGCCAGCAACATTGGGTCTTAAGGACCAAGCATTTCGCACGTGAGGCAGGACGCCCTCAGGCTAGGTGGAGCGATGATCTCCGCAGGGTGGCTGGTAGCAGCTGGATGAGATTTGCCGAGAGCAGAATTGAATGGCGTGCAATTGGAGAGGCCTATGTCCAGGAGTGGCCTGCTGTAGGCTGACGATGACCAAGCATTTTGCACCGTACTGCATTCTGATTGTTAATAAAACAATGCAATATTTTCAGCATATTGTATAAAATCCTAAACTAATTTCGCACGTTACAAAACACTCATTTCAATTTGTAAGGCAAGCATATGAAATCATAACGTAGGGTGTTCGCATGTTTTCGTAGAAATGTTCCATTTAATATTTCCTGTGAGCACTGAGATGGAAACAGTTACAAACGAAATACATATCATTCCTCCAAAATTGCAAGCTGCCTGGAAATGGACGCAATTTCCATAGTGCAAATAATATGTCCGTATAGTTTATATGGAGGGTAATATAGGGATACATATGTAGTGCATTTGTGTAATGAGTCTGTATGTAGGGTAACTACGTACTCTCAGGTTTTGCTCTGCATACCTAATGCTGAATCAGTAACTTGAGAAGTTTTCAAATACGTTAGTATTATGTATATAGCTTCCACTTGTACTAAATAAGTATAACATACTCAATCAAAAAGAAAACAATATTAAATACACTGCACAGGTCCGCTCAATCTGTGTGGTTCTTTCCTCAAAAGACCATTTCAGACACCAATCTACATGGTCTTCACATGATCTGACCAAGATTTTGTCTGGACTTTAAAAGAGACTGTGACCTCTGAGTTTGTTTCGGCCTTTCTTCTCAGAGTAATCAGATAGGAAACGAAAACCTCATCTAGCTTAAAAAAATATGATTGACGTGTAAAAGTGTTTGTACAAACCTACTTACCGAAATAAATCATTTATCATTAAATACTAGAGATCCGTTCCGGCATCACACGTTTTTACGATTTCACAAATCATCGTTTCTTCATTAAATGTAAGTTTAATATAAATGTCTTGAACACATTAACCTTCCGGAATGAATTCTCTAAATTATGGTGAAAACCAAATCAAAATCCGTTGTATAGTTTAGAGTATACGAACAAAAGTCATATAACATGCTACAAACAATCACAGTCTACCTGTATCCTCTTTTGCAGTCGGACAACGCGGGCGTTGACTCTGGCAAATACCCTACACTGTGCTAAAACTATGCGTCAATACCCCAAGAGGCAAGATGCAAACAGCGATACGAAGATGCAAGTGAAACGTAACGCTGTACATACAGTGCAACGTCAAACAAAGCGAGTGTAGCAGCAGTCTGCACCGAACGCGAGCCTTTTGCTCAAAGTCAACAAGGACTGTTTGAACAGAGATGAGCTGCAGCACTGTTATTAATGTTTATTGTTGAATATTCCGGGACAGTGCTAGATAAATATGTGCCTGTCAGCTGTACTGGAGTCGAATATAGACTGTGGGTAGGATAAGGTTAAGACATGACCTTTTCGTGAGGTATATTCACTAGACTAAGAGGAGAAACGCCAAATAAGATAGGGGAACATACATGTTCAGTCTGACAAAAGCCATCATTTGATGTAGGTACTTAATCAGCCAAATATTCGACTATGTTAAGACTAATGAATTTATAAGTACCTAGTTTTCTAAAGACCGCTTTAAGAAGATCTTACGAGTGTTGGCACAGCTGACGGAAGGTGCGTCGCGTATCGTCGGTCGCGTGACGCCAGAATGGAAAAGTAGATAATAAAATTTTCACACTTACACACTCAACCGAAGATGCGTCATTAGTGCATCGAGCATACTAACGAAGTTACGCATCTTCCGTCAGATGTGCGACCACACTTAGAAATAGGTAGACATGGCAAAATGCAGAGCCCCTATATATTGAGGCATTGATAGATCAATTATCATGTTAAACGCAACTTTGAAAGTAAGTAAGTTACAACAAAAGGCACCAAAGTTACCAAATAAACACGAACTTCCTCCAAATGTTTGAGAGATGATCGGTTCAGCAGAGATCGAACTCCTTAATCTGAAGTAATTGAATTGCGGGACTTATCGAAGTTCGTGCTGCCAACTAATTAGGCTTACTTAGTTAATTAACACTTTCATAACAGTAACTCATTTAATTAAATGTTTAGGCCTGATTCTGGGAAGGGATTCGAGAAATGGGTTTTAGAAGCCACAGTGTACTACGTGCTAATTAATATTATGTAGAAGGTATTTTGTACACGGCACGGTTTCTTTACGGTACGGTGTATAAACCGCGCCGTAGAAAAAACGTGTCCGTCAATAGTGATCCATACAACACTGACGAACGTGCCTACACACGGCGAAAAAACCGTAGTTTTTCACGGCAAGAAAAACGTGTCAAAGGGCCCAATGGTGGCCATAAGGCAGACTCATACAAGTTCAAATTCTCGTTGCAGGTTATGAATATTGGGGATAAGAATGTCCTAACTGGAGCAGACATCCAAAGTTAGTAATTAAATCAAAAAGTTCAGCAGCATCCTACGTCAATTTAACCACAGCAAAGACGGCTAATCCATACACCAGATAATTTTGGTGATTACAAATATTATTACGAAGGGGCTTGTGGCTAATTATAACAGCCGCACGGATTGATCGATCAAGTTAAGCTACCTTGCCGCGGTTGGTCCGTGGGTAGGTGACCGTCTTCGCATACCAAGACCCCTCCATGCCTCGGATAGCACGTTAAGCCGTTGGTCCCGCCTGTCATTCGTGGATCTTTGACGGTCGTTACGGGTCGTCAGTAGCCCAAAAGTCTAACAACCAGTATTACCAAGGGGTATCGTATTACGCAGTAACTGGGTTGTGAAGGTCAGATAGGCAGTCGCTCCATGTAAAATACTGGTATTCAGCTGCATCCGGTTAGACTGGAAGCCGACCCTAACATAGTTGGGAAAAGGCTAGGCTGATCATGATGATGACACTAGCTTAGCTCTCCCACCCCACCCCACCGCATCGCATCACCTACCCCGTGCCCGCGACATCACTTCGTTTTTTCTTAGCGTTTTTTCTGACTTTTTTTCTTTTTGCTCGGCTCCTGAAGGTCATAACGTGATGTTAAATAACCTATAGCCTTCCTCAAGAATTGGGCTATCAAATGCTTAAAGAATTTTTCAGACCCCACTGGTAGTTCCAGAGATTACACCTTACATACAAACAAACAAATTTTGCCTCTTTATAATATTAGTATAGTATAGATTGGGACAATAAATTACCAACTCCACTCAACTGTCCAAAACGGTTGAGCTGCTTTATCTTTTGTAACAGAGTTATTTTCGCTCCATAAAGCAAAACAAGCATACAACCAAAATCCCTTTTAATCCTTAATTTAAAAGGCTCCCAGTAATGCCCGCCTCGGCCGCGTAAAATCATATTTACAAGATAGAATATTGAAAATCCATCGACACGGGCGGGATCACTTTACAAGCTTAGCGAGGAGCGCCCTCGCGCGGCGAAATGTGATAACACTTGCTATCTGTCATGTTCCATTTGAGTTTTGTTCAATCATAAGGAGGATTTGTTACGTCTTGAGATTGGTATTATTTTAGTTATATCTCTTACGAAATGAATATTGCCTAAGGCTCTCGGGAGTGACAGCACAATTCTTCGTAAACTTTTATTAGGCCGCCGTCTTAGAGCAGAGAATATTTTTGACACACACATAACATCACGCCTGTAATCTCCAAAAGGTTAGGCAGTTGTGTACCTATAGTAACACACACATTTCGCCAGTTATGTTTAAGTCCCATGTCATAGGGGGCGAGCCTATTGCCATCAACCGGACGCAAACCCAGTGTCCGGGCTGGCACTGAGAAATTCCATATGGAATAACCCAACAACACTTTGCCTGCCTTGGGAATCGAACCCAGGACCTCATGCTCCGGAGTAGCGGTTGCGACCACTAGACCCATGGAGCAGTAAGTTTGGTTGACTAGTTACTTCTGGAAAACTTTGCTCCTTAGGTGTTTTGAACAAGACGTTTTAGTAACTTTCATTGCTAATACAATCGTTATTATTGTGGCTAGAGGGGCTCGTGGCTAAATAGTAACAGCCGGACAGGCCGATCGATCAGGTTAAGCTACGCTTGCCGCGGTTGGTCTGTGGATGGGTGACTATCTTTACTTACCGAGACCCCTCCGTGCCTCGGAAAGTACGTTACGCCGTTGGTCCCGGCTGTCATTCGTAGATTTTTGACAGTCGTTACGGGTAGTCAGAAGCCAGAAAGTCTGACAACCAGTCTTACCAAAGAAGTGTCGCATTTACCCAGTAACTGGGATGTGGAGGTCAGATAGGCAGTCGCTCCATGTAAAATACCGGTATTCAGCTGTATCCGGTTAGACTAAAAGCTGACTCCAACATATTTGGGAAAAGGCTATACAGATGAGATCTTCCACACATTTGAACTACCTAAAAAAATCATAACAGTTACAAATAAATGTAATAACACAATCCGTGAATAATATATGGTTCGTTTCGGGCAGTTATCGCGATCCATTTGTTTCGATAACGTTCGTATATACGCAACACACACATTTGTATATAAAATATAGGCTCAACACGCTACATTAAATATTCGGCATTAATAGGTCAATTAACTAGATTGATGTTGCAGGCCTACAGTTTATTTACGAGTGGAAATATTTGTATGAATAACAAAATGTATGGGAGCTTCGGTAGTTTTAGCACAAGGTATAATTTATCCTGTATACCGCGAAGGGGTAGGTAGAGGGGCTACCGCACGATCTCGGGCGAGGCGGCAAGCCTCCTTGCCGGAATGCCGCCATGGGATCTGGAGGCGAAAGTCCTTGCGCGCCTGTATGAGTGGCGCGCGGAGGCACTACGCCGGGGGGAAACTCCGCTTCCGCGGCAAATAGCGGCGGAGCGGACAGACCTCCGGCGCGATCTCATGGTGGCATGGAGAGAGCGACTATCGCAACCCAGCGCAGGGCACGCCACGATAGTGGCGATAAGACCCCTCTTTGAGGAGTGGCTAGAGAGGCGTCACGGCGTTCTCACCTACCGCCTGACGCAGGTCCTCACCGGACACGGATGTTTCGGGAGGTTCCTGCACATCATCAGGCGGGAGGAGACGCCCGGGTGTCACCACTGCGAGGATCGCCCAGAGGACACGGTGGAGCATACGGTGGAGGTCTGCCCCGCTTGGGCGGAGCACCGCCGTGTCCTCGTAGAGGCGATCGGCAACGGCGGCGACCTCTCGCGTCCGGCCCTGGTTCAAGCCATGGTCCGGGGCGAGAGGGAGTGGGAGGCGGTCACCTCCTTCTGCGAAGCAGTCATGCTAGCGAAGGAGGTGGCGGGACGGCTCAGGGAGAGAGCCGCACGCCTCAGCCGCCGCGGGAGACGCTACGGGCGTCGGGAGCCGCGTGACGACTCCCGGCCACCGTAGGCGCGGGCCTGCGGACGGAGAGTGATGGGTAGCTCTCTGTCCGATCAGGACCAGGCCCGTGCCGGACGGCGCGTATGTGTTCCACGCGCGCCTCAAAGAGATGTCAGCATTAAGGAAGGGGCCCGCCAGGGCCGAAGCCTGCCGGGGTAGCGGGATCGTCCGAAAGGGTTACCGCTGCCCCGGAACATAAAGGGCTAAGGAAGGAACACGGGTGGGTTTTAGTCAGTAAGAGTCTGACACTCCCTTCCGCTCCACCCAGAGCGGGAGGAGTCATTAGATGATTTCCCATCCAAAAAAAAAAAAAAAAAAAAAAAAAAGGGGTAGGTAGAGGAGAGTAATACACTATTTTTTTTTTTAAACATAGCTGAGAATTTTCTCATCAATACACAGCATAAAACAAAGTCTCTTTTCTTAACTGTCTATAGTGTGAACGCTTAGACCAGGGATGGTCAACCTCTATACATCTACGTGCTATTTTTTCCAAATACATATTTAATGCCATGACGTGCCAACAAAGACGAAGGAAGCATAATGTTTGGGGCGAACCAGGATTTTTTGGAATGTGGGACAAAACTTCGGAACGAACGAATAATAAATCACCAATATATACTTTCGCATTGTTATTATTATTTGAAATCTCCCTTGACATTTCTCGGGACCCTGGGGTCCCGGACCTTTGGAAGGCGTATGAGGGGCCGAAACCAACTCGCAAAAGCCCGTTGAGACGTTTTTAATGAAATGAGACGCCAACCGTCGATTATCCCTGCTCGCACTATGCAAGTGCATCTAAGGGCAACCCCCGGTCAGTGTAGGACGACTGTAATATTAACAGGTTTTTATTTATTTAAATGAAATGACAAATTAATGCGATTTCTGCTGTTTCAAACTAGATGACTTGGGTACCAAAATTTTTGAAATTATGCCGTGCCCAAATTATTTTGTGACATGCCAGCAATGGCACGCGTTACCTGTACCTATAATACATTCATATTTAATTTAGATATAGTACAGAAATCTCGATGTTTTGACATGTCGTCACACCAGTAGGTACTTACACAGCGCCCGTGCGAGACGCTAGTCTTCAATAAAACTTTGCACGACCCAGGGCTATTCCTGGTCATGCAAAGTCAGAATCCCACTCGCTCAACAGTCATGTTGGCAACCCAAGAAACCTACAAGTGAAACCGCACCCTAATTGCGTAACACATAGTCACAATCTGAATCATTTTGACGGATTGCTAATCCATTGCTTCAAATGTTCGAAAAATTTGTCTGCTCAACAACGTAAATAACGCAATGAATGTTGTTGAACTGTCAAAATGAAAGCCATTGCTACTGTTAGTGTGTTACTCAATTACCCCGCAGGTATTTGTAGTAAAACGTGATCAACAAGTGACCTAATTCCAGATACTCAGTAAAGAGGAGTTTAACCAACTTTCCCCAATACAAAGTTCATCTAAATATAAAGTAGGTACACAAACTAAAGTTGTGTAGAGAGAGCAAACCTGCAACAGGACAGGTATGTCATATGTAAATATAAGTTAGTCATAAAATATAGCCGGGAGCCGGCGAACTGTAAAAAGCTCGTAACAAAATAATCTAATGCATGCAGCTTCCAGGTAGGAGGGAATTGGAGGTAGGGTGCTACTGTGAGCGGGTTTTTGAATATGAAAATTGAAGAAAGAAGTATCCCATACCGTGAAAAATACATACATTAACTCGCGGTTTTTTTCCAGGGGATAGGCAGAAACTACAGAATGCCACCTGCTACGATCTTTACATACTCCTTTTGCTTCGTTTACGTTCAAACTATAGAGGTATGAGGAACAGGGTGTAAAGTTCACTCATCTTCCATAGAAAAGGGAGGATCTTCCGACCAG
The DNA here is from genome assembly GCA_914767645.1 of Hydraecia micacea. Lineage (NCBI taxonomy): Eukaryota > Metazoa > Arthropoda > Insecta > Lepidoptera > Noctuidae > Hydraecia > Hydraecia micacea. The sequence continues at coordinate 16,212,781 of OU611794.1, read as the reverse complement.
ACGGGTGTCGTGTCTAGTGTGCTACTGCCCGACGGTTGTATATATGCTAGTAGTGCTGTAAACTTTGCTTGCGTGATGCAGGATTTTGCGTGACGTCAGTATCATGTCGTCGCATGTGGCGATGTAGACGCCGCCACAATACCATGGAATAATATCCAATGAATGGATTTCACCAATTGGAAATCATAAAAACTGTGATATTGACATTTTCTTAGTCACGTCAAGTCGGCTGAGTCTTCGAAACTGTTAATTTCTTAAATTTTTTTTCGCGTTTTTTACAACTTATTGACTTTGCCTACAGGTGTTTATCTAAACCGCTAACACTGCCACCCCGACACACTCCCCAGCCAATCCCGCGCTTATAGCGTATGATTCGAATGCGCCCTATCGGCGCTGCAGCCCGGCCAAAGCCCGGCAGTATATGAAATTAGTTTTTATGACACACGCTAGGATTTATACAAGTACCCCTTCGCTGAGCCAGCAATGGTCGGAAAGAATTTTAGAATTTATTAGGGGGATTCTTGAAAGCCATTTTAGTTTTACATGAGGTTAATTTTGAGGGGATGAGGTTTTGATGCATGAGTTTGCTTGCAGAATTTTTAGTGCTCATTGGCGTGAACCATAAAAATCTATTAAAAAGCTTTGCTGTAGACATGAGGGTCTGTGGAATCAAGTTTTCAAATACTTTTACATGAACAGTTTTCCGAATTTACGGAAGACGTAGCGTTGGATGGCCTCCCACAAGGTGGACCGATGACCTAGTGAAGGCCGCAGGAATCCGCTGGATGTGAGAAACAGAACCGGTAGAAGTGGCGTGGCGGTGCTTGGGGGAGGACTATGTCCACCAGTGAACGTCTTTCGGCTGAAATGACGATGAGGATGTAGTTTTTCACTGTAGAGTTGTTAAGTTCTTTTTCATTGATGTTAAAATGTGACCACTACGGGCACCATACCAAAAGCTGACTTAACATACTGAATTCCAACAAATATGTTTTACCCACAAAGCCTGGAGTGGAAACTAGCTATAGATAACACACAAGCACTGAGCAACAGTTCAATTAACTGGACGTGCCCCGCTGGGCAGTTGATCATGCGCCGCGAGTATTGGGAATTATGATCAAACATATTGGTCGAGCTAGAACCTAAGTACTCAACCTTATTTTGCCTACCGCCCATTTTGAAAATATTTGTTTCTCTAGAGCCCCCCATTTTTTTTACTTCCTATCTATCGCGAATCTGAAACAGCTAATGTCACGATTTTATTTAAACATGTACCTAATATTATATAGTCGTAAGATAGAATTTTCTCTGGGTCTTCTACTGCCTCCCTGAAAGTCTCAAACGCCCACGAGGGGGCGCGGGCGTTATCACCCACGTTGAGTACCTATAAGCTAGAGGTAGGTTGCTAAAAATGAAAGAATTCCCAGGGAAAATAAGGTTTAGTTATCTGCTGAAAATGGACGAATGATTTTCAGATTGGAACTGTCGTTATGATTATTTATCAATCAGTAAATTTTTTAAATCCAGCTTTATTTCAAATAAATCTCATGCCGATACTTCGAAGTTGTTTGGTAGAAACAGAAATAATTTGAAGAACATGTCTGTAAAGCGTAGTTTAAGATTTCGGGGGTGTGTTTGGCAGTGCTTTAATTAAGCATTACTTAGAACACTTGCTACGAAGGATGGCATAAGTAAGCTTCACTCTAAACGGCACACGACGAATTGATAGATACTCTATTAATAAAATTTGTTTTATCTAACACTAGCTTCTGACCACGACTTCGTCTGCGTTAAATTTCGGCACCGACCCACGGCGCCTCATCCTATCGCCCCCCCCCCCCCCCCGCGATATTAATTAGTTTTCTGACTTTTTTGTTATAATAAACTCTTTAGCTTTATTTTTAGTATATATAGATTGCCATTACAACGGATTTCATCGATCGCCGACCGGTGTAAAGATTAAACGCCCGTTTAAAATGATGATCGCTCATATTGATCTGACAATGAAATGAAAACAGGATCAGCTGCTTGTTATTCTGCGCAAGTTAGGAGGGAGACTGGAGAGGTCGTTTACCTCAGTTGTGTTATTTCGCGGCCGGAGGGAGGAAAATATCGGTCTGTTTCCGCAACAAACGTTATCAAAACAGGTAGCTTTGATTGATTTATAAGTATTCTGTTTGCTTTGTATTTTGTTGACATTATCGGTCTTTGCGGGATTTGTGCTGTCGCCATATTTGTCAAAATATTTTAGAGTATTTTCTGCGTGAAGTAGGTATTCAGAAGGCCTGTAAATAGCTTTCCTTGGGATCGGGGAGTTTGCTCGTAAAAGCTATCGTAATGTAAATCGTAATCTGAATTTCATATCTTTCCCAACATGAAAAGTTAACGAGATAATAAAACTTTACAAAGATCGGTCTAAAAGAAGTATATATGCAAACGTTCTGATTTGGGGGCTTCCTGCAAAGCCAGAATCTGTACCACTAATGCGACCCAGAAATTACATTTGGGTTATCGAAACAAAACGAATTATTGTCGAAAGTTCGATGGGTTAGCTCTAGGATTAGAGGAAGGACGGAAGGATCAGTTCCCAGGGGTAATTCCCCCTGTATGTTCCCGCCCGCACATGTAGCTCAGTGACGTGTGGAAATTGCAATTACAGTCTTATTGTCTTGTGCAACATAATGACTGAATGTTTGTTTGTGTTCATTCTTAACCTTGTTGCTGATGTTATAAGCATGTCCTATGTTCGTTAAATAAGATTTTAGTGAAGTGCAGTCGTTATTGTAAATATTATTTGCTACAACTGCAGTTGGAATTATTTCCCAGCATTTTCAAGTGCAGTTGAAGATTTATTTAACGAGTATCTTTCTCCTGAAGTATTACTTAGCAACTTTGTTATATTTTAAAGCACCAATTAAGGATCAAAGACCCACAATAGTGATCAAAAGTACTTTGGACTAAGCCCTGCTTTGCTGTCTGCAAAGAAGCCTAATGAAAAATTGTGAAAGCGAAGTTGGCACGAGCTGAGTAGATGAAATATTCATCGATGACCATTAGCAACTAACGAACCATGCAGTTCGATAGTGGAAATGTAGGATGTTATCTACAGTACTGTAAGTTGAGCTGCAGCAGCCAACCAAGCAAGAAACACAATATTTTAAAATCCAGTTGTTTTAGCTCACATACACAATGTCAGCGAAGTAAGCTTGCCAAATCTCTGCCTGTCACAGATTTTGCAGGTGACTCCTAGAGGCTGACTGTATAAGCCCTAGACTACACGGCACACAGATTTGTATAACGAAGCCCGACAGTTTTCCGGAAAGCTGTCCTGTGCCTTGCAATTACAGAACTGTGAAGCTTTTGTGACGAGTTTTTAGAGTCACATGGTCTTTGGGTACAGAACAATTTGAGTTAAAGGTTCCTGTCCCTCCATCTACATTGGTGACTGCCGAACGTTGCAGAATAAAATGTGTCTTTTTACCCTTTCACTAAAGTATAAAATTCTATAACTACTTGAGACTACTACCTAGATAATATATATTCGATTGCTCATAAATCTTATTGTACCTGTTTTTAATAAGAAAACGTAAAATGTTAGCATAACCAGACTATTCAAATTATTAAAAAAATATCTCATCCAATATTCTTTTATTCAAATTACAGTCGCTTTTAATCGTCCTTTAATTAATCAAAAACTCAAGTTTTTAAATCCTTCAGTGCTTCATTAATTGCGCAGTTCGTCACAATGACCTTCGTTGTGATTGAATTTGAAGGACTTGTTAACCGGATTCAAGTATTGTGATATCGACTTGAGTTCTAAAAACTGTTGATTAGATGTTTCTACGAAATCAGGTTGATTGGCTTCTTGAACCGTCTTGAACCTAACAATGTGAAACATCTATAGGGAATAAAACCGACTCGTATTGACGGCATACTGTATGACGCTCACCTATTCGCATGCCCCGCCATGACAGAAAAATATATTTCTTTTTCCCCATATTTATTTGATTTTCTTAAATTCTTTCAATAACCATCAATTTCGATGTTTTACATCTGCCGGGCGTCCCGTGACGGCCGACTTCTTTTTTTCTTATTACAGTTCAATCCATATTTTTAAAGGTCGCACCAGATTTCTAACAATAACGTCTTCAATTAATTAAAACACCATGTTTTATGAGACATTTCTGCAAACAAGAATGTTGTTTCAATCTTAGCGGTTTGTGATTAATTGGTACTTACCAATTAATCACAAACCGCTTAACCGCCCTCGCAACAAACTTTAGTTCGACCAAAAATATAGACAGAAACCACAAAGTCCACATCAATGAAACCGCAAATAGTGCGGCATCCGTCGCAATTACCGCGGGAGGGAACAGTCTAGCATCCAGACTATTAGTGTCATTATAAATTGGATGGCAGACTCTACCGTAAATAATTAAGCCTAACGGAGTTACTTTCCATGTTAGTCGCACGACTTTTTAATACGCTTGCATATTTTAGACGCGATTTGTACGGGGAAATTAAATGGACGGCCTTTGGAAGACATGGAAAACACATTTTGCTATTAAATATAATGAGTTAACTGTATGCAGTAATGTGTTAATGGACTTAATGTTAATTTTTAGCTAGATAATACCTAATAAAGGCTCACAACTTAAAGGTTGCAACTTTTTAATCTTCAGTAAATACAAGATCCACATCACGAGTTGAGAACTCCATATCATTTGATATGGAGTTCTTTACAATTAGAATAGAATACTCTTTATTATGTACATCATCATCAGAGCAGTGGTGGCCAAGTGATAACGGCCGCGACTTACGAGTTGTAGGTCGTAGGTTCGAACCCAGACAGGCGCTTTACTTTGTGTAAATTATTTCATCACCACTGCCACTGCTCTCAAAACGGTGAAGGAAAACATCGCGAGGAAACCGGCATGTCCTAGAACCAAAAAAGTCGAAGACATGTGACATCTGCCAACCCGCACTGGACCCGCGTGGTGGATTACGGCCCACTCCCTCCCCACGAGAGGGAGTATGGTGTATGTTATGTACATCATACAAATTACAGATATGAATGAAAGAAATGACAACCAAGGATAATTAACAGAATGTGAACATAAAAACTAAACGTGAAAACTCAATTATGTTAATTAAGCAGCACTAAGTGGTCTCAACGGTAATGACTACCTAAGATCGCCCATACAGAGTCAGTGAACTAATGTAATGATGATCGATGCTCTTGCTCCCTCCTTTTTTGTCTGAAGAAAGGCATTTGCCATGGAGTAGGATGATGACTCATTTATAAATAGGACAAAGACCCCGCGTTTTCTGCCTACTTTTAAAGAGAATTTGACGAGAAAAATATCGATGTAGATAAAAGGAACGTTAAACAAGAAATTAATTTTAATTAAAACCTTTGTAACGTTATTTGCTAGGAATATTCAAAAAGGATCACCAAGTCTAATTACTTGATTAGGTAGGTACCGGAATAATATTATATTTTAAGACAAAGTGCAGGTGTATTAATTTCTCTTATGTTATGAAGAAATATTTTATTATTTGATGAAATAATGAGGAATATAATTGGGCGTTGGTTGACTTGAGTCGTAGGAGGCGACATGACTTACTCAGATCGATAGGTAGTTCCGAATATTACGAAAAATATTTATTTTAGAAGTTAATAATAATATAGAAATATAATTATACTCGTAACAATTTGTTTTTATGCTTAACTCTTAGGAGGGAAAAGTAGATGTGAACTCTGACATTTTTGTCGATGATGACATTTATTTTAACTAAGTAATGAAACCAATTTACACTGCTGTTTATTTGCAGATATATTAAAAGTTTAATGATATTTTAAGAACAAAGTTTTAGAAAATACTTCACTTTACTGATATTCGTTTTAAAAAATATTCGATATCGCCGGTCATGTTTCTGTTTTAGTCAAGCAAAAGAACTGTCTACCTATGTATAGTTTAATCTTGAACTCTCTTTCTCTACTCAAAATTCCAATGCTAGACTGTAGGTACTTTTCAAAGAAGTTTTTAATTATTAAAAAAAAACCTATTTACTAAATAAAATAGACAGTCGTCTGTCTGTTAATATCGTGCTCAAAAACATAATAATGTATTGGTCTGGCACGCAATAACATATATTCGCACGACAGTAATATAGACATAGGTAACATTGAAATAGACGGTTCGTACTCATATTATAGGCATCTAATGTTTTAGGCTAGTAGACTCTTCGTAGTCTCTTCTTTTTTATTTTGATCAGCATGTTACAATGCCCAAACGTTCATATTTGTGTTACATGGGACTTGAACAGAACTGGCGAAATGTGGGGTGTAGTATAGGTACACCTCTGCCCAACCCTTCTAGGAATACAGGCGTGATGTTTTGTGTATTCTTACCTATATAAGGTCCCATTAAAATGGATAGACAAACTTTTAGACATCATGCAGACCACCAAAATAAGGACGATGGTAAAAAATATAAAAGAAAAACGCATTAGATACTTACAAGAAAAATAATCAGCTAACGAAAATACACTAATGTGCAATTTATTATTTTAGGTCAAAACAAAATCACTTTAATCAGTGTTTGTTTTTTGCTTGGATATCTTTGGTTAGACGCACTGAGCGCTGTGTTAAAATTTGTCCATCTATTTTAATGGGACCCTGTATATATAAAATTCAAAGTCCTGACTGACTGATATATCAACGCATAGCCTAAACCGCTGGTCCTAGAAACATGAAATTTGGAGATTGTGTTCTTTGTGAAGAGTTGGTATCCACTCAGAAACGGTTTTTTGAAATTCCACCCCTAAGAGGGTGAACGGGGGGAGGGTGAAATTTCACGCGGAAGAAGTCGCGGGCAGAAGGTAGTTTGTAATAAACAAAATAAAATAAGGCTAGTTGAATATGTTGAGTGTAGAAGACAGAAATACTGAAAACGATGGACAAGTACGCACCACAATCCACAGCAATCTCAGTTATTTTACAATGTCCTATTCCTCAGTAAAAATGCTTATTTCCCGTCCACATTGTTATTTTATTTTAATCTCAAAGAAAGCTCGCGGTCCTTACAACCCGCGGCACAGACGCGAAAGCTAACAAATAAGAAAATAAAAGAAACATAACAATAGGAAATAGTGATAAAACGGAATAGTCGCAGCAATATTCCGAGCACAAAGCCTTCTGTAAAAATGTATTGATAAAGCCTACATATGAGACCAAAGAAACAGACTGTTTTCGTGCACAAAAAGACTAAGACCTTTTTTGGTTTTGTCAAACGAGAAATTTTGAATCAGTATTCTTCTTGTTTTGTTTATTTTTATTCGTATCAGAAAGTTTATATAACTTGTTTTTGTTACACAGGAGTTTATTATTGTTTCCTCCAGGGCAGACTCTTTCCAGTTCACCTTTCTCTGTTTATAAATATCTTGGGTCTATCCAATAAGCTGACCGATTTATACCAGTAACACTTTTAGGAGAACCTGTGCAACTTTTCCACAAGAAAATTAAAAAAGTAATAGTTAGAGAACCATTTCAACTAACATTACATTTTACAGAAGCGTGTCCATGTTACCGGTGCATGTAACAGTCGGCAATTCAATTACCCGCCAGTGTATTTGCACTGTGGCGTACACTCAGTGGTCAAAATTACATTACTGGGCTCAGTATCTGTTATAAGTTTGTTTCCTAGACTAATTAAGAGAGTTATACCACAAAATAGGGATAGACAGATGTATGTATAGGCCAAATACAAAGTGTTACAAAATTAAACTTACAAACTATAAGAGGTGCTTTAGACCATCGAACTGAACAACTTTCATTATGGGACCAACTCAGAAATCACGAAAAAAAAAATCTGCTGTTTCATACATTTTGGTCAAGTAGGTATTGAACTTTTGTATTAAACAGCAGTATTTTTTTCTTGATTTAGTGCTAGTCACTCTGAAATCAACTTAATTACCATTAAAATAAAGTTGATATTTGTTTAGCTTGAAACATAATTTTGAATAGACTTTATGTTGTTTGTCCAGCGTTAGAGGGTCTCGAAATAATTTCTGTAAGTATCTTTTTTTATGTGTTACACAAATAATAATACACCCGCCTATTATTGTCCCACTGCTGGACAAAGGCCTCTTCTCATGCAGAGAAGGCACGAGCATTGATCACCACGCTTGCTCAAGACGAGTTGGCGATTTATACGATTTATTTATAGACTTATATTAACCATAAGTCTAGATATCATCACGATAAAATACTTTTGTTATGCAATTTGGTACCTATTTTACTTTGGAAAGTAATCCTGTAGTACCCCTTTTAGAACAAGCAGTCATGCTATTCTGTAAAAATCTCACCGTGAAAACTTAGATGAAGTGACCTTAAAGTGAGCTGTCAATAGTGTCAATCCCTAGCGTCAGGTGGAATGACAGCTCACTTTAAGCTCACTTCACCTAAGTATCTTTTTACAGAATAGCACCGCAGCTCTGTAACTTTCACTCACAAATAAATACAACAGGCTCTCACCTAGATGAAATTCGACGCATCTCTACACACTATAAATAATCTCACCCATTTCACATCGCTGTCTTCAAATTGTTCAACCTATCAACTATCCTCTGTCCCTTTCACACACCTTTCTTGAAGGGTGTCTAAATCTACAAACCATTTTACGATTGAATTTAAACCTTAGCTCCTTAGCAGCAGGATTGATAATAGTAGAAGAGGTGAATGCAGTGTGTAAATCCCTTGTGGTTGTAGGATGATTTATCAAGTTTGCATTGACGAAATAGCAATTCATTTTATCAGAACAATTTATAGGGTTCATACACTTTGATTGATTAAAACATTTTGCAGCAAGTTTTTCGATGATAAATAAAAAATCTTGGAAATTGATTGCACAGTATGAAGTAACGCGATAGTTTGTTTTTATTATAATTTGATGAAATATGTGTTTTCGAGCAAACACTATCTATCTTCTATGTAAATAAATCAAAGTCGGGCTAGTTACACCATTTATAACTCAAGAACGGCAGGACTGATTTTTATGATCTTTGATTTGTTGGATTCGTCTTCGCCCCGAATAGCAGAAAAGCTATTAAAACATGGGAAAAATTAATCATCATCATTTCAGCCGAAAGTCGTCCACTACTAGACATAGGCCTCCCCAAACACCTCCACTTCGACCGGTTCTGTGCTTCTCGCAACCAACGGGTTCCTGCGGCCTTCACAAGGTCGTCGGTCCACCTTGTGGGAGGCCTTCCAACGCTACGTCTTCCGGTACGCGGTCGCCACTCCAGAACCTTTCGGCTCCATCGGCCATCTGTTCTGCGAGCAATGTGCCCTGCCCATGCCACTTAAGTTTGGCAATTCTTCGGGCTATGTCGATGTCGGTTACCTTGGTCCTCCTGCGGATCTCCTCATTTCTGATTCGATCACGCAGGGAAACTTCAAGCATAGCCCTCTCTATTGCCCTTTGGGTGACTTTTAACCTTCTAATAAGGCCCATAGTAAGGGAAAAATTCACGAAAAAAAAATTAAGAAACAACATGTATTGATTCTGAGGCGATACGAAGTTCGCCGGGTCAGCTAGTGACAAATAAATGTAGGCGATATGTTTTTACAAATTGACGCAATAACAATGTCCAACCATTTTATTTAATAACTAGGTATAAATGTTCACGTAATTGGACTGTATGATACAACAACAGTTAGCGAAAGTTAACGAAACATTAGAACAATTACGACATGAAATATAACAACCGACCTAATGGACCCTGTGCACAGCGGCGGAAGAAAAATTTTAGTGTTAATGAATCTAACAGCTGTTCTGGAATTATTTATGAACCTATTGCATAACTATGTACTTTCGGGTCTCCGTTATGTAATTTGGAAGACAGAGGTGTCATTTGTATGATGACGGAATAAGCGTTACTAATATATAGAGGTAGTTTGTAAGTTTGCAGGTAGTCTCCGGTACTATCAGTCGGATTTGAAAAAATATTTTTGCATTTGTTAGCCCAATTCTATTGAACATCACGCTATGACCCTTAGGAGCCGAACAAAAGGAAAAAAGTCAGAAAGAACGCTAAGCTAAAATGAAGTAGAAACACTGGCGAGCGATGGGATGCGACGCGATGGGTCGGGAGAGAAATTACACGCGGACGAAGTCGCGGGCAGAAGCTAGTTTAAACCTATAAGTATAGATATCGACTTTAGACCCTGCTCTTATTCTACAGTTTAGTTTTTCTCAAAGATAGTTCAAATTGTCAAATGTCACGGCAATTTCAAGTTGCAAAAAAAGTAACAAAGGCTACAATTAACTTCAGGTATACAAAAGATGGTGGCGGCGAGATGGGCGGATGACATTGTTGCCATCGCGGGCAAAACCTGAATGAGGCTGGCACAGGTGCGTGGGGATTGGGACCAGAAAAGAAAGGACTACTAGGATATTGTAACAACTAAATGTACACATGAATGCAATAAACAATTTGAATTTGAATTTGACTGTGCCCAGTAGTGGGGGTAGTGGGGCTGTGGACGATGATACAAAATATGAATTAATCGGAAACAGATACTTTGAAAGACAATTCCCGTAAATAAAAACCTTCAAAATCTACTCGCAGTTTCATCTCAGCGACAATCAATGTCAAAAACTTGTCAAAAATGTAGGGAAATTAGAGGTATTTTTGACAGATTGAGACTGAGATCAGACTGTGAACGTTCTTAAAATTACGAGAATTGCCCCTTAGTCTTTGAGAACCGGAACCAAGAGTGCCAAGTATCGGTACTCTTCAAGGCTCATAATATAACATCACACCACATCTTCAACATAACATGACACAAACATTATTCTCTTGTAGATCCGTACCTTCCCCAAAGGAAATTAATTAAGAGGTGCGGATGAGACACAAACAGACTCCGGTACGATTAGGAGAGAGACAAAAGATGCATGTTTTATTTATAAAGGCGTAATGATGGCGGCGCGGTGACATCAAAGGTGAGAAATAAAAGGAATTATTCATAGAGTAATAACGCCGCGGAAGGGAGTTTTATTATGATACACTTTATAGCGTATAATAAATATTATTTAATGAATTTTTGTGGCGTCTCATGTCGTAAAAAGGCAATGATAGGGCAGATTAATTGGAATAAAAAACAGTGTATTTTTAACCGACTTCAAAAAGGAGGAGGTTCTTAATTCGAGCAATTGTAAATCGATTTCAAAAAATATTTTTTTAACCTCAGGGGTGGTCCCATATAAATTTTATTAACTTTGCTTGGGTAGTTTTTGAGCTTTAATAATACGTATATTTGCCACATAGTTTATATTGATAATGTTATAATGACTTCCTGTCACTGATATTTACATAGCAAGTAGTGTTATACGAATTGTTGCGGGGTAAGTACAACTTAAAAGTGAAAAAAAAAAAAAACGATTTCCAAAGGACACTAAAGTGAAAAATAAATTTAATTTCGGAAGTCGGTGTCGTTGGGTTCGCATTTTCGTTGTTTGCCACCGACTTCCGAAATTGAAGTTATTTTTCAGTTTGTAGTGTCTTTTGGAAGTCGGTTGTTTTTTTTTGGAATAAAGTTTTTATGTCAAGTAAATTTTGTTTTTTTTTTTTAATATTTTCTATAGCTTTGTCACATTATTGGACCAATACCAAAAGCAACTTTAGACTAGAATTGCATAATCAGCTTTTAATGTGCATACTGCTGGGACACACGCCTTCTCTCTGTGGAAGGGAGTGGGCCGTAATCCACCACCCGAGCCCAGTGCGAGTTGGTAGTTGTCACATGTCTTCGAATTTTTGGTTCTTGGACATGCCGGTTTCCTCACGATGTTTTCCTTCACCGTTTTGAAAACAGTGGTGATGAAATTATTTGCCCAAAGTAAAGCCTGTCTGGGTTTGAACCTACGACCTACAACTCATAAGTCGCAGCCGTTACGACTGGGCCACCAATGAGCTCTAGAGTCTATTAGAGTTGATAAGACCCTAAACCATTAACTTTCAGATATATCAGACTAATCATCTCACCGGATTTTACATCTATCTCTTAATACGCAAGATATTTTTATCTTTTTAGCTGGAATCGAATACCAGCTAGTCTCCCAGAGGTTCCTCCCCCAAGTCTATCGGAGGGTGATCGACAAAACCTGCCACCCTCGACGGGCTCCACACAAAGTTAAATTGTTTCGGAAACGAACAACTTTACCAGAAGAAAAGATTGCGATGGAGAAAAACTGACTTAAACTTTTGAGCAGCTATAAATTATACGTATGATGTCATTTCGTAAACAAAAATTTGTTATCCTCTCACACGTCTGCCCGCCTACCTGTCGAAACACCCGACACATCGGAGTAGTTGAATGGGAGCAGTAAAGTCATTGTTTTAACAATGACAATAGAACAATGACACTGTTGTGTACACTTGGTGTACCGTTGACGTTTCAAGCACTTTCTCTTATGTACACTTGGTGTACCTACACTTGACGCTTGAGAGGTTAAAACGTTTTTTTTTTTCTGAAAAACTATGCAAGGATACTTGAAACTTACCGAAATAACTTCACTGGTCGACCTCTCGATAACCTGAAGCAATAACAAATAAATATTTTTAAAACACAGTTTTTTTTTTTCATTTCGGTAAAGGACTTTTTTTATGTAAAACAACACCTAAGAAATACATAAAGTGATAAGTTTAAATAAACCCAAAAAAATAAACTCATTTTTATAAATGGAAATCACTTAATCATATTTCTTCTATTCTTTTATACAAGCCGTTACTATTCCTTTGTGGAATCTTTTTATTATATCCACAATAAAATATACAGGCTCCAAGTATGTCTCGAGAGGCATAACGGATCATAAATCATTGCTACGAATGCGTAGCTCTCGTAGCCCCCTACGGCGTAGCGCGTAGCAGCGTAGCACGTAGACACGTAGAGGTAGTGGCACCAATTGGTGTCTGTACACGTCTGGCGCGCGACTGTGCATTAATTACGGGATTTGTTGTGCATGAGTAAAAACGTAATGTATAGAAATGTCTCCGAGGCAGACATCGGGACAGTAATTAAGACTTTGAAGTGGGTGATTTACAATTATTTTAGTAGAGAACGATTTTGATTGATGTTAGTTAACATTTGTGTTTTAGTTTGTTTGTAACTCTAAAAGACGAACTTCCATGCATACTTTCATCCCCTTTGTTTAACCCCTCTAGGGAATGAATTGTCTAAAATCCTTCCCGACGGCTCACTTTCATTATATGAGGAACTCTTGCCTCCATGCTGCTTCGTCTCCCAGCGGATTAGGCTGTGTGTTGTCTGTCAGTTAATAAATTAATTTTTGAGTAGATGTGTGCCTTCTTCATAAGTAAAATATGATTAACAAAAATCAATATCATCTAATGATAGTCTGGAAAAATCCATTCAACCCAAAATATAACCTCATTCCATTAAAATAGCAATTTTTAATCACATCACTTCGACGGAGGCTAACCCTTCACAAACTGCACCCGAAATAGAAATACCTGTTCCCGGGTCTAACTGACCTTTTGTGTGAACCCGTACATCCAGACAAAAATGTACTCGGAAAAGGAGAACGATTCAAAATGCCAGGTGACAAAGGTGTTCTAAAGTTAGCCCTATTTTTTTTGTCTTTTAAAAGAGCAGTCTGTTTCGTTCCAAAAGTTATATATCAGCTAGGTAGTTGCGTAACACACTATCAGAAGCAATGGATTTCAATTTGACAGTTCCACTTTGCCACCTTGTTTCTTTGCCGCTCGCGCCGCCATATTGGAAAAATACAAATAACAAAAACGACGTTTTTTTTTGACAATAACTCCTTTCAGATTCATCTGACATGGCATGGCAGTGCGAGCGGCAAACTATACGAGGTGGCAAAGTGAAAAATCGAATAGAGCACGTGGAAATCAATAAAATCAACAATTTTCAAAAGTTACGGAAAACTTTACATGTAACCCCCTTTTTGAGCACCAAGCGACTGTACTATTGTACGTGGTCATCAGCACAAGTTGTTACTATTGAATTAACAATTTGGCACAGCGCCATTATGACAGTACAGTAAGGGTGATTTCGACACTAGCACTAGCTAGTGTTACTACTCATGTGCGGTTGACAGTACGTATGGTTAATATATACAAGAGCAGTGGTGGTGGTGGGCACGAGTTACGAGTCATAAGGTCGTAGGTTCGAACCCAGACAGGCACTTTACTTTGTGTAAATTATTTCATCACCACTGCTCTAAAACGGTGAAGGAAAACATCGTGAGGAAACCGGCATGTCCTAGAACCAAAAATTCGGAGACATGTGACATCCACCAACCCGCACTGGGCCCACTCCGTCTCACCGAGAGGAGGCCTGTGTCGCAGCAGTGGGAAAAATTATAGGCTGATTATGATGGTTAATATTGTTGTGTCCCCTCCAAACGAAACACGCTTGTGTTTGGATATCTAGTCATCTCAAAATGGTTCTGCAGTACTTGACTTTGGCTAGATTACGCAAGCTGAGCTACTTCGTTTAGACAGATTTTCCATTCGGATCCAATACGAGCGACCCTTAACTTTGATTAATTTTATTCTTAATCCAAAGCATGATGAGAAAACTTTAACAAAGAGTCTAAAAGTAATCCAAATCATTCACCCGGGGACATTTCTAATTTAAACAAAACTGAAGAGTTTGTTTGTTTGAACGCGCGAATCTCTGGAACTGCCCGTTGGATTTGAAAAATTCCTTTTACATTTGATAGCCCAATTCTTGAGGAAGGGTATATGACTATATGTTATGTAACATCACGTTGCGACCCTTAGGAGCCAAGCAAGGGGAAACAGGCAGAAAGAACGGTAAGTGAAAAGAAGTAATAGCGCGCGCGGGCGATGCGATGCGACGGGGTGGGTCGGGGGAACAAGAAACACGCGGACCAAGTCGCGGACACAGCTAGTCCATACTAACTAATATTATAAATGCGAAAGTGTGTCTGTCTGTCTGTTACCTCTTCATGCTTAAACCGCTGAACTGATTTAGATGGGTATACTCGTAGAGATAGTTTGAGTCCCGGGAAAGGACATAGGATAGTTTTTATCCCGATATTCCCACGAGAAACTTATGCGGGTGAAACTGCGGGGCGCTGCTAGTTTCTAATAAAGCCCAGATGCTAAGATATATCGAATAAAATAAATTAAAACTATTACTTAATCATGTCATACGGATGAAATGATGAGTTCCAATTTATTTTTTGTATCTTTCCAATTTTTTATATTTATTTTAACTCTTTTTTTTCATAGAAGCGAGTGTCCTGTACAGAGGACATCGGACTCTTTATAAATACATTATTGTAAATCTATTCAACTTCGAGTGAAATGTATTAACGAGAAAAAAAAATGTGAAAGATTTATAAATGATTTATCATTTTTACAGATCTTTCACTAGCTTTTATATATAAACGTATTATCATTTATATGTATAAAAAAATATCTGTTAAATTTCACAGACATATTCTGTTTAGGGCTCACTTCACCAGGTTTGTGCTACGCGGTGTCTACGACCTCTACGCCGTAGCTGCTACGGCGTATACGGAATGTTGGTGATAAATAATAATGAATTATGTCCATCGTTCTTGATTTACCGCTTGTATGAGGACGGTTCGTATTTTTATGATGTCTATACACAATTCTGGAGATTTCTGGAACTTTGTAAAAAGTCATTAACAATATACACTTGCGTGCAAAAAAATTGGCCCACCCCATGCTCTCCATTTGAGACACGATATCACAAAAATCGTAATGAATATAATTTATTATTTTATACTATGTGAAGGTAGGTAAGGTACAGTTTATTTGAACATACACTATATTTTGTTCAAAGCAATATTCTTGATAAGATCGACTCGATTCATCAGATGTCCCCATTACTCACTTTTGCTCGGAAAAAGTGTGTGACTTTTTTTGTCAATGAAATTAACAAACTTTAAATTTTGTGTATTTCTGTTTGTTTAATCAAAATTGAACTTGATTTTTTTAACGGGCTTAAAAAAAATGGAGCTTCTTTATTCAACCCCATATTTATAAGTTCGAGATTTTCTCAAAAACTAATGAATCTGTTTTGATAATTCTTTCACTAATGTAATCTACATACTTTCAGAAAGGTTTTAATATACAATATATTAGGTTATTGTTAGTAAAACTTCTTGAATTATATTGTTTCAAATCGAAGAGCATGGGGTGGGTCAGTTTTATTGCACGCAAGTGTAGATATGGTTTTTGCTACAGTGTGGCGGATGAGAGAATGCGTTCTGACACTTGTCAGTTTCATACAAACGAATACGTGTTTTGCGAATTTGATCTTTATTAGCTACTAGGACTGTCGCACGGACAGGCGTCAGGGACGCACTCTCTCGCCGGCCTGACTGTAGCTGCCATTTTGTATGATTGATTTTGTCGTTCACATAAAAACAAGCGTATGGTCGCGGTGTTGGTAACAATCACGTAGAAAGTAATTTTGAATAATACAAAATCCTCTCACGTTGGTAAATCCTTTGAATATGATTACTCTAGATTTTAGAAAACCATCAAATATGAATCAAAACCACATTAGAAAACGGTTCAACCCTCAGAATCGATGCTGGACTATGAATAAGTTGTTTCAGACCTCTTTTTAACCTGCGTCTAAAATGGCACCTTTGTGGAAGAGAAATAACTGATTATTTATTAAAAAAAAATCTGGTGTAGGTATCTTATAAATTGTAAGTATAGGTTTAAAAACAAGTTAAAAACGTCAAGGAACCCTGTGTCAGCGAAATCCTTACGTGTGTAAAATCTGCGTTGTCAGGTCGCTAATGACTCTGTGTTCTTACGAAGCATATTCTCAGGAAACCCTTTTTGCGAAAAAAGCTCAGGTTCGCAAAAACTTATACCTACATAATATGCTGCCTTTGAAATGCTTTAGTGGTCCTTTGTAAAGTATTCAAGAACGATTTTTTCATAAAAGCAGTACTTAGACCTTAAAATAGTAGGTAAGCTATTTTTATTTATGGATCGAGATAACAAAGTCCATTTACGACATTTTAAATTAAAACAGTTAATGGAAACGGGCTGCAAAGACTTAGCATAAGAGCACTAATTGGATTCTAACATCCGTTTTAAGTTCTTTTTACTTTAGTGCTCATATATACGAGCGGCACGCATCAACGGCAACTGCAGTCGCCGACACGCGTCGCCAGCTGCCGTCGACGTATGTCAGCGGCTGCAGTTGTCTTTACCGATAACGCGTGCCGCTCAGGTTTATTATTATTCTTTTATTAAAGAATATATTATTATCCAAATTCAAATTCTTTCAAACCGTTTTCAGTAAAGCTAAAAAATACGGCCAGTCGCATTCACTAACTTTGATTTACAAACTCCGAAGCAATGAAAAAGTTCGGTTCAGACATAAAAAATACAAATAACACACGACATACCCTCTAAATCCCGCAGAACGAAAGCTAGTTCAAAAACTAAACTTAGTTGTCCTCAACCCTCGTTCTAACCCTCTGAAATAACAGCGTGTTTGGAGGACATTTTAAGCTATACATGAACTCTCATTGCTCAGAAAGCCTATGCAATACGAGGTCAGATTATACTGGCTTATAGCTTGAATATTGTTGTCGTGTGTGCGTGTGCAAGTGTTCTGTGGGATATTCGGTCGGACTTTATAAAAATAAACTACCACTATTGTATGTTCTGATTGTTTGTTAATAGAGGGAACGATGGCTGACCGAGGATGATGCTTCAATTGTTTTTGAAGAGAATGTAAATGTTTAGAGTGTATGAACGAATTATCAGTTTGTATTTTTAAAGATTCACCCCTCTATAAACTGTTACAGATGTCTTATATCTTTAATGTTGTAATAATGTATTGCTCTCCCACTTTTTTGACATTCAAATTACAAAGAAAAACAGTAGGTAGTAATTACAATGACGTCTAGTTACAGGCGTCATTGTAATTACTACCTACTGTTTTAGTTGTAGTATTTATCTGAAGGGTTTCTGTTAGAGTTAACACTTTTACTTAATTACAGACATTATTATGTTTTTGTGGGGTCCGTGGCTAAATAATAACAGCCGCACAGGTCGATCGTTCAGGTTAAGCTACGCTTGCCGCAGTTGGTCCGTGCATGGGTGACCATCTTTACATACCGAGACCCCTCCGTGCCTCGGAAAGCACGTTAAGCCGTTGGTCCCGGCTGTCATTCGTGGATCTTTGACAGTCGTTACGGGTAGTCAGAAGCCCGAAAGTCTGACAACCAGTCTTACCAAGCGGTATTACCCAGTAACTGGGTTGTGGGGGTCAGGTAGGCAATTGCTCCATGTAAAATACTGGTTTTCAGCTGCCGGTTAGACTGGAAGCCGAACCCAACTAAGTTGGGAAAAGGCAGGGCAAATAATGATTATGTTTTTGTGATTTACATCATAGTATAGTTAGTTCTTTGTATAAAGCTAATAACATAGCTAGCCATTATATCCAAGTTAGGTAATTGTAGGGTAGTTCCTTACTAGATTGTTATTTTAATCACAAAGCAGGTTTTATTCAACAAAACATGAAACTACAATATAGTGTTTAATATAAACAATAGAATATAATAGCCGTACATAATCGCGTCTTATCTCTTACATTTTAATAGATCAGGTCAATGCCCTCTCTCAATGTTAGCAGTAACTTCGTAGCAGGGTTGCCTTCATTGTGCTTAAACAAATTATTTGAACGTTTAACAAAATATTAGAAATTTTAATTATAAGTCTAATTAAAGAGTTAATGTCTTGTGATGTTTATAATATATATACAATTATATATATATTATAAATTAAACTCGGTTTTTTTTGTCTATCAGTGTGAAGGAGCTGTTCTTCTAAACTACGCAAAAGATTTTGATGCGGTTTTTACAATCATTTAGATAATTTATTCTGGAAGGTTTATGTGCATGACACATTAATTAGGATTGTTTATTTTTATTTTAAATTAAAATAATAAGTAATCAAATAATAACTAATACCTAATTAATTAATTAATAAAAATTAAAACCTAACTTAACTAAATTAAAACACATTAATTATAAACTTACATATAAAAAGAAATCGCGATGTATTGTAAAAGCCGTGCAAAGCAGGGCCGGGCCGCTAGTTAAAGTTAAATAATACGATACCTAACCAGTCTTATCAAGGGGTATCGTATTACCCAGTAACTGGGTTGTGGAGGCCAGATAGGCAGTCGCTCCATGTAAAATACTGGTATTCAGCTGCATCCGGTTAGATTGGAAGCCGACCCCAACATAGTTGGGAAAAGGCTAGACAGATGATGAATACGATGCCTTGTTATTCAAAGTAATTTCAATAGATCTATTTTTATTTAGCAGTTAAATCACTCATTGGAATTGGAATACTACAATATTAATTGATGATACACTCCGTATTCAATATTGGCGTATACCATTCAACATTTATTCTCAACACAATGATCAGTTACTGTTATTGCTAGCAAACAAAACAATAAGTTATATTGGAGAGGTCTGAGAATATATTCTATTATCTAAAACAAAGAGCTATCCCAAAATAGCTCAGCCTCGGGCTATCACCCGCGAGCTATCCATATGTTGTGACGTAGGAGTGGTGACGTAATATCCTGCAGATAGCCGTCACTATGCGATCATAGTGAGGTCGTAAAGTTGCCTATGAGGCTATAAGGCTATGTTATTATTCGGCTTGTTGCCAGGGCGTGCAGCCTCGTCGCCAGCTCATGGTTGTTACCATGACACAGTGCGGCTGAAGGTTATTGAGAATTCTTGTTTTTTTTCTTCATAATTTGTAGAAATCCAAGCCAGGTTATAATAAAACGCGTAGTATGACCATCGCAGAAATGGAGTGAATGGATAGAATAATAAATGAGTACATCAGAGGAAGTCAGAAAGTGGCACCGGTAACTGAAAAGTTGTGTGGAAATCGGTTGTCATGGTCCATACCATGCCCATGCATGTGATACGGAGGAATGAGGAAAATGTCGTGAGGAAAGTTTTGAGTATGAATGTCGATGGCTATGAACATTATCATTTAAAAGAGTGTCTATAAAGTTTCTTGTTCGTTCTTCTTCATAGGAACCTACTACGCTTTGCAGTGTCCAACTAGCTTCATTTTTCTGACTGGCTGACTCCTTTGGCAATTCTAAAGGTAAATGGTTTAGTTCATGGGTTCTCAACCTTATCTTGCCCACTGCCCACTTTGTGAATTTTTTTTTTACTGCTACTATTGAAACAGCTATTGCCACGATTATATTTAAACGTGTAATATTATTTAGGCGTAAGATAGGATATATAATTTTCTCTAGGTCTTCTACTGCACCCCTGAAAGTCTCAAACGCCCACGAGGGGGCGTTATCGCCCAAGTTGTAAACTTATGGTTTAGTTGAAATAAATGCTATGGAGTTTGGAAACTCATTGAATTACAAAACCTCTAACAGCCTAACCTTCTAAAATTTTTATCGCTTCAAACTTACATTGTGCCTACAAGGAATCGATCTAAGCGTTGTGGCAGTCGGTGATTGAACCGCCCACCAAGCACTAGGGGCGACCCTCAATGTTCGCACAAGTTCACAAGAGAGGCCAAATGTTCCGCTATTAGTTACGTAAGACTTCGCTGAGAGGCCTTCAAACAAATGCCACGACAATAGACGAAGACGAACACAAGTTTATCAACCCTTTTTTATCGAGATGTGAAAGTCCTTAGTTAAAAAAAAAAATATTTTGAAATTTTTGACTCATTTTTGGGATTACGAAATGGTGGTTTCTCTTAGATGCTAAAGAGGAAAGAAGAAAAAGATACTAGTTTTTTTTGGCAGTCTTATCGTAACATCCTCACACCTAAGCTACTAAATGCGAGACTGACGTTTTCTTAACTTATTGAAGAATTAAGAGGGCTTAATGTCCTATCAAATTAGCCCAATTAGTTAGGATCATGCTGCTACGAAGTAGACATTAATTAATCAAGTTATACAGGATGACAGGGACATCGACATGACTGCTACCATGGATTCAGTATATGATTCTGAACCAGACGATAGAAGAAAAATTTCAATGCAGAGGGCGTCGAAATTTCTCGACTGTTATTTAAAAAAATGCTGTTCCATACATTTTGACCGCGTAGGTATGAAACACTAAGCTACGCTACTACTACGCTATGAAACTGCAGGTTTTTTTTTGTCTACGTCGTAGCAGCGCATCCATCGTAGGCAATCGTAGACATCTCGTATACAATTCCGCCTACGGAAATACGACATTCGAACAAATAAGAATGCCAGTCAGAAATTACAAATATTTAATACTACCGGCAAGTTCAATATACGTTGTACTGGCCTGTTCCATTTGATCTTTCAGCGGCCACCGACCACCATCGATTAGACTAACTCATATATTATTTATCGAGCAAACGTCAGCTGGTTAAAGGTCATTGTCGAGCCTCGGTAAAAAGCAAATAGTTCCGCTTTGTGTTACCATGTGAAACGTTTTGTTACCTACATGAAACGTAACAAACGAATTGTATTCTAATTTACAGGATATTCGGGTAGTGAATAAGAATGGCATTTGACTGAATTGAAATTCTAAAAATCCAACTGAAACGGATAAATGCAAAACATTTGAAATTCGTAAAAATATTCCAATTAAAATGGCCGGCAATGTTCAGACAAAGAATTCGTCAAAAGCTCAAACAAAAAGAAACAATTCAAACGGTCCTCGATTGCTGGCCGGCGACATTCCGTAAAGTATTATTAATGTTAAAAATTAAACACCGAATAGCCATGGAACGCGGCCGGTAAAGCTGGGGGCACACGAGCGGAGAATTTTGGCGCAATATTAGGAGTGACGTCACGGCTCGCCACGTGAGCTGAATCGCGGTAATCAATAATTCAGGCTCTAGCCGTGGGACCGGACGGAGTGCACTCGCCAGGCTACAGTGTACACCGCAGTTTATTTCGTGCTCGAATTACAGTCGCCCGAAGCGTCAGGAAGTTTTAGTTTATGCTAACAAAATGAGTTACCGTAACATTTGTAACTATGATTTATGATGACAATGTGTTGCTGTGGACGTGAAAATTGAGTGCTATGAAAGTTTATAAATGACAAATGATGATGTACCTACTTAACAACTACGTAATAGAAATATGAAAGCGTCTGAAATAAACATCCAAACAGATCCATCATAGATCGTATCAAATTTAAAATGCTAAATATACAATACAAAGTTTCAAATGTCATTAAATTCTCAATCGAATAACGAGCGCCGGAGCAACTGACGCGTAGAGTTCAACCGTCTAAGTCCAGACCAGTTACTGTTATTAATATCACACGAGCGTCTAGACCGGGCAGGCAGACAGCTACAGGCGCCGCAACCACCTGATATATACGGCGAACGTGCCCCCCGGGACAAATATACAGATTGGCAGTAATAGCCGATGTTAGGGGGACTGTTTCCTTATGCCGCACAAACTTTGTGATACGCCGTAACGACGACGCAGCAACGGTCTTAAATTGGCTTAGTTTTATTTAAATTTAGAACCATTTCCAAGATGGAAGTTGGGAACTTTTCTTAATGTGTACTCTTGTGCCATTTATTTTGTAAGGCGTACAAAAAAAGAACTGGCGTGAGAATTCGATTTCCTAAAACGTCTTTCTTACAAAAGGTAGACACTTTCGTGTAAATTGACTTATTTATCTACATATTGATATGTCATGAAATTCTTTGAGAGCTTTTCGCCAGAGTTTAGGATGGAGTAAGCTAAAGTGTCCTTGTCGAAGGATATTATCGATGAGCATTTGGCACGGGGCTCAGGGAGTCAAGGTGATCAGCACACTGTTGTCTAGACCGACGGCGCCTCGTAAATCACTTGCAGACAAAAAGGTCTTTTGTAACTTTATTTAGATACTTTAGGTAGTAAACAAAGAAATGTACATATTATGAAAAAATGAAGTGACGTTACTTTTGGGCCACATTTTAGGCAGACAGTACCTTCATATTGGGACTTTTTTTAAACAATGACAGTTAAAACACAAAGACAACAAATAACACAAAGAGTTTTAATTGAAATAGCAGAGTGCTAACTTAGAGTAGGGACATTTTCGTTTGAGTTTAATCATTTTAGCGACGCAGACTGGACAGCAATGAATAAAATATTTCGTTATTACAACAGTTTGTAGGAAGCGCTAAATAAAGCTAGGTTTAGACCAGCGAGGGTTCATGTGGACGTGTGTACCGCAGTGTACACCACGGATGAATATTTAATGTGTTGCCAGTAATAACGAGGGTATTCTAACCCTTTGGTCTTATGTTGTTTTAAAATGGTAACTTATAAATATTTAAAAAGGTTACACGACTGGAATGTAACAACATAATTGATTTTACTTTAGGTTTAAATAATGTGAACCCATTACTAGTGAAATTGATTAGCAGTACGCATGGAATATAAAAGTATGAAAAAGTATTTCTAATAATTATTTTAAAAATATTTGAGTAAAATATCTAGTAAAACTTTTTGTTTTTATACAGGGTCAATGACTCCAACATCCGATAGATCCGTCTCACAGAATCTTTTATGCTAAAAATGTTCCGATGATTTAGATTGGAATGCGAATATAGGGTTGAGCGAAAATAAAGCCGCTTACTCAGCGAACGGCTATCAAAGCCGATAATCTGCCGAACGATGCATTGTGTCATAAAACACTCGTGAATAACTTTATGCTTGTGGGAATAAAATATATTTGAAGGCTTAAATCAGAACAGTAAAACCGGATTCTTGAATAATGAAAAATTCTGTGTCGAATATACATAAATAAAAATGTATCAATTTGTTTGCGTCGGTCGGTAGACTTCACTTCACGGATATTTGTTTATAAGCATAGCATAATCAGCCTATAACGTTCCTACTGCGGCCTCCTCCCTGTGAAAGGGAGTGGGCTGTTATCCACCACGCGGGCCCAGTGCGGATTTGTCACGTCTTCGAATTTTTGGTCCTAGGACATGCGGGTTTCCTCGCGATGATTTCCTTCACCGTTTTGAGAGCAGTGGTGATGAAATAAATTACACAATTTGTATAAACCAAAGTGAAAATACAATCGGTTATACCCGACTGCGTGACGCAAAGGAGGGTAATGTGTTTATCATTTTTTATCAGCCTATATATCGCTCATTTGGAGAAAGATCCAACATTACACAACATCCAACATTATGTTTGTTCCTTTGTGGCGCTCCAGAGGCCAAGCGTGTGGGCCGATTTTTTCTACCTCTAGAACTGAAAATGTGACGATAACAATCTACCAACTATCCCGAAAAAAAAAACAAATGACGGACGATACCTTATTTGAACTTAAAAATACTCTTCTAACGCCAGAACACAAACCTTGACATTATCATTAGAATTAATTTATTTATTTGTGCAAAGTGCGACATGCATACAGAGGCGCGTATTGCAAACATTTACTGATAACAAGTTATAAAGATTACTTTGTGTGAACTACAAAGTTGTACTAAAATACGCCAGATAAAGTTTATGTTTTTCGATGTAAGTATGAAGTTCGATATAAAAATTGTGCCTATTTGCGAATATGAGACATAAGAGGGGCGTTCAATGTATTCTCGGTATCGACATGAAAAAAGACGTAAATTCAATTACAATAATTTTTACTTTTCAATATCATCCCCCTTTACCCCAATGCATTTATTACATCTCGAAATTAACTTTACAATACCCTGTAAATTAGTCAAATGACCCACATCATTACTGACACGCCCTGATACCTAGAATACATTGAACGCCCCTCGTACATCACTCACCGACAGTTTCACCTTTAGATCTATTGTTTTAAAGGCGCTTTAAAGTCAATAACATGTTTTGAAATTGAAGGCTTATTAGTAAATTGTCTGTGTAGCAGATGTGCCTTTCAATTAACATAGACTGACTGCTTTAATATCTGACATGAGTGATATACAAGCAATTATAATTTGATATGTACCAAAGTATTAATTATATTAAACCAATCTCCTTTACCTAAACTAGTAATTTGCCTAAAGTATTAGTAGAGCAGTCGTGGCCAAGTGGTAACGGCCGCGACTTACGAGTTGTAGGTCGTAGGTTCGAATCCAGACAGGCGCTTTACTTTATTTAAATTATTTCATCACAACTGCTCAAAAACGGTGAAGGAAAACATCGTGAGGAAACCGACATGTACTAAAACCAAAAATTCGAAGACATATGACATCTGCCAACCCGCACTGGGCCCGCGTGGTGGATTACGGCCCACTCCCTCTAACTGAGAGGAGGCCTGTGTCCCAACAGTGGGAACATTATAGGCTGATTATGTATGTTATGTTATTCTTAGTCTGCGGTCTTCACAAGGTCGTCGGTCCACCTTGTGGGAGAATGCGAGAAGCACAGAACCGGTCGAAGTGGAGGTGCTTGGGGAGGCCTATGTCCAGCAGTAGACGTCTTTCGGCTGAAATGACGTGATGATTCTTAGTCTTAATACAATACAGGAATCTCATAGAAGATATTTTACACTTTCAAAACATGCACCGGGTAGAAGAAAAGAAAGTTCAAGAAAGGCTAAGACCCAACAAGAAGGTCAGGCGCCTATCAAATTATACATTTCCAGTATAAGCTGACTCGTTGTACGAAAAACCTATACAACGCGCCTAGTCTAGCTTGATATGTCGCCGTGTGTAGGTACTGATTAGCAATCCACATTTCGAAAGACCGCAAGGAGCACAAAGGGAACTTGTAGACTGAGGGCTGATTTTTCTAACTCCAGATAATTTTATCCGAGGAATAATATTGAATTTTGACCGTTCTTCCACACAAAATGTGTCAGACGTCAATTTTAATCTACGAATAAAAATTATCTGTCGATTGAAAAATCAGCCCTTAGACGTAGACTTATGTAGTCGCATCGTCAACAATAAATGTACGACTAAGAAGAAGAAAGATAGTGACGTGATAGTGATGTGATAGTTTTGCTTGGTTGCCTTTATTGTAATAGTACAATAAAGTCAATGAAGCAGTACGATAGCTAACGCTATCAGTTCCGAGTCGAGTCACGACTCAGCCGATAACCACCGCCGAGTGGGCTGTGCAGCCCCAGCCGCGCGTGATGTCGTTACTTGCACTGGGGAGCGATAAGTGCACTTTACACCAATCCACATCCATGAATCTTGGATCACTACTCGACTGCTTTATTAACTTGTCGTAGAAATAAATGCAGTTGATCAAAACAAACCACAGAGAATGAAAAAACTTATCGTGCGAGAGCGAAGATCCTGGTGAACTTGTGAATTAAATGTCAGAAACGGACGCTTAAATTGCACCGCTGACTTTGAAGTATGCGCTTGATAAGGCGAATTTCAGTAGCATGCGCGGAAATACTTCAGTAAAGAAAGGAAATCCATCGTGCATAATGGTACATGACAACAACAAGATCAGGTCAGATAGTGGTCAAACTCAGGCTCATCTATATGTATATCTATACTAATAATAAAGCTGAAGAGATTATTTGTTTGTTTAAACGAGGTGATCTCTGGAACTACCAATCAGATTTGAATAGTTATTTTTGCATTTGATAGTCCAATTCTGGGTGAAGCTAATAGGCTATTTAACATCACGCTAAGACATGTGCCGAGCAAAAAGTCAGAAAGAAAGCTAAACGAAAACGAAGTAGTAGCACTGGCGGGCGATACGATGCGACGCGGTGGGTCGGGGGAACATGAAATTTCACGCAGACGAAAACGCGGGTAGAAACTAGCCAATAATAAAAAAAGGTAAGACAGAGATAGACATTGCATACATGGATAACATAGTTTTCTTGAGTTCCAACTTCACAATAGGAACCTTAACAAAATAAAACCTAAGTACACATCTAACATCAACAATCTGTTTATGAATCCAAGGCTGCTGTCGGCGCCATTACACGGGTGTCATAGCGGGACTATGAGTGATGGTGGCTTGTCTTTATGCCGCCTGAATACGTAATGGATTGCGCCGTGTCTCGCCCCCGGGACTATCTGGACAATCTATCATCATGGCCGGCTATTGCGCATATTTCGAGGCCAATTTCAATTAACGAATTGATCTCGATTTTGGCTTCTGTATTGTTACCGTTGGTGGAAAAGGGGTGGATGGAAATAGAGATTGAATTTAAGCGCATACATGGTTTATGCATGATCGTTTCCAATTTTGACAGTGACTGACATTTATTTGATGGTTGAGAACGTCAGAGTAAAAGCGGCAGCTATAGTCCGTTCACAGTTATTTTACCTCCGACAGCAGTAACCCAAAAGCAACTTTATTATAACGAAAATAAAGATCACAATGGTTTTGACAGACTAGTCAGTGGCAGCAACCTAACAGCAACCTTATTAGAATGAGATTAAAGATCACTGTGATTTTGACAGTGATGCAAAATGAGAAGTAAAATACCTACCTGTGAAAAGACTGT
This sequence comes from Hydraecia micacea, assembly GCA_914767645.1. NCBI lineage: Eukaryota > Metazoa > Arthropoda > Insecta > Lepidoptera > Noctuidae > Hydraecia > Hydraecia micacea. The sequence goes on along the minus strand of OU611794.1, from coordinate 16,185,248 downwards.
ATGCGTTATTTCTTGATACAATTTCTGTATCTATATTGCGTAGGTATAAATAAACCATGATACTCGAAGTCGCAAAATGTAGCTTAGCTAATTCATTCAACCTTTACAGCACAGAAAAAACAGACTTTATTGACTAAACGCAAGCTATCAAATCAGCATAAAACCCATCCAGACAACATCTTCACAAATGACCCCCACAAACACAAAGTTGAACAAAATATAAAGGAGTTTCCACACCGAGGCAGAGTTTAAAGAGAATTTTAAAAGGCCCTGTACAGATATGCAGCGGTTTGATAGTGTAAGTAATCGATTCGGCATTACGCGGCGCTCCCAGTACCAAAGTTAAAGGGGGGCGCTGGCCCGGAGCAGGCGGTGTTTGCGTTGTTACGCGATATGTATTTGAGTACACTATGGCAAAACGAAGAAAGCATATTGTACGTGGCAAGAGTTAACTTTACATCTTAGCTATATCTGTGGATGAATAAACTTTATGGCGCAAATCAGTGGGTTAGTTTTTGGCTATCTTTATGTCAAACGACGTTTGACAATGGTTGGATGTTTTTTTGTAATGGTTGGTCGCGACTGTATCATTATGTTAACTTAAATACTGAGTTTTTTAATTGTGGTGTTCTGTCCGTATAATTAATATTTCAGCCATACTCACTGTATTATAGTTATTAATTCAGTAACAAAATAAAAGAACCTCATTAAACATAATTCAAATTCTCGTCGTACCGTTCCCGACAATGAGCACGCACTCTCGCTATGAAAGCCGAGAGGGCTGTCATTAACCGCGCGGGAGAATGCCAACACAAAGACAAGTGCAGTAGGCTCAGTTTATACAAAACATCAGAATATACAAGGTGTAACAGAATAAACGCGAGTCCTGAAAGTAATTTGTTAATTGACTACTGAATCGATTTCAGTAACTTTTAATATAGATATTTATTTTCTATGTATTTTGTCATACAGACCGCCGATGGAGCCAAAATTAAAATTAAATCTTATTTCAACGTAATACGACGTAATTTTAAATGCATAAAGTAATGCTAGGGTAAAAACGATTTTCTTAATAAAGGAATAAAAATAGTTAACTTTAAAAAAATAAGTATTGGTCATTGTATTATGCTTTAAACTCAATACTCTAATTGGGGTGTACGAGGTCTTGCGTTAATTATTACAATGTGTTCGAATTTAACAAGTTCTTAAATGGAGCAAGCGATTAACTACAGGAAAGTAGAGTGCCAAGTTAGATGGACCTACAATAGATTGTTGGTCCATTATTTGTAAACTGTTTGTGTTGTTAACTGTTGTCCAAGATTTATGTACCATCGCGGACATTTGCCGTGAACCACTTTTCGAACTTATTACTAAGGCAATAAGGTTGAAAAGTGATTCACCACGAATGTCCGCGGTGGTACCTCTACAAGACATTGTTGGCAAAAATATCCTATAGAGGTACATAAATGTGGAAGCTAAGGACTGATTTCCGTGACTTGAAACGAGCTACAATAAAATAGCTAGCGCACAAATGCTGCATTCCGTGTCTAGTCACACCGTGACAATGTGCACAATCTAATCATAATCTACCTATTTATGAGCGAGTTTATCGTGCGATTCTTCTGTCCCCCTCACTGCGGAGCCCCGAGGGATACAGGGGTAGAGGTAGTGGGTGGCGTACATGTGTAATTATTTCGTGAACCTCTTGCACTCCAGCGAGCCGCACGCTTTCCTCAAACAGATACTGAACTGCTGATAGGGTAATTATTCAATCAGTTGTCAGTCGTTAGATGGTTGAACTGCGTGTTTGAAGGAATCAGTGGTTATTGAAGTGTGTCGATGCGTGTGGTTGCATTGATAGATTAATCGCGTGCTTTTATCGTAATGAACTGGTATTGTCTTACTTGAATACAGTAAACGCGGCCAATTCAGTATCATTGTATGGCTCTGTTTTTGTTACAGTATCGATCCTAAGGACCATCATCGTTAATGGCTTCCTAATTTGTATCATTTGGAAAATAGCTGTCAGTCACATACTTGGTAGGGCCAATAAATACATAATTGTAGTGTTTTTTCCTTTTTATTCCCCTAGTGGGATCTATATAGGTCTGTAAGATTGTCCGTGGCATCAAAGCGGGCTCTATCAGAATAGCAGCGCAGCGGTATTTATTTTTTAAACATCACAGCATTATGCCGAGTTAGGAGCATTTTAGGCCTCGAGCAGGTTATTTGTTTTCGTTATTTTGATAGTTTTATTTTTTTTATTTCCTGTTTAGTTCCTGTGCGTGTCACAAATCAACTTTCTTTTTTTTTTCGTTCAAAAGAACGTTTATATTTACATTTTTTGAACAATAAGTACCATTACTTTAGGCTTTTTCCTTTCACTGTTACGCTCTATTTACATTTCCGTGGCTTTTTAATTCTTTACAATTTCAATACAAACGTTAAAACGAACACAATGTCGTGTTCTTTCACTGAAGCCTACAGACTTTTCTAATTGTCGCCAAATTCTAAAAACCTGACCTTATATAAAAGTTGGCTAAGTCTGAAAAAACAAGTTTGTTAACAAAACGCAAATTCAAACGTTTGATAAGACTTCACAGTCAAAAGTGGAAAGGTCAAACTCAATTGAAACATTCCGAAGTTAAATCAAAGCCGTGTTTGAATCGGGTAGCAAAAATATTTGAATTAAAAAACATTTGTAGTACTTGACACCAGAAGAGACTAACAGCCACGGTAAAGCTCGTGTAACTTGTAGTTAAAACACAGTGAAATAACAAAAACGTTTTCTATCGTTTTGTGTACTAAGGGGTAGACTAAGGGCTTATTTTTCCAACGCCAGATAACTTTATCGGAGGAATAATTTTGAATTTTTGACAGTTCTCCCATACAAAAACTGTCAGACGTACGATAATGTTTCTGTAAATTTGGCTAAAATGTAAAGCCCAACTGCTCCAGCTTGGGGCTTGCTTTTTATATATATATTTTTTTATTTTTCTGGCAACTATAATGACAATGTCCTATTACCCGATTCCGGCTTGACCTCGACTTCTGGGACACCCTGTATAATTAAATGTATTGAATTTGACATGTTGTTTTTGTCATTCTTCTCCATTTTCGATCTACTCGTAATCTGTAAAAATCTTACCGTGAAAACATAGGTGCAGTAAGCCTAAAGACAGTCTTTCCACCTGATGGTATGGATTGACACTATTGAAAGCTCATTTTAAACTCACTTCAACTATGTTTTCACGATGACATTTTTATAGAATATCATTACAGGTTTTGAATTTCTGTCTGTCCGATGTAAATTCTTAAATTGTACAATTAATCAAAATATCGGGCGGAGATTACTTATTTAACTCGAAGAACAAAGTACAGGGAAAAAATCAAATTGGATTAACTCCGTGATCTAATAATAAAGAGCGATAAAATGTGAAAATGTAATAAAACAATATCAGTTGCGCTCGTACCTTCCAGGTCAATAAGGGTATAATCCGTCTGATCCGATTAAGTAGAATGAACGTTTAATTTCTTCAGAGATGGCTGACGATTTCATTTCACTAATCTTTTTTATTAAATTCTTAAAATTTTCATGATAGGTTTTTATTAAAATGAGGATTTATATGTGGGTATGAGTTGGGAATGAAAAAGAACAGAATGTCATAAGTTTTATCACAGAGTTTGCGTAGGAAAGCCAATTACTGTGTAGGTTTAAAAAAAAAACTCGTTTCTCGTTCTATTCATTACCGCTGTAGCCATTTACAAATTATTTCGGTACATAGCCTGAACTAACGCACATGAAACAACCTGCCCGAAATAGTAATGTTACAATTTTTTTTTCAAGGGCAGCTTTCACTATAAAGTGTCGACCCATTTGTAACTTAAGCCTAGGCATAATATTTGCGCCAAAACTAAGGGTCACTAGCATTTCTTAAATATGCCATTAACCTACAACTTTTCAGCTCACTTTTTATTACACTTAGGTAGATATACCTTCATTTTCAGCTTTTAAGCTTATGAAAACTTTCTTTATAATATTTTAAAAGCACACCGGCGTCAGGTGTCACGTTTTCTGTCTCTTTTATACTAATTTACATCCTTGGTTGAAGCTTATATTAAAATAATATTCTTAGAAAAACTTCCATCCCTCTGGTGCCGTCCTAGCGAGTCATATTGTTTTGAGCAACCTGACTCAACTAATTTAATTGGTGTAAGAAAAGTCCTGGCATGAGTAAGGCAAATAATCTTTGCGAGCTTAAAGAAACAGCGAAGGACTATTCTATTAATTTCGTTTACAGAACTGGTAGCAACACCAGTGTTAAAATTTTAATGAAAAGAAGGGACGACAAGACCCTTCGTTTCTTTGGTGGTCATCTCAGAATTTTTCCGAAAATCAATGACTCAGTGTTCATTGAAATAGTTGAGTATTTTTTTGGAAATATTATTATCTCCCCTTTTAGAAGAAGCCTAAGTTTATTACTTCCCTAAAATGACTCACGTATCACCATAAGCGCGATCTGTGTAAGAAAACAAGTTCCTTTTTCATAAATACACATGATTCAGCAACCCCCAACTAAACACAGATGACTAACTAACCAAAACTTGCTACCCTCTCTAAAACAAGTCTATTCAGGTAGCCTGAATACAAACATATCGGCTAATAACAATATTTCACGTATCAGCGCGCCCTCGCGGCGAGAACAGGCACTAATTTGCCGACAACCCTCCCGGAGGGCAGAGGGTTGAGGGTAGTCTTACACTTCATTGACTGAGGTAAGGTTACCTGCGTCGGGGACTTCGGGGTTACTTTTAACTGGCGTGTTTTTGTTTTGTTTACGACATTCATTTATTTCGGTTACAACTACTCGTAGTACTTTCTTATATAATATTTGTCAGGTTCAATGTTACGGAAATTCAATATTGTTCCGTAACGTAAGTATTGATCGATTGTGTTTAAAAATAACGATGACGATGCTTTTTACCCGATCAACCAATATACAGGGTGTCCAGTAAATAGTACGACATATTGCAGGGGGTGATAGCTTGGGTCAATACCTACCAAAAAAACACAATATATGTTCCGCAAAATGTAACTTTTTTTTTTCACCACTGTAAGTTAAAGTTAAGCGATAAGAAAATCGTTCTGCGAAAATTGAAACAAAAAATGGTATTTCTTGAAAAAGTTCTTGTTTTTGATAGAAAAAAGACTTATCAATGAGTAGAGTAACTCTTCACAAATAATTTGATATAAAAAAATACTAGAAAAGGAATGTTTCATTACGAGATCCTTAAAAATCTGTTTCAAGGTAGACATTTTTCGATATTTCGGAAAATTTTGTATAACTGTAAATCCGTAACATTTTGCGGAACATATATTGTGTTGTTTTGGTAGGTATTGACACAAGCTATCACCGCCTGCAATATGTCGTACTATTTACTGGACACCCTGTATATCGTACTTACCCCAAGGATGTAATTCAAAACTTTTAACAACAAAATATTTCATTAAAAACCTCAATTTAGACACTATACAACTCCCAAAAAGGCTTTCCAACTAAAACAAGATCACAACAGAGCTTAAAAGAATCTTGTCTATCCGTTATTAAGTTCTGGGACGTGTGCTGCGCCAACATTTGAGCCAATATTTGAGCTAGCTTCAATATAATATTCTGTGAGGCGACGCAGCGCTGACGGCGCGGGGGTCCTATCGATCATAGCTTGTAAACTAGGGTTTATGTTACGAAGGTAGGGTGGCGAATTTGCGGACGTGTAGTCTCTGCTTAGAATGGATCATAACGTTGGATATTGTAAGGGTTGTTGGGTGCTTTGGGAGGCGACTAATTGAACATTTTTTGCCAGAGAAGATTAACATTTTAATGAAATTTCAATATACTAATTTCAGCAATGATTCTTCTTTTACTACCTTCATTTAAGACTTAGAGACAGAAAACATACAGTCATTTAGAATTCCAATTGTTTTATGTGTATACCAAAGCAGTATAATTATTAATTGAGCTGACAACACGTAAAAAGCATATTCAAACCATAAACTTTTATTTCGACCTTGTGGATTCAGCAAATACATGTTCATTTCATGTTCAAATATGATCCATAGACAGCCGCGGCAAGGTCCACAAACAATATTAAATCGCGGCACGTATTCTGATTCGCTAATAGTTTCGCTCACGGACAAACTGCCGGCCAGACAAGCGGACAGACGTCCTTGTCCGTCACTTACATTCTCATAATGCCTACTTAATTGTTCCAGATTTTGTATTTATGTGTCTGGGGTTCTCGAGGTGACAGATAAATTGTTTTTGCCGCCTGAAATGAGCGAGCTTAAACTGAATAATTAAATAAAGCTAATTTAATTGTTACAGATAGCACTAAAATACAGTGTTTTTCATGAAACTAAATTAAAAGCCGACGATTCGTAATAAGAGTAAATTATTTTTTAGAAATATAGCATGTTTAGTAAATAAGTGTCGAAAACACATAGAATGTTACATTTCTTTAAAATATAAATTCCATGAATAATGCCCCTGACTCTATAAAACTACGGGTTTTATATGTATCTGTAACAAACCTTACTGCATCACAAAGACGCATAGAATCTATCAGAGTATTCACAAGCAGTTACGTAAAACTGCAGCAATTTTCACGATAAGCTGCACGATATTCCGCGGCTGCATTGCTAAGGAAACTGGCAGCTTTTCTTAGCTGCACACCAACGGAACGTGTATCATTCTAAGCGTGATATACCGCGCATTTTACATAGCTATTGATTTTATATTTATTCGTTTGAATGAGAGGATAAGAGGGATAAGAGAATGCATGATCTGAACCGTATGTTACAATAGACATGGATAAGTATGGTGTCAATTAACAATGCCATGTGACTTCCCAATGGAATTAACAGTTATTCTATTCCTAGAAATGGCTACCGTTATATTCTCCTAAGGGCATGACTTCATCCGATATCGTTCGATGACGTCCGTGAACTAGGTGTACGCACTCACTATCTTTTACATAATATGCTTGGTTCGATCGGCGTACTGCGGCCGACGACGCACGAGCATAACTCAGCTGATGACGGATAAGTTGTACGCAAGGTACGGGTTAATTTAGCAGAATTTATCAATAAACACTTTCAGTTTTCTTAATAAGCCTAACTATATCTATACCACATCTAACCGGATTGAATAAATCGTTCATCCTTGTTACTTGTGTATCCCAATAACAAATCATGGTAATGTAAAAGCCGCTATGCTATAATTTAAGTGTCTCGACAGACAACGCACCTCTCCATTGACATGAAATACCGCCATTAATCACGGCGGCAGACATCTTGCGTCCATTAAGGTGAGCCCTAATGCACTCGCCGTAACTGTAATTATGCACAGAACAATACAATACTACTAACGTATATAATTATAGAACCACAAAAAATTGTACAAAAGAACCATTACAAACCGACCCAAAGGACAATTTTATTAAAAGCCATTTTGATTTGGTATCATAACATCACGAGCCTTTTCGGATTTGCATTTTCAGAAACAAGGTAGAAGGTATTATAAAAAAGAAAGATAATTTCCGTACTAATTACACGAAGATAGCAGATTCATTTTCTCACATCATAACTTGCCAACATTTAGGTTTCATATACACAAACAAAAGAAGTTGATACTGGGGATATGGATGCGTCACACGCTCCTATTCCTTTTGTGTACTGAGCTAATCGCAATGGACTTTCTGTACCCTTGCTGTGACGTAGCAGTCGTAATATGAAACTCTCGTCCGAGACCATCAACTTAATGTGTTCTAAAGCGATTCGTAAACAGTTTGAGGAACTGAACATGAACAGGGCTGCCGGGAGTGGAAAAAATATTGAGAGAAAATAACTTTGTTCGTCAGCAATTACTTTTATATACTACATGCGTTTCTTCACCTTCCACATCCATTTAGCTCTCAGTCTTTTTCAGATTTTCAGTTCGTTCGGCCATGGGCCATACCTACGCAACACGTTAACGACCCACTGTTCTAGGATCATAATCCTGATAGGCTGACAAAATACAGGCTGGTAGGGACATCGTGCAACCAGTTACCATGGTTCAGTAAATAATTCTAGATATTCAACGCAGGGGGCGTTGAAATTTTTCGTCAGTAATTAAAAAACAAATAAGCTATTCCATGAATTTTGACTGCGTTGGTAAAGTCTACACCACCACTGAAGTCCGACGGATCAAGGCATTTTGGTTCATATTCCAAAGATACTAAAGACTTTGACGCAGACTCTAATAGGCACTTTCTCGTTTTTTTTTTTTTTTTTATATCTGACACAAAAATCTGCGCTAGGATGTTTAGAATCATTTGCTGAATGGTTACAGTCAGTGTCATCAGTATCCCTGCAACCCTGTAGTGTGCGAAAATAAATTCTGCCAAGTTATCTGGGACCAGAAAACCCCGACCTAGGAATACAGAGAAGAATCACAGCCTGTTAGTCGCCACAAAAAATAACAGAAACAAAAATTGTAATAGTGAAGAGTGGCTCCTGGCCATTGTGCTGAACGGGATTGAAGAGGGGCGGCCCCTTACTTCCAAAAGTCATTTAATGAATCGCTTTGTTTGCATTCGAGCGCAAAAAGAATGGACGCAGTCCCAAAAATATATCTATAGGACGATGGTGTATTTTTTGCGCACGGTTACGTCAAAAGAAATTGTCCAAAACTTGAAACCGATTTTCCCATGAAGTGTCGGTTCTTTGATAATGGAGACAGAACACCTTTTGTATGCTAAATGTTTCTCTGTAACATACAATCATAAAACCATTCCGCAGTCATACCAGAGAACAATCTGAATAATTTAAATGGACGCAGCGTTATTTATTCACATTAAAAATATATATACATATAAAACAACAATCAATCAAAATCAAAAGTCATTTATTCAAACTAGGCTGAGAATCAGCATTTTTCGAACGTCAAAATTACAAAAGACAGTCTCCCAAAACGCCCGCCCTTCGCCACTTCCTAGTGCTTTCGCTGGGGAGAAGTGGCGAAACAAACTCCCCAGCAGCACATCTATCTGTTCTGTTAGAAAATAAAATATCCTAATAATTAACTTATTACTACAAATGAAAAGATGGCATCGAAATATTCCTCCGCATCGCTATCAACTGGTAGTGTGCTCAAAAGACTGGCGGTATTGCCACGTTGCCGCTGGATAGCCGTAAAATTTTCGACTATGGCCTAGGGATCCCTGATTTTTTTTCAAACGGGCTTTCCCAATTAAGGGAGGCTTTCTCCCGCTTGCCAGCCCTAATACCCCACCATAAAACAAACGAGAACTTAATACGGACGTAAAAGTACAAGACTTTTTACGGACAAACTTAAAACGACGGCATTAGGACTTATGGACGGACGTAAATCGAAATCGCTTCAATGGCCGCTGTAATGATTGAATTGTACTTCAGCAGATAATAAGAGGACGTATTAATGAGTTCCAATTAATAGTGATTGTACTACACAGCAGCTCATCAGTGTAATTATAGACTTTGAAGCACATTTGACCAACGCAACGCAATAACTGTATACCTAGGAGTATCTGTCAATTAGTTCGTAATTACGCGAGACTCAATCAATTGCGGCCGCTTTCAACGATATTCAATAAATGAAATTAATTACCAAAAACTCTTCATAATTCATAATTGAAATTGTATTTAATACAACATTGGATATCGTAAAATTAACAAAATTCAGTGAACTGAAACATGAGATTATAAAGAGGTGTAATAATAATTGATAAACATTAAAAGTACATTCACCTTGCATACAATGGACACGTGTAAAACTACCCACAATTTTATGACAAAGCTTTCAAATAACATCTAAGTTGCTACGATAAACAGCTACGGCGTAGCAAAGTGCTACGTGTCACCGTAACGGCCTCTACGAACTTGGTCATAATTCCGTAGTTGCTCGTACGAGAAATACTAACTTAGTACAATTTACTCGTATACGGGATTAAAATTGAGGAAGGCATAAAGTTGTAGGAATTAGTTTTAAGTCTTACGTGCGCTGTGGCCTGTGAGTGCTAAGTTCTGAAGTTGGTGCTTACCTGAAAATAGAAGAAGTAGGTTAATATTACATGAAAACAGGCATTTTTTGTACAACATTTTAAAGAACCAACCAACCATTATGAAACTATTTTAAGAAAATGTCGAGGTAACCTTTTAAATATATGCGCGCTGAAAATAAAATATTCTCCGTCGGCTTTTTAGAAATTGGTTCGAGAACAAAATATAAACCGATTTAGATTATCGCAAACCAAAATAGAATTAATCTACTCTCGTGTAGGCACAAACTACGCAACAATATTTATTTTAGACTAGCAGCGCCCCGCGGTTTCACCCGCATAAGTTTCCGTGGGAATATCGGGATAAAACTATCCTATATCCTTTCCCGGGACTCGAAACTATGTATATCTATACCAAATTTCATCTAAATCGGTTCAGCAGTTTAAGCGTGAAGAGTAACAGACAGACACACATTCGCATTTATATATTAGTATGGATACAATCACTGCTATTGTTTTCTCAGAATTCGTCAACTTTCACTTAAAATTGGCAGTCAAATTGTAAATTTTTTTTAGAAAGTCAGCGTCAGGTAGTAGTTTTGCCATTAGGCTGAGCAGAGACCCTATAGGCACACGTATTTAAAAAAAAAACCTGTTAGCTGTTTTTCGTTCTTTCAATATAAAGTTCATATCGCGGTAAAAAGGTAAGCCAAGCAGCAAGGTATCCACCAGAACTGACAGCTCATGGTGCGCCGAACGTCTATAAAGAATCGGCACTCAAGGAAGCTATTAATAGCATATTTCCTTCCACTAAGGATAGCAAAATGTAATTAACTACCAGCAAAAGGCAAACGCGTCAACAGGCTGTTTTATCGTAAATAAGTTTAGCCGCTCCAGCCAGGCCATCTCGAGCGCGTCAACATAGTTAGCCTATGTAATGAACGAGCTATCGCTTCCACGATCGTTAATTACGAACCTGCCCTCCGTTTCAAAATAGTGTGTTGAATTTATTTATAAATTATTTACATGTTCGACTGCATGCGAGAAGCACAGAACCGGTCGATGTGGCGACCCTTGGGGAGGCTCACGGACTTAAATATAAGTCTGTGAGGAAGCCTGTGTCCAGCAGTGGACATCTTTCGGCTGAAATGATGAATTTTGCTCATCTTATAGCAGGGGAAGTTTGGGATAGAATTAGTGTGGACACGGCAAGTAACTGCTCGACTACAGCCTAAATGAGCTATCAAAATATTAAGTTATTATTACTCCTTTATTTCATTATTTACATATAAATTATATTTTTAAATATTAGCATATAAAACATAGAAAAACATTTAAAAATATAAAAAATAGTAGCCCACCGGTATCGGGAACAGGGTCCAAGCTACCGGCGGCCAGGGCTCCAGAGAGAGGAACCTCCGGACAATGCGGGCCGTGTCCAGAAGTACCGCTTTCTGAATCAAGCCCTTGATCCAGCTGCCCAACGAGAGCCTCCTTAGGTGTTGGTCGAGACTCTTGGCTATTAACCCATTGGCAGTCACGACTATCGGCACAATGATCGCTGAGTCCACATCCCACATGTCGACAACCTCGCGAGCCAAGTCAAGATACTTGATTTGTTTATCTTTTTCGGCTTTCACGAGGTTCTCGTCATGTGGGACGGTTATGTCAACAATCATTGCACGCCGCTCTGATCGATCTGATTACCATTATTATAGTACGCATCTGACTTCTTTCAAGTTGAGATTTTTAAGCGATAAAGTCAAATTAATTTATTTACCAGAAATGGTACATACATTTAAGAATAAGTCCAAATGGGATAATAGTCCACTATAATGAGTCTGTCTGTCAAAAGACATGTTGAAACTCACCCGTTACATAAATGACGTGAGCCCACTCTTATTAAAGCCGTTTTGAGCCTGTACGGTTGAAATAACAGAAAAAATAAAAATAACCGAAATGTGGGTGAACTACTTACATTATAGTAGGTAGTCCCCTACCTAAATGTAACCCTTCGCGGACAACGCTTTATACTTCATTTTGCTTTACATTGAATCATCTGGATACTTGCAAGATAACGAGTCCACAAATTGTCAACAAGAACAGCTCTCATTAAAGTTTTTCTTTCAGTACATAATTTAATGAGAGGAGTTTTTCTCAGCTCGTATAAATAAAGTTGGTATACATAATGAACTGGCTCGCTGAATATCGCACTATCGCTAATTACAAAGTACCCGCCCGCGCCATTGGCGTGAATGAAAATGAAACGAAGAAAAAAAGTATAGATTCTAATTCATTAACCGTCAGCGACGTAAAAGTCAACCTAAGCTAAGCTATACTTACTGCAGCTTAAATTTGCGTTATATGATATCGCCTATCCATTTCGCATTTATAATCTCAAAAGGTGCCGCCGTGATGGAAAATATCGTGAGGAAACCGGCATGTCCTAGAACCAAAAATTCGAAGACATGTGGATTATAGCGCCCTCACTTTCTAAGAGAGGACGCCTGTGGCCCAGCAGTGGGAAAATTATAGGCTGATTATGTTCTGCAATTGTTGGCTTGATTAGATACTCATCGAATGAAAGGTTGCTGTTATTTATTTAATTTTTTTTATTTTAGGTAATGAAACCTGTAGTAGTAGTAGTTATAAGGGAGATAAAGAATTAAATAAAATTTTAACATTCATAACAAATTGGGCTATCTCTTACAATTTTGGCAATATCATTTATATACTTTATTAAAATCTTACTTTGCTTTAGAATCAACAACTAAAAGAAAACTTGTCAATACTACACCATTATAGCACAACGCCATCAAATGAAAGCCTCACGAGTTGTTTATTTAGTTAAAAATTCGTCTCAAACTTTAAATTAAATAATGAACTATTAAGAGTTCGAGACTAGCTTTAGATCATTAATAACTTGGGTGAGGTCGTCGACAGCGTCAGAGTGACGGCAATGACTCGCTGTTTCAGCTGACGATAACTTGCTACTATTACCAACTAATGCGTTATTGATGTTCGTAACTTAATTCTTGAACATATTAGTATATATGTGTAGGAATTAAATCCTAAATAACCTAAGAATAAGGTTTATGCATTGTTTGGGACGAACCAGGATTTTTTGGAATGTGGGACAAAACTTCGGGAAGAACGAAGAATAAAATCTTTTAGGGTGCTGTACCCAAAGGGAGCCTATTACTAAGCCTCCGCTGTCCATCCGTCAGTCCATTCATCCGTCCGTCTGTCTGTCAGCGGGCTGCTTGTCATGAACCGTAACAGGTAGACAGTAGAAATGTTTACAGTGTATTACCGATATAACAGCAAACAATAAAAAATAAAATAAAGTTAAAAATTAAAGGGGGTCTCCATACAAGTAACCTTTTTTCGACGTTTTTGCCTTGTAGTATGAAACCCCTGTATGTGTGAGCCCGACTCGCACTTGTCCGGTTTTTTATCAGAGAATTGGTTTGTAGTGGTGTCACAGGCGTAGAGCATCACTACCAAGCTTTGCCTCATCAACCATCATCATCATCTGCTTAGCTTTTTCCCAACTATGTTGGGGTCGGCATCCAGTCTAACCGGAAAAGCCAAGCACAAGCTATAGCCAACGTCAAGGTTCACCACTTATGTAGCCAATCAACTCCCAAAAAATCAGTAGCGCAAAAAGCTGGCTCTCAATTAATCGCCAATCGGCCAGCATATCGTCCGAATTGCCGCTCTAATTTGCATAGTGCGAGCATCAGCAACGCTGTCGATAGCTAGATTGCAATGCATACGTTTGTTTGGCAAACGCTCCCTAATTAACAACTACCGTGTTGGGCATTTGGAGCAGCATCAGCTTTACATTGAAATTATAATGATTAGATTAGGATACATTACGTTTTCAGTGCTTGATGATAGCACTATTACGTTTCACCCACTAAAACTTTATTGTTTTCATTGGGAAATAAATATTTTTTCGGAAAGAGAATGACACCTAATTGTCACTGGGGAATTATGGTCGGAAATATGAAACTATTAGCTTCTGCCCGCGACTTCATCCGCGTGATTTCTTCTTCCCCCGACCCACCCTATCGCATCGCATCGCCTGCCCGCGCTATTACTTCGTTTTTACTTGCTGTTCCTTAGGGTTCTAGCGTGATGTTACCCATACCCTTCCTCAAGAATCGGGCTATCAAATGCAAAAAAGATGTTTTCAGATAGAGCGTTCAAATAAACAAAAACTCTTCAGCTTTATTATTAACTTACTTTTCTCACTGAATCTATAAAAACAGTAAGTGCTTAGTAATAAGCAACTATAATTGCCATACTAAACCAATTAACTAAAAAACTTATAAACATAAGAACTTTCGTTTGATCTCAAAGTGTCTGAAAGCAGTTAATTGCCGTCGGAGTGCAGGCGGCCGTCCGCAGTAATGAAATAAGGACGCGTCGCTGTGCACGCTTGCTTGACCAACACACATATAACTTGCAGTGTAACTTAGTCCGAGCTTTGTTTAAGTACAAGTTAGCTTTGGTTGGTAAGTTGAGGTGTGGGAGCATGAGTTGAATTTGAGTTTCATCGGTTTGCTCGCTAGCTAGTTTCCTATTTTCATTGAAACCGCCGAGTATACGAAGTTTAAGTTTATTTTCTCAAACGTGCTTGGAAATTTGAGCATTATTTTGACAACCTTCTTCGAGATAAATCGAAATTGCTGTACTGGCCAAATACATGCGAGCAGCGGCCGGCAAAAGTTGTATGAAAATCCATATCTTTCGAGGTTTAGCGGCCAAATAAATAACATAGTAAACTCATATATGTCATGTAATTTAAAAATGGAACGATCTTTTACTCCGAAACATACAACCAAGGAGGTAACTTATCAAAGGTTTTATTTAAATTTCGAACTGGCTTGCAAATAGAAAGCTGTTTATTGAAAAAAAAACAAATAAACACTTTAATGCGGGAAAAATTATTGTTGTTCGTTGTTCGTCATTGTAATTGTATTTGACAAAAAAGTTCTGCCTAGCTACTACTTAGTTTTAATTTCCGCGCATTATTTGAGAAAAGTACTATACAAGCCTTGGCCACAACTAGGCATTGAACTTCCGTATACGTTCGTCCATCGCTGCCTTTTTCCTGGCCGCTGCAGTAATGTACTATAAGCTGCACACAGTATTTATACCATTTATAAATAACTAGCGCCCGGTCCCTGCTCTTCACGGATTAGACTAGACAAAACATTGAGGCGAAATGATGGTGAGAACCCCGTTGCGTATAAAAATCCGTTATAGATGTAGACATTAAATTGTCATGGAGTTTATACATGGGAGCATAATGAGCATTTGAAAAGAAAGACCAGAAATGAATTTTCATTGTTATTCTTTTTGATTTCGTGTCAAAAGATATTTATTTAGAGCTAACCAGTTCCGACTGGCGCACCAGTTCTCGAACACAAATAACAAACGGCACTAGGTTTGGATTTAAAGCAGCAGTGTTAAAGGCTTTACGCGAGGACTAAGTGACGCCGGTCGAGCGCCGGTTTCCGTGAATTTTCTAGCCGACATGCATCCGGCCGCAGGACCGGCGTCATGCCGTCCTGTTCTATTGAATTGTGAGAGGCGGATATCGAACTCACGACCAATGCATATACAGGAATATGACAGAAGGCCGACACTCTGCATCTTCTACATTTTGTATTTCATCGTCATCTGCCTAGCCTTTTCCCAACTATGTTAGAGTCAGCTTCGGGTAATACCCCTTGGTAAGACTGGCTGTCAGACTTTCGGGCTTCTGACGACCCGTAACGACTGTCAAAGATCCACGAATGACAGCCGGGACCAACGGCTTAACGAGCTTTCCGAGGCACGGAGGGGTCTTGATATGTGAAGATGGTCACGCATCCACGGACAAACCGCGGCAAACGTAGCTTAACCTGATCGATCGACCCGTGCGGCTGTTATTACTTAGCCACAAGCCCCTCCTACATTTTGTATTTATATTAAGATAAATATTTATATTTACCGGATAAGCGCTCTAACGGGCAGACAGACGTTGAGTTTCAATAATAGTCATATAAAATGTAATGGAAAGCAATAAGTTACTTCCTACTAATATTATAAACGTGAAAGTTTGTGAGGATGGATGGATGTTTGTTACTCTTTCAAGCAAAAACGACTGAACGGATTTGGATGAAATTTGGCACACATAGTTTATAACCAGGATTAACACATAGGACACTTTTTAACCCAATATTCCCACGGGATCGAAACTTATGCGGGTGAAACCGCGGGGCGCAGCTAGTCAATTATAAATCTAATATCAATTTGAATTATTAAATAAATATTTGCTTTAGAAAACTAATAACAATAGTATTTTCATTTCTATGGCCTTGAAACTAATGGATTAAACTACATCGAACGATTGTAAACTTCAATAAAAGCTTTCTACACAAATTATAATTATGTCGTATCCCAAAGTATTTTACTGTGTGTACATAAAAAAATAAATAAAACTATTGCTACAGAAATTACGGCTCAAAAACATAAATATCTACTTATACAAACTACGTAAACAAATTCCTTCAAAATACGCAAATAATTAAATAGTAAACATCGTGTCAAACCATAAAAAATAAGATAAACATCAGATAGGCAGCCAAGTGTACATTAACAACAAAATACACTGAGACGAAACTTTGTAGCGAGGTTTTTGTCCTGCTCACAGCCTTTTGGAAATGTGCAAAGTGCGAAAGAGACAACAAATGCTAAGCCGAAACGATTTTCCGCAGTGTGTCCTGCCCCTTAATTCGGCAAAGATACACAGAGGACCCGCTACGTGACGTAATACCCGATTTTTATTATTTGATGTCTTGCACTCACGTAGAGATACCAAATCAAAGTAAAATGGCGCATACACGTGTACACTGCTACTGCAGTAGTTCCAGTTTTTCATGAACATAAAATCTATACCTACATAATTTTGTGCAGGGTTGTTAAATGTTGATTTGTGTCGTAATGTCAGTGAGACTTCTGTGCTTATCTTTTTAATGTTTATCCGTAATCGTTAAGTTTTTATGTCCGGAGCTTTGTCTACGCCGTAGCGCCGTAGCGCGTAGAGGGCTACGAGAGAGCGTAGACGGAGGATTTACAGGTGGGCTGAGGTGAGGCTTGGCTCAATGAGCGTTTATAACTCGATGATATCTTACATTAACACGGATTCTCGACTAGAATTCACGTCACTTCAATTTTTTTTTGTTGAAAGCAGCGGCGTCATTAACATATAAGTCAGTTACGTTGATAACAGAGTAACTTCTGCCCGTGATTTCACACTCGACAATAGCGAAGCTTAAATTTAGTGTTTTTTTTTTTATGTAATCGGATCAGTTCTTCCAGAGAGATTTGCTCTTTATAATGTTAGTTTAGATAAAGCTATAAAGCCAGGAAGTATTAAATTTCTGCCATTTGTGTCATTTATGTTTAGAATCGCACTCTGGAGTGAAAACAGTTCGTGCCAATACTGACTATGAGACTGTTCTATTCGCCATTATTATTTTCTCAGAGCTAAAGTCTACCTAAAGACAGCCTTAAGGTCTGTGCACAGCCTAATACATCCATACTAATATTATAAATGCGAAAGTGTGTCTGTCTGTCTGTTACCTCTTCACGCTTAAACTACTGAACCGATTTAGATGAAATTTGGTATAGAGATCGTTTGAGTCCCGGGAAAGGACATAGGATAGTTTTTATCCCGATATTCTCACGGAATCAAAACGTATGCGGGTGAAACCGCGGGGCGCTGCTAGTATTTCATATTTATCTGTACAATAAGCGACACCTATGGTAGTCGCGAGGGAGTGCGCCGTCACGTTAACGACGTCTAGCTGGCAGAATGTGGAGAATTGGACACACCTTCCTCGACATGCTTCGTATCGTATCAGGTGAAAGGTAAACATTCTATACAGCCTCGTTGGCAGCGATGGAGATTTATACAGAGGTTTTATTCGAAGCGAAGTTTAAAATGTACGTTGGTGAGAAATTCAGTGACCAAAGGTGCATTCCGGCAGTAATTTTCAGGAGTTTATTTTATCACTTTAAAGCTTGTGCTCCTGAGTTTTATTTATTTGTTTTAGTTTAACATAACACGCCAAAAGAGCAATTACATTAGTTAAGACATGTTTAGAATATAAAATAAAAATATACCACGACACGACAATCATACACACAATACTCCAGACATACTGACAACTCTGATATCTTCCATTCGTCCGCGACAAACAACAAAATGTTTCAATAAAATTGAATTGTTGTTTTTATGTTGAAATAACGTCTACAAATTGTTGTCTACGCCATATTTACGAAGTATTTGTTTTTATTCCTGTCGTTTATGAAAGACATTATTAGAAATAAGGTTTCTATGTCGCGATAACGATGTTCAAATCAAAACCAATCTACGTATTTTCCTTTCCGAGGAAGAAACCCATTATTATCGATAACTATAGAAAACACCACAATACACGAAAACATCCTCATTTCGAAGTACTCGTCACAAACATAGACGAATTCGACCCAAATGCTAACAAAATAATATGATAACCGAAATCTATTTTCGTAACGGAATCAATAAATAATAAGCAGTCATTAATACATTGTGTGTGTCTAGCTGACTTCGGCTCTATTAGGCTAAGAACTCACGGAGCGATTTTCGCCCGCAACCGCCGCGGTCGTGGATCTGCGGTTTTATTTCAAAACTCACGAGACCGGTTATTCGCGCGGTTACGCGGCCGCCGCGGTTGCGATCATCGCCCGCAAACGTGGCGGGCGATGATCGCAAGATTGCAAGACGGGCGTCACGATGCCACGTGTAATAACAAGTCACTGATGCAAAATGGCCAGATCTCTGTACCTCCCGCCGCGCCGCCCGCCGTCCCCCGCCAACCGATCGCAAAGCGCGCGGGCGCCACCCGCCGAGGCTGCGGGTAACCGCGGCCCGCGCGATTCTACTAGTTGCCCGCCGGTACAGCGGGAGCCGCATACAACCGCGTACACCGCGGGCGTAAAACGCGTCGTGAAATGTGCTTTAATTTTTTATATAAATATTTGCATTCTACAGAAGCTGCGGGCCCGCAACCGCAGCGGACGCGGGCGAAAATCGCTCCGTGAGGCTAAGAACTCACGGAGCGATTTTCGCCCGCAACCGCCGCGGTCGTGGATCTGCGGTTTTATTTCAAAACTCACGAGACCGGTTATTCGCGCGGTTACGCGGCCGCCGCGGTTGCGATCATCGCCCGCAAACGTGGCGGGCGATGATCGCAAGATTGCAAGACGGGCGGTTAACGATCAGTTGAGGTCCAGACCGCCATGGACACACACCAGAAACGAGCCGTTGCGTTATACTTACTTCACAGAAGAATTAAAAAAAGAAGGCCCAAAAGGTTCTGGGTGCATCCACTGATTAAGGACAGAGATCGTTATGGATTGGCCCCCGCGGTCGCCCGCCAACCGATCGCAAAGCGCGCGGGCGCCACCCGCCGAGGCTGCGGGTAACCGCGGCCCGCGCGATTCTACTAGTTGCCCGCCGGTACAGCGGGAGCCGCATACAACCGCGTACACCGCGGGCGTAAAACGCGTCGTGAAATGTGCTTTAATTTTTTATATAAATATTTGCATTCTACAGAAGCTGCGGGCCCGCAACCGCAGCGGACGCGGGCGAAAATCGCTCCGTGAGTTCTTAGCCTGAGTTCTTAGCCTTAATGTTATTTTCGCAAGTAATTCTTGTACCGTAGCGTGACTGATACTGTAACTGTAAAATAAGCGCGGAAGTGTCAGCTTTAATATGCAGATTCATATGATACGTTAGCTTTTAAAATATTCATTTTGAGTACCAGACTTTTATGGACTAGTTAGTCCATCCCGCAGCTGAGCCCGCGAAATATTGTTACATAGTCAAAAATTTTACATATTTTCTCTTCTAACCGTACATAACAGCTCGCAGCTAAATTAATAAGCTTCAAGCCAAACAGCACACAATACACATCAGTGAACAGGCTACAACATAAGGTCCAGTGTTTGCACTCTCGCCCCGGGGCACAGTGTTGCCAGCGACTAAATATAAACCTGTCAAACAAAAACATTGACGCCACAATCTAACTTGTAGCGTACCTACCTAGTTTGACTCCAGCTTGACAAGGATGAATATTATAGTAATGTCTGATGTTAAGAGGACTACATGACATAAAGCGCGGTCTTTGTCGGACTGCATAGAAAAGAAAGAGAAGCGCGATGCCACAACGCTGGTAATTTATTGCAAAATATGAAGCAATTATCGATTTACGAAAAATCTAGTGTTTGGACAAAAAAACTAAAACACTATAGTTTTAGTATGCTGCTTGTAGAATAATCTGACAAAAAATCATAATGATTGTATGTATATTAGTATGAATTTTGTTGTAAAAAAAAAGTTTTTAGAGGTATCTTCATGATTTTTTTCTATCGTACCAAATAAGTTGTATTATGTTTTCAACACACTATCTTCCTAGCATTAATCCTGAAGAATATCATATATTTTTTTGAGTTTTTTTACTGTAGTTTATCATATACTTTTATTGTTTCTAAAACTTGCGATTTTTGTGTTTAGGTCCTGTAAGCCCCTTAAGAAGAATAAAAGATAACTGTTATCTGGTAGAGATTGTTTTAAAAATAAGTGGCTAAAAATGGGTGTAATACACCTTTTCCTGCCCCTTCGGGGAATACAGGTTTGATGTTATGTCTAAGAAATGATTTTTTATGCCATTATACTGGCTCCACGTAACATAAGGTTCAGCCTCTCGTCAGTGAGGTCTGTATTTGTGAACCTACCCTCGCCCCGGGCATGGTGTTACCAGCAACTAAAATAGTCGGTCACATAAAAACAACCCACGTCACTGTCAAATTTATACAGGGATATATATTTAGCCTAAAACGTTTTTATAATCTTCTTATGTAAGAGGGTGTGTTTTACGAAGAATGAAATCAAGGTATTTCACAACATACGATGAGTGGAATTTCTTGTGCGATTTACTTTTATAATAATATGATGCCTAGGTTAGACATAAAAAAACTCTAGAAAGAATAAAAAAATCCTAAAATTGTAAAACCTTTCAAAAAATGAATGTATTCTAACCAACAAAAGACGAAGAAAGAGAAGATTTCAGTAATGCTTTTAATACTGTTGATTTCGATGTTTTGCTTGGCATTCTATGTTCTCTTAATATATCTCCATCGGTAATTGACTGGTTTCGTAGTTACCTGTTCGGTCGCCGGCAACGTATTTGTATCGGAGAGACATTGTCTTCCTGGAGTAATACTTCTGCCGGTGTACCACAGGGTGGCGTTCTTTCCCCTTTACTTTTCGCAGTTTTTATTAACTCAATCTCCGACGAACTAATTTCTTCCTACCACCTTTATGCAGATGATTTACAAATCTACGCGCGAGCTCCGCTTGGAAATCTGTCCGAGGCTATCTCAGTGATTAATCGCGATCTGGCCCGTATATGCGACTGGAGCAGGAGGTATGGACTTATGGTCAACCCCATAAAGACGCAGGTTATTGTAGTTGGCAGTTCTAGGACGGTTTCAAGGATTGACTGGACGACTCTTCCCCAAGTTTCTTTTGACAACTCTATTATTCCCTTCAGCGAAAAAGTTAAAAACTTGGGGATATTTATTGACAAGAACTTCTCTTGGACTGCCCAGCTACAGGAAGTTAGCCGCAAGCTATTTGCATCCGCTGCATCTTTGAAGAGACTGCGTAATTTTCTACCAACTGCCACCAAGATTGCGCTTGCACAGTCCCTTCTTCTGCCCATTCTTGATTATGCTGATGCCAGCTATCTTGACCTTACCCAAGACCAACTCGATAAACTTGAGCGGCTTCAAAATGTCTGTATAAGGTTCATATTCGGTTTGCGTAAATATGACCATGTTTCTGAATTTCGTGTGAAGCTCAAGTGGTTACCAATTCGCCTTCGCCGGAATGCTCATATTCTTTCCCTATTGTATAAGGTGCTCTTTTCCCCTTCCACCCCTCTCTATCTTAAAAAACGTTTTCAGTATCTTTGCGACTCCCACACGAAGTTTTTGAGATCATCGGATAATTTAAAGCTTAAAATGCCAATGCATTCCACAATTTTTTTTGACAAATCCTTTTCTGTTCAGGCCGCTCGTTTATGGAATGCATTGCCAGTTCAAATAAAACGCGCGCAATCGTTAGCTGTATTTAAGAGACTCGTGAAGGAGCATTACTTGTTGTTGTAATTTTATTTTCGTAGCTGCAATAATCTGTAGTCATCATTTATTTTTGTTGTTTATATGTATATATAATATGTATTTATTTATGTATCTATTATACAGCATTATATATATGTATCTATGTATCTATTATAGTATATTATTTTGCACCACTGACAACCCCATTTTTTTATATCCACGCAATCACTGTCCATTCCAAGGTTGCCTGGAAGAGATCGCAGAAAGCGATAAGGCCGCCCATTGTATGTTTTATGTGAACCATCGTTTTATTGTAATGTTTTTTCTGGTGTACAATAAAGTATATATAAATATAAATAAATAAATAAAAGGTCCGGCGGTCAGTCTAGTACGGAGATCAAACGAACGCTTCCTCACCATTGAGTGGTAGCTAACTTCAAAAGGAATCTTCTCATCAATGGACGTTCACCAAGTATTTGATTTTCATAGCATCTGCAACCTATGCACTTTATCCGTTATCTCGAGTAAGTTAAACAACAAAGGAGCTTTAAAATTAACTGCAGTTTAATTTAAAGACATAGTTTTATTCTGATCGTATTTTTCATGTTCTAGTTGCCAACCGAATTCTTTCACCACGGCCAAACTGTCGCATTTGTTCCAGACCCCAATTTGTCCGCAAATAAAAGAAAGAGCGGAAACATTGACATATCTCCATTAGGCAACAAGCATGCGGTAGAGTGCCGATAGCCTGTCCTTGGCATCTGACCTCGGGAATGTCCGCAGCAGTACATTTCGACAAAGAAGCTATATATTCTCGTCGTCAATTAGAAGATCTCAGCGCCAAAAAAGGAAAGTGCAGACTATTTAGCACACGCAAAACTTTTAAGAGCTACGTTGGGCGTATAGTGTCTTGATTATTTATTTAATACTTCAAGCACATAAATGTACAGAGGCGGACTTAAGGCCATAGGCATTTTCTACCTTTGGATGATGCAGAGACAAACAGTGGTAGGTGCAATCATGAAAATTGGGGAATAAATATTTTAAATATAAAGATACGCATAAACCTATTAAATCTATAAATATAATATATACTTCATTATATATAAATATAAGCACAAATAAATATACATAAATTCACGACTCTTGATCCTTAGAAAAAGCAGATTTCTTCTTGAAAATCTCACCGATGAAAATTCCCAACGCGATCATAATCTTAAGAAAGCTTTTACGAAAATTAAGTTGTTTCCACGAAGGCAAGGCAAGTCACTTAGCGTAGTGAGATCAAATACAAACTAAATGTTCTTCACTTTCATCTATTTAAATTCTCTGATGTACTTCTCTGCTTTCGAACTCTCAAATAAAATATCAGATACCAGCAATTCTTTTCATCATCGTATCCTAAGATACAATTTCCAGGGTTACTATTTATAGAAGAATCTACTGCCTTTTGCCCTTACTAACTAAAGAGTTCCTCAGAAATAGAACTGGGTACTGAGATTCTTACGATTTCTAGTAGAAATAAGTAGAAATACTAAGGTGTTATAGAGGACCTATATGACAATATGAATACAATAAATACCGAATCGGTTGCTAATATACATATCGATTGCCAGCTTATTGCCTCCGGGCCATTAAAGTAGGCCATTCCTTTTCGATGAGAAACTGCTTCGCGCCTAGATAAGTTACAGGCACGCTTGGTATTCTGCCAGGAATTAAATTATACAACCACTTACAATTGAAGAGGAGTATTTATATGGCCATTCTTCTAGTCAACACAGCCTAGTTGTTAGTGGTTTTAGTTTAGTGTTAAACACAAAAATACAGTTTGCGAATCTGAAAGCCACTTCCCGTATTTAAAAACGTTAAAATTCTAGTCGCATTTTCACCCCAGCGACATTCAATGTCAGACTTGTAAAAAAATTAGGTAAATTACAGGTATTTTTCACAGATTGAGACTTGAGATCAGACTGTGAACGATCTTAAAATTACGAGAATTACCCTTCTGATGTAAGTAGGCGCTGCTAGGACAACAGTTGAACAAAAAGTACTAGTCTGTTGTTAAAAATATTCAGCCAAATAAATACCGTACGTTACTTTAATTGAGCTCGAGAGAGTGCTGTAGACTGGACCCTTACAATGGCTGGAGTTGCGACATTAGCAAACCGAGTAAGCACAATAAATTCATTTCTTTAAAACAAAAACCATTTGGCCCAGCCGTTTTATGGTGCCAGTAATTAATCATACACTTAGGACAAGAAACGAGCGGTCATCGTGTCTCGAGCATCTGTTACTAAAGACGTAAAACACGGGAACTCCTAGTGCTTCTCGGTTAGTACCAGTACACTTTGTAACAAGTGCTCTCTTTGAAAGTGGTTTACAAAATTCTTTACATATCGACATGAATTTTCGTGAGGTAAGACCGGCTGTATACATTAAACATTTTTAATTTCAGTAAGATAATATTAACCAAAATGTATATTTATCTAAATAGTAAAATTGAATATTGACACCGGTGAATTCCTAGACTTCCGAACGAAGGGTTCTCACAGACCATTAAACAAGTCCCAGTATTTGTTCATGTTACTCTATTTGGCGTGCAGATCTGCAAATCCCTGAAGGGTAAACATACATACGGAATGCAGAGCCGAAGGGTGACACCTAAACAAGGTTAATGGCACAGTTTAGGAGGGGAGTTTAACGAGGGTACCTGCAGCCCTTTGTTCGGACTGATTGGGCGCGATTTTTAAATACTGCGTTTCAGGCGGAGGGTTTTAGGTCAAAGTGTTGCCTATGTATTATACCTATCTACATGCACGTTAAGCATGTATTTGCAGCACCACAACCAACCCTCAGCAAAAAGGTTAAGGTGAATAGCACAAAGAATGTAAGAATTAACGTAATTGTGGAACTAATTCCTTAGTACCTCAGCTTTATCGTATGTCGCGCGACTTGACATGCTTTATTACTCAAACGGTAGTGGCTTTATTCAATCCTAAAATCGCCACTCACCATAGCATCCATTACGTACTGGCGGTAAGCAGAGAACCGGGTGTTGTGGAACAGCTTAGGAAAAGCGTATGTCCAGCAGTGGTCTGGGATAGGCCTAGTTGACCCACTGCAGCACAATGTTTCGTTCTATTTGATTACTTTATAGTCAAAGAAGAATTGAAAGCAACGAGATAGACTGAAGTGCCGATATTAGTTTACTACCAACGCCAGTTAGTACTAACAGTTTTATGGCTGTGCCAGTCGAGCGGAAGTTGTTAGTTCTCCGCCATGTTGGAATCGCACTTTATGCTTAATGTCGCTTTTAAGTGCTGTTATTACAACAGAAACTTGTGTTGTTTCAAATTGTGCGTGTATATTAAAAATATTTATATGATTGTGAGTATATTGAGTGGAGACCGTGAATCCGCAAACGTAGCGTGATGTGCCCGCCGGCCGGTCCAACAAGGATTGACGATGAATTGCATGTAGCCACGGTGACCTCATAGGGCTTGTTCCACAACTATATGCCATGCTTAAGGTGCTTAATTTTAGAATGGCTTGGTGGTAACTGATTTAATTTAATTCACTGCCGATGTGCTTCTTTTAGTAACCGTTGAGTCTTCTTTCGTTACACCATCATGGCAGCAGACTCCAGAACGGTTTTTGCAAACAAAGGAGCATGAACAATGCCTGTTGATGGTGTATTAGTTCATCTGATGGAATGGATCCCTACAATGCAATATAGGAGTTAAAAAACGCGCAACATGAGCGTTGTACAGACGCCAGCACATCAACCTACACCTAACTGTCAAATTTTCCCAATCAACATTGAACCTTATGCTTTAGCGATAAAGTTGAAAATCTATTACAGAAATCTGACAGATTGTAGTAGGTTGATGTGCTGGCGTCTGTACAAGGAATGAGAGTATTCGGACAGCCTATAATAAATAGCTACAGTTGTTTTACTTGCTATCTTTATCAACTAGCTTTATTTAATGCCCAGATTTACACTGAGACCGAAAAATGTTTAGCAATTAAAATGAAACGGGAGTCTTGAATTTAACAAGAAAGTGAACGTTGACAAAGCGGCGAGGTTAAGAAATAATTATTGGGACAAGCTATTTTTAAGGCAAAAGAGTTACCTTTTAAATGTGGGTGTTTCTTGTTGTCCCTTGATTTATTTACATAGAATAGAATTGAATACTCTTTATTATGTACACCATATAAATACACACACAT
The DNA here is from genome assembly GCA_914767645.1 of Hydraecia micacea. Taxonomy (NCBI): domain Eukaryota; kingdom Metazoa; phylum Arthropoda; class Insecta; order Lepidoptera; family Noctuidae; genus Hydraecia; species Hydraecia micacea. Next base: position 16,158,713 of record OU611794.1, on the reverse strand, counting down.
ACATACACATACACATTCATACATATTACATATAGTGTGATTAAGGTACCATTTGGAGAAACAGGGATTTTTATTTGTCTTTACGTAATAGAACTTCCGAATTTTACTTACGATCTGTCGTTCAGTTGGAAATTAGAACTTAACAAGGACATTGGTCCAAAAAATAGAGAGCTATCGGTAGCCGGCAAAATAGAGAGCTATCGGTAGCCGGCAAAAACACATATCGTAACATAAGATCACGCCTGTTTCCCCCAAAGGGCTAGACAGAGGTGTACTTATAGTACAACCACAAAACGCAAAATCAAGATTATAAAATCCCAAGTCACCTTTGCGAATAGTTAAAACTAATTTGAAAGAAACTATTGGAATCACTTTCGTGATATAGGTAATATAATAATAATAGTTTATCCCACATCTTTATATTACAGACTAAACGCATAAATGGTGGGTAATTCAATTCTCTGATAAAATATAACAAAACTAGGTTGCCATATACGTACGATTTAGATTTCGAAACTTTTACGAGACTGAAGCACGCTATGTTAACCTTTACCTACACTTTTTTTAAAGCAATTGGACAATATCAATAAAACATATCTTTTCTGTAAGTGTAGGTTCGGGTAATATAAGGTGCCATATAAAGTTTTTTTTTTTTTAATAATATGATAAAATACTTTGTGGGCATTAAAGAAGAGCGAATTAAAAAGAAGTATTTTGTGACAAAAATATATAAAATTGATAAAATAAATAATATCTATGAAACTGAAATTACGGTCCATAGCTAGAATACAACCAAACGCCGGCCGGTAAATTCAGCACCATAATAACCTAACTTTTAAATAAATAACTACATAACGGTCTAACAGATCAATACATAATATTAGCCGTACAAAACTAGGTATAAGTACTACACTTCTAAAGTTACATAATAAACAACTTTTTCTACTGAAAAGTTACAAAACCATTACAACTGCAATACGGGCGCGGAAGCAGCGCCATCTATCGACCGCCAAACATTCCCCCACGAACGCGCCGCTAACCTTATTTTACTAAAAACTCACCGATAATGTATGAACCGACGAACTTAAACAGCAGCGTCAATTACAGAAATGTTTTATCACTCACTGTAATTCGTCAGATTATTCACAATTATTCATATCACAAGATTGTTCACTGTTTCTGCACGCGAGTGTACTTGTGGATAGTATTTGATGTTCTGAATACAGTGAGTGTCGGAGGGGGTGGGTACGGTCGTGCTGAGCGGGCCGGTGACGCGGGTGGACTGCCGCGGCGCGCCCCGCGATGCGCCCCCGGCATGCGCGCCATAACCTAACCCCGTTCCGAGTTTTCCGAGCCAAAGAGTACGCGAATATCAAGATATGACACTGCTTTTAACTTTCGTTAAGTCGAACAGTAAACATACGTCATTACATTGAATCTACGTGTAACAAAATTGTAGAAAGACCTAGTTTTATAGGTTAACTTTTTAAGTTGCAAAGTATACCTAGTTTTCATTAATTAATGAGTTTAGCAAAGGTCCAATTAATCATAACTTGACTTACGCTTTCTGAAAACATCCAACCACGCAGAGCTGAAAATGAATCCCAAGTTTACATAATACCGAATAGACTAGAGCTAAAAGGCCTTCTATTCTGGAACATACCCGTCTTACGGAAAACATTATGATAGGCCAGACAATATATTCATCGGATGGCTTACGGAAGCCCTCATTGACCTAGAAAGCTCTAACTACACTTACGACGATATAGGCCAAGGTAGGTCCTAATGGATTTAGTTATCGAGGAAACTGCGGGACAAAGTCAGGCTATCAAGTTTAGAATAGCCTACATGACCGTTAAATTATGGCGTCCATTTTGAATTTGATAGCGCTTGTTTTGAATTTCGAAGACAGACTTAGGTATTACTTTAGAGACTTCATGCGAGTATAGTGGTTTTTGAATTGTTAACGGCTGTCAACAGTTTGTTCATGTCTTTACTCTTTACGCATGATATAGTCTGACCAATAGATCTCGTTACTTAATCGGGGATCTGCATCTAAGATACTAGTTCTAGGTAATTAAAAGAATGGATTGATATGTAGTTTTTAGTTCAACATAAGTAAAAGCTAAGTATATACTGTGAAATGTGTGACAACCACGGATGGTGACAACTTAATCTTGGCAGCTCGTCTATATTAAAATTAGCGACTGAGAAGATAATCTAACAAAACTAGGCTACATGCCTTTATAATTAGAAGATTTGAAACGAGCATCGCTGTGTGTTATCTTCAAGCCAATACAATAAGAGAAACCTGTCAAGTAATTCTATTAATATCCCAGCCAGTACATAAACAACGTAAACACGTAACTACCTTACACTGTTGTGTATATATTCAAATAGATTCATTATCAAAGTGTATTTACTTTCTCACGTGCTTTAGATTAAACTTCTTTTCATGACTGAACCACCTCTAAGTATGCTTTGATAAAGTAAATAACTCAGTTATCACGACAAGATTGGTTCTTCAGTACCTACACATATTTGAAATGATAAAAAGAAAATCGATCGAGATTCCTTTGTGAAATATTTGAATAAACAAATGATCGAAAACAAAAGAGCTTTGTTTTAAGTATTTAATATAATTTTAGAACAGTCTAGTGGTGTATTCAGGAATTCTTCTGGTCCTGTCAACAATAGTAGCATTTAATATGGACGCGACGCGGCCATGTTGCTGTCAGCTACACTGTTCGGTATATTAATACGGTAAAATTATTCACTGTAGTTGTACACTGGCAACGAATTTATGAAAATGTTTTGACATGGTTTTTATTAACTTTAGAAGTTAACCATTGACTTTCCAAGTCTTAAGCATTCATAGATGAGTTTTCTTGCACTTGGCCCTTTTTTTTTTTTTTTTTGTGGATGGGAAATCATCTAATGACTCCTCCCGCTCTGGGTGGAGCGGAAGGGAGTGTCAGACTCTTACTGACTAAAACCCACCCGTGTTCCTTCCTTAGCCCTTTATGTTCCGGGGCAACGGTAACCCTTTCGGACGATCCCGCTACCCCGGCAGAAGCCCTTAGTTTTCATTTGTAACTTAAATAACAACAAAGCTTGAAAACGGCCGCTTTAGTCTTCATGATAAAATATCTGCCCGAGTGTCCGGCTACAGTCAGGTAAGCCTAACGGGATATATCCCAATACGTCTTTACAAAACGAACGCCTTACATTCGGCGTATAAATGGCGGCTGGTCCCCAAGTCTACGCGTTATTTATGGACCATTGGACAGTTATCCCTTCCTGAGTGAGGTTATCAGAAGACATTATCCCTCCAACGTACCGATACGTATAACTTGGTGATATATCTTAAATTTCGACAAGATTTATGTTCTGACAAAAATGGTCTGTGTATTTTTCATAGAGCTTTATGGGATACTGTAACTCCGGTACATATATTAGGAGATATTCACCATGTTACATCTAAATGCAGCTTTGGAGTGACAATCCCCGTAACATCAGCACAAAACGGGCTCCAGTACCTACGGAAAACGGACTAACTAAGTATAAACGGACGAAGATGTTTCTACACCGTGCCCATGACATCTTAATGGATAAATTGAATTAGCATACTAATTCCGGAATTAAAGAAAAACAGAGTGTATGAGCTCTTTGTGCTCGCGTTAATTTTAAGAGACGACGAAAATTGGGTCTCTTGTATTATTAGCACTTTGCTGAAATTAAGACCCAAAGCGTACGTATTTGCATGTTTATATAAAGTGTAGAATAATAATTTTTCCTGCTATTGTGCAAAGCTGTTATTTCTGGATCCATGCTTTAACATGTTAATATAGTTTCCTCTTCCCCGTGCTACTTTACTGAACAATAATCAGCTTCGTCTAAAAAGTTCAGAACATTCAATATTCAAAACTTATTCTTAACTCGTGCTAGTTAAGTTAATTATTAATTTTAACCCCAGCTTCTATACCGGTACATAGTTCAGTAACTATCTTTCTGATTCTAACTACAAAGAAAACAAAGCTTCAAGGACATTATATTTAATTAAAACAATCTTCTGCGAAGAAAGTTTTCAGGGGCCAGGTATTGCATTGAATCTGCAAAGAGAAGATAGTAATGTTACTCTAAGATATTACACCGCAAGCAATGTACAAATTAGACACTCGATTTGAATTAAATTATTTCGGTTAACGACTATTGTTCTATCACAGATTTTAAACCCTGTTTCATAATATAAAGCTGTGACATTTCATACCAATTTGTTCTTTGAATTCATGAGAAGCCTCAATATGATGTTACCATTTTTGGATAACAATATTATGATAAGTAACGAATTTCACTTTTCTAATACACAAAAGGAATTTAGGGGCATATTCGAGCTATAAAAAGAAATCAGTGTTATCAAGAAAAGGACTATTGTCGTAAAACTGAGCGAAAAATATTGATGACCGACATATTAGGTCCTTCAGCGTCATCGATTTGATGCTGGCCAGTTTGTGAATAGGCCCCGAGAGAAATTGGATTTTCAGCATCTTCCTGCGATAAAACATCGCATCCCTCGGTGGGGCGGAGAGAAAGCGCGAAAAAACCGCTAGACTTATTTTATTATTCCTACCCTCTGTTAGGGCCATTCAAATAGGGACGTACGTTCTGTTGACTCAGTTGAACGTTGCTCTGAGATTTTGCAAACTTATAAATAGCTATGTACACCAGGGAGGAGATAGGACTGCGTGCCACCTGCCTCTAACAATCTTCTTACGTTTCAAAGTTTGATAATAAACGTCTTTGGAGTTGGACACAAATGTTGCCGACATTTTATAGATGAATGAAATGACCTTAGAGACTGTCCTTAACTAGAAGTGGCTATTTAGACACAGACCTAAAAGAATGCTTTCAAAGTTAGAGTAGATGGATTTTGTGGGTCCCTTAAGTATTTACCGCAACAAAGCCGAGCCTAGTTACGCAAAACTTTTACAGAATTGCCAATCTATGCCGAATTGCCGACCAAGCCTTTAGCAGCGATCTACGAATATACTGAACCGATTATCCTAATTGGCTGACTCATGAGAGCTCACGTCAAACTTGGGAAGTGAAACACGGAATTTCGGGAAAGATATTATTATTTCGGACGGAGTATGCCTAGGGGAAATCGGAAACTGTTCTCCCGAATTCAACCAAACAGACTACTTTCAATATTCAAATAGGTTGCATTTACTTCAGTTGCAACTCCTTTGTAGTCTAAGTACGTTCTTATCGCTATATTTCAACTCCAACCCGGCAAGGTAAGGATTGTTACCGTTGAAACCGATCTTTAAGTTTTCATCGGAGTTATCCAGTGATAAATGACGATTTGGAAGCGATGAAGTCGTCGGTGGGACAGCAGAAACAATGCAGTTGCATCGGGCCGAGCGCAAGATAGATGATTGCTCGCGATGGCGCGACGGGGACTGAGTGCGGTATCAAACTGACCCGTCACTGTACTCACTGTGTTGGACGGGCCTTCAGCTAGGATTTTAACATCGTTATGAATGGTAATTTTAATAAGTTTCAGTAAATGGCAGTAGAATGCTCAGAGTTAATACCAAATAGTTGTATCTACTTACTACGAGTATCATCAAAAAACCTGTTCTGACAAAGAAAATCAGACCCTACGATACATCTATATGTTTCATTATTCTTTAATTCTAAAATTTTTCGCTAATTACGTCACGCCTTCCTCTCGCACATCCACGAGCCAGAAAGTTTGCCGCATTAATCAATACACTTCACAGCAAGTTTGCGGCCCTACCCATTCATACAACACCTAAATATGTAATGTACAACATACGCCATACTCTCCCGACACGCATTTACAACCAGCCTCCAAACAAGATAATCATCTGTGCCATAAAATCCGCATTACGGAGGACGGAAGGGATTATACTCTTCATGTTATGTTTCAATTTTGCAAGTGTCGTAAATAAAGTTAGAGCAACAATCTTTTAGGAGGACGCCGCCCTTAACCTTTCAATATTTGCTCTCGGCGACGGAAATCCAATAAAATACTGAGGTAACAGCCGCCATTAGCGTTTTTGTTGAAAGTGCCTGGAGCGCCACCTGTCTCCGAATACCCACTTTTATTTCAATAAATAAATCTGCTCGTTTTAGATGTTCGCAGACTTTTTAGATTGCAATCCGAGTTTTTTTTTCAGATTAGGCAAGAATAAATTAGAAAGGAAACGTAATAATTTTTTGGGAAGTCGTAAATGGAAACTTTTAACGTTTCGTAAATTTAGATTCTTATTAGAGAAACTGTTAGAGACTGAGGTATGGAGTAAATAAAAATTATCCCAGTACTAAAAAAAACATTTCCTTTGTTATGCCTTAGATTAGAATGAAACTAAAGAGGCATAAAGTAGCTTGAGCCCCTCGTTGACACAGAGATTCTCAGAGAGAAGCAGACAGATAAACATGGCGGTAATCTCAATAAAGAACTCACAAAGCGTTGTAAATTCTCTCATTGTTCCACTGGACAGCTCGTAACTTCATTTATTTAGACATTTTATTGAACAAGTGTTTTGGTTGTATTTTACTTATAACAACGTCCGGTGTGCCCTTTTTTATATTAAGACTACTTACAGCTTCATATTTTCTAACCTTATTTTAACTGTTAGAAGAGAAGAACCTTCTTAAACTTACATAATCAGCCTATAATGTTCCCACTGCTGGGACACAGGCCTCCTCTCTGTGAGAGTGGGCCGTAATCCACCACGCGGGCCCAGTGCGGGTTGGTAGATGTCACATGTCTTCGAATTTTTGGTTCTAGAACATGCCGGTTTCCTCACGATGTTTTCCTTCACCGTTTTGAGAGCAGTGGTGATGAAATAATTTACACAAAGTAAAGCGCCTATCAGGGTTCGAACCTACGACCTATATCTCGTAAGTCGCGGTCGTTACCACTGGGCCACCATTGCTCTCTGCTGCTGCTTCTTAAACTTAATATAAGCGAAGTGAATAGGTAAATACACGGAATTGCAATTTAATCTCGCGCAAGAGCAGCTTCCGTGAAGTAAAGCAATCTTCTGGCAACTTAAAAATGGTTCAATTTTCAACTGTCGCACCAACTTCAAAGCCCTAAAGTTTAACGGTTTACGGCCGGACGACCAGACGAACTTCCAGTCCACTGCAGCAACTATCTAGCCATAACTATGCTCTTACAGTCACACGAATATGGTACTTATTCAGCAGAGCATACAATGTATTTCTGAAACTTGTACAGTTCTTTTACATTAGAAGGGTTCAAAGAGCCAGGCTGACTCTAGAGTATTTTATTTTTATATAAGTAGCCAAGCTAAAGTTTCCACCCGGTCTAATTGAATCTACCTTGAAGCAACTAGCAGTCAATCTTTTTATGTACAAGAAGGTTGAAATGAAAAGGGAATACAAAATTATAAATGTTTTACTGGTAAACGATAGCCGATACGATAGCGGAATAAACTGGAAAGAGTTGTTTATTTTAAGATTTCGACGAGGTAAATACTTGAGAAGTTCAGAAAGACCTTAATAATTATAATCTCCGTTGTAACAGCCTGTTGATTTTCTAAATACAATCTCCTTTGAAACAATAATCTTGAATTATCGCGCCAGTTTCTTTCAAATTATTTATTTGAGAGATTGGGAGTTTTACAATTAGAGCGGTTTCGCACTACATCCGATCCGAATCCGAGAAATGCCGGTCCGAAGTGACCATTGTCCTATTTGTATGAGGGGTTGCGCACTAGATCCGAACAAATAGGACTATGGACTATTTCTCGGATTCGGATTGGATGTGCGAAACCGCCCTTACTGTGGCCTGCGAAAGTTAGTTGACATTTTTCCACTTCAACTTTGACATTTGACACACCACATCATGATTTAAAATTCTAGTGATCCAAATGTTTGAACTGCTATAACGTTATTATTGACTAATTCTACTACCTTTTGACACATAAAAAAATAATAAATAATCACTAGGAGTACATGATATTTTTTTTTTTATTTTAAATCATAATGTGACATCACTGCTGAAGTGGAAAAAGTCTACTAACTTTTGGAGGCCACTGTATATATAGTGACTCGCACCTTTCACTCATCACCGTTTAGGCACGTCAAGGTTAACCTGAAGCGAAATGACACATAGCAATTGAATGCACATAAAAAACGTAGACAAGATTGTAGCACAATATTACTACATTAAACTCACTCATAGGTAACGGACAGTCAATTTCAATTAGCGACTAAGTAGAGGCCAAGATCCCAAAAACTGTGATGATCCAAAAACTTAGGACCCACTGTACTTTCCCCACAAATAGTTGAATTTGCTCCGTTAGACCAAGACATACTGCGAGTACTTACTACATTAGTAGTTACTAATGAAGTAACTTTGACAGTTACTCTGCTCAATGTATTATAGTTTCGTTATGTTGTTATTATACTACAATTACCCTCATTTCAATAATTTGTTAGTAAGCTTAGTCTAGCTGACTATATCATAGGATTACGTCAGTAGGATAGGCAGGAAAGCCACCTGTGTACTAATAACAATGTTCAGCGATCAATATAGATAAGTGTCAGGTGCGCTGATTATAACAATAATCTCGGGGAAGCGTTTTGCCGGTAGCGGTCTATCCAGAAGATTGCTTTTAACAGAGATTGGAAGAGAAAGCTACTCCATAAGGAGTAGGTTTTTATTTTTCTCTTGCACAATGTTTTTACAAAACAAGTTGATTTTTTTGTCAGTACCAATAATGGTAGGTATATTACGCTTTAAAACTACTTCAAAGGCTTTTCAAAAATATTAGGAATTTAAAGTTTAACATAATATAGATGGCGGGATAAGCTGGACTCCTTAAAGGATTGGTCAACAATCGCAGTAGACCGGGAAAAGTGGAAAGAGTACGGAAATGATGCCTTTAATCTGCTGTAGGACAACACAGGCTTATAATAATAATAATAAATAAGCCCTTTCTTTTTCCCCTATTTAAAACCATTCCGGGCAGCTAGATACGATCCATAACCCAATCCGACATAACCATTTAAAATACAATAAGCCGGAAAATATAATGTTAACTGCGGATATTTCAAATTCATTATCGGGTACAAAGGATTGGAATGAGAAATGTTCCTCTTACACAATCGGATCGAAATATCTTGGGATTCTAGAAAATTCTAATAAACGTGTAAATAGGTCCTCCCGTGAAATTGCGTATCGAATGATTGATTTAGACCCAGATCGCAGACAATTTCAGAACAAATTCCGAGAAAATGATACCATAAACTGAAAAAGCAATAGAGTATGTTTTATTAGGTGATTTGGCCTTGTAGGAGTATTAGGCTTGCTTCGTGTCTTGATGTATTTCTGATTTGGTTATTTGTACCTTGAAGCTTCTGATAAAATTCCCGAGATTATATATGACATTTAGGGCAAATTCACCAAACTTTTATAACTTGATAAGGCTTATCCTGAGAATAAATTTTGAATTTTTGACAGTTGTTCCATATTAGAACTGTCAAACGTCAATTTTATTCCAAACAAAAGATATCGGATTTTGATCAAATCAGCCCTTAGAGTACACCAACGTTATATTTTAACGTTGATAAGTGATAACTTTACCGAGCTCCGGTGAATGATTGTCAAAGGAAAGCAGCTATCCAATTAACACAACCAATTTCTATTTGATATTGACAAGATAGACAGGTCCTAAAACACTAAATCAGTTTCAACCCACGCTCAGGTCTGTCAGAACTACAAACCAATTATAATTGTGTTTAAAAGGTTCGTGACTAAAAAGGTAGAGTACCTTTGGCACATAGTAACCCAGTTCTGACAACCACATATAAAACGTTCCTAAGTGGCACATAGCACCACATAACTTATACGTCAGAGCTGCCGATTGAAATGGCATTCTTGCATACGCGGAGTGAAGCGACACGCCACATACATTCACGCTTGAAGGGGTATCGACCCTTGATGTGGCATCGTATTGATGGGAATATAGCACTAAATTGAAACTTGTTTGTATGGTTAAACATTCAAAGACAAGGCAAACAAAATAGCTTTCATTTAGCACACAAGCTATATCATCGTCATATTATGCTGATGACAGGCTTCTTCGTTTTCTAATAGCTCGCGCAATCAACATTTTTGAAAATCAAAAAAAATAATGGATACAAGAATACCAATAGCTATGAAATGAAATTTTCAAAACGACAAAAGGATAACGGCGTATATTAAAATAAAAAGACTGATTTGATAGAGTGTCATAATGCCTGCAAAACTGTCATTCTGAAAGATTTAAGTTTCGACGGCAACTATTAAACAATTGACAGTTTAATAGTTGCTGTCAAAAGGTTGATTGATCGTGGCTGTATCCTGCAGACAGAGCATCTAATGACACAGTTTAATCGGTCTCAGTTAGGACTATAAAGATCAATTACACCTTACCAATCTCAGTGTAGAACTAATAAGCAGGTGATGCAGTCATGCGTCCTGCATTTTTTTTGTAATGCTTGAAATTACTATAAGAAGCAATGCACAACATAGATATTTTAGCCATAGGTTTGTATTTTTAAAGCCTTTTTGACCTCGCGCAGTCTTTTTTTTTCTTGTTTTTGTTTTTTTTTTTGTAATTTAACTTTGTTAGTTTGAAATGCTCCTTTTTTACTGTTTGTATTTTCTGTGCGTCTCCCAAATAAAATATTTGTCTATCTTTTCTTTCATTATTTTCTTCCTTCTTTCTTTCTTTAAGAGCAACGGTCAACTAGACCAATTAAAACCAAAGCACACGAACGCAGGTGCATATTTAGATCCGCGAAACGAATAAGATCGTTTCAAAGGTCGAGTTCAACGCTTAGATCGAAATCGAGCACAGGAAGACAGAAAGCGATTAAATAGAACGCCTTAGCGATGTATTTAGACCACGTCGCATCGGAAAACGATCAACCGACTTATTAAGCTGACTAATAGAATATTAATCGCCTTGACTTAGCAGAGGGAAACTATTCTATACGCGTGTTAATATTGAGCGTTGGTAATTGACCTCCATGTGGTACCAATCTAAGCCAAACTTATTATTAGGCTAGATTGGCTCCTGACATGCGCCTAGCTTAAAGGTCAGCGGTACCTTTTCAACTGGAAAGGGTATTAATTTACCATGTCGTCATATTGCCAAATCGTTTTTTTTTTTAACTTTCCTTCGTATGAAAATAGCAGGATCGTTACCTTTATTCTGCAAAAGGGATCAAAAAGGGGCTGGCTGATGATGTAGAGTCCCGTGTGACAGGTGTAACGTCCATTTTTCTTAGTATTTTTCAATACAAGTTGCACCAACGGGACATAAAGCCGTGCTTACTTTGCTTCAGAAACCAAGTCTAACGGGGGCAACTGCCGCCTTTTCTTGGAAAATGTTTACCATTAAAAATAACTGCTTATTATCCGAGCTTCCCTATAGAATTGAACTATAAATAGTTATATAGATAGGGTGACTGGTAATTAGTGGCCGATACTTAAACACGTGATTGTACTCATGATAACAAACAACTTTTACTATGGGACCAAACCTGAAATCGCGAAAACATTTTGACGAGTTATACGAACATAAATGTAGGGAACAGCTGATTTTTTGTTTGCGATTTCATGTTTGGTACCCATAGTAAAAGTTGTCTGTTATCATGAGTACAATCACGTGTTTAGGTATCGGTCACTAATTACCAGTCATCCTATATATGAGAAAAGGAATTGGAGTAGGAATAACATTTATTCAGATTTAGCAATAAAACAAATTAATATTCTATTTTCGCACTCTACTTCAACGTCAAAGCTTTACCGCTGTGTCAGCAAAGTGGATTAGAACGTCGAAAAAACGAATCTATCTACCAAGACAACTCACATTAACTAAGCAAACGAAAAAAAAAAACCGGCCAAGTGCGAGTCAGGCTCGCACACGAACGGTTCCGTACCACCGTACAATATTTACACTACATATATAAATACCATTTATTGATTTCGAGCAAAAATAGGCAAAAATGGCGTTTTTTGTATGGGAGCCCCCCTTGAATATCTATTTTATTTTGTTTTTAGTATTTTTTGTTATAGCGGCAACAGAAATACATAATTTGTGAAAATGTCAACAGTCTAGCTATCGCGGTTCTTGAGATACAGCCTGGTGACAGACAGACGGACGAACAGACAGCAAAGTCTTAGTAATAGGGTCCCGTTTTTACCCTTTGGGTCCGGAACCCTAAAAACGAATACCTATGAAGATTTTCGAAACCCTTTTTATCGAAGCTTGATTGAATTTATCTTGGCAAGCATCTTCCAGAGGGTTAAGGTCGTCGACCTTGTAAGGTAATGACACCAACCATCGTCTACCAAGAAAAGTAAGTAAGGAACGAGGGTGGCTCTTTATTTACGATCAACTTCATATTACTATGCTAATTAATTTTGGGGTGTAACCCTGCGGTTTGACAAAAAACTTGATACCGGGAATATTGTTAACGGATTATTAAAATGCGCAATATTTTAAGATAGGAAAGTTGTGATTTCTGAACCAAGCTTTTAATAAATTTTATATTTTCTGGTCGGATTAGATTGGTTATAAAGAGAGTTCCAATAGTAGTAGTATAGGAGGTGAAGCTCTCACAACCTTTGTCAGTAATTTTCCAGTTTGTTTTTAGTAACAATAGCCATGTATGTAGCTATCTATGTCCACAGAGCCGTTTTACGAAGAATCGTTGTAATGCCCGGACGGATTCTATGAATAACCCCGAAGGCAATGACTGTAAACACTTCAAAAGCATCAATAGGAATTACGAATTTCTATTATGTACAGAGGCCAGCATTTCAAGCTACCCCAATCTGTCAAATTTCTTTGATAGATTTTCAACTTAACCACAAAGGAATAAGGTTCATATTCAATTGGGAAAATTTGACAGATTGGGGTAGCTTGATGTGCTGGCCTCTGTACTAGCTTCTGCCCGCAACTTCGTCCGCGTGTTCTTGTACCCCAAACCCATTCCGTCGTATCACATCGCCTGCCCGCGCTTCTACATCGTTTTCGCTTAGTGTTCTATCTGACTTTTTAATTTTTTAGGGATCCTTACCTTAAAAGGAAAAAACGGAACCCTTATAGGATCACTTTGTTGTCCGGCTGTCTGTCTGTCTGTCAAGACCCTTTATCTCGGGTACGCGTGGAGGTGTCGAGTTGAAATTAAAACCATATACTCAGGTCTACAGTCCCTTGAAGCTGTGAAAAAATCAAACTTCTTAGTTAACGTAAAAAAAAAGATACGGCTGTTTATGCCGCAAAAAACGTATATTTCGACACTCAAGGGAACAGAATATATAGGGTACTTCCCGTTAACCTAGAATCATGAAAGGCAAGAAGCAATGTCATGTAGCAAAAGTAAAGGAAAAAATCCAAAACCTTTGTAGTTCAATTTAAAAAAAAACCCGTGACAAACTACATACGTACAAATTTGTACGGAACCTTCGGTGCGCGAGTCCGACTCGCATTTTTTGACCGCTTTTTTTTTTCTTTTGTTCGGCTTTTAAAGGTCTAACGTGAAAACAAATCGTCAAAAAATCGTAATCGTAAATCCTTAAAAATTAGGCTATCAAATATTTTTTTTCAAATCCTACAGGTAATTCCAGAGATTAGCGCGTTCAAACATACTCTTGAGATTTATTATTAGTAAAGATATAGATAGATAAAGCAAGACATCCATATCTCCAAAATGTTTATAATAACAATCCAGCAGAAACCCCAGAAGTATTTCCATAACAATATAGAGAAGAAACAAATGTCAGCACACATTGCAAACCCACGTTATTAGAAGCAGAATGAATATAGTACATAAAGTTAGCGGCGTATCTAAGTTATACGTTCAAGTATGCAAAGAACAGGTAAAGTTAGTGGATATGCCTCGGTAACTCCGCTGTTTTCATAGGCACAATGTTGTCGAGTGCCTGGAAAATGTATCAGTACTTCGATCGTAAATATGTGATGCCTAACACGTGCCTGCGGATCTATTCTGAGGAAACCTCTTAGGTGAAGTGAGCTGTCGCTAGTGTGCCCTAGCATCAGGTGAAATGACAAGTCACAATACGCTCACTTAACTTTGGTTATCATAGTGAGATTTTTACAGAATACATCAGCTGTTCTAATACTTTTTCTTTCATATCATCAAAATCGGCTGGACGTACGTTAGAGAATATCAATACAATCTACAACGTCGTACCGTTTCGCGGAAAAGAAATGGAGATCACAGTAAAATATCTTAAGAGCATAGAGAGCTTAGGGGCAATTCTTGAACGTTCACAGTCTGATCTCAGCCTCAATCTGGCAAAAATACCTCTAATTTCCGTACATTTTGACAAGTGTTTGACATATGTTTGTCGCCGAGATGAGACTGCGACTACATTTTTAGATTACAAGATTGGCCTTCTAATGTATCCTATTTCTGATTTGTACAGCGGGTGCACAAGAAAAATGGTGGATTTATAGTATATGCAAGAAAATACTAAGTAAATATTGAACGAAATATTTACGAAGTCACTGTTAAGGGAAAGAGTTTCAAACCGCATTAGCAGATGTCATTCTTTTTTTATGTTGTTTATTCGGGCCTGCGGCATAAAATATACAACTTTAGGCAGCCCAATGCTAATACCGTTTGTTACCGGAACCTCTCCAAATATTGCCAAAACATCTATCATATCTGTACGTGGGTGGAAAGCTTCATAAATGCGTGGGCGGCTACAGAAAGTACCAGGCTTGTTATCTAATTCAATGATACAATTTACCTAACCATTGTATCTGTAAAAGTAGTCCGAGAAGGGTAGGTTAAGACACGTAATAAGTATGTCTAAACGACCCCTACTTGATGAGGGCCAGTTTAACCCCAGACTGAACAATTTTTTCTTTTTAGCAAATACCTGCTGACCTACCTTCGCCTACATTACCCACCCAAGCAAGCAATTACAGACAAAGGTCAATTCCAAAGATCTTGGCTTCGGCCCCAGAGACGTGGCCATGCTAATACTAAAATCAAATTAACCATTCGGCTTCCCAATACTAAACACACTGCAATGCGAAACCACATGAAAGTTCCCCATAATATGAACGCAAAAATATGGAGTACAATCAAAATATTTACAGCATCATTATTATAACATTTTCATAGGAGGGTTAACCCAATGCTGATAATAACATTAAGTGCATCGGTCACCGACCCCGGGTAAATTCAAACAGGTAGCGTGTGCCGCCGGGCGTTTCATCAAATTATCTGCGTACGTGTAAAACAGCGGTGCTCAACATTGCAAGGATGAAAGCATGTTCGTAGGAGCGTAAATAACATGTATGAGAACAGTGAGTATCGGGAAAATCCAGAAAAGGATGAATTCTAAGAGAGACGGGGGCCAATCGCGTTAGCAATGAAACTTACAGTAGAAGTTGTTTACGGAAGAAAAGGACTAAATACAAGTGAAACTGAGATTCAACTGAAAATTGGTAAAAATCTAGGATTTTTATTTTATTTCGGAAAGCGTCACATGTTGGGCGCCATTTTATAATTCGGAACGAATCCGAGGTTTGCAATGTCATATATCATAACGCTTTTCCGAGCAAAACAGCGGCAATAGCGATACAATGCTGAAGTTTAAATCTAGGACTATTTTTTTTCCGAAAACGTAACATGTTGGGCGCCATTTTTGCAATTCGCAACGTTTTGCAACCTCACATAACAAAATACAAAAATATTTATTTCAACTTAAACTTTGTCATACATAAATTGAGGCAGCCCCAGTATGTTACAATAGTGCTTGTGTGGGACCTGTCTCCAATGCTTTTCTGATTCTGATACGTAAGCAATGGCAATACAATGATGAAGTTAAATGTATCAAACAAACTACTATACTTTAAATAAAACTATTCCATCTTACAAAAACCGTTAAACGTTATTTTATTTATCTACAATACAGTTTACATGTTAAAAAGGTTCGGAGAAGAAACAGTGACTTCGAAAACGATAAAACTGTTTGACAACCAGTGTCGTAATCAGTAATCAACTTTGCCCTTTTTCCCCGGGCCGATAAAAGGGAGGTTGGGGTAAATCTGACACCAGACCTCGTTTTTTAGCTAAACGTTTTGAACATCGAACGTAGGAGGTAATATTTTGGTAATTTATAAAAGCTCGTTTTTTTCTGGATCAATCCTATGTTTTATTTAAAGCTGTATATTCTCCCCTTGCTTTGTCAGGGGGTGGGTATTGATGTTTAACCACCCCTTGTGGTTTTCGAGGTTCTTGAGTGAAATCCGCATTAAAGTTTTCTTGGCGACACACGCTTACAGCAAAACTTTGTGTATAAGATCTTGTAATATTACTACAGGTCTTACTTTTGGATGCCCTGGATGATTTAAATCTGATTAATACATAAAATCGTGGAGATATTTTATCCGATTATTAAGACGAACAACATTTTGGATGTTCATTAACTATCCCAGAAAGTAAAAACTACGCTCTATGGCTTTCAAAGGCAATCAGGGCAACTCATCAATATAAAACATAAATTTTACGTTACCGTAGAATTTTACAAATGTTAATTTCCGGTGAAGGTTCAATATGAGTTTAGACCTGGTTATTTATTTAGCCCGGTAATAGAATATTGATGTTTCAGACGCTTCCTGGCAAGTGGAAGGTATTTTTTTGTTATTCATAGATAAGTATCTCACGAGCAGATCAACTCCATAACTTTTCTGTCATAGATAATTTTCGAAGCTTTGAACACCAAAAGCCTTTATTTAGCCAGTCACCCAAGGCTAGGAACTTAAATTTTTTACAGCTCAGCTACTACGAAACCTGACTTGAACAATACAATTAATACGTCAGCGTCATATTATGTTCTAGAAAACTAGAGGTACACTTCATCCGCAATTAAAAAAGAAAAAAAAAACAATTTAAATATGGAAGTATTTCCGCGGGCTTATTTAAATACGCGGTAGAAGTGGGAACTAGTATGGGCGCGGAGAACTTTTCAACTCAAACACCGGCCAACTTTGGTAGGGAGCACTCGCGTTGCGGCGCGGCGTTAATTTAAACCGGCTATGTATTCCGATGTAATAAAATATTCTGTCCAGTACCGCAGGTATTTTTAATAATAGTCGGTATGTCTCCCGGGCAATATAAGCTGTAACAAAATAGTACACTCACTTGAATGTATTATTGTATTGCCGCAAAAGAGAGAATTTTTAAGCTACTTAATTTTACACAAAAGAACGTAACTGATCTCTCCGTGATATAAGTATAGTCTACCAAACGACAAAGGGTTTGTCCAATCAATCCCGGAAAGGAAATAAAATTAAAGCTGTAACTAGAAGTGCTGTAATTTTAATTCGAATACCTTGAAAAGTATCTGATCTAAGGACACTTTAATGAAATTTTTTTAGGAATGAAATATACAGGCTCGCCCCCTATTACACAGAACTTACATATAAATGATAAATGATTTTATTTCTGTAAGTAGGTTTGCACAAACACTTTGAGAAGAAAGGCCGAAACAAACTCAGAGGTCACAGTCTCTTTTAAAGTCCAGACATAATAATGGTCAGGGTATATGAAGACCATGTAGATCGATGTCTGAGATGGTCTTTTGAGGAAAGAACCATACAGATTGAGTGGACCTGTCCAGTCAGTGCACGCATTTATCAGAATTCGTGCAGCTCAACTCAAAACTTAAGGACTATAACTGGCGAAATGTGGGTATAATATACAGGTACACCTCTGCCAAACCGACCAGGGAAACAAGGCGTGATGTTATGTATTATATATAGATTTATTCAAACAGCTAAAGCAAAACAGGCCCCTAACAGTAAACGTACCTACTTAAGATTGACACAAAACCATCGACAATTCTATTTTTACATGCCGCAACCAGGCAAGGGCAGAAAACCAAAGCCTCATTTACAACGAGCTCTCCGAGCGCGCCCCGGGCGAAGGCGCGAACTTCGGGCCACGATACCGCTGCAGTAGCGGCGGCGGCGTGACGTCACACGCGATCAATGGAACTGACGTCGACTGGTACCCCGGCCCCCGCGCCCCGCCGAGCCCGGGCGCACCCCGCCACTATGCCGGCTGCTGCTGCCGGCCTGCCTCCAATGGGACGCGACAGGAATTTATTGTACCGTTAATTAAGTTTATTGATACGAGGGTATTTCAAAACTTCGCACTCGAAGAGTAATTTATAAAAGTTGTTTTAATTTTTTATTCTGTTTTTTCAGTCTACATAGTTACGTAAGGTCTCCCGTACGACCGCCGAGGCTGTGGTTATTTTAAGCCGGCAACGAGTACCTAAAGTTAATCTGGGTGCGACACTCGTAACTACTTAATTGGTGCGGTAATTGTAGATTACCATTACCTGCGTAGTCGTACCCATACATATTTCAAGCGATTTTCCTCAACCCCCGCGCTGTTTATTGGTGCTTATAGTAACGCCTATATTTCCCGACGAAATCTTGCCATAACATATTAGGTAGGGGAAATAGTTTTTCGTATTTTATAGGTATGAAGTTGATGTAAAATCTCTTTGGATATACTGTATCTGGCTGGTTTTGATACCATTAACTAGATGACATTTTAAAAAATAAAAAGTAAAAAAGTAAAAACGATTTTCCGCCACTTTTCAATTGTTTTTCTTTCCGCAAAAATGAGTAAATTTAACGAAGAAATGCGATACATTTTGAAGTTTTATTACAAAAAAGGGAAAACTGCGACACAAGCCGCGAAAAAAAATATGTGATGTTTATGGACTTAACGCCGTGTCAGTAAAAGTAGCACAAAGTTGGTTCAAGCTTTTTCAGTCCGGGAATTATGATGTCAAAGGTGCAGATCGCTCTGGTCGCCCTGTTACGGAAAAAGTCGATGCCATTTTTGAAAAGTGGAACAATATCGTCATATTAATAGTTACGACATAGCTAAAGAGTTAGGGGTTGACCACAAAACAGTTTTGACCCATTTGAAAAGTCTGGGTATACAAAAAAGGGAGCTTGGTTAGGATGTGTTAATGCATCCACCATATAGTCCTGACCTTGCACCCTCACATTTCCACCTGTTTCGATCACTTCAGAATTATTTAGGTAGTGCTTGTTAGGTTAACATCTAGACAGGACTGTCAAAACTACATGTCGCAGTTTTTTCTAGTACATGATATATCACGGTCTAATTTTCTGGACCTGCATGATAACAATAACGTCATAATCCCATTGTAATAAACAACACAATCGTAACACAATATGATCAGACCATTAAATTTTAATGATCGGAATCAATATCCGGGCCATCAGCATTAAATGAGTATTAACTCCTACTAAGCCAAATTGACGCAGATAGGAGAGGTAACGATGATGAAACGTCCTAACACAGTTACGTGGAAATTGGAAAACAATGGACGAAATAAAACGTTCCTACGCATAATCTCTAAATACAATTGACAAGATCGAAGGAGCTTAACTTTCTTAATTAGAAATGAATGGAACAAGTTACCATCATCTACAAACATACACATATTATGGCAGAAACATTTCAAAAATAAAACAACAAATACCCCTTTGGCAATAGGAAACATTTGGAAAACCTGTTCATCGGTCCCAAAAAAAGGTTGGCTTTAGATCCTTGTCAAACAAAACCCAACCTATTTGTTGTAAGAACCCCAAATATTTCTCACAACTGCCTGTAGAGCGAAATACTTTTACAGCAAATGCTCCAGAATGCTAAATTATTGGGTGTTGAAGGACGAAAACGTCTGAATTTGCAACAGGAGAAACAGTGTCTCGTTTTCTGGAATTAAAGGTTCATATAATTTGCGTGTCTATAATGAGAACTTCCCTCTGCCACCCCGTCTACCCTCCGTGGGAGACTTCACGTGGCTCCGGCAAACGTTCTACGTCCCCATTTGAGGCATTGCTCAATCTAGACTTGTACTGAATGTACTACAATTATTCGTAGCTCAGGTCGTATGTTCCATGTAGATTTAATTCACACGTAATATTTTATCACAAGCGAGGGATAAAATAAACACTTATGAGGTTATGGCGCATATTTTTTGGCACAGAATATCTGCAGCATTATCCGACACAAAAATACAATATGTTGAACAATTTTACAAGTCCGCAAGTAACAACATTTTTGGCAAGAACCGAAAACATTTTAATCGCAGTGGCTAATTTCCGCTAATTCCAAGTTTACTGTGAACAATTTCCTGCTCTTTATGTAACTCCCAACTTTTTAAGAAAAGATAAATGGTTAACAGGGTTTCCACAAGAATCTTGAATGTTGCAAAGATGGGAAGAAACCGTTTTCTTAATAAACAAAATTTTCTGAAATCACGACTAACCGGAAATCTTATGACACGAGGAATTACATGCATTAGCAGCATGAAAATGCAAATATGACAATGCACCTTACTGCATACTTATCTAGCTATAATAGCAGGAAATGATGCACAAGCACATATTACAGAACGGTTACTAATTAAATAAATAACAGGGACTGTTATTTTCATCGTAAGTATACACAATCTAGTAACGATAACGGTACTATAGCGTTACAAACCATCAGATAAGCCTTCTGCAGTGATTCAGTGCGAAAATATGTGCTCGCCGTATCCGGACATTATCTGAGTGGAAGCTGCTGGATTATGAATGTAGGGCAGGATATTATCGTGATCATTACTTAATATTAGAGGGGCCTCGGCTATTTGTAAGGATAACGAATAAGGCAAGGTGTGCGGGGCTTGCCACTGATTACCTAGAGGATTAACTATTTCTACATCGTCTTTGTTTCTATATTCTTATTAATACTAACTGTACGTTAATACTGATCGATATTCTGATCTTCCACAATTCAACCTAACTATCTCAAAGGTCTTCAATAAGCCTGTCTTGGAAATTCTGCTCAAATTGTAAAGGAGAATACGCAACTACTTACAAGCTTACACGTAAACTGCATTAGTTGATGCCTTTGTCTAGTTTATAAACAGAAAACAGGGTTCATTGGCCATCAGGAGAAGGTTGCATGAAGTAAGATCGGTTTGTATGTGGAATTTTCGAGACTTATTTAATTACTAGCTGACCCGGAGAACTTCGTACCGCCTCAGAATTAAATAATGTGACAACGTTCAATAGACACGTGGCGCCATCTATTATCATAATAACGTTATTGTTGTTTTCCTCGCAAACAGCACTTTTTATCGGGATTAAAGGTACCCTATGTCCGTTTCTGTACATCTGAAAACATATATGCAAAATTTCAGCGTGAATAGGTACCTAACAAACAAACTTACTTTTCAAACAAATGTTCTCTGCCAAAAATCGTTTGATACAAACTAGAATTCAAATACATCAAAACAAATTCTTCTAAACGACAATCAATATGATCATTCAAAAGAAAACTTTGATATTTCAAAGTAGTCTGCATTCTTCACGTTTCAAATATATGAGAGCTATTCGTTCGGATGAGACCGACTGTATCCGAGACTCGTATGCATCGGTACATCATTTGAGTTTGCACAGATGCTTGTTGTTGGATGTTTGAACCCCCTGTATTTTCTATGCGACTGCACACCTAACTTTTCAATCTAACGTGTCTCCAACAACTCCTTCAAGCTATAGAATGACTCTCAGACAGCGAACTTCTAGAAACTTCATTGACAAGGGTTCCCGCGTGTTCCTTTTGAGTGTCACCCACAGGAACGAAACTGTCCACAAATGTTTAGAATTCAACATCCAAAGAAACATTATGCTAATTCAAGCATTCTAGCAGCGTTTACAAAGTCTAAAATTGATTCACTTTAAATGAATATCTTCTTTACAAAACAAAAAGTAAAATTTCTTTGGATCCATCTATTTTGCGCTTTTATAAATTCTAATGTGACTATATTATTTTGGACGCCCACACCCACGTCCATAAAATGTATGGAAATCCGTTCATGT
Source organism: Hydraecia micacea (assembly GCA_914767645.1). Classification (NCBI taxonomy): domain Eukaryota; kingdom Metazoa; phylum Arthropoda; class Insecta; order Lepidoptera; family Noctuidae; genus Hydraecia; species Hydraecia micacea. Next base: position 16,136,700 of record OU611794.1, on the reverse strand, counting down.
TATAAAGTTATCGTGGCCGGTTTAAAAGAGTATTCATATATTTACATATATTTTACTTCCCTGTGTTATGGTGATGCCGTGACGTGGACGTGGACGTCCACGATGATCGTCACGTATGAAATTATAAAAGCGCACAATATCTATAGTTACGTCCTAGAGCATACCCTCCGTGGATCATTTACTTAACATGTCGGCAACACTCTGGGTTCAAACTCTAATTCCGCAAAATACGCGTCCATTTAGGATCCCCGCAGCCTCATTTCGTGTGATTGCTCTATAAAAAGATTATCTTCCGCGGCACACCGCTCCACAACAATTACCTACGATACTTCTCCGAGCCAGAGAAATCTAGTCAACTCTACAAATGAATCATACTAGATTCCGCAATGGTTTTTGCCCAAGCAAACAAAAGAAATAAGTTTGTCACTCATGATTCATCCAACATTATATTTTTTATACGACACTCCAAATGGACAGTGTTTCCAATGTGGCTCAGGAGAGATTTTTTCTACGGCTGGCCCGAGACCTTGCTCCGACAAAAATTACGATAAAAACTGCGAGTTACAAAACTTCACTTTTTATAAAGCCTGTATTAGGTACTGTCACGTCTTAGATGAAGTACTGAGATATAAGACAAAAGATGGCAAACTGTTGGCAATGAATCCTTAAGGAGCCGGACTCCAGCTCTGGAACGAGTATTTAATTCCGTATTTCTGAGTAAAGTTTAGGTAACGCATAAATTTGTCATTTAGACGACACAAACTCTTTACGTAAAATAAATTGCCTGAAGGTCCCTGCGAAGATAGACAAATTATGTAAAATGTTCCGAGTTGGGAGGAAAATCTGTTTCCAAAGTAAGGCTCGTAACCCTAGGCAGTGTTACGTAGAACCCTAGACAATGGAGATGAGCAAGGTAATGGCGGTTATCCTCTTTTCAGTACATTACGTGAAACAATACGACATATTGTGTCTCAAATTGCGAGTATCACGAGCCAATTACTATGGTAGCGGGGATACATTCCTTCCATTTCCCATGGAGGTGTAGGGCTTGGCTTCGAAGCGAGCGAGCTCAACAGACAAACCGCACTGATTACAAAAGTATGTAAATCAATACATTTTCACTCGACTTTGACTCGTCTTACACGTTTACTAATTGATACAAGTGCGGCGTAATCGTAATCACGAGTGTCATATTTCAATCTATCGTAAACTGCGACTAATGGCTAATAAAATATTAATGTGAATCATTTAGCTATTAAGTTTACTGGCCCATTGATACCAAAATGCTAACAGATAAACGATGACTAGTGGCAGGTTTCTTCTTAAAATATTAATGAGTGGTTGTTCATTAGTTGCCTTATCTGCCACGTGTCTTGTCCGCCTCGTTTCGAAGAAAGATTGAGATCTCTTATTCTTACGAAACCAGATTCCTCCTTATTACAATTTCCCCAGAGGAGACACCTCAAGTTTCCACCGCTCGTTTCCCGCTGGCTTCGAAGCCTCGCCTAAATTACATAACCCTCTTGAACGCGGTGCGGGGCGAGGGACGCCCCAACAATACGAGCAGTATCGAGCGATTTCCGTCCCTCTCGCACACGAGCCTCTCGCTCGTACTCGCGCATTTACACACCGGACATGACAGCTCCGATCCTTTCCACGGACGCCATTCATTGCTGCCGCAGAACGCGTCACATAATAAACCTATGTAGGTGAACCACCGATGTACCGTGCACACTGAGCGAGTTTCATGAAAAGACATTGATTTCAGTGCCGCGTGCGGCGAACGGCTATTGTGAAGTCCAGTACAGAAAAAAATCTTATGTATATTGTGTGAACTATATATTGTAAAGTTGACAAAGAAAATGTCACATGGTAGAAGAGAGATATCCTGTTTACAAAAGTGTACTGAATAGAAAACTATAGGTATTGGATAAACATGTATTATGTATGCCATGCAAATCATTATCTTCATATTGAAGACCTACAAGATAATATTTATTGGAAACCTTTGAGAACAGATTATTTCGAAAACATCTAGTAACAATAATCATATTTCAATCACTTATCTTTTAAATTGGCAGCCAAATGATTTTGTATCATTGAAATGATTGACCTGATTTGAGTGTCGCATTTGCTAATACTGTTTGCAACTAGCATTATTCTAAGTTTTCTCATCATAGTGGTACAACACTATCAGCCAAAATTTGTATAAAAATAGAGTGAGTTTAAAACAATCATAGTTTTCTGCAATCATTCAATATAACATTTTGATCAAAAAACCAGTTAGTGAATCAAATGATGCACTGACTGGTTTTTACACCCAATTTAGATCAATCTATGAAATCACAGATTGATTTAAATTGGATGTATTATTATTTTATCTTTGAATGTTCAATGACAAATCACCCAATTCTAGCAAAAACAAACATTTATCTATCATCATCTGCCTAGAGTTTTCCTAACGGTGTTGCAGACAGCTTTTAGTCGATTATTCACCGATCTAATGGGTTAATTATATTACTTTGGATGAACAACCTCACTGTCACCTTCCACTAATAATAATGCAATCTGAGATATTTAAAATTAATATGATATAAATAATTTCACTTTAATACCAAACTAATCAATATTAGTAATATTATGGAGTATAATTTGCTACTATTGAAGTAAATAAAAATTTAAAGTGTAAGCTGACAAGGCAAAGGTCTATAATAAACAAAGATTAATAAATGTTATTTGGAAAAGTTTTAAATTGTAGCCAAGGTAAGTTGATAAATCCAATGTTAAGAGATATGATGGAAATGGAAAATCCTTTAGGTTCATAATTATGTGTGTTCAAAATGATCTTATTGTCAATAGATTGGGTTTATTTGAAATTGTTCAATTCATCCATTGGTTAGTTTGAAATGAAATACCAGTATAATATATTATGTAAGCAAGAACACAATGAGTTGGTAATACCATTGAATACATTCTTGAGCCAAATGCTTGTTAAACTTCATAGCTGCAAAATTCCTGATTAATTTTTAGGACCTTGGTGTCGCTATGAAGAATAACACTTGATTAAAATCATGTGTATAATAGCCTATTCATCCTACATCCTCAAGGAGCAGGGCAGTGTGGTCTTGACCATAAAATATAGATTTAAAAGTAAACGACAGTGTTTTTAAAAGCAAAAGATGGTTTATACCGCATAGTAACTATTTATTCGCGAATAGAAGCCGTAGAATCGCCGGTTGCAATACAGTATCAGTTGACTTTCGTATCACAACACCGACGTCCGTATCGCTATCAATAGATCTCAAAATATACATACGCACCCGATATAAATTCCTATTACTCTTTTGACATAAAAGTTACGTCGGCGACGGCTAGACTCGAGTACCGCCGCCGCATTCCACAACACACAACTATCGCCGACAACACAATTAGCAATAGCGACAATAATTTAATTTCAAAATGCCATTCCATCTATTTTCGCATCCCACGTTATCTGAAATTAAGATATAAAATTCCACTCACCGATAGCAACTAACGTGTGACGACCGCCCGAAAATTAATGATTTGCCACAAATTCACTGTTTTCACAATTTCAAATTGATTTTTTACTAAAAATTATTCAATATTTATAAGTGAATAGACGTCGACAGAGTGACGGATTTTGACATTAATATCATATGGTTGCCATAGGAAAATAATGGCTTTGTATTGCAACTAGTCAAAATCACTAGTTATGAAAAAAATAATCATAGAGTCTGGCCAACGAAAGCTGACCACGAATTATTTATTAAACTTTGTATATGGCAATCTTTGAAGACTGTCAAAATTGTCACATTGACGTTTCGTACTTAACTTATCTTTTGTTTACGTGCATCTTATTTTCGTAGGTTTTGTCTAAAATAATGCCGAAAACAATCACTAGTTCCACGAGGAGACTTCTATTTAATATGATTAACAAATTTAAAGACATAAAAAGTGATTTAAATCAGAAATCTGCTGACAAAATACGACGACTGGATTCAATTATTACAGTTTTAGGTTAGTTTTTTGAATTTCTACTAAAACAGCTTGATACTTTTCGACTATTTGTAACAAATTGCAATATTACTCACGGTGTATTATACTTTTTAGGAGGTATCGACAATGAGCAGACGAAACTCCAAATTGCGAATGCAGTAAAGGCATTGAAAACTCTAGAAGAAATAGAAATGTCAACTTCTGAAACACAATACATAGAAAAGATATCTTCAATGACAGGTATTTTTATCAGTTCAGACATTTTAGATATAAGTAACAGTTGTTATGTGTAGTGTAAGGATGTCTAAATTAAATAATATGCATACCTATTGTTTATTATTTTTGTATTTGATTTTTTGGAGTGTTATTTTTATTTGTATTCAAAATAGTAAATTGTATTTGTTGGTTTCAGATGTAAGTGTAACAACGCTTAGAAGAATAAAAAAGGAAGGGTCTATAAATCAAGGACATTGGAACACCCCGGGAAAAAAGCGTCCACATTCTGCAACAGTTTCCAATTTGGATAATTTTGATATTTCAGCCATAAGAAATAAAATAAATGAATTTTATGGTGTAAAAAAACAAGTCCCTACGCTGAGAAGCCTGCACAATGAGCTAAGGGAAGCTATTGGATTTACGGGATGTCGTGAAACTCTTAGAAAAATCTTACACAAAAATGGGTTTGAATTTCTAAATAATAAAAATGAACGTGCTTTGCTTACAGAAAAATATGATATTGCAGCTTGGAGACACAGATTCTTGAGAACTATTCATGAAAAGAGACTAGAAGGTAAGCAAATAATTTACCTTGATGAGACATATGTTCATCAGAACTATAAAGTAAAAAAATCGTGGCAAGGACCTTCAACAAGTGGTGTCACTAGTAATATATCTTCTGGAAAAAGACATATTATTGTGCATGCAGGATCGGAGGAAGGGTTTGTACCAGGTGCTTTATTGATTTTCAGCACAAAATCCAAATCAGCTGACTACCATGATGATATGAATTCCACCAACTTCATGAAATGGCTAGCAGAAATGTTGATACCAAATTTAACTAAACCTAGTGTACTTGTGATGGACAATGCAAGTTACCACGTGAAACAAGTGAATAAACCACCTAATATGTCTGACACAAAAGCTAACATCCGAATATGGCTTCAAGAAAATAATATTACTTTTGAAGAATATCATTCCAAAGCAGAATTGATGTGTTTGGTAAAAAAATATAAACTTGCACCTGTTTACGAAGCAGAAGAACTTATAAAAAAACACAACCACGAAATTTTGTTGCTGCCACCATATCATTGCGACCTCAATGCAATAGAGCTTGTATGGAGTCAAGCAAAGAGAAAAGTAGCAAGCAAAAACATTTACATTTACATACTAGGGACTGAAATGCAAAATTTAATTAAAGAATGTTTTGAATCCATAACTGCCAATGACTGGAAGAAGTATACTGATCACATCCTGAATATTGAAAATCAGTACAAATTGAGGGACCGTATTGTCGAAAACGAAATTGAACGCTTTATAATACATGTTGGGGACAGTAGCAGCACTAGCAGTGAAGAAAGCAATGAATCAATATTATCAGGTGTAGACTTCCTGGAATCCGATTTCGACTATGACTCTTAACTTCATTGTTTTATTTTAATTTTATTGTGAGAGCTGTCTTTTTTTTATATTTTACAAATAAACATACTACTTAGTAATATTTTCTGGTTTAATTAAACCTTTTCTGTATAAGTCCATGAAATATGAGTGGTGAACATTTATGCGCTGAAAATAAAAAAACAAAGGTACTTTTGGTCAGTGCTTAATGCAATTAGTTCCCTAGAATGAGAAGTAAACAAACGAGAGCGAACGAAACTGAGCTAGCGTCGATTAGGCTCGGCGCACGAGGAATAATCAGTTAAATACTTTATTGTGACATTTAAATTTATATTTTTGAACATAATTTACTTCAAGTAAGTATATAAAGCTTAAATTTTTTAAAGTTTAAAAAAAAATTAAATCGCTTCAATAGCTTAGTAGTAGTGTGAAAATCCTTCATACAAACATTACAAACAATATATATTATAACAGACAGACAGAGTTACTTTTTGTTTTCGCATATTTCATGAATAATCAAAAGTATCAACTCCGTTTAAGCAGCGTATAGCCAGGGTGGACAGCTACAATTTTTTTAAAATTGCCGCCTTTACGTTGTGTCAGCTTTCGTTGGCCAGACTCTAGCGCTTTGAAATATTGAAGTGCATTGCATTTGTACACAATACTTGTCTTCTCAATCACAGCAAGCTGAAAAACGGGGTTCAGCTTACCATAAACAATAGAGCTGAATGAAAACTGACATAATTATTTGGTGATAACATCAACACAATCTAAAAAAATATCATGTGAAAATTAACTACTTAGAAAATCTTATGTTATATATAACATACTAGACTTGTGTCAAAATGCGCAGTATTTTATACTATTATGAATAAAAATCTAACTTTTAAAAAAATACTGCGCATTTTGATATAAATTTAAGTTTATTTTTTTGAGACGATCTAATATAATTTGCAGGGCCAACATGGCCAGATATCGCACAAGACAGGGAGGTTTGGAAGAAAAAATGAGAGGCCTTTGCCCAGCAGTGGGATACAAAAATGGCTAACAAACAAACGTTTATTTGTTTTAAAATTTTATTTTTTAAACATTGTAGATTGTATTTTAGATATTTTTGCAATTTAGACACTTGTAGAAGCGTATTATCACTTGTAGAACCACCTTCTGCGAGATCCTTTACAGGATTTGCAATAACTTAGTCTGCTTGACACTCGACCACAGAATACATATTATACTCCTAGCACTCGACGCATCGGGTAATAATTATTGATCCACTTAATTTGTTCATTGATCCACTTAAATTAGCTGATGATTAGGAAATAAGCTTTTTGGACCAATTGCGAACTGGACCAATTGAGAATTGGAAAGTTGGACATACATAATGCGCCCAAAGGGTATAAATGTTATAAGTTATTTGAGGTAATTTTGTCAGCAATTATTGTCAGAAATCGCATGCTTCAAACTATCATGATTTTGTTTGCAAAGAAAATATAATCGTACCTATTCGTTCGGAATTTGAAGTTTAATTTGTATTTGTATATTTTCGGCCAGTTTTCGTTGCTATCCATTGTAAAAAAATAATGACAATCAAAAGATTTTTTCGTTTTTTTTTTTTTACACGCTCTAAATCTTGTCGCATCACAAAAAAAAAACAATGGCACTCCGGGAGTACCGACAGAAGTGAAAACAAAATACAAACAGAATACTTTGCCATCACTCACTGACACATCGGATATACATTAAGGGACCTCGCGCACTAGACGATCACGACTCCGGCCAGTGGCCGCAGCGACCAAGCTAACTATAGAAACCATATACACGTCGCGCACTTGGCCGCAACATGGTTTCTAGTTAATTTGGTCGTTGCAGCCACTGGTCGTGGTCGTGGCCGCCTAGTGCGCGAGGTGCCTAAAACCGAGTACATCCTGAGGACAGCCGAACACATCCGAAGTGGTGTAGATTACGGTAACAGTGGTGCGAGTTCAATAGATATTTCCCATCTCAAAAAGGAACGCGCCTAATGAAGTTTTCACTTCCATAATACGTGTGGAAAGGTGATTGGCTCTGCTTGTGGTGGGCTTGTCGATCGAATATCGGAAAAGGTTTTTGCGCAAAGGCACATATCATATCAATGAAAACTTGCGATAAGCACTTGCGATGGTTGCAAAAAAGCCCACCCCACGTTTGAATTTATTTCTCGAGGTTTGGCAAACGTGTGTATCCAGCATAATATATCTGAAAAGACTTCTGCGTTTCGTTCATTCCCATCATCTACTAAATTCTACTATTCACTTTTATATATCTATGGTCAATCGGAAACGGAAAAGAATGAAATGATTGAATGACACGCCATTTTTGCGTCGTCGTTGTATGAAGGAACGTTACTTACTCTATGGTTGTACTTGCTACTTGTATTGTATGATCGTGAACGACAACGACGCTCTCTCTCTGAGTGAGTGCTCTCGGCTCTCGGTCTTTCCATTTGGTTCATTTCGCCATTTTGTGGATAAGTTAATTTTGCTGTGGCATAATTTATAAATTAGTAACTGAAATAGCCGTGTTATTTTCTTTAAATAGTGCTTTGTTCGTGCGTAGTATTGGTGTAAGGTAAGTATCTCCAAAACTTGTCCCCAGCCGTCAGACTATTACTTTTATTTTTCGATACAACTACGAACTACCATAAGTATTCCATTGTCATGGACGCTGCTGACTCATTTCGTCAAATTATATGCGTTTCAGAACCTAAAATGCCGGGCGCCGGTACTTTCAAAATCTTCGTCGGGAATCTTTCCGATAAAACAACGGACGCCGATCTTAGACCGCTATTCGAAAAGTACGGTACGGTCGTAGAATGCGATATCGTCAGAAATTACGGTTTCGTGCACATGGAAAACGAGCAAGTCGGCCGCGAAGCCATTCAGAATTTAAACGGAGAGATAGTTCATGGCCAGGCGATCAAAATAGAAGCCGCCAAGAGCCGCAAGGCGCCGTCGACGCCGACCACAAAAATATTCGTCGGTAACCTCACGGACAAGACGCGCGCGCCCGAAGTCCGCGAGCTGTTTCAGAAGTTCGGCACGGTCGTCGAGTGCGATATCGTTCGTAACTATGGCTTCGTGCACTTGGACGCGACGGGCGACGTCAACGAGGCTATCAAAGAGCTGAACGGTATGATGGTGGACGGACAGCCCATGAAGGTGCAGATGTCGACCAGCCGCGTCCGCCAGCGGCCGGGCATGGGCGACCCCGAGCAGTGCTACCGCTGCGGTCGGGGCGGCCACTGGTCCAAGGAGTGCCCCAAGGCGCTGGGCCCCGACCGCAACGGTTTCCGCGATCGAGCTTTCGGCCGCGACCCCTACCCCCCGCCGCCGCCGCCGCCGTTCCTTCGCGATCGCATGATGGGAGGATTTGGGGTAACGCGCTATCACTTACTATCCGAACCGTCGGTTTCCATCTGACCGCTTTCGATGCATCACGTAGGCCGAGCGCGTGGAGTCTGTCTTCGCACGCGGTACCTAACTCGGGCCGAAATAACATGATCGGGCTCGGTGATGCTACAGTCGCTGCTCACCACCAAAACAAACAAAAAACATGCCTAAACTAATAACATTCATTTTGTTTTGAGTTGGTTTTTATTTTGACAGTTACATACAAACTGGCTGCTATTACTAATGCTGTTTTACTATCACAGGATCCCTATGATGGGTACTACGACCGCGCCAGGTTCGAGTCGCCGCGGGACCTGTTCGAGCGCCGCTACCCAGTGGGAGCTTCGCGCGGGCTAGAGATGGGCGCGTCGCGCGGCGGACGCGGGGACTTCGTGTCGCCGCCGCTGCGCCGCGAGCCGATGCCGCCCATGCCGAGCCTCCCTCCGATGCGCAGCGGGATGGGATCTATGAGGTCGTCGTATGATGCTATGTACAGCAGAAGAAGTCCCCCTCAAGGACCTCAAATGTCCCGGGGGTGAGAATTGACTTGTGTCAATGTTGTTGTGTTTCATGCTCTCAATCTTGCTTCATACAAAATTGGTTGTAGTGTATGAGTTAGAAGTTACTCTTAAATGTATGTTAGAATCCTCTTCACTTATAACTATACCAAAAAATTTCGACAACACAACTGACACCATTTTTGCTATAGTTTAGGAATAGAGTAAACTTTAGCCCAACTTTAAATAATTGTTTGCCACATATGAACATTTCCATTTCCTTTGCTAATTCAGATTTTAATTGTTATCTTAACAAATTGAAGTATATGCTATTTCTAACGTCACTTAAAGGCTGATTTTTCCATAGTCGGGTAATTTTTATCAGAAGAATAAATCTGACAGTTTTACATATTTTCTGTACAAAAGCTCTAATATAATATATTGCAGTTTGACAGCAGTTTGCAGTTTGAAGGAATAATATTCCTTAGATAAAAGATAACTGGCTATTGAAAAATCAGCCCATAATATAAAATTAATAATAATTTCCTCTCATTACAGAATGTATGAAGACTTCAGCCGTGACACGTTTGATGACCGAAGGTATGGAGCCACCATTACTTACATACATAACTATTTTTGATGTAAAATATGAAAAACTGTAGCACACATAATATGTGGCACTTTTTGCTTCCAGGCCGGGGATGCGAGGACCGTCTCCCTCCAGAAGATACGCGCCTTACTAGGTTAATATTAGGTTAGATAATAGTTGTCCAACGCTCAGTTACAATCAATTGTAATTTGTACTTGACTGGCTGAACGATAGTTAGTACTGTTTTATAGAGGTAAAAAAATATTATTTAAGTGGGAGTGACTGATTTGCGATTTCCACAAGTACGATTGGCATGGAAGCTTATGAATGTATTATGTGACTGAATGTAAATAAGTGAAATAAATATCATTTTAAGTACAAAACTATTTTAATTTCATGCACAGCTCCTGCTCATCATTAGTTTTCTCGTGCCCTTTTCCCAAATAGGCAGCATCTCTATTTAGCCGCCATCACAGCTAAACAACAAATAACTAGCCAAAAAACAGGATGCATTTATCTGCCTCATGGAAATATTCTCTACCAAGACTCAATTCAGCTATGAAATTGATGAAAATTAGTTTTGGCGTAGCTACCGTTATCTGACCTCAATGTTATTGCCTCATAAGAAAGTTTTAACACCCAGATAAGTGTGTGCGACTGAAAATAATAAAACAACTACATACATAAATGTAGTGTGTTAGGCAGAGGGTTAGCCAAGGGGAAATTATAGGTAGACCCATTTAGGAAATACATAATATTTAGTTTAAAGACCCTAAAGGTTCACATTTTTTTAAATATAAATTTTGGTGTAGATTTTCAAGATTTTTCCAAAATTTTTGCGTTTACGGCTACGGTAGAAATCCCACGAAAGTATTGCGCTTGTATATCAGAAATCACTCGATACCCGTGGTCCCGGTGGGTCGACCCATTACCAGGTCCATGGGGTAATTATTCCTCGTGGTTCCATGGCATTAGGGATTGTTCTCGAACTTCTGACTATATCGATAAAAAAATGAAAACCAGTTACAATAAAGTTTACTCATTCATAATCAAATAAAATAATTTCATCCTTGTGAACTCAGACCAACAAAAAAAGATAGACAGCGCGCCGCGAACATTAAAAGTGAAGCCACCTTTTTATCTATGTGTGTATTGAAGGGTTGCCATTTGTTAAATTTTTTCCCTATAATTTGGGGATATTTGTGTGGATAGGAACTAGTATAATATTGTACGAGTACCTATTTTTGAGTATGGTATAGTACCTCCTGGTAGAAAATGCCTATGGCATTAAGTCCGCCTCTGTACATTTGTGCTTAAAGTATTAAATAAATAAATAAATTGTTTAGATTTTAGAAGGACTTCTATTAAAAAAAAACAACTCATATTTTCAATCAACTTTATTACATATTATTATATTATTTTTTTTTAATTTCATTATTAATTTGAAACCTAAAATATTAAATACATATAAAAAGAAAATGGGAATATAACTCGAAGTAAGAAATCATATTTATATGTATACTTAGATTAATCGAATGGGGAAATTTTAAATCGTCTTATGGCAACTTCCGCACTTTATGTCACTGCTTTCGTTCGTTGAGGTTTTTTGTTCCAAGTAACCTAAAATTCATAGATAAATTAATAAAGAAACGATGTTATTTCAAGTACTTATAAGTGAAAAGCGATTCCGTGAGACTTTTTGTGTGATTTTGCAACTTTTCACTACACAGGAAGGCATAATTATATTTTTTAAATCTATGTTATCTTGACGACGACTTGTGACAAACTAAGAGCAATGAGCATGGTTTTAGTGTAGGTGTGTGCGTGAGCGTGTATGTTTACTTGCAGGAGCACGGTTTTATGGCTTCACTTTTGATGTTTGCGGCGCGCTGTCTATCTTTTTTTGTTGGTCTGAGCTTGTGAACAGAAACGTAAGGGGAGGCGTATTTAATCACAATTTGTATTTGTTAGATACAAAAACTAATAATGTATAATGAAAACACTTTTTATGCTATTTCAGAATATATTTTCGTTATTACCAATATCAATGTAGTATAATATGACTTAAAATATAACTCTAATATTACCCACTGCTAGTCTATATGTCTTACAAAGACTACCAGGGTCTGTACCAACTTATTGAGCGAAGCCCAGCGTGAGACGTCTCCCTTTTTTTCTTCAATTTCCGCGCCATCCCCATTGGCTGTGTTGCCAATCAAAATAAATAAAATTCACTGTGTTGCCAATTTAAATAATCAAAACGGAATCATGACATTCGGCCATCCGACAACGTGCTACTCCCGGAGCACAACTCCCACTTGAACCCGCTCAATCAGTCCTTATTTCAAATTACAAAATAAAAATAATAAATTTAGTACAAGAGTTTAGTATTATTTATAAACAAGACGGTAAAAAAATTAAAATAAAATAAAACGCAATGCTAAATCATGACATTCGGGATCCTTCTTTATGTAAGTATTGAATTATTATATTCACTAAATTAACCTTACGAAATAATATGTATTATTATCTACACTTACAAAATGCTTAGCTACTAGTTTCCTCATCTGAACTACTATTAACATTTTCATCAAGCTCAAGGGCCTTGAGATGGATCCAAGGTCTAATTCTATCTGCAGACACAACACTTTCATAATTATTATTCCTTTTTTTATTAAAACCAGGTACATCACTTATCCTATATCTATCGTTACCCAATACATCTACAATTTTGTAAGGGCCTATAAACTTTGACAGAAGCTTTGTACTCTTGCCTTCATTATTATAATTGGTTCGGGTTAGTTTAACTAAATCGCCAACCTGATACGCAGGGGCAGAGGTACGACCAATGTCATGTTTACGCTTTTGTTCCTCTTGACTTTTCTTAATAGATTCGCTAATATTCTGGCGTAATGCAGACAAATCTTCGTTTCGCGACTGTTGTGGAGCATCAAACTTATTTGACAAACTATCGCGCATTTTCAATCCGAACAAAGCTTCTGTTGCAGTTTTTTGGGTGGTCGCATTAACAGTATTGTTAATACCCCACTGAACCTTGCCTAGACACTTGTCCCAGTCACGCTCATTTTTATTAAAATTTTGAGCAGATAGTGAATTTAAAATTGTTTGGTTAAACCTTTCGGCTTGCCCATTTGATCTGGGACAAGCAACTGCATTAAGAACATGTTTTATACCAAGGCCATCGCAAAAGGTTTCGAAAGCTGTTGATGTAAACGAAGTGCCACGATCAGAAATTATTCTAGCCGGTGTACCGAAGTCAGTGAAAATATTCTCCAAGATTTTAATTGTGCTCTTTGTTTTCGTATCTTTCACTGCTCTGACGAATACGTACTTAGTGAACCCATCTACAATCGTAAGTATGTAAGAGTTGCCGTTTCTGCTTCTTACGAACGGACCTAAATGGTCAATATGAATTGTTTGAAACGGTATACTAACTTTTTCTATTGGAAAAAGTAGACCCTGTTTTTTTCTAGCCGCACTATCCTTGCTATAAGCACACTCTATGCAGGAACCTACATATTTCTTAACATATCGTCGTAATTTGGCGAACCAAAATTGGTTCTTTATTCTTTCCAACGTTTTTGCGTAGCCTAAGTGCCCGATGTCATCGTGGTTAGCTTTACAAACCTGCCAACGAGCACTCCGTGGTACTACAAGACATAAACGATCATCAACTTTGCGATAGAGTGAATTATTTTTGACAGTATATTTTTGTTTCAGATCTTCGAACTCAGGGTCAGCTTCAGGTTTAAGAACTCTTATAATTCGAGACGTTTCAGGGTCACCCATTTGTAGAGTTAGCAGCCAGTTACTCGATTCAATAACATTGACATTAACAGACCCAACATCTCCTTCCGCGTTTAGGCAAGTGTTTCTGCTTAATGCGTCTACATGTGCCATATTAACACCCGGGCGGTATTCAATTTCAAAGTTATATTCGCTTATTTGCAGCCACCACCTGGCTATCCGCGGAACGAGATCTCTTTTTGTCAGTGTCGTCCTAAGCGCCGCGCAATCAGTAAATACCTTAAACGGGACTCCTAACAAGTACACCCTAAACTTTTTTAGCGAACAGACAACGGCTAACGTCTCCAATTCATAAGAATGAAAATGTTTTTCATCCACCGTGGTCTGTCTACTAAAATAAGCGACAGGTTTTAAAACGCGGGGCGATGCTTGCCATTGCATCAGGATTCCCCCAATACCAAGGGCGCTAGCATCCGTATGTAACTCAGTTTCCAACTGTGGGTCATACAATGCTAAAACTTGTCTAGTTAAAAGACTTTCCTTTAAGGAATTGAACGCAGTTTCTTGATCACTGCCCCAATGCCATGTAACATTTTTTTTTAGTAATTTGGTTAATGGTTGCGCTATCTCCCCGTATCCTTTTATAAACTTACGGAAATATCCCGTAAGTCCCAAAAACTGACGGACTTCGTGCATGTTACTGGGGCAAGGGAATTCTTTGACGGCCAAAATTTTTGCTTCCCCGGGCCTTACTCCCTTTGCAGATATTTCGTAACCTAAATAGCTGATCTTAGTATCGAAAAACCGGCACTTTGTTAATTTTAGTGTGAGTCCGAATTCACGAAGCAGTTTTAAAATTTCTTCTAAGCGCTCAAACTGTGCAGCGAGTGGACTGTATGGTTTTATTTGGTTTAACTAGACTACTGATTTATGGGCATAGTCACGTCTTGGCTGACTTTAACTTTACTGGTTTACTTGACTTGTTCTGACTGGACTACTGACAAATGGGCATAGTCACGTCCTGACTGACTTTAACTTTACTGGTTGGTCCACTGGCTAGTGCAACCCCTTTTATACTAATGGCAAATTAGTCTGGCCAGTGGACCATTGTGTTTGCACGATTTTACGAGCGGCAAACTCGCGTCCAAGCTCGTCATGGCGCGTGATTGGCTATCTGAGTCCCCGCCCCTTTTTTATTAATTTTCGTACATTTACATTACTTACAAATCTACTTTATTCTAATTATGTACAGCACAGTTATTGCACGACCTTTGACATACGTCGTGTCTGCGTGCGACAGTCAGGGTCCATGGTGCGACGTGTTTTACCTTAAGTGTAAATCTATAAATATAACCAACGTTCGCAACCATTCCGCTACCATTCAGGATTTGACCGTCGCACCGAAAGGATCTATTCTTACATGAACTTATTATTAAGTATTAGATAATCAGGTATTAGATAATCAGACAAGTAATGGTACAATGTTTCTTATAATTAAGTATTTGCGGCGGCGCCGCTCGGGTTTCTCTTGCTGTCGTGCACATTTCTCCCGCCGTCGCCATCAGGCGACCCCGTGGGGAGCACGACAATGCGCTTCGTTGGTCTTCGGAGTACGTGTCCTTTGGTCATCACGTCTACGACACGTACCTCGCCGTCTGCGCCTGGCAACACCTTCGTTATCCTTCCCTTGGGCCAAGTGTTACGGGGGAGGTTGGGGTCGCAGATCACGACGACGTCTCCGACCTTGGGTGGAGTACCGCTACCGTAGGGCTCCCGCCGGTTTTGTAGGAGTGGTAGGTACTCACGTACCCATCTTCGCCAGAAGACATCTGCGAGTGCCTGGGCGCGCCGCCATTGTTGTCGTGCTGTGACGTCAGCTTCGGTGAAATTACCCGGTGGAGGTACATGTGAGTTAGGGCCGATCAATATGTGGTTAGGCGTCAGGGCTTCGGGCTCGTCTGGTGCCACGTTGACATGTGTGAGTGGCCTGGAGTTCACCGTATTTTCTACTTCTACGAGTAGCGTAGCGAGGGTCTCGTCTGATGGGTGAACTTCTTTCAGTGTGACGTACAGTGCTTCCTTGACTGCCCTCACCATCCTCTCCCATGCTCCGCCCATGAACGGCGACGCGGGTGGTATGTATCTCCAGCTTATGGACCGCGCATTGGACTCACTACCTAAAGCACTTAAGGCGCTTTGTCCTAGTTCCCTATCAGCCGCTTTGAAACAAGTAGCGTTGTCACTCCATATTTCTTTTGGACAACCTCTCCTACCTATAAATCGCCGGAGGGCGGCGATGGCTGAATCTGCACTAAGTGAATTTGCTATCTCTATATGTATAGCTCTACAAGTTAGGCATGTAAATAAGGCTCCGTACCTTTTTTCTTTATGTCTACCTACAGTAACAAATATGGGACCGAAATAATCTAAACCAGTGAAAGTGAAAGGTCGTACATGATGAGCTAAACGGGGGTATGGTAAATTCCCCGTAGAGGGATTGGCTGGCTTTGCCTTTTTTATTCTACAGTATAAACAGCCCTTTAAAACATTCTTTACAGACGGACGCAGTCTTGTAATCCAAACACGCTGTCTTAGCTCGTTTACTGTTATCTCGGTACCGCCATGATGTAAACTTTCATGCACATGTGCTATGTATAACTTCGTATGTCTGTGCTTACCCTCGAGTACAATTGGGTTTTTTACTTCTTCATTTACGTCTTGTGCCGCTGTGATTCTCCCGCGCAAACGTAAAACACCTGTGTCGTCTAGGTATGTACTTAATACAGATAGCGGGCTGTTGCCGGGCGCCTGCGCTGCTTTGTTGTCTATTATGGCGGCAATTTCTTTCGTAAAGCTCTCGGCTTGTGCGCCCTTGACCCATTGTTCCTCGGCGCGTAGGATATAAGTAGCCGGTATAGGTATGTAGTTTAGGGTTTTTACGGTAGTTATTTTTTGCTTAACTTTTTTATTGGGTTTATTTTCGTTTTGTTTTTCCCACGTTGGATCTTTTAATGCATTTTTCTTAGTACGCTTATACTCGACAGTGTACCTGTTTGGTCTACACAAGTCAATAAACTGAAGTACTCGTGCGGTTGTTCTTATCAGCCGTGTCCATTTGGAAAAACGTGTAATATTTGGTAGATGATCGTTCATTTTTACGTTATTGATTTGATGACATTTGACACGTTCTTCGCCCGTGTTTGTGGGGGCAATGACCTTTTTGTCTTGAGGCCATTCATCTCTGTTCTTTCTAAGGAACTCTGGATCGTTGAACCATCTGTGCTCCGAGTTAAAATGTTCCGGGGTGCCGCGTGTCGCGTCGTCTGCTACGTTGAGTTTTGAGGGTAGCCACCGCCATTCATTTTTCTTGGTGAGTTCCTCAATTTCTTTAATTCTAATGTTGCCGCAGAATACAGCTTTAACTTTATTTATAGAGTACTGACATCCATGCAATACCCATCCGAGTTTAGTGTACGATGCTACCGGTTGATCACGAGCACCTGTCCGCGTTTCTATGGCTACCAATAAATGCCAGTTATCTTGGCCTATTAAAATCATTGGCCGCGCGTGTTCATAAACAAGGGTGTTATGAATGTCCTTCAAATGTTTACAATTTTTTATGTCCTCGGTATGTACAGTCTGCGTCATAATTTCAAGCCTATCTACGGTGCGCGCTGCCTCTATCTTCTGTGGCTCGCTATGATGCTTGCCTTGTATGTGGAAGCTCACGGTACGGCTTTGCTCATGCTTGACTTCCGTGCCTATGCCTTGTATCCACATAGGTCTGGCTGGCCCATCCGCACCTAGGACATCTGCTACTGATGCGTCTATCAAGGTGACTGTACTCCCATCATCTAATAAAGCGTATGTGTCTATACTTGTATGTGGTCCGCTCAATGTGACAGGTACTATTTTCAAATACGCGCGACAATTCTGAGGCGATGTTGTTGATACTGTTTCCCGCGCTGACGTAACGGTTTCGTGTGTGATAACGGGCGTCGGCGCTGGCGTCGCTACATTGTTGTGTGTCGCCTCTACTTTCCGCTCTTTATGCAATAGTTTGTGATGTTTCATGTTGCATTCTTTTATGTCACAAATAGGCGCTTTACATATAAACCTTCTATGCTTGTTTCGTAGACATCTAAAACACATGTTGGATTTTTTTGCTATTTCCCATCGTGAGTCTATATCTAGCTGTTTATATTTATAGCAGTCTGGTAATTTGTGGGCGTGTTGCTTGCACGCTGGGCATTGCTCGTTTGACGTTTCCTTATTTACGTTGAACGTACGCTCTACTCGGCGCCGTTGTCGTACACCGTTGGCGTCGTCATTGCCTCGTTCCGGCTGTGCGTACGCACCACACTTATCTGCCTCGTCATTCATAAACATAGATAAGCGCTTTAGCTCGGGAATATCTTCATTCTTTCTATTCGCCGCATAATCGTACCATTTGTTTTTTAGTATCGGCGTTAGTTTTTCTACTATACAACGCGACATTTCGGGGCTATGTAAATACTGTATTCTGTTTAATGCTTCTACCGTACCCACCGTATTTGCTATACGGCTGGCGAATATACAAATCTCCCTAGGATTATCATTTAATTTAGGTAATGACTTTATTTTATCTAGCTCGGCTATAATCAAGGCCTCGGGCCTACCGAAACGTCTTTCTAGTGCGTCTAAAATGACCTGAGGGTCATGTTGGCTAAACAATAGGCAACCTACAGCTTCCTTTGCGGCGCCTCTGAGGCTTATCCTAATTCTAGCAACATTTTCTACACAGGAAAAATACATTTTTGAGTCACAATACGCGGCCTTAAAAGCTATCCACTCACCGGGTTTTCCATCGAAGATTGGTAGCTGCTGGATGTACTTGGGGGGCTCTCTTGAACTGCGTGCGGCTTGTGCTAGGGCCGCGGCGAGCGTCCCCACGTCTATCACTTTATCACTCAGTATATTATCGTGTAACATTTTACCACTCGCGATATTGCCCTCGTTTATTTTCGCACTCATTTGATTACGTACACTTTCTTCGTAGCCGTCGTCACACAGCGGTTGAGCGCCTGTCGTGGCGCCGGTGTCCTTCGCTGCATCCCTGCCAGTCCTCCCGCCGCTGACGTCGTGTGGCGGCGGTCGAGTCTCACCTCCGGGTGGCGGCGCCGGTCGCGCTAACCACGTTCCAATCCTTACGGAGGCGAGGTCGTCGTCCACCATGTCATCGTCTTCCTCACTCGAGTCAGCTTCGGCTTTGACGCGCTGCAGGTGTATCTCTTGCAGCTCTCGCTCTGCCTGCGCTTGCTTCACTTTCATTTCAGCCAGCCGCTCTCTAGCCTCGAGCTCCGCGAGGCGCTTTTTCTTTGATACTGTAGAGCGACGTGACCTGGTGTCGCCAGGCTTGAGCGTACCATATGAACCAGTAGCCTTGGTGCTACGCGTGTCTTCTGTCGTAGTCATAGTCTGCGTGATGTTGGTGCTGGTAGTCTCCGTAGATCCGCTGCCTGTGCCCGTTTCAGCGACCACGCTCGTGCCGGTCTCTGGTGCCGCCGGCTTGCTGACACCCGGTTCTGCGGTCCCTGACGGGTCTTGCTGGACCTTCTCTCTCTTGGAGTCTCCGCTACAGCTGCGAGTCACCACCATCCTGCTGGATCTTGAAGATTCGGCTCTCGAAGGACCAGAATGTGCAGCGAGTGGACTGTATGGTTTTATTTGACTGACTACTTATTTATGGGCATAGTCACGTCTTGGCTGACTTTAACTTTACTGGTTTACTTGACTTGTTCTGACTGGACTACTGACAAATGGGCATAGTCACGTCCTGACTGACTTTAACTTTACTGGTTGGTCCACTGGCTAGTGCAACCCCTTTTATACTAATGGCAAATTAGTCTGGCCAGTGGACCATTGTGTTTGCACGATTTTACGAGCGGCAAACTCGCGTCCAAGCTCGTCATGGCGCGTGATTGGCTATCTGAGTCCCCGCCCCTTTTTTATTAATTTTCGTACATTTACATTACTTACAAATCTACTTTATTCTAATTATGTACAGCACAGTTATTGCACGACCTTTGACATACGTCGTGTCTGCGTGCGACAGTCAGGGTCCATGGTGCGACGTGTTTTACCTTAAGTGTAAATCTATAAATATAACCAACGTTCGCAACCATTCCGCTACCATTCAGGATTTGACCGTCGCACCGAAAGGATCTATTCTTACATGAACTTATTATTAAGTATTAGATAATCAGGTATTAGATAATCAGACAAGTAATGGTACAATGTTTCTTATAATTAAGTATTTGCGGCGGCGCCGCTCGGGTTTCTCTTGCTGTCGTGCACACAAACCCTTGCTCTATAGTTATAGACGGAATAAGTAAATCATCTAAATACGCAAGTGCATAATCAAATCGTCTATTCCCGAGAATTTTATTAATCATTCGCTGGAACACAGCGGGGGCGTTGGCCAATCCAAACGGCATTCTCTTAAATTCATAATGACCGTCAGGAGTTACGAAGGCAGTGAGATGCTGACTCTCGCGAGACATACGAATCTGGTAATACCCAGACGCAAGATCTAATGACGTAAAATACTGATTGCCGCTTAAATTAGTTAGCTGATCTTCAATAAGCGGAAGAGGAAACCTGTCCTTAATGGTTTTGTTATTAAGGGCTCTAAAATCTACACAAAGTCTTTGCTCACCCGATTTCTTACGGACCATTAATATCGGGCTTGCATAATCCGAACTAGATTCTTGTATAATATCTGTATCTAATAGCTCATTAACAATTTCACGCACTTGCACTCGTTCTGAAAATGATAACCTGTACGGCCTGTACACAACGGGCCTATTATCCGTAAGGTTTATTTTCATTTCAAAATCTTTAACACAACCTACTTCTTTCATATTGGTGGCAAAGCAATCGCGATACTTTTGTAACAGCGTATACAGCCTATCCTTGTTGCTTCTAACGTCTTCGCCGACTTGAATATGCGTTATATCTAATGGTTCTAAAGAGATAGCACAATTTTCTGAAATACGATTAACCTGACAGCTCTTGACCTCAGTTACTGGTGACGACCGTGCAATTAATGTTTCAGATTTGAATATAAGAGGTTTCCGTGACAAGTTTGTTACGGCTAGTTCTCCAGAGCCATTCGAGATACCATAAATCCCTTGCAACAAACGGAATTCTCTACCAGGTTCCAATGAGTTGTAACCTTCGACAAAAACGTCGCCGGAAAAGGCAGTATCCCTGACTGTAATCGGTATCATACCGGTATTTTCAACGTTTATGGGCTTTGAGGTAAACATTTTGAGATATATTTCGGTTGGGAAGAGGTTTTCTCCTGGAGTACTGTAAAATACTAATTGATGGCAGTCTTTTAAGACTGTAATAAAAGGTAATTCAGTGAAGTTTTGCCCGATTAAGAGACTGTTTGTCATGAACTCGTCACTAACCACTAGGACGTCTAACTGGGTCTCAATATCATCAAGTTTTAAATTTAGAGTAGAATTATACAAAGGTGAAATGCATGAATTGCCAAATCCTCTAATTACTGGAATATTGCCAGAATTTTGCGCTAGCTGAAGCTCTAATGCAAGGCTCTCTCGCAGCAGGCTACATTCACTCCCGAAGTCTACGTAAGCCATAAAGGGCCGACCGTTTACTAAGACAGTTTTGAAAAATTTATCATTGGGTGCTGATGTTGAAGTTGACGTCTTAGACGTATCGACAGGTTTAGGGCTTATTTGATCATTAAACGCGACGATCTTTAATGTATTTTTCTCTACGGCACTGCGAGTATCATCAATTTTGGCCCTGGGTACGTAATTTTCAGCAACGGGCCGTAATTTACAGTTTACGTTATCATGACCTATTCTGTTACACTGTTTACACTTTATCACAGGTTTCGGACACTTGTGATAAGGGTGACCTTTGTTACGACAGTTAAAGCATACTAGACCTTCATTAGACCCAGAATTGTTAGTTACCGTACTAGAATTTGATCTCTGTTTGTTTCGGTCTCTGTTCGAAAAATATGTAATACGTTGAGCACAAAGGAAGTTAAGCAAGTCCTCGGGTTCCTCGCAGTTAAGTGCCTGTGCACCGCTCCTAACTGACCTATCGGTAATTCCGTGTATTACACAATCAACAGCTCTCTTCTCCTTTATTTCGCAACGATTCAACAGATTCAATTTGTCATAAAAGTACTCTCGTAAACTTTCATCGACACGAGTGGTACGAGCCAGCATTTCTTCCAACAGTCTTCCATAGTTCTCCTCACTAGGGAATGCCCTTTTTAATTTGGCTTGCCACTCTTCCCATGAAAATACGACCGTAGGAAGAGACTCAAACCATTTCTTCGCGAGTCCAACCAGTTTTTGGAGGGAGAAGTGAATGGTTTGCTTTTGATCCCAGTTGTAAATTTGTGAACATTCATTAACCTTCCGTATCCAAGCCTCAATACTTTGCGACCTATTGGCCGGGTCAAACTCAGGTATCACGTTATGAAACTGACTGCTTTGTATGGAATTGGTACTCTTACTTGGTTCAGCCTTCCAGGAAGTCAGGATGTTTAACACGTCTTCCGTGGTCAAACCCCTCGAGTGTTTTCGGGACCGTCGCCGAATCCTTTCTTCAGGTGTTGACGAGGACGAGGATGATGAAGACGACCGTCTTCGTTTCTCTCTGCGTCTCCTACGCCTACGCGGAGGAGTGTGTGATTCATCAACGGACTCTACATTCATCATGGTAGCTGAAAGGTTTCATATCACTTCATTACATTCTACTCACATTATCAAAGTCCTTGACTAGAAATATCTCATCATGGTGTGTGTGCTGGTGTGATGTGTATAAATGTGTGTGTGTGGAGTGAGAATGTTGTTGTAGAAGCTATTAAGTGTTTAAAAATGATAAAACTAGGATCCAGATGACACATAGTCAGGAATCAAATACATGGTATACATACAAGAATCAGATATATAGTCTCTTCAATCAAGTGGCAATAGCCTCCAAAATCAAGTGGCAATAGCCTCCAAAATCAAGTGGCAATAGCCTCCAAAATCAAGTGGCAATAGCCTCCAAAATCAAGTGGCAATAGCCTCCAAAATCAAGTGGCAATAGCCTCCAAAATCAAGTGGCAATAGCCTCCAAAATCATGTGGCAACAGCCTCCAAAATCAAGGGGCAACAGCCTCCAAAATCAAGGGGCAACAGCCTCCAAAATCAAGTGGCAACAGCCTCCAAAATCAAGTGGCAACAGCCTCCAAAATCAAGTGGCAACAGCCTCCAAAATCAATTGGCAACAGCCTCCAAAATCAAGTGGCAATAGCCTCCAAAATCAAGTGGCAATAGCCTCCAAAATCAAGTGGCAATAGCCTCCAAAATCAAGTGGCAATAGCCTCCAAAATGAAGTGGCTACTTAGAAACTGGCAAGGCTTGCTTTGCTATAATTATCATAGAAATGTAAAATGGTTTAGTTACTTCAGGATACTCATGCTTAGGCCTTTCAAAAACAAATTAACATCGCACACTGTACTCCAGCCAAACACTGTTGAAGAGTAGCCTCAACCATGCATTCAAGACAAAAGCACAGTGTGTTCTTTTGGACTGGTAACGTTTAACCTTTATTAACCAAGCATGAAAATCATTCTAACCTCTTTTTAGAAAGAACGGGCATATTACTCTATTTAATAAGGCGCACCATACTTCAACAAAAATACTGACGAAGGGTAGCCTCGCCCACGTATTTAAGACAAAAGCATAGTGCACTCATAGACTCGATAACACTATCAAGGAGTAGCCTGATCAAGTGCTATCGAATCCAAAATGTAGAATAAGATGCCAATGTTTTGCTTTTTAAAAAAAAATAATATTCCTCCAAATTATAGGTAGGTACCTAATGTAACAAATAACCACACAAGCTTTTCCAGTTTCTAGTCGTTAAGTTAAATGTTATTTAGTGAGTACATACCTTTAAATAAGTCTTAGCGAAGGTGGGCGCGTAGAACGTGTCACTTCTGATATATAATGAAAACACTTTTTATGCTATTTCAGAATATATTTTCGTTATTACCAATATCAATGTAGTATAATATGACTTAAAATATAACTCTAATATTACCCACTGCTAGTCTATATGTCTTACAAAGACTACCAGGGTCTGTACCAACTTATTGAGCGAAGCCCAGCGTGAGACGTCTCCCTTTTTTTCTTCAATTTCCGCGCCATCCCCATTGGCTGTGTTGCCAATCAAAATAAATAAAATTCACTGTGTTGCCAATTTAAATAATCAAAACGGAATCATGACAAATGTTTTGTTTAATTTCACTCCCATTTTCCCCTAAATTATATTTGTTTTACAAATCCATATAGTTTTGTATTACATATGCATTTGATCTCCTAGCTAGATCCCTCTTATTTAATTGTTAGGGTTCCGTATCACTCAGTCTGTCCGTCTGTCACAGCTGGATATCTCAAGAACTCCTAATGCTATCTACTTGAAATTTGGAATAGTTTTAGATGACGTTTGCCCAACTATTTTGCAAATAAGATTTTTTTTGCGACTGGGAAAGGGTGTCTTAAAAATTCGAAGTGGGGCTAATAGGGATGTCATGATATGAAAGAGCGCTGTTTACACATTACTGGAAAAATAAAAAGAGGTCTCTAAATAGCACACAGAAATCATCAACAAAAATTACATTAGTTCCACTATCGGTCAAGAGATGGCGCCGATCTAAAACTGCAATATTCTGCACCGCAGTGTTAAAATTCTCTGAAGATTATAGGCCTCGCGGATGAAAATTTAACCGCTGAAGTGAAACAGCGCGCGCAAACATTATGGCACGGAACCCTCGGTGCGCGAGTCCGACTCGCTCTTGACCGGTTATTTTTCGTAGGAAAGCTCAAAATTAGGTAAATACCGCTAGTTCAACCTGTTCAACGCGCTGCCGGCTTGCTTCATTTTGTGAACTCTGCGATGCGATGAATGGATTGCTTATCGGGCGCGCACTAAAATTGATACTTAATTTTCTTTTTTAAGATAATATAATCACACGATTTTTTTCAAGAATTTAGTTTTGGGAAATGACTATAATGATTATGTAACAGTTGCTGTACCTTTTTTTTCAATCTGGCGCAAGTTTTCAATTTCATCCTGTATAAGTATATACACTTGCGTGCAAAAAAATTGGCCCACCCCATGCTCTCCATTTGAGACACGATATCTCAAAAATCGTAATGAATATAATTTATTATTTTATACTGTGTGAAGGTAGGTAAGGTACAGTTTATTTGAACATACACTATATTTTGTTCAAAGAAATATCCTTGACAAGATCGACTTGATTCTTCAGATGTCCTCATTACTCACTTTTGCTCGGAAAAAGTGTGACTTTTTTTGTCAATTTTGTGTATTTCTGTTTGTTTAATCAAAATTGAACTTGACTTTTTTAACGGACTTAAAAAAAATGGAGCTTCTTTATTCAACCCCCATATTTATAAGTTCCGAGATTTTCTCAAAAACTAATGAATCTGTTTTGATAATTCTTTCACTAACGTAATCTACATACTTTTAGGAAGATTTTAATATACAATATATTAGGTTATTGTTAGTAAAACTTGTTGAATTATATTGTTTCAAATCGAAGAGCATGGGGTGGGTCGATTTTTTTGCACGCAAGTGTATATGTCCACCGCAGCGATCACTTGTCCAGTAAACAGGTCAAAGCACGAGTTGCTGCGCATCATCGGGGCTCTCGTCTCGAGGAGAGGGTTTATTCATGGTGGTAAATAAGTAAACATAATCTATGTCCATTAATGTTTTATTTGTAACTTAACATGTATCAGAAACCTATGCAATGTCAGCTACCAGCTATATTTACACAACACTGTACAGGGTGCGATGCGCACTAGTAAATGCTAGGCGGACACTTGGTCTAGTCTATATACACTTCCATATTCATTACAATGACTGCCCTCTAGATCCGTAGTCAGAAAAACTAGTCTTCAGTGATATAAATAACACTAAATATTATGTTGATTGAGTTAAATAATTTAATTTCCTGCTAATTACAGAAAATATGTTCTGGATTATTCATTTTATTTTCATGTGCCAAGGCACAAATATCACCGTAAGGCACATCAGACTTGATCAGACCAACTTGACCAAGTGCGTCGCTATACAAAACAAATTGTTAATACTAATCGTTGCGAAGGCATCTCATAAGACACTGCGCTATTACATCCCATATCTTTAATACTCACACACTACTATTAGTCTTTTTATCATTGTTTAAGTACAACCCACATTAGCTACCTGTACCGACAAACATGTGAATATAAAATGCATTTTACATGGCTACGTCAATAATTTTGAAATCAACTCTGTTTTGTACGATTATAAAGGCGTCTTATTGTCAAAATATCACAATACACGTCGCTCGGCCACGCTGCGGCAGTTCCTCTTCACAATAGTGACCTAATTTACAACAGAAACGTTAACAGAGTATTGTTTCATATCTACACTTCTATAGCTGCCTCATTATGTGTCGCTCACTACTCGAGGGCTATCTATGTACATGTTCGAAACGGTTGTTTCAATCGACACGAAACAAGAACAAAGCTGCCTCAACGCGAACACTTCGATTGCTTATTCAAACGGAAGACAACAAGTTTTTCGTTATAAAACACTTCATCATTAAATCTAAGTAACAGTAATAAAATTAAACATTACTTTTAGAACAAAACTAAAACCAAACTCATACAGTTGCGGAGATTCCATCGGGAACATTCATAAGTTGCTCATAATTATAATAAACAGTATCATTTCACTGGTGGAGTGAACTGCTATCCGAATAAACTTAACAATACTGAGATTTAAACAAAACGGTGGTCAAACTGAATTTTCACATCGATGGGGCTTTACAGCTATTGATTTTCACATGAATCGTAAAATAAATAGAATATTATCGAGGAACTAAACTTGGAGCCTAAACTAGGTACGTTCCGTGTCGGCGAGCGTCCGCGCGGCACTACGAGAGTCACAGTACGTATTTACTGAAGGAACGGAACACAGTCGCGGCGCGTCACACGAGCTTGATGGTGGTCTCGGTGTTGTACTTGGCGAGCGTCTTCTTGACGCGCAGCGCCGTGAGCCGCACGGGCGGGTTGGCGTGCCAGCACTCGTGCATCAGCGTCACCAGCGTGCTCAGCGGCTCGCTCGCCAGCCAGCGGCCCGGCACGGCCGGCCGGGCCTTCGCCGCCACCACCACGCGGTGCATGTCCTCGAAGGACGGGTCGGGCGGCACGCTGTCGTGGTAGGGCAGCGCGTACGCCTCCACGTGCTGCGCCTTGTCGCCCGAGCAGCAGCGCCGGCACATCTCCCACAGCACGAGCCCCAGCGAGTACATGTCGGCCATCTTGAATGCCTCGAAGTTGCCGACGTCGAGCTTCTCGTCCAGCACCTCTGGCGCCATGTACCGGCGCGTGCCGACGCGCGTGTTGGGCGCGATGTCCACCTCGTTGCGCTCGGCGACGTACCGCACCGCCAGCCCGAAGTCTGCGATGGCGCACTGTCCGTTCCGTTTCACCAGGATATTTTTGCTCTTGATGTCTCGATGCGCGATCGCCGGCTTGCCCTTCGTGCCGAAGATGTCCATGTGTAGATGCGCGAGGCCGCTCACGATGGAGTACGCCATGGTCATGAGGCCGTGCGTGTCGAGCACCACGGTCTGCAGGTAGTCGTGCAGCGAGCCGTTCTCGTGGTAGTCGGTGATGAGCAGCATCTGCGTCCAGGAGCCGGTGCCCTTGATGTCGGCGGCGATGAAACCGAGGATATTTTCATGTCGCATCAGCACCGTTTGGTAGATTTCTGTTTCACGGAACCAGGAGGCTTCTTCGGTCGTGAAGAATACTTTGACGGCGACGCGCTCCCCGCGCCAGCGAGCGAGCCACACCTCTCCGTAGCGCCCCTTGCCGATGGACTCCACCATCTGTATCTGCTTGGCGACGGTGCGCTGCACGAGCAGCGGCAGGCCGGAGCCCGAGCCGGACGAGATGTCGGCGGCGTGCGGCGCGGGCGGCGAGGGCGGGCGCTTGCCGGCGCGGCGCCGGCGCCGGTACAGCAGCAGGAAGGCGCCCAGCGCCGCCACCAGCGCCACGCACAGCGCCGCCGCCACCAGCAGCGCCGGCGCGGGCGCGGGCGGCCGCAGCGCCGGCGTCTCCGTCACGTCGGGCGGCGGCGACGCCAGCGCGGGCTGCAGCCGTCGGTTGCACAGGTCGCTCTCGAAGCAGCACTCTATCACCTTAGGGTTTAGATGTGGCACCTGGGAGCTTTTACACTGAAATTGAAAAAATAATTCATTACAAAAGTGTTTTCGGAGCGTATGGTGTCAGATTGAACTAAGTTTAAAAAGATACAAAACAAAATGAGGCAACAAGAGCCCATAATGCACTAATTGTATCAAGTCTATAAAACCTACTCAACACAAATACTCACTTGCATGAACCCGGACTCATCGGGCGGCAGACAGCCGGCGGTGCGATCCACCACGACGAGTCCGTTGTCGTCCAGCACCTCCTCGACTGCCACAAAGCAGTAGCCGCCGGGCTGCGTGACGCACGTGCCATTGGCCGCGCCATCGGGGCACGCGGCCGCGCCCAGGCACTCGCACGTTAGGCCCCGGCCTGCAAGTAGGGGAACACATTTATATTGACTTGATCACTAAACAATTGTAGTTGTCAGATAGAAAATAATTGTCTCAAAGGACCAAATATAAAGTTTTTTTTCACAAACTGCTGAGTATTGCTTTCCTCTTGTTTGTAGTGTGTATAAGACTACATAGTCTCACACATACATATGTGTGCTCATGTATTCTAATGTTAAGAACCTATATAATCGATGGTATCCTATAGTTGGTCAGTATTAAACGAGACTCCAATGAAGACGGTTGTTTAACTCTTCCTTCCCGAACCTACAACCTTACATGGCGACCCTGCCAGGATTTAAAATGATGTAAAATATTCGTAACAATACTGAAATTTTAGGAAATGTACATACGAAAAGGCGCTTGTCTTAAAAAAATACAAGATATAAAATAAATGGCAAGAACCAATACCAAAAAAGAACCTGTTTACGGAGAAGACTTGACAGATGCTTAGACTAAGTCGCAAATAACACAATTTATCTACCTAATTACACACTGGTGATTCCTTAATTTTATACAAACGTCGTAATTATCAATAACATTGAGCCATGTCCACCGGTACGAATCTAAGATAACACAGCTAAGACTTACACTGAAAGAATCGTAGATATCACGTAAGTCAAGGATGTCGATATATTAACAGGTGAGAAAAAAATTTCCACAGGATATGAATAATTGCTGAAAGATGATATAACACTATGAAGTCATTTATAAATATATCTCTATAATAATAGCATTCAGCTGAAAGAAGACAGACATTATGACGAAGAAAACAACGAGGCCGACGTTAACCGACACAAAAGTAATTCCTATGAATAAGCGAATACTACGAGTTAGAAGTGGTATGACAAGACTACGTTATTAAGTAAGTAATGATCATGTAGCAGATAATTCTAACAAAATCAATAATTTAACCACAAATCCTAATCATTTACCAAATATAGCGAAGGCTATATTCGGTATGTGGTTGGGAGACCACAAAACCACGGGTATACTAATTCCACGAAATCAAAACAACTAGCTAGACAGACATAGAAAACTTCGATGCTTCCTACTGGGCCGAGCCTGTATCCAGTAATCCAGCAAGCGAACAATAATGAATTGGCTTGGCAAGAATGTTCTGTACATACATAGACGACACAACGGTCGCGGGTAATGCGCCGGCTCATTATTATGGCATTGATACTTTGACATCATCAGGTATTTACTTGCTGCAAAAAAGTTAATTGCGATGATGTACTTACAGCGATTCTTCGGGATGTTGACAAATCATATTTGAATTTTTTTGTGGGTGACACCGTGAAAAGTTCCTGTTTACTTGTTACATTTTTTTTAAAGCATCATGCTTGCATAAAAAAAATAGTTTCTAGTTACTGAATCAAGGAGTTATGAATTTCAGACTTAAGTTGAACACACAAATGACAAAGAAATTGACAGAATCCGAGAATTTCTTAATAGTTCAATAAATCAAGGTGAAAAATGCAGTGAGGCAGAGTCAATTAAAATAATTATTCAAGTCAAGCGTCCGACGCGCTAATGACTTCCAAGTCTCCAACTATTAGGTGCGCCATAATCATTTCTTGTTTCATAATATATTATTCCGCATATAAATAGTAATGACAATTTGGTTGCAGGTGTTTGATATATTTGACATTTGAACATTTAACATCTGGATCGACTAGTTTATATCACCTAGTCCACTCCCTAAATACTGATCGTTTATTCAAATGAATCTTTAACTAAATACTACGTAGATTAAGGACAGATTGAATTTTTGGAGTGCTTGTGGCTCGACTTTACAAATCAATTTGCACTTATAATATGGATTCGCTTCGAATCGAGCATTAAATTGCACTTGGTCTTTTGAAGCGGATTATTGCAAATGCTATTTTTTATCTACTGAACATAATTTTGTTTTTCAGAACGCATCAGTAGGTCCTCATTCATATAACCTAAAGATGTGAACATGATACGCTACGTCTGAATATGAACACAAAAGAATTATGAACAGGAATATAAATATTAATGGCATTAAACATTCATCCAGCATCGGAGCATATATTTTTTTGCACGCAGGCGCAGCGAGCAACAGGTAACCTCCCGGTCGACACCCGGCACACTCCCAACGATACGAACCGTCCTCACACAATAACAACAGGTACAAGTTTAAGCATCAATTCTAGCATAATATATTCACTTCTGAACGACAAATAAATCTATATTTAGCTATGAAAATGCTAAAGGAATCATAAACTTGATCGATTAGTGTCGCCACTCCTAGGAAAAGTGACGAGACGTTATAAATAATTAATTAAACTATCAAGTTTAATGCAGTCTGCTTGTCAAGTGTTGAGCATAAAACTGAAATTCCGATATGAAGTCAAGTGAACCAGTATTATTTTATAGGTAGTGATTACAATGACGTTAAGGTAATAAAGCTGCGGTCAGTAAATACCGATAGCTAGAGGAAATCTGAGACCTGAGCCAGTATGCCAAAGCTCATACAATTACACATGACATACGAGGTAACAACTAACTATGAATCAATGCGTTTGTGAATGACTTACACAAACGCTAGGTACAAATTGGTAACACCAACATTCGAGTTTTACAGTGTTCCCAAATAAACTTCTAAATATACGTTGATGATTACAACACCAGTTACTTACGACGAGACACAAACATTGATGAACAAAATATAAATACAACAAAGACGGGAAACTATGAATGATTCAACGTCCACATCCTTAACTCTTAGCAAATCCGTTCAGAAAGCGGAAACTAAAACACGTCGAGATCACAACACAACTGGGTTCCGAGATGCGAACACTGTCTTGTACAAAACAAACAAAAAACACAGCAGATTTGTCTTCAGGAGTAGATTGGCGCAAAGTTGGAACACTTGGACCTCGCTTCGTGGAAACACAATACTCAGGTCAGCAGCCGACAACTGTAGCTTAGATTTACGATCTGGTTTAGGTGTCGGACTAAGGTGTTGCACGTACTTCGATCATGTCGTCTCATGCCGTCGGAGAGCGTTCGAGGCGAGCCCGGCCCTGCGTCCGCGCTATCATTTAAATATAACTTGGGACGCCGCCGTCTGTCGCCGGCTTTATTTTTACACCACTGAGATTATAATATGTGGACAGTCACAACGCACGCTGTCTCACGGGAGACGATATGGTTCGCGCGCAACACTGAGCCACTGGCGGACAACACTGAGAGCGATACGTGTCGGCGGAGTGACGCCCTCGGCGCGAATGACGGGCGGAGCGCGAGCGGCGCGGCGTCCCCCTGGGCGCAGGCCCCGCGTCCGCCGCGCCGCCCCGTGCAGTATGCACCGCTGCACAGCCTCCACATGGCTCCGCCAAGATAACGCAGCGCGGGCACCGAGCGGCGATCGCACTACACTCATGAGATACACAAATGCGGCGCGCGCGTTGCAATTCATTGACGCCAACACTGCATTGCCAACTGTTTATTATGATCTACTTACGATTGTATTAGGTGAACTCTGCCTCTGACCGGCCAGACATTAGTCAACACAACTAACATATTGTACCGGACGAGGAAATAATCTTTCAGAACTCCAAATATGATAAGGTAGACTACATAATAGGAACAAAGAAGCATTGAATAAATTAAACAAGAGATCGACTATATTGGTATAAGGAAAAGTAAGAACATTATTAAGATATTAAAAGAACAACGAAACCGTTCATAATTTAACCGATTCGGATATACATAACGGCTTAGCAGGGATAATAATACAAATACTTTTAGCACAAGACTTTTTGGTAGCATTTCTTGAAAACCAACATCTGTCGGAAGCTTTTTATAGTTCACGAGTAGCAGTAATACTCCTCCCACAAGTTATTAGAGAAACGCAAGCAATAAAACCTTATGGAGCTAACTAATCAGAACGCTATAAATCCGAAGCTTTTATGACCAACACATCTATTTTATTTTCCATTTCTAATTTGAGTTCATTAATGCCAACTTCCTGAATGTTTAGCGACTCTGTTGCTCCAAGTGCATAATATGTGTAAACGGGTGTAGTCGGTGTGGTCGCATCGTCACCCACATTTGGTGATGCGTCGTCGTTATCTCCGTTTGCAGGAGCAGCGTGCGATGTGCCCGCGCCGCATGTGGCTCACGTGGCCACTGCACTCGACACACCGCCTCCAATTGCCGCAATCAATATCTGTTGTACGGATCCACTAATGCATCTCAAGGATCTCAAGGATGTCCGCAAACAGAGTTTAGCATGTCTCATATATTATGCTAAACTCAGGGGCACGTGTCGATTGCCAAAACGTATGTAAATTACTGTTATGAATTCAAATTACATACCTACGCAAAGAAACGACACTATTGTTCTCGTGTCCCGTCTGTGACAACAATTTGCAAATAATCGTAGTTATTAGCCTAATAGGAATCGCGATTGAGGTTCTGAATTTCTGATGGCGTGTTTGATCACATTCGGACATAATTTCGTCCCGTGCGACAGTTACCGTCGTGGTGAACGATTTATACTGGTGTTTCTCGTGGGAAATCTCCTGACGACGTTTAAACACGCCATCAGAACCTCATCAACAGCATCGACGTTAGTATAAATCATGTGGCAGTGTACAAACTACTTTCACGTTTCTACACACAGTACTGATTGTTGATATTATGGGAATAGGTCGCTGTCTGTGCAGCGCACGTGCAAAACTAGTTCCTTTAGATTCGGCAAACAGCGCAGATGTTTCTGGTATCGGTTAATGTACACGAGAACGAATTGACGTTGCGAGTGCTGCAATTGCAAGCGATCATATAAATCGATTTGTTAAAGATAGGAATAAAAGGGCAATCGATCAAGATGAATTCGGAACGTGTGGAACACCGCACTCAATCTTGTTTTAGATATGAATAAACTCGGGTGCCTTTCTGTCGACAGAATTGGATTAAACGATAACCATGATATAGCGAGGAAAGCGCGATATAATGAGATCGTCCAGATACAGTTGACGAATAGCAGAAAGGTAATTAAAACAAACAAGGCCGCAGCACGCAAACGACGCCCCCAAGATATCGGGAAAACAATTCTGTCGTGACTATTGCAAATGGCATTCGGTTCCGTTCATGCTGCCGGGGCGAAAGGTCATCATCGCACAGCGCGCAGGCGCCGGCGATCTAGCGACCTCTAGGATTATCCAACTCGATCGATAAGGTCCCGAGGGGCATGCGCGGGACGCGCGGCGCGTGATACGGGCCAAAGAACATAATTTATTCGGCGGCAGAGTGGCGCGCCTCGGAGGTGCCGCGCCCGCTCCCCACCCCGAGCATCTCCTGGCTCCTTTCGAAACAGGATCCTGCCACTATTTTTTGTGGTCCGGGGATTAAGGAGTATCGGGCTTAAACGCAGGTTACGTAATAGTTTTTACACACCCTTAATCTTCCACGGCCTTAGGGACGAGGTCGTATTTAACAAATTTTATTTTATTTTTATGCGTTCAGTTGGGACATATTTCACGAGCTTAGCGTGTTTGAACATCACCTGTTAACGACCCATTTGCACGATAAGAGCGCGACAGCGACAATATTTGCGCGCGCGCATGCCACTCGGTTGCGATCAGTTAGTTCAATCAATGAGTCCACTACATTGTTGAAAATAAATACATGAGCGGCAAATAAATAATAATGGACTATTCACATTAACTCGTAATCATCCAGTTGATCACGTTTTGTCGTATACGGAACTGTTATGCCATATGCCAACAGGGCCCACGCAAGAATGCCAAATATGCATATTTTCTCCGCATCTATGAAGCATTTGTGTTTTTGTCATCATTAACATATTCGTGACCATTGATAGCGGCTAGTGACTGGGAAACAATTTCTAAATTGTTGGGACCATGACGAACACCGCTAGTTCTCAAGACTGGTAGAGTCGCGTAGTACATTGGATTTGATAAAGTTGACAGTAAATCAATATTTACATGAAATCCAGGCGAGTGTGAAGTGTTATCTGGTTACCTGACGTGAGAATTACTGTGTGTATTCTTTATCTCCTTTGACAACTCTCTCAAGTTTATTAACCTGCCGTACTGTGAGATAACATGCAAAATTAACATCAACAGTCCTTTTCTCCCAATTTGAATTTTATATCGTTAACACTATTTCGCGTGTTCTGCTTTTTGTTGCATTAACACTACATACGTTACCGTCTCTGGTACGTGAAGTACGGTCGACGGTCATGTTATTGTATGCTGTAGTTTTCATAGCAAATGAATATTGTTTCATGTCTTTAGTCTCATCTTCCTAATCATTTGCAAGCAATCTATACTAATAATAAAGCTGAAGAGTTTGTTTGCTTGAACGCGCTAATATCTGAAAGTAATAGTCGGGTTTGAAAAAAATATTTAGCATTTGATAGCCTAATTCTTGAGGAAGGCTATAGTATAGGCTATTGAACATCATGCTAGGACCCTTAGGACCCGAGCAAAAAGAGTCAGAAAGAACGCTAAGCGAAAACGAAGTAATAGCGCACACAGGCGATGCGATTGGACAAGAATTTTCACGCGGACGAAGCCGCGGGCAGAAGCTAGTATATAGAGAATAGAGATAGGTACGAAATTGTTTGGTCCTATGTGGCGAATTCAGTCCAAAGAGCTACACATGGTAGGTTCCATTTGCAAAGTTTACAAGGATTTACTAATATTCGAAGTAGATTTATTTTCCACTGATAAGTACTTTGTACAAGTACAGGTGATTGTGCCGTTGTTCTACAAACAAAGCCAATAAGTGTGTCGAGTATTACCGATCTATAATTAGACAGGTATGTATTTACTTAAGTATTTAAAAGCTAATCAATATTTATCAGCGTTCAATAATGATAAGAGCCGATGCAGAAATAGTTCAAGAATTAAGAACTAGGACATTACGTGACAAAGCCCACGCTCACCGCTGATCATGAGCTTTGATTGCATTTTGTGCCGAGTGTTTGTGTTCCTTTACACGATATTATTTATGGAAGACTTCTTCTTCTTCAATCGGTCCCTCATTACTGAGGATTGTGGTCACTGGACCCTTTTAAGCGGACAATCTGCCTCCCTCTATTCCGGTCCAAAGTTGCCATCACCATCTGCTGAAAATTGCTCGAGGACGTAGCTTCTTTTACTTGGTCGGACTATCGTGTTGGCAACCGGCCTCGTGTTCTCTTTCCTTCCGTATTGCCAACAATGGAAGACATACATTGTCATATTATGTCTGAGAGTTTCCTCGCTTGGTTCTCGGCCTCGCTATTGCCTCTTGAGGCGCCATTTCCAAAATAAATACATACACACAACAATCACACGCTTCTGGAGTTTATACTGAAAGCTCTTTTACAAATAGTTTGATCTGTCACTGAAATTCTATCTCGACGTCCTCAAAACAATTTGTTTGTTTCATGATTTTCGAAAAAATCTTTTATCGCGTCCCTAATGAATGCAAAATGTGATTTTTCACTTTCAGTTATGTTGCTGAAAATACTTCATATCTCTTTCATAATCATTGTAAAATACTAAGAAAACACAGTAAAACGCGGAAAATAAAAACCGAATTTTCAAATATTAAAATACCCAGAATATAAATTCTGGCTGATCTATTTGTGTGTACAGTTATCGCAAATTCGCAATGGTTGCGTTTGCGCAGAAAAATCCCACTGCGAATTTCCGAATTCCAGACATAAGTACCTACTTGAAATTTCAAAGTTTTATAATTTTGGCTTTAAAGACACTAGTGAATCTAAAGCAATGATATATAAAGGTTTTTCATTATATTCGATTGTTTCAATTCAGTTGTATGGTGTGGTGAAGTATTTTTTTAGATCTTCATAGCAGCAATCCTAAGCCAGGGCTTATTCCTTTAAGGCAAAAATAGTGTTCCAGTCGGTTGTCTGCGTAAATACGTCGTATACGTAATTGAAGCCACGCGGAGGCGGTCAGGTGACTGCATTAGCATGCTGATGGATCTGCTCTGCATATTCATGCGCACACGCAGATTGCAAGTAATGTCGTTTTCTATGCGCGACCCACTCGATTGATCGACGACCGTTACCCCGAGGTAACGAAGCCGGTCACTGCTGTATATAATGTACCTGGATCTATACGTTCTATGTATTCACTCGTGTAGTTGTTCCCTGCATATTTACTTACCATCGTCGCAAAATAAACTCTAAGATAGGGTAAACGACTTGTAAATATTATCGCGACTATAAAAATGTCATATTCGAGGTTGACGTTGGGCCTCGCACCTTGTTTCAGAACGTAGAAGTTTAAAAATAGATGTAGGAATGACCGTGT